>CM066163.1:1200000-1800000 GCA_033629205.1 Lithocarpus polystachyus
CTTGATTCTGCGTGTGAAGGGCGACTTAGAAATTTGGTTGAGCGCCCTGTTCATTGCATCGTTTCCTACACCTCTCGAGGACGTGTTTCTACCCATGTGGCCTTGGTAATGCTCTACCTCATGAGAGTAGGATTCACTAGGGGGCGTACATAACCGAGGTCCGTAATCATCATCTTCATCATCCCCGGAAGAATTATCGATGACGGACGGACTACTGGATGGACTACGCCTCCTTTTCGCACGGCGTAACTTCTCTTTCAAATGGTCAATTTCACGTTGCATCTTCCTGGTGGCATCTTTGTAGGACCCGCCTTCTTCATTTTGATGTCTGCTCCTTCTCGTGTGCACAGTATGCACGCTCCCTTCACGGTCTCTCTCGCGCTCAAGATGCACAAAGTGATCAAGATGCTGAGAGCCATCTGACTCCGCTCTGTTAGGACCTGATCCAACCATGGTTTAAGCCTCAACTCACAGATACAACAGTAATCTTCCCACAGACGGCGCCAATTGTAAGGACACAAACTCTACGAATGGGCCTACGAACAGAATAAATTGAAGCCCAGGCTGTATATAGTATCCTTGGAATAAATTTGTGAGAGAGTGGGTCGAAGAATACTTGATTGAGAACGTATGAGTTGATGGCCCAAGTGTGTTAATGATCAGATTAACATTAATCGAATATAAAGATGATACAGGGTTCTTCTCGGCACAGTCCGAGGAGTGAATTTAGACTACTACTATGAGTACCTCCCTCCCTTTCTCTTGATTGATCTTCTTTTTAATAACTTCCCTTCCCTTCTCCTTCTTCCATCCCCTTGTCTCTTTGTTTCCAGCTCTATTTATATGCCCATTTTACCTCACGTGCCAGTTAGATGAGTCTTCTTTGATACTTGTCCCATCAGCCTTCACCTGAAGTCTTCACTTGGCAGCTGTAAAGGATGAAGTGAAGACTTCATAAATGCAGCCAGGAGGTTAGCTGCAGGGTCATAAATGCGGTGGCAGCAGCCTTTCACATAATATCTCTTTGCTGCCACCTGTCCTCTTTGCCCGCATGAACCTGGAGGTTCTCCAGAAATGCCAAGATCAATGTTGGGGCATCCATGGGGATCGTCTCTCTAACCATCCGACCAGGCAATTCTCCTCGGACAACTCCGTTCTCCCTTCAAATAGATTTTATTACAGGGAGGAGTTTAGCCGGGTTCAGTCTTAGCGACTTACTGTCCTCGGATAGCAAATCAACTAAGACGGGCCTGCGGCCCATTGTCTGGAATTGGGCATTTTACCGCCACAAAAATCAATTAATATAATTCGTCATTTACTTTTAGAAAGAGTTTAAATTTGTTAAATCAAGTATAAGCTAGACAAGTTTGAGATTACATTGCCTAAATTCTAATAATTGAAAGGAGTTTGAAACATATAGATTATAAAGACTCTTTAGAGTTCTTATAATAACTCTCTTGTGAAGTTCTTAAAAAATTATCCCTTCACAATGCAATAAGTGGCTTAGATTTTGAGATCGGATGTGGGCGAAATTCCCGCCAATAAAATAAGTAGATTAAATTTTGTAACATCGAATAAGTCTATTGATCAATTGATTTATCATTTTTCAGATTTGATAGAAAACGAATAAGTAGGAAAATTTTGGCAATTCATAATTAGTATAGGGTATATATAATAGCTATTAGGAAAAGTGCATTGGAGTCTTTGACTTGATATAAACAATTCAATTTTTCTAGCATCTTCTCAATCTGTGTTGTCTCCTTCACTCTGTGTGCATAGAGCCATTGAAATTTATGCTCAATGCCAAATCTAATAGCTTGGTGGTGCCTATGAAAGTTTGATTGGATTCCTCCGAATCTTGATTGATAAGTTGAATACCGATGCTGAGTTTTAGGGACTAGTTTGGTGGTAGAATTAGATGCTCTGATGGTGGTATCCTTCCTAATTAAATGGTTTGGGGAAAATTAACTTTGGGTCGTTGGTAGTTGATATATGAAGGAGAACAAAGTTTGGTTCCAAAGTCCAAACTAGTTTGGAGCTATTTTTTTCTATTTATTTCGGGATGATTTATAAGCCTATCAATATGTATTATTTAATTAAGTCATAGGATTCATTGAAAGAAGATAACTTCAAACCTGAATAGGGCCCAAACTTTTTCCTATAATAAAAAATAAAAGAAAAATTACAAAATATTGCACACGATAAATGGCCACAAAAAACGAAAAGTCCATTTTCAAATCAAGTAGGCATCAATGTTTGCAGACATATGTAGCAATTAGACAGACTCCCATACTTAACTCTAACTGTATTTGATAAAATTGTGTTTTCATTGATTTGGACAAATGCTTGATCCTACAAAAGGTTCCATTATATAAAATCGAGTTTTCGTTGATTTGGACAAATGCTTAATCCTGTGAAAGGTTCCAATATACGGCATATATGCATGTACCTCCGCAATGATCTTAATTTTGACTTCTTAACAATTAGCGTATACATGATCCAATTATTGCGTTGGTTTGATAAAATCAAAAAAAGTTACGTGTTCCCTAAGTTTGTTTAACACTGAATGTGGTTTCTTTGTACATGTAGCCGGTTATACAAGTACAGAGCAGGCGAAGCAGCTAAGAAGGTGGGGTTAGGAGTCCTCTCCCATGTCTTTCACTATATTGTACTTTGTACAATCTTGCCTTGTGTTCATGCAGAGTACATGGACAAAATTCACAATTTGACAGCATGAGATGTCTCCATCTCTTCTCTTCTTCTTCTTCATCATTCTCATTGTCATTGTGTCGTCATCTTCATCTTCTTCTTCTTTTTAATAAAAAATTTTGTTAACAAATATTCTAAAGGTATTTATTTATGAAATATTTTTTTTAAACTTCTTGTGAAAAATGAAAAAGCAACAGAAATTTTTGACATTTTTTTATATTTTTTATAAAAGTGATATCAAAATTTTTCTAAAATTATTCATTAATTAATGTTCTAAAGATAACCGTTAACTAAACATTTTAATAAATAAGAATCTTCATTAAAAATGGAAGGGGGGAACCTTCCCCCATCTATCTCCCAAGAACATATCAAAAAGTTGTGTAATTACAATGGGAATGGTTCCTTGTACATGACATATAGAAACTCAACTAACAATTATGCGAGTTGCTTGATGAGAAGCTGATAAAGATTAAGAACATGATAAAAATGCCAATCGTGCGGCCAAACACAAAAATTGACATAATATCCTTTATAATAGATACAATAGATATTGAGGAAGAGAAGCTGTTCAGAGAATGAGTTGGATAACATGGAGAGCCTTTCCTTCAAAAATATATTAGCAAGCCCAAAAACTAGCTTTGGACACTGCCAACAATATGGCCCTTGTTGACCCAAATAAGAATGACTTTCTCAATTTTAAAGCAAATGGAGATGGTTCATTTTATTAAGAGGGTTTAATTTTTACAATTTCAACATAGTGCCAATTTTCACGTTATTTAAAATGACATTTTTTTTTTTGTGTGATAAAAAAGTGAGATTATGGAGTTAGTCACTTCCCGCCTACGATATAAACTTTGTCATCAGTGTCATGAATGACCCCGTGACTCGAACAATCGAATTTAAAAGCTAATGGCAAGACGAAGAAGGTCAACCACTACATACCTCACCCGGGTTTATTTAAAATATCATTCTAGAGAAAGATAGAGAGAGGTTGATAATGATGTTGCATTATTTATATACCTTTAGGAAGTAAACAAGCTAAACTTAAAATAAAACCAGTTAATTTTCTTTCTTTTCTTAAAAATTAAAAACTTGATAGGTCTACCTAGCCCAAATAAACGAGGTCAGATCCAGCTAACAACCCACCAAATCGCCAATATTGGGCTGGGCTGGGCTGGTATCACTTAGACAATCAAGAAATCAACTACGTCACCATACACCAAGTGACACGTCATCCATATAGACACGTGGAGCACAGCTTTCTATTCATCACAACTTTCCCTTTCAAAACCCACGCGCCACTCAAAACGTGCCGTGCAGTACACCTCATAAATAATAACCGTCCGATTAATCAACTCGATGATCACGTGCCTCACAAAGATCCACAATTAGAAAACCGCCAAATAAAACAGTGTCAATCCGAGTCGGAAAAAACATGAATTACCGAGTCACACCGATTCCAATCGAGTCAACTCGGAATCTGTGCGAATCGGTGGCCATTTTTCGCGTTCTTCCTCAGAATCAAACTTTCTCAGTCTCTCTGTATCGCTATATTCTAACAACAATGTCGTCCTCAGCTTCTACTTCGTCCGATAGCGACGAAGAAACTCTTCGCCGAAGCCGAATTCTCAAAAGCAAGCTCTACTTCGATGTTCCTCTCTCCAAGGTAAAACCCTATACTGCTATACATTCATATATTTAAGATTCCTATCCTATGTGTGTGTTTTATTGGACTAAGGTTGTTTGATCAATCAGGTTCCTGTGATTTACGCGGCGTCGTATGATATAGCATTTCTCGGCATAGAGAAGCTGTAAGAACTAAGAAGCTCTTTGGATTTCTCATGTTTGTGAGATTTTTGTTTAGCATTTGATATTTGCTGATTTAGTGTTTTTTTTAATCTAAATTTTATATTTTTATGATAATGAATTTTCAGGTAGTATGATAAATGTGTTAGTTGATAAATATATCAAAGTAATAAACTTTAGCACCACTTCTTATGCTCAATTTGAAGGTTGAAAACTGGGGCTATTAGCTTAGTGGTGGGAGTTCTGTTTTGGGTTCAGTTCAATCTTTATTTGTGATTGGGATGGAGATGGGAAATATACAAATCCTAAATCTTTTGAAAAAAAATGGAATCTTTGAGGCAAAGGTTTGGCATTTGTGAGGTCTTGAAATTGGTTGAGATGATATAGAATGAGTAAGTTTAATGACAAAACAAATTTCACATCCGCTAAGATGGCAAGTTGTGATGGGTGTACCATAAAAGTAACAACAATGCTAAAGACACAATTGACATTCATGGACCCACCATTTTTTCTCCATCACTCACAATCGACCAACTCAGCATTTGTGAAATTTTTGTGAAAAAATTTGCATCCATATCACTTGAAAGTAGGGAATTTTTTATACAGTATTGAATTAGTTCTACATTTGAAAGCATTAGTCTTTGGTGCTTTATGCCAATGATTTTCTCAGCCCGTTTATTTTCTGGAGAATGACTGCAAGTCCTATTATTGCAGTTTCTACATCTTAGGCAGAAAACCAACTGTGTTGGGTTCTAAAATACTGGTCATTTGGTGTGCATCAGATTGGAAACTAAGTCATCTTATCCTAAGAAAATGACCTCTATTGTTTTTGGTAATGATTGAGTGGCCCCAAGAGGATGGGGGATTAAGAGATTTGAACCAATAATTTGACAATTTTACTCAAAATTTTTTTAGTATGTCAACTGTGGGTTTAAAACCGTGTGCATAATACTTTTATAATCAGCAGTACACTGTTTCTGTATATGTTAAATAGATGTTGCTAGACTTTTATTTGCTCCCCTAGCAGTAGAAATAGTATGGCATGCTTTGTTGCATAATGTTTGTATGAATATGAACTGATCATCTGTGAGTCTGTGACCTAATTTGGCCATTGAAAAAAAAAAAAAAGGATCTTTCTATCTTTGTTCTTAGGTGTGGATCTGAGTTGTTAATTATAATCTTGGTGTTGTTTCTACATGTAATTTATGTAGGCACCCGTTTGATTCATCTAAATGGGGTCGCATATGTCGATTCCTTGTCTCTGATGGTGCTTTGCACAGAAGTTGTATTGTTGAGCCTCTGGAAGCTTCAAAGGATGATCTCCTTGTGGTAATTTCCTTGTTAGCATGGACATTGGGAATTTGGGATTGGACCTACCATATACTTCAAAGCATGCTATTGTATATTGTATTTCATGATCTTTTAAACTAATGGTATTACTTGAGATGTGCAACTTGAGTAAAAAGAAGTTTTTGGGATGCCCGTTAGTGTAAGATGAGTAGCATGCATTATTTCTAGTATCTGTATGTTAGCTGATCAGTTCTTGTTGAACAGGTGCATTCCAAATCATACTTGAATAGTCTTAAGAGTAGTGCAAATGTAGCCATGATAATTGAGGTAACGTGTAGTATCCACCCTTGTCTAATTTGTTATCTATAAATACTTTCTTATGAGTGCTAATTTGTTTTATTGAAGATCGTATGCTTTTCCTAAATTTTATTAAAGAAAAAAAAACATGATTTTTTTGGAGATGACTTCCATGAACTTGTTAAAAAGATAACACTGATTTAGTGCTAGGTGAAAGAATACAGATAGTCTTGGTTCCGCATGACAGTGGTTTTATGACATCCATGACCACCCAATTAAAGTTTTGATGTTTTTTTTTTTAATGATTTATTGGTTTAAGTTGGGGTTTCATAGTTGCAAACTATTTTCTTATTTACTCAGATCACCAGCTTATCTGAACTACCACTCTATAGGTCCCTCCTGTTGCACTATTTCCCAACTGTCTTGTGCAGCAGAAAGTTCTTCACCCATTTCGCAATCAGGTAAAGTCATCATCCACCTAAGATTTAATTTTCATAGTTCATGTTATTGTTTCGTGCAGAATTGGGTTATGTAGATCATTGCTGCAGGTGGGAGGGACTATTTTGGCAGCAAAGCTTGCAAAAGAACGAGGATGGGCCATCAATGTAGGAGGGGGGTTTCATCACTGTTGTGGGGAAAAAGGAGGTGGATTTTGTGCCTATGCAGACATTTCTCTTTGCATACACTATGCCTTTGTTCAGTTAAACGTATCAAGGTACCAAGAGTTGCAGTTCAGATGAAATAGTTGCTGCCCTTGTAATTATAAGTTAGGAATTTTAATTCAAATTTGAAATTAAATTGGAGCTGGGACTTTCTCCTTGTTGTTGCTATTTCTACAGGGTGATGATAATTGATCTTGATGCACATCAAGGAAATGGCCATGAACTGGATTTTGCCAATGACAGTATGGTTACTTATTTTTCCTCATGGTGGTTCAGTTTCACTGTCTTTTGGAATATTGATGATAGAATTTTTACTAACAGGACGAGTCTATATACTAGATATGTACAATCCTGGCATATATCCATTTGTAAGTTGCCTTCTGTAAATTTTTACTAGAAATTTTAGGTCAAACCTCTGTTTCCTATCTATTACCTCCTTTAAAATATTAATCTCATTTGTTTACTATATGGTGCCAGCTACCCTGCTGGAACATTGTTTAGCAGATGTTCAAGGGTAGGGAGAAATAGTGTACCCTACCTTTGTGTAGTCCATTGCCTTGGGACTAGAGAATAAAGCATGAGATCTTTTCTTTTCTTTTTCTATCAAACTTATTTATCTGTGATTAATTTTTGGCTCCATCTGTTCCTGTATTACTATTTGTGGATTAAGTATTAATTTTAGTTAAACATATACTGATAACTCCTACATCATTTTTTTCCTCTAAATCTTTTTGTTCATTAGGATTATGAGGCAAGGCGATACATTGATCAGAAGGTTGAAATAGCGGTAAGCAGTCATGATCTCATGGTAAAATTAGATTGTAGTTGCTTTTGTTCTTGACCTACTGTAATTGTTTCTTTTACTGAATGTGAATAGAGTGGGACCACAACAAATGAGTACTTGAAGAAATTAGATGAAGCACTGGAGGTATATATATTCCCATTTCTGTCTTCAACGTGCCCTCTTCTGTCTTCGTATGTAATACTATGAGGAGATATTGGCCTATCAGCGTGTGCTACTTTAAAGCTTCCCATTATTAATGACCTAGAGCCTCCTGGATTACATTTCTTGCATCTTTAAGATTTTTTTATGTGGATATTAGGTTGCTGGGCATACATTTGATCCTGAGTTGGTGGTTTACAACGCTGGAACTGATATTCTAGATGGAGATCCTTTAGGCAGATTGAAGGTAATTTTTCCTTGGATCCATTTGGTCGGCACAAAATTGATATCTCCCTCAAGTGTGTATAAAAAACAAGAACACGTCCTAAATATATATACATACAGAATTGTTACATTCACCTATTTCCTATATATTGTAAGTTTGCTTCTTTGTGCAGATCAGTCCTGATGGGATTGCCATTAGGGATGAAAAAGTTTTTAGGTTTGCTCGTGAGAGGAACATTCCAATTGTCATGCTCACATCAGGTCCAATCTCAATCTCTTTCTCGAATGTGTTATAGGATGGAAGAGAGTGGCTTATTTTAGCAAAGCCCGCAACCTTATGTTAATTTTCCCCTATACTAGTATGTTTATTTGGGTTGTAAATGGAAAAAATTATCTTGGCCTAGACAAACTCCACCCCCCAACCACACACACACACACACACACACACACACACACACACACACACACACACACACACACACACACACACACACACACACACACACACACACACACACAAAAAGAAGAGGAAGACGACCCAACACCTGCAGAGGGTTAATAGATTTTCCTGATTGACCAGCACTTCTTTGTGTGCATATAGCACTTAGAACCTGTGAATGTGAAGGGATTGTCTTTGGAATTTCCATTAAATTAAATAATTTGTTGTGTCACTCCATGGGTGATCCACAAATATAGCCATTGTAGGATACTTTCTCCTGTCTCGTCTTAAAAGGGGAAAAAAGAAAGGAAATAAATGGTTCACCAGGTCTTTGTAGCTGGATACTTTCTCGTCTGTTGTGATTTAAAAGAAAACTCAACTCAACTCAACTTAGCCTCTTGGAAAGTTTGGTATGTTTATTTGCTCATTTAGCCTTGCATGTGTTCAGGTGGTTACATGAAGTCAAGTGCCAGAGTTATAGCAGATTCCATGATCAACCTCTCAAAGAAATCCCTGATAGATTTGGGTAAGAACGCCTGAAGTATTCATCACTGTTCATGGCATGGGTTTCTGGGAAAATATGCATCCAAAACCAGTTTGTGTAGTTGATCACTAAATCTTATGGTTGTAAATAATTATTACAAATTGTGATTAGTCCTCTTTTTTCCTTCATTCTGTTGATACTTACTGGTAGGACTGTATATTGAGAGCAACATCTAGTAAATAAGTGAGAATTGTAGGCATTAGAGCGCTTGCATCCCAAGTCAGTTTTGAACATTCTGAAACACCCCCCCCCCCTCTCTCTCTCTCTCTCTCTCTCTCTCTCTCTCTTCTATCTGTAATGTAATTCTGACAATTATTGTCTTATTAGAGCATTAGCATTGGAAAATGCCAATGCTACTCTATTTTACAATTCTAAAAAGCCACTTTATTATTATGCAATGGCATTTTACAATACTTCTAGCATCCCAAATTTCTATTTTTCACTTCTACTCATTAAAATAATATATTTACGTAATAAAATAATATATTCTAAAAATATATATTTTCTCTCCCATCTCTCTCCTCTCTCTAATTTTCAACCAGAACCCCAACTGCAAGTCTGCAAGAACAAGCCCTTCCCACCGGTTTCAACACACAGAGACACCAAACACAGTTTCAACACACAGAGACACCAAACACAAACCACCTATCCAAACCCATCACCACACGCACACACACAAACACAAACCATCAACTGAGCCACACACACACCCACCATCAAACCAATCGGAGCCAGCAACAGCCACCACACCCATCAGACCCACGGCACCACCCCGATCCATCAACCACGGTACTGCCCCGATCTGCCACATCAAACCATGATCTCCACCAAACCATGAGACCGACGCCGCCGTGATTCAAGGGAAGGGAAAGAAAAAAAGAAAGAGAAGAGAGATCAAAGAGAGACAAAGAAGGAAGAGACCCACGCCGTCGTGACCATCTGCCACGCCGCGGCACCACCAACGCACGCCCACGCCGCGGCACCACGCCGTATGATCTAGAGATGGGCATCGATCCACACAGAGAGGGATGAGAGAGAAGGAGGGATTGAATGAGAGAAAGAATCAAAGAAAAAGATATCGGTGAGAAAGAGAGAGGAGGCTCTGTGAGAGATGAGTTTTTTTTTTGTTTTTGTTTGAGGAACGAGAGAGATGAGTTGAAATACAGAAGTCAGAGAAAGAGAAAGAGTGAATAAAATAACTTATTTTGGTTTACAATACTGCTACAGTACAATTCTAAATGTAGAATTGTACTGTAGCAGTATTGCAAAAAAATTTGCAATACTTACCTTTAGCATTCCCTAATGTAGAGTATTTTGAGGCTTAAAATGCTAAACTTTAAGACAGTCTCTCTTGTGGTGATAGCTCTACTCTGCTATTGGTTTTGTCTTGATCAGACTTTCCAATCTTGACTACATATGGAACAAATATTGCCAGTGTTCTAGTTATACTTTCAGTTTATCATGCGAGTGTAGTGGTTGTGAAAATTAAAAAAAAAAGGTCCCCCCCCCCCCCCCCCTCCACCGTCTTCTCTCTTTCTTTTCATTGGATTATGAGCCTTTTGAAAATTTGGAACGTATTTTTGTGGGATCAACCTAACATGCCAGGCTATCTTTGTAGGATAATATATTATGACGGAGAAACTTATTCTGCCCTTAATTGGATGCTTGTCACATTTTTATCAAATAGACACGTGGTCCTTATCTGCCAAAAAAATGCAAATCAAACGTTCTAGTACTTTTCTGTCTCAACGTGTTAATTTATTGGATCTCACAGTCACAGATCTTATGTAATGTTGCGGCAATTTAGGGCCACAGCAATAATGTACATATTTAAATTGAACTACAGATCCCATTCCACCTGATTGATCTACTCTGAAAGTAAATAAATAAAAAAAAAAAAAAAAAATAAGAGCATACAATAGGGGCATTGCATCAAAGGATGGTTTGCATGGCCACAATGGATTTTGTATGATTCTTAAGCAGAATTTGAAGATTCAAGTTGAGCAATTCAGTTTCAAAATAGTTACTGAAAGTCTGAAATAACATGGCACAAACTAGTCCCATGAAGCCAACAACTCTGTCAATTTGTTTGACCCAATAAGACAAGAACAGTAGTAATTATAATAAAGGAAAGGAAAGAATAGTGACAAACATTTTCAATGACAAAATGGCAAAAATTGCAGGTTGCAACAAGAGGTGTCACATGTGAGGAGGGTCCCAACTCCCAAGGGTTCATAATATGATATCATTCATAGTGGAGCATTATTGTCAGCTAGTAATCAAAGAAATATAAACTTTCCTTATATTTCATAACATCACAACACGAGTCACGGCCGACGTCTGTTTTTAACTGACCCAATAAAGAAATATAAACTTTCCTTATTAAACTTTCCTTATTATTACTCAACCGTTCATTAATTACAATAATTTATTGATGGTAATGCCGTAGATGTAACTTTGTCAAGGATACAGGCATGCAGCGAAGGAATTTGCAGTGTGGGAGCAGGTGTATATACATATTTTTTTATAGAATACTGTTGGGTAAGCGTTTTGCATCAGCAAATGTTTGTATTTGAAGTACTTTATGTGAGTGTTTCATAAATGTTATTGTTAATGTGCAATGAATGTTTGTAAATGACTCAAACAAAATATCATGACATGTTTCCACAAAAAGTCTAAAAGATTATTCCTATAAAAATAAAAACAAAAAATCTAAAAGATTATAATAGGAATTTTGTAGAAAATAGAAAAAAATAATTTTGACTGTTCAATCCCTCCATAGTCCACCCCAATTATCGAATTATAAAATAATAATAACGATATTGTTAGGAGTCCATTGCTTACAAAGCAATTTGAGACCTTTGCCATGCAGGAAAGAAAAGGCTTTGTACGAGGGTTCATTGCCTCCTATTTCGTAATAACTAATAACTAATTTCTAAATATGGCTTGCTTTCCATGATGTAGTCTAGTGATTTTGCTGAATACGTTTCTAATTCTTTAATGAGAAATGTAATTACAATTCTCAAATTAGTCTTGATAAACATCCTTCTCATTCTCCAAAAAAACAAAAATCATTTTCCCCCCTTACTAGGATAGATATAGAATATATATGATGAGAGATCCACCACTCCATATCGATATTCTATAGAACCATAATAGTGGTCGGATGGGCCTTAGGCCCCAAAACCTAGTTCTAGTACAAATTTAGATTTGACTTGTGATTATGGCTGATAGGGGTAAAGCTCCCACCAGACACCAGCAGCCTGCACTGGCTGACGGCTCGGCCTATGATGACGGATATATATGACGGACACCGGATATTGACGACCCGACTCTTAGGGGGCGACGGGGAGAAGGTCGACGGATGTTGTCATCGGGCACTGAAGCCTATCTTGTCACGTACGCTTCCCTGGGAAAGTGAATCTTGTCGCATACGCTACTATTTGGCCAGATATCTTACGCAGCACGATTCCCTCCCTCAAAAGGGATGTCTTGCCCAACACACTTGGCTATCCAAGGGGTATCTTGCGCTCCACGCTACTCAGGGGCAATTCCGGTACAGTGATATCTTCTCCAGTACGCCTTGGCTAAAGGCCTCTACTACTACTATAAATACCGCCACGCCCCCCCAAAATCGAGGTACGCATACTAAGACCCAACTCTAGCACTCTTGAGTTGCGAGCAATACTAACTTAACCATCGGAGGGTCGTTGGCCGGTACCACGCCGGTACATCCCTTTGAAGTTCTTCTTACCTGTGTAGGTTCGTCCGAAATACGCGAAGGCCCTGCAGCTCACTGGTTTGATTCTTGACATCATCAGTTGGCGCCGTCTGTGGGAACTCCGTGCGTACGTAGACTCTGCTACGTGCTTTCCGGACAAAGAGTTGCATGGTACTCACGTGCTCAAGGACGACCACCATAAACGACCAAGGCAACGAACAACGCACCACGGCCCTGGAGAGACAAGTCCAGACCCTAGCGCCCGTGGTCGAACGCCTCACAAAACGTAACAATGACTTGGAAGAACAGCTACAACGGAGGAACGCGACGCTTGACAACCAAGGAGAGAATCAGGGGGAAAGCAGTGCGGAGGATAGGAACCGTAGAGGCCCTGAGGGAAGCAATGCCTTGAGCCGACCCGAAGGACAGGAGACGGACCGTCCGTCGGCCGAAGACAATATCCCGTCCCACATTGCCGCGGAGATGCAGGTGATGAAGGAGCGCATGGATTTCATGATGAACGCCCTCAAAGGACGGGTATCCAGCGACCTCGACGACCTCGTCCACCGCACGGACTCCCGTTTACAACACCTGTCATCTTGTTCCCCACGCCGCCAAAATTTTGCCTGCCCCAGGTGGAAAGCTACGATGGGTCCAAGGATCCGTTGGACCATTTGGAGTCCTTCAAGACATTGATGCACCTGCACGGCGCATCGGACAAAATCATGTGCCGAGCCTTCCCAGCAACGCTAAAAGGCTCCGCAAGGACCTGGTTCGGCAGATTGGCACCCGGCTTTATCAACACCTTCAGAGAGCTGAGCGCTTAGTTTGCCTCGCAGTTCATCGGGGGACACAGGCACAAAAGATCCACCGCGTGCCTGATGAACATTAAGCAGCGGGAGGATGAGACGCTGAAATCCTACATAGCCCGTTTCAACAGAGAGACACTCTCGATCGATGAAGCGGACGACAAGATACAAGTGGCAGCATTCACAAACGGACTACGGAAGGGTAAATTCTTGTTTTCTTTATACAAAAATGACCCAAAAACTATGTCGGACGTATTTTACAGGGCGACTAAATACATGAATGCGGAAGACGCATTACTGGCCCGAGAAGAGAAGCCTCCCAGAATAAGGGAGAGACAGGAAGACACACGACAAGATAAGGGGCGAAAGGCGCCTCGGAAGGGAGAAGGCCGAGAAACTAGGCGCCCGAAGCCCCCTACCGGGAGATTCACAAGCTACACCCCATTGACGGCTCCAGTCGATCAAGTCCTGATGCAGATCAAGGACGACGGGTCTTTGACGTTTCTGGGAAAGATGAAGGGGAACCCGGACAAACATCCCAAAGACAAATACTGCCGCTTCCATCGAGACCACGGCCACGACACCGCCGATTGCTACGATTTAAAGCAGCAGATTGAAGCCCTGATCAGACAAGGGAAGCTACAGAGGTTCGTCAACAGGGAAAAGGCAGAAACACCTCGACAGGAACAGGTCTCCCACCGGGACAATGAGCGTCCCAAACCACCTATAGGGGACATAAGGATGATTGTGGGTGGTACATCGGCCGCCGGTTCAACAAAGAAGGCTCTTAAATCCTACCTCAGGGCAGTTCAGAATGTTCAGGCTACGAGCTCTGTCCAGAAGAAGCCGCGAATCAACAGCTCCACTATGGAATTCATGGAAGAAGATGCCCAACATCTCCATCATCCGCACGACGACGCCCTTGTCGTCAACATCTAGATAGGAGATTATAACATACACCGGGTCTTAATCGACAACGGAAGCTCAGCAGACATCCTCTACTACCCGGCGTTTCAACAGATGCGGATTGACAAGGAATGCCTGATCCCTGCCAAGGCCCCCCTCACTGGGTTCGAAGGGACTAGGGTTTACCCCCTCGATTCGATCACATTGCCTGTTACAGTCAGGAAGTACCCTCGGCAGGTCACCAAGGACGTTGCCTTCCTAGTAGTCGATTGCTCCTCTACCTACAACGCAATCATAAGGCGGCCCACGCTCAACGCCTGGAAGGCTGCCACCTCGACCTATGCCTTGAAGGTCAAGTTCCCTACCGAGCATGGGGTAGGGGACCTGTGGGGAGATCAGGTAGCCGCACGAGAATGCTACGTCGCAATGGTAGAAATGGATAGCCAATGGTAAACACTAAGCATAGAGCAGAGGGCGGGGGCAGAACCCGTGGAAGAGCTCGAAGAAATAATCCTTGACGAGTCTAGGCCAGACAGAACCACCAGGATCGGCGTCCTCATAAGCCCTTCAGTTCTCCAGGTGCTAGTGGCCTTCCTCAAGGAAAACCAAGATGTGTTCGCCTGGAGCCATGAAGGCATGCCGGGAATCGACCCTTCAGTCATGGTACATAAACTGAATGTATCGCCCACCTTCCGGCCCGTCAGACAGAAGAAGCGGGTGTTCGCTCCGGAGAGAGACCGCGCGGGCAGAGGAAGTCGGCAAGTTGCAGGAGGCAGGTTTCATCCGGGAAGTATACTATCCCGACTGGTTGGCCAATGTGGTAATGGTCAAGAAAGCTAGCGGAAAGTGACGGATGTGTGTGGACTTCACGGACCTGAATAAGGCATGCTCGAAGGACAGCTACCCCCTCCCTCGAGTCGACACCCTGGTAGACTTTACGGCCCGGCACCAGCTGCTGAGCTTCATGGATGCCTTCTCAGGGTATAACCAGATCCAGATGGATGAAGCAGATCAGGAAAAAACCTCGTTCGTCACCAGCCAAGGACTCTTCTGCTACAAGGTGATGCCGTTCGAACTGAAGAATGCAAGTGCCACATACCAGAGGCTCATGAACAAAATGTTCGCCAACCAGATAGGGAGGAATGTTCAAGTATACGTCGAAGACATGCTGGTAAAAAGCCAGAAGAAGGAGGATCATCTGAGTGATCTCGAGGAAACATTCAGAACCCTCCGTTCCTACAATATGAAGCTCAACCCTCAAAATGCGCATTCGGGGTAACGGCAGGGAAATTCCTCGGCTTCATGGTCTCTCAGAGAGGCATCAGGCCAACCCAGATAAGATCAGGGCAATAATGGAGATGGCTCCCCCCGAAGAATGTAAAAGAGGTTCAAAGTTTGAACGGGAAGGTCGCAGCCCTGAACAGATTTGTATCAAGGGCAGCGGACAAATGCCTTCCCTTCTTCCGCACATTGAAGAAAACATTCAAGTGGACGAACGAGTGTCAAAAGGCATTCGAAGAGCTAAAAGCTTATCTCTCCTTCCCTCCGTTGTTGAGTCCTTCACAGCTAGGGGAAAAGCTCTTCCTCTACTTAGCCGTCTCCCCAACTGCCATCAGCGCGGCCTTGATCAGAGAAGAGGACGGGGTCCAGAAACCCGTATACTACGCTAGCCGGGCGTTCCAAGGAGCAGAAGGAAGGTACCCGCCCATGGAGAAGCTCGCCTTCGCCCTAGTCACCGCGGCTCGAAAGCTCAAGCCCTACTTCCAAGCTCACACAATAGTCGTCCTAACCGACAAGCCCTTGCGGCGAGCAATGCACAACCCAGAAGCCGCTGGTCGCTTGGCCCTATAGGCGATCGAGTTAACTGAGTTTAATATTCGGTACAGCCCGCGTACCGCCATCAAGGGACAGGCAGTAGCTGATTTTATTGCCGAGTTCACCAGCAGGGAAGACGAGGGGGCAGATGCAAGTCTCCCGTGGAGAGCATATACGGACGGGTCGTTAACAAGACAAGCTGGTGGTGTTGGTGTCGTACTTCACTCCCCCGAGGGAGATCAAATCGAATGTATGATCCGGCTGGACTTTCCCATCACCAATAATGAGGCAGAATACGAAGCCTTGATAGCTGGGTTGGACCTCGTCAAAGCAGCAGGTGCAGCCCGGGTGATAGTCTCCTGCGACTCTCAGGTCGTCGTCAACCAAGTCAATGGGGACTACGAGTGCAGAGGTGACAGAATGAAGAAATACCTCCTTCATGCAAAGAGAAGGGTAGACAAACTCAAGGCTAAGATAGTCCAAGTCCCCAAAGATGAAAATGAGCAAGCCGACCGCCTCGCCAAAGCTGCTTCGTCGGAGCAGGGGAGCAGCACTGTCGGTGTGCTCTATTTTTTGCAGGTTTCTCCACTAATAGACTCTGTCGAAATGCAGGAAATAGGCTCTGAAAGCAACTGGACCACATCATTGGTCTCTTACCTGAAAGATGGCGTCTTGCCCGACGGAAGAGAAGCCGCCAGAAGGTTGAAAATCCGAGCATCAAGATTCATATTGATTGAGGAAGTCCTATACAAAAGGGGCTTCTCTCGCCCATATCTAAGGTGCCTAGGTCCCGAGGAAGCGAACTATGTCATGCGGGAGGTGCACGAAGGAATATGCGGAAACCATTCAGGTTCAAGATCACTGGCGCACAAGCTGATTCGGGCCGGGTACTACTGGCCCACGATGTAAAAAGACGCCCAAGCCTACGTCAAAGCCTGCGACAAATGCCAGAGATTCGGCAACGTCGTCAGGCAGCCGCCCATGGAGCTTACACCCATGACGGCCCCGTGGCCGTTCGCTCATTGGGGACTAGACATTATGGGCCCATTCCCAACGACCATACGACAGCTGAAGTTCCTGGTAGTGGGCATAGACTACTTCACGAAGTGGGTAAAAGCTGAAGCTCTGGCCACCATTACGGAGAAGAACGTACGAAACTTCGTCTGGAAATCTATTATATGCAAGTTTGGGATCCCTAGGATCCTAGTCTCTGACAACGGCAAGCAATTCGACAATGGCCCATTCCGAGAGTTTTGCTCGTAGCTGGGGATAAAGAATCAATACTCCTCCCCAGCCCACCCCCAGGCCAACGGTCAGGTAGAAGTGACGAACCGGTCCTTACTGAAAATTATCAAGACCTGGCTCGAGGGGGCAAAGGGGATATGGCCCGAGGAACTACCCAGCGTATTATGGGCATATAGGACAACGGCAAGGACCCCTACAGGAGAAACGCCATTCCGGTTAACTTACGGAAGCGAAGCAGTCATCCCGGCCGAAGTAGGACTCACAACCTACAGGATGAACGCCTATGATGAAAGCAGGAACGACGAGGCCTTACACCTGCAGCTGGATTTAGTCGACGAAATCAGAGCAGCCGCGGAGCAAAGGCTCGCTAGGTTTCAGGATCGAATGGCTAAGTACTACAATTCCCGAGTCAGACACAGGGACTTCAGGGTCGGAGACCTCGTTCTAAGAAGAGTCATGGGCATCGCCAGGGACCCCGCCCAAGGAAAGCTCGGCCCCAACTGGGAAGGACCATACCGAATCACGTAATGGCAGAGGAAGGGCACCTACCACCTGAAAACACCGGAAGGTCAAAAATTGCCCCACCCATGGAATGCCGAGCACTTGCGAAAGTATTACCAGTAAGAAGAATGGCAACCCCATACTTGTAATCTGTTTTGATGTATTTGGAAACTCAAAGGGCATGATTTCCCCTTTTGTAAAAGTTACACAAGATTCAGAAATTCATCCAAAATCCCTTCTACGTTTTGTAAAGTGTTAAAAAACTGTGACGAACCGAAGTCGACGGCTTAGAAGCCAACGTCCTACAAAGAATCTACATGACATAAAAGCGTCAAGCATAAAAGCTGACGGCTTAGAAGCCAACGTTCTACAAAGAATCTACATGGCATAAAAGCGTCAAGCATAAAAGCTGACGGCTTAGAAGCCAACGTCCTACAAAGAACCTACAAGGTTAAAAGCCAAAAGCCTAAGTCTAATAAACGACGGCATCAATGGCGACGGCTCAAAGCCAACTACATTATCCCACGAGGATAAAAGCCAAAAGCCTAAGTCTAATGGACGACGGCATTAATGGCGACGGCTCAAAGCCAACTACATTATCCCACGAGGATAAAAGCCAAAAGCCTAAGTCTAATGGACGACGGCATCAATGGCGACGGCTCAAAGCCAAGTACATTATCCTACAAGGATAAAAGCCAAAAGCCCAAGTCTAATGGACGACGGCATCAATGGCGACGGCTCAAAGCCAACTACATTATCCTACGAGGGTGAAAGCCAAAATCCTAAGCCTAATAAACGACGGAATCTAGGGCGACGGTCCAAAACTGACTACATCATTCTCGGTTATATACAATGCCTAAAAAAGACAGGGTATAAGGGCCAACGTTCTAAAAAGCATGCGAACTAAAGGCTTATAAAGTTGACGGCTTATTAAGTTGACGGTTTCACGAAGCATAAACAACATAAAAAAGAAACCATGCAAGTAAGCAATATACAAAAGAACAAAATTTGAAACAGGATATAGATTAACAAAAAAGGGCTACATTGTTCTTGACGGTTCAGAAATTGACCGTTCTACAAAAATCGCGAAAAATTATCTCTACAAAAAATTATTACAAGCCTAATGAACGGGGGAATCAACTATTTTCACTTCGTCTACTGCTTGAACTTTGGCCTGAACGGCTGTCTCGGCCTCGTCATCAAGGATCCCGTCACCTTTTTCATTTTGGCCTTCATTGAGGAGGCGATCCGTACTCTCTGAAGCAGCCTGGAGGACGGATGTCTGTGCCCGTCTATGGACACTCGAGAGAGATCCAGCTCCGGATAGGTGGCTTTCACCTGACGGACGGCGTCATCAAAACCGTCCGCAAATGTGCCGCCCAGCTCTGTCAGGTAGGCTTCAGAGTCGCGGTATTCTCTGATAGTGTCATCCCTGGCCTGACGGAGCTGGTCCTTCATGGACAGGATCTCCTGTTCTTTGTCAGCGAGGACCTTCCATAGCAAATCCGTCTGCTTCTCAAATTCGGACCTCTCCTCCTTAGCGACGGTGAGCTTCTTCTCGATCCTCACCCTCCAGGCCTTGTATTGTTCGAGCTCGTCCTCCGTCTAGGCCGCCTTAGCCCGTACACGGTCTAGAGTCGCCTCCTCACGAACGCAACGGTCCATGAGCCCTTTCATCATGACAACAGCCTGAGACGGGATGGTATTAAATTCAAGTGACGGTAAAGAAAGATATTTGAAATGAAGTACACGGATAGTGTGTTTACCTGGGCAAGATTGAACAGGCTTGTCTCACCCATCGCTTCCATTGCGTGGTTTCCAAGGTCCTCGTAGTCTTCTGCCGTCAGTATTGAAGACAGCTTATCTAGAGCGTACTTGGAGTCCTCACGCAGAAGGACGGGTGGTTTCTTCGAATCAGAGGCTGGGCCAGCCGTCATCAAGCCCTTCCCCTTGTCGTGTTTGACTGGGACCTTCTTCCCCTCCGCCTCTAAGCCAACGACGGTCTCGGGGGTGGCTTTGGCCTTCTTAGGGAGACGGTCCCCCTCCTGGTCCGGCTTCCTTTTAGTGACGGGCATCTTGGGCGCGCCCGTCCCAGCCGTTTGGCCTTCTTTCTTCTTGGCAGCTGCTTGCTGCTTGATCAAGGCCCTCCTCTTCGCTTCGTCCATTTCTGCGAAACAAGACGGCACATGAGTTTAAAAAAAAAAAAGGGGTGAGAGAAAAATGGTTAAGTGTAAAGTTCAGGCGAACGGACGTACACTTTCTAACTTGTTTCTCGTACTTCTCGGCTTCCGTGGACGGTTCAGGTCCGTCGCAGTGCCAACAGATGGTCTTTAAGCTTACCAAATTGGCCCAAGACCTCTCTTTCAAGTCAGACTTCTAAAAAATTTTCTCCAAAAAGCTCCAGTCTTCAAGTGACACTTGTGGACGGTCTTGAGCTGAAGAAAGGAGACGGTTAGGAATTGACGGTGCATAAACAAAAGAAAAAGAAAAAGAAAAAGCAAACGGACGAATACCAGACGGGGATAAGACACCCCATGTTGTGTCGACGGGCATGAACTCTGTCTCGCCAGGATGACCCATCCACTCATCCCCATCCATAAAAAAGTACCTAGACTTCCAGTCCCTATTGGAATCTGGAGTATCACACACCAACCTTAATAGTGGACCCCTCGCCACAAAACTGTACATCCCCCTGGATTTTTGTATCTCCACCGGACGGTAGCAGTGGAAGAATTCCTTCACCGTCAACCTTTTCTTCCCTTTTGACATGGACCCGTACAACACCTCTACCCCAATAAAAACCCTCCAGGCGTTTGAGGAAACTTGGTTGACGGACAGTCCTAGGTAATGAAGGAGGTGACGGTGTAGTTGGGTCAGTGGAAACCTCAACCCTGCCTTAAGCATTTGCCCATAGACCCCGACGCCCCTAACACCACGGTAGTAACACTTCTCTCCTGGGTGGGGTAGACGGAGAGGTATATTGGCAGGTATTTGGTATTTGCTCCTAAGTGTTTTAAAGTGCGACTCTTTAATTGTGGAGAAAAAATCGTTCACCGTCCACAGAGAAAGCATGACGAACTTCCTCATCCCATCACTACCCACGACGGATTGGACTTGAGGTTCATCTCCCTCTAGACCGTCACTAAGGTTGCTCTCCGCCCTATCACTACTCGAAGAGGAAGAGGTGGTAGACGAGCTCTCTTCACTCGAAGAAGTTGTAGCTACAGGATCCTTTGGACCCGACGGATTGATTTCATCGTAGCCCGCTCCGTCGCGGACAAACGATTGGTTACTGGACGCGCTAGACATGTCACCTACATGTGACGAAAAGCCCTAAGTTCAACTGCCCTAAAGATACTGACGGTGGCAAAAATGAACAAGTAGTAATAAGTACTTACCGGCTGTTTGCGCTGCTGAAAGGTATGATCGACGGTTGCGAGAATGTGACGGGCGCACGAGTTGACGGATCAGGTGCTTTTCTGCTGGGTGAATGGATACGCTCTGATCGTTTGTTTTCAGTAAAAAGTGAAAAATGAGAGAAAAGAAGGAAGACTTTTATATGGGGGGTATTGCGAGAGACGAAGGGACGCCTCGTTCCGAGCACACGGTCCACGGGTTGACGACACGTGTCCTGCATTTATTACCCGACATTAATTACTGATGACAGCATGTCTATTCGACTCTTGGTATGGATTGAAACCGTCACCCCATTAGTCCGTCCTCTAAAGGTTCACGGACTGATAGGCTGAGGGGGCACCTGATAGGGGTAAAGCTCCCACCAAATGCCGGCAGCCTGCACTGGCTGACAGCTCGGCCTATGATGACAGATATATATGACGGACGCCGGATATTGACGACCCGACTCATAGGGGGCGACGGGGAGAAGGTCGACGGATGTTGTCATCGGGCACTGAAGCCTATCTTGTCACGTACGCTTCCCTGGGAAAGTGAATCTTGTCGCATACGCTACTATTTGGCCAGATATCTTACGCAGCACGATTCCCTCCCTTAAAAGGGATGTCTTGCCCAACACATTTGGTCATCCAAGGGGTATCTTGCGCTCCACGCTACTCAGGGGCAATTCCAGTACAGCGATATCTTCTCTAGTACGCCTTGGCTAAAGGCCTCTACTACTACTATAAATACCGCCACGCCCCTCCAAAATCGAGGTACGCATACTAAGACCCGACTCTGGCACTCTGGAGTTGCGAGCAATACTAACTTAACCATCGGAGGGTCATTGGCCGGTACCACGCCGGTACTTCCCTTTGAAGTTCTTCTTACCTGTGTAGGTTCGTCTGAAATACGCGAAGGCCCTGCAGCTCACTGGTTTGATTCTTGACATCATCAATGGCTATCTTGCATGATGATCTATAAGCATCATGCCTTGAGAAGTCTACTGTAACTATTGACCTTATCATGTTGAGTGATTAAAATAAAGAGAGCTATGTTGCCCGTAAATCATAAGGATCTCACCTAACAGGGGCTTGACTAGATTTTAACCCACAATCATAAGATAGGATGGCATAAGCCTCATAACCAAAATTGTGGAGATTCATATTATTGTTTCAACAACTCTCCGAAGCATAGCATTAAATGCAATCCCATCAAATCGCATTAAATGTTATTAGATAATCATCTACATATTGTTCTTCTTTATAATACGAGAGATGTGAAGGTTGTTGCATGCCTCATGTTTCCTTAAAACATGACTAAGGAAAAAAAATACAAAGGTATAATCTACAAGTATGGCATTCTGATTTGGAATAATGGGGGGAATTTTACAAAAAAATCCCCATAGATAGTAAGGGCCCGTTTGGCCATCGATTTCAAAAATTGTTGTTTAAAATGATGTGAATATTGTAGTTTAAAATGAGTTGTTGAAATTCGTGTTTCAAGTGTTCAAAAAATAAAAAAAATGTGTTTGGTATCATGGTTTAAATAATATGTTTGTGTGTTCAAAAATTAAAAATATGTATTTGGTATGTGTGTGTTTAATTAAAAAAAAGCTGACACCTTTGACCCAAATAGCATTTTTTTATTTAGGAGAGAGAATACGTTTATATTCTCGTTGCTCCTCAGAGATTGTTCTTTCTTTTCCCCTTGTATCCCTGAGAGCAGAAAACCAAACCCATGCAAACTCATCCACTATAAGCACACCAAGACCCAGCAACTTACAGGGCTTTGGTCATCGCCGACCCATCAGTCGAAGATCCAGGTTCGATTCTCCACTTTCACCTTCCCAACAACTGACAGGGTTGTGGTCACCGCCAACCCATCACTTAAAGATCCAAGTTCAAGTCTCCACTTTCACCTTCCCAGCAACTTATAGGGCTTTGGTCGCCACCGACCCATCACTCGAAGATCCAGGTTCGAGTCTCCACTTTCACCTTCCTTCTTCACTCACAGATTTCAAAAGCTGTGGCCATTGAAGCGAAAGGAGTTTTTTTTTTAATTTATTTATGTTTTTGTTTATGTTTTTGTTTATGTTTTCGATTTTAAATGTGGTGTGCAAGAGAGAGAGAGAGAGTTTCTGTGACTGTGTTTTAATATTACCTAGGTTTCTTCTGGATTTGTTGTTTTTTTTTTTTTTTTTTGGGAATTTCTGACTATCTTAACTCACGGTTTTGGTGTGTGTAAGCAAGGAGTAATTGGTTTTCTCTGTTCTTGTTCTGTGAATGATGGTTTTATAATTCAAAATGCAATTACTTTGTATTAATCTTGCATCGAAAAGGGAAACAGTTATAGGAAATTGCATACCCCTCTCTGCAAGGATATGTTGCTATAGTTTTTGTTGCATGAATTGATAGCATGTTCAAATGGTTGTTTAATAGTGTTTGTTCAAACGCACAAAAAAGGGAAAAACAATCATTTGTAATATTCATTGGCTTTTAAACCATTTCTCATTTTTTCAGAAGAATTTTGTCAATATTAATTAAAACTGTCCAGTTGTAGAGCATCTTTATACATGATTCAAATAAAAATTGCTGACTAACATTGTTGTATCATTGTAAATCCCCATCATGTCAGTATGCCCATAACCATCCCAATTGCAATTGTTTGTTGTAAGACAGCTTTATAAATTGATGCATGCAAAATGGAAGGGACTTTATGAATTGCACATATGTTGAGATATTTGTCCCTTCTTCCTGCAGATGTCGGACGCAATACGTGAGGATATTGACGATGGCCTTCGGTTCCAAAATTCGAACTATTTATGTGGCTTGAGAACAAGCGTGAGGATTTCGAATAAGCGAAATGAGAACCGATATAGGCTTTTCCAATGTTGCCCAAAGGACGCATGTCAGTTTTTTCAGTGGTGTATTCCCTTGAAGATACCATTGTCCTATGCGGAGGAATTCCAACAACTACAAGAAGAGCTGTGTGTGTTGTGAGAGGAATTGAGGGTTATGCATGACAAGGTCCACCCCATTGTTGAGACAAAAAAAATGGTAAAGATTATGTTCATTGGATAGTGTCTGTTATGCACCGCGCTTGCACTACTGCTAACTATGACAATGGTATAAACGAAATTGTTATGATGGCCACTTCGTCCTTGCTGTGTAACCATATTAATTTAAATTTACGACGAACTCCTCATGAACTTGATGCGTTGTGTACTATTTTTTTGGACAATTGTTAGGCTTGAATTTTGCTAGTGCTAGGTATATGTATGGGGCTGACTCTTAACTATTACAATAGTATTTTATTGGATTAGTAGTTTGTAAATTTCTCCATCAATGCTCCAATTCTGTTTCAATCTTATGTGCTTATTCTTCCTCTCTTTGGAACTCAAGAAATCAGACCTATGATCATCAAAACTTGACAACCTTTTGAACTTCAGTTGTTACACTTATTTGTATATGATAGAACTTCTTGAGTATTTTTATTTGTAATTTCTACATGCAGATTAGGGATTTTAAGAGGGTGTATATTGCAAAACAAAGGAAGATATTGGCTACTATGCTGGTTATGTGGGTGAGAATAGTTTCATTACTTAATCTTCATTTGTAATACATTAAAATCTTGATATTATGTTGCCTCAAGAAGTAGTCCTAACAAACTACAATTAACTGTTCAGGAGAGTAAGAAACAAACATGGTGGGGTTTTTTTCTTTTGGATCCCTGCGAAAATTACTTGATTGTACTTTGCTTGCCTTTAAATGATAGTCAAAATCCGACCATTTATTCCTAAAAGTATGGTGTAGTTGCACAGAAAGTGACAGAATCTCAAAAATCTCACTAATATTTAAGTGTGTGGTGGTGCTTTATAAGTGGTTTTCTTTTTGAGTGTGTGATGGTGCTCTATAAGTGGTTTTCTTTTTAAGTGTTAGCGTGCAATATAGTCCCAGCAAAAGATACAACACACCCACTAAACCACAGTTTCTCATTTGAGAGATATATAATAAGACTAAAATATATACAAGCCTCCTCCAATCACCCTTTCCAAATTTCTTCAGTGTAGCTACAAATAATCTGTTATGATACAAAAGGAAAATAAACAACCACAAAATAACATTGAACCATACATACCATATACAGTCTGATACTGTTAGATCACCCCTGCCATTACCATAGCATCTCATACACAACAAAATACTAATAATTCCTTAATAATCATAGGAAAGGCCACATGAGTACAAAATAGTAAAACAACAAGAGCAACAATGTTAACAACAGTTTGTTCCATGTTATCCACAAATACATTTTTCCAAAAAGCTCCATTTTAAGTGTTGGCTGTGTAATCTGCCCACATAGCAGCAGTTATTGCATTACGGTACTCCGACATCGCTCGTTGTGCCCGAGCATTAAAAACTTCTTCAATGCCACCACTGCCTACGTGTGTAGCTCCCGCTATGCCTGCGTCGTTGTTACGCAAAAATGATCCTTCCCACACATGGAACATTTCATCCGCCCGGTTATACATGCGGATAAAGTTGTGTAGTGTACAGTAAGCAGTCACAATCAGCCGTTGTCTAGAGATGGAGAAGGAGTGCATTGCAGTCAGGATCGGGAACCTCGCCTTCAACACACCAAAGCATCGTTCAATCACCATCCGCAATGACGAATGCCTATAATTAAACAACTCTTGTGGGATAGTAGGCTGCCGGTTCGCACCCCGTAACTTTTGGGCATGGTAGCGTGTGGACTTGTGTAGGGGGAGGAATGCATTGCCTATGGCGTAGCCCAAGTCCAGAGATAATACAATCCTGCAATAAGAGTAATAACCATTGGCAATATTCTACTAAACTCATCATTCGATAGTTCTTAATGATCCTTACTAAAGTCCATTGAACTAGTTAAGATTCTATGATCCATCTTATTACTCAAGTGCCTAAAAATGATCCAACTTACTAAGTTCTTAATGTGTGTGTGTGTGTGTGTGTGTGTGTGTGTTTTTTTTTTTTTTTTTTTTTTGTGCGTTGTCTTAAAAATAGACGCAACCAATAAAGCATGAAGTACAAACCTGTACGTCCCTTTGCTATCACAACAACAATTGGAATACAGAATTGAAGAAAGTTTTACCTCTAGGCAGCCAAGGGAACTCATACTCGGCATGCCCAAGTGCGTTCTACATGACTCGTGAATCATTCGCACTCATTTCCCATCTAGAATGCATATACGTAAACCGCATGTCAAAGTTGCATGCACACATTACGTTTTGGGTGATGTCACTTTGTCTATCTCTGAATGCAGTGGTCCTACCGGATAGGGCAGAAGCACTTATGTGCATCCCATCGATGGGCCCCACACATTTCTGTTTAGAAAATATGTAGCACTTATATCTGTCACTAGTTTCTTGCTTTCTCCTTATTTTTACTAGACTCTATAGAATTTATTGAAGACATAGTGAACATAGAAGGTAGATGAAATGTGAAAAAGAAAGCGGATGTAAATAGTTGGTTAATCAACTGCATAGATCCATGAATGAAAGTACACATAAACAATAAAATTTTACTGGGGTAATTCTAATGTATTAGACAGTTGAGAATCCCTCATCCTATTGTAAAAATGTTATTCAAACAGTTGTAGTTGCCTTGCTAATGCCGTCTTGCAGTTTTTGACCTGCAAAAAAGGTTCTGGACAGCATGAACAGTGATGTCAACAGGCATCAAGATGAAGATGATGAGTGAAGGCAAACCTTAATACTCAACATTCCATTAATTAAATCTGAATCTTCTCGTACATAAGCATGCATGTAGAGACTCGGTTCATTGTCCTACTAGCATCGAACCTTTATGTTGACTAGTAAACTAAAAGCCTAATAAAACCCATTATAGGACTCTTAATTCTACTAGAAATTCTATACCATTCTAGACCAAACATAATTTAGAAAACAACCATAAAAACATAATTACATGCAGGGATAAATTTCTCCTGTGGTGACAGTTAGTAGTTCAATCAATTGAATAAATTTCTCTTGTAACTTTTCCAATTGTATAGTTCTAATCCCAACCAACCCTACATGCTAACTGCTAAAGATTTTCATCTCTTGCTTGATGCTATCTCCAAACAAGCCTAGATGCTAACTTGTCCTTATTTTAGTACTACATTGTTGTGGTTTTTGTTGGATCCAAAACCAAACCTTGCCTTTCTCCCCTTAAAATTTTACCATGCTAACCAACAGTACATACATTTTTTACATCTTCATGTTTATTAAGAATAAAAAGTATCCTGGAAGATGGGTAATGCCCAGATTTTCCCTTCCCCCCATCCACTCCATCCAACAAAAAAAAAAAAGGCAATGCCCTGAATAGCACTTTTTAAGATGATATAACAAAAAAAAAGAAATAAATTTCAATAATTTTAACAAGAGCTATCAAGATGACCTTAAGCAGCCAAAAAAGCCATCCTTCAGGCTACAACACATTTCAAATAAATGATTAGAACAAAATCATGATATGGATAAAGGCAAATGAGATAGAATTTTGATCTAATTTGTTTTCTATACAAAATAGCTTCTTGAGGTAAATGCTACAGCATATATGCTACAGCACATTATTAGTCATCGATTGTTGGTAACTGACCAAAAACAAAAGTCTAAATAGCTGAAATCAGAGCAAGTCAGACAAAAACATAAATTAAATCCAAGAATGTTTATTTGGCAAGATCCATTGCAAATTTGCAAGTTGGAATTTCATAATGTGACCATTAAAAGCCTATATGATTATAGTAATTTGCATCATTGAATGAATAAAGTCAATGTCATTTTTACCGTAACATATCCACTAGTTCAAGACCATGGTTCAGATGTCCATGTGTTTGTTTCCCAAAGATAAAATGTCCCGTCACTACAAAGAAGCAGGCTAATCAGCTTTCTTCATGTTCAATCAAGAATAAGATCAATTAGATCAAGGAGCAATATTTAAGTTATTGACCATATAACTTTGCAGCAAAAAAGTAATCACCAGTAGGTGACCACTTCATCATTGAAATACCCCCCAGAACAATGCCAAAACTGTAAACATGGTTGTTTGGTTGTCCTCTTTTAAACATTACTGTTCAGTGTTTAAACACAGGATAGAGTTTTGAGCATGAACCAATGGAGATGATGATTACATTTACAGTATTTAGCTAGCAATTTAATAAGGGAAATTAGACAATCATTTAGCTGTGGAACTTCAAATTGTTTTCTTCCTATTCTCTATTATAGAGCTTTCACATTTTAATGAATCAAAGTGATAATTATCTAAGAACTAAAAAAAGCAAAAGAAAAGCATACCTCAAACCATGGATAATATTTCTCATTCCTTTGAAGTGAATGAGGAAGCTCAGCTGCATCAACATTAGGCCGGATGATGAGACATCCCAGAGCATGGACAGCACACCGGAACCGCCTTTGAATGGTCTCGAGAGAATGTTGGAAGTGGTTGGCAGTTACCCGGAAGTCAGCATTGTGTCCAACAATAAATAGCAATACCCCAACGGCCTCCTCCACTGAAACAATACCAGTCTCCTCCTCTAATAGCTGCAGCCGCTTCAACTCATTACACAAGTGCCTAAAAATGATCTTGTCCATGCGGAAGATGTTGTAACACACTTGGGGATTTCCTTCTAGCAATTCATGGACATACGAATTCCCTCTCAGGATACTAGTGCACATAGGTCGCTTCATGTAGTACTTTTGCACATACTCTATATAAAACTAAACATAAGCTCTAGCAATCTTGAGCTCGACATCACTATTGTACTCATCTGAATCAGAGTCTGCCATGATTGAATCCTGATCTGAATCGGCGTCGGCCATAACTAAATCACACCTGTGGGTAGCCAATGAGTTCACATGAGCCACTATAAAGAAGTACATAAGAATATTTATATATATATATATATATATATGTTGCTGTAGATATATATACTCACTTATTGCTGTATGTATATATGTAAGTGAGTATATATATAAATGAGTATATATTGTTGTATGTATATATAATTCTGCATAAGAAAGTATATACTGATGTATGTATATGTGAGTATATCTTGCTGTATGCATATAAATACACAGTATATACATTTCTCCATAAGTGAGTATATATGTTGCTGGAAGTACTAATATATATATATATATATATATATAGATGCTACTGTGTACCAAAGAAATTCTATAAAGAACACATCAGATTTTCTGAAATATATACATCACCAAACAAAGTAATTCATAAAAGTACTAATTAACATAACATATTTCATACATCAGTAACATAACATAGTTCATACATCAGTACCATAGATATCCAAAGCATTCAACATAATACAGGAAGGCAGCACGCAAACATTGTCCAAAATATTAACATAATACAGACTTTGCCTATTGACATTAAAGCAAAATAAGAGTACTAATTAACTCTCTAGGTTATCTAAACAGCGCACACCATCAACCACCCCCACCACTACTACAGTCCACCCCCAATGAACTCAATCCAACCCCTTCTTTTATCAACCGTCATAGCAAAAAAAACGGCTCTACTCTTGGGGTTATGAAGCTCCTGCACGACCTTGCAATATGTGACATGATCCACATCGGTATGCTGGTTGAGCAGTGTTACAGCTTGCGTAATTGACTCAGTGTCACTCCCCACACCAGACTCTCCAGTGTCGATGGACTTTTTCCCCTTCCGATTCCTCATCTCAGTAAACCCCCAAATTGCCTCAGTCATGGTTTCAAGGGAGTTCCCCTTCTTCCTTTTTTCGCTTGAATTTGACGGTTCAGTTGGCCGCTTTTCAGCTCGCCTCTGGCTTTGCCCTTCACCCACTGTAGGCAGCTCCTTCACATCATCCACACTATTGGCGTTGAGAGTGACATGTATCCTCGATGATAGGAAGGCTGTATCCAGCTCTCTCTCTCTCTCTTCGTCACTGTTTGGAGCTAGTTGGGCAGATGATATTTGGAGGAAACTCGTGGCTGTGTTCGTATTAAAAAGCCTACCCAATAGCTCGTAGTGTTGCTGCCCTTTTTTCTTGAACTCCTTATCTTTATGATTGGCCTATGAACACAAGGTAGATTTCACCGTCATTTTAGTTACAACCATAAACCATGCATGTAACTAATTGTAATAAATTTTGTTTGGAGTATGTGTTTTAATATTACCGCAATTGCAGCAGCCCATGCGTCGTCACTTCCCGTCACCGTATTTGCAATGGGTCCCATCCCATTCCTGTACGTCCAATGAGTTGGGAGAATGTACGGTGTCGACCTTTCATTGTTTGATATTTTTGTGTAAGTTGTGTCTTGTTGTAATTTTTATTCGTGTGTTTGTTAAACTTGTTCATAACAGCTGTCCAAGCTCCAGTCTTGAACTGGCCTTGGGGCATATTCCCTTTAGCTTCCTCTTCTAACAATACATCAATGAAATGCTTCTCGACTGCGAAAGGCCACAACTTCCCATCCTCCGGATCAGTTGTGGCATTTTCCATCTAAAAGAATTTTGGTATACTTACATAGACTCGTCATTTAATATTAACATAATACAGATTATAAAACATTAATTTCCTACTCACTAAAACTACCAAGCAGCCGGCATATAAGAAAAACTAAGGTCACCATTTATCATTTTAAGATAGATTTTTTGAATTTTAATATAAGCAAGGACAAGGACCATAAATGATCATATATGATATGAGAACCCAATAATGTCAGTGGCTGCAAGGTTGCTAAGCGAGAGGATTAACAAGAATTTGCACATTTGAAGAACATATAAAAAGTCTAGTAAAATCCCATTCCGTAGTACAGACATAAGTTACATGTTGAAATGAAACCAACCCTTGTTATCTTTATTATTCTTGTTCTTTTTCTTCTATGTATTATTTAATTTGTCATAACTTACTTTTTAAGATTCTTATATCAAATTAATGGAGGATATGGTCATGACTTATATTTCGGTTGTTGTTGTTGTTGTTGTTGTTGTGTGAATGAGAAGTAGTTAAAAATATAGAAAACAATCAACAATGATATTGAAAGGTATCCAAAGTAATTTTGTTTGAAACCATCCTTAATATATTAATGTTAAATCTAAATACTAAAATTAATAGTCTAAATAACCAGTAGAGTCCTTCTTTAAAAAAAAATAAACAGTAGAATGAATACTAATAATAAGAGATTAATCTAATAGTTTAGAAAGCTACATAAGATCCTGTGTTAAAGCGAGCTTAGTAGTAGAATGAATACTAATAATAAGAGAATAATCTATTCATTTGACGCAGTGGATAAGGGATCTAGGTTCGAGTACCGAACTTTATGCCCTTCATTCTTTTTAACTCACAGATACATGTTTAGAGTTTACAATTACACCTACTGATCTCAAGGATTTAAAGGCAACAACAGAGGCCACAAAATGAAGACAAAATGCATGACCTAGGTACGAAATTAGAACAGAACAAGCAAACAAATGATTCACACTACCTAACAGTTCACATTTAGCAAACCTACCAGTAAGGGAACACTATGAGAGGAGGAAGCAGAGGAGGGCACTGATGCTCTATATAGCACGAGAGAGGTGGACGAGGATAAGGGTGAGGCTTCCATCTGAATAAAGCTGTGGAACTAAATAAGCCCTAAGCTGGATTAATGTGAGCTGATTTGAGTTAGATTGGGATGTGAAAAAAGCTGCAACAAGAAATTAAGACAATTTCAGATATTTACTTGAGCAAGCCTTTCGCACTGTGTGAGTTAGCACCTTGAGAGTTTCAGTGAGTGTGGGATCTCTACGAGGATTAGGGGCAGTTGGGGATAATTTTATGAGTCTGAGCAAAGGGTTAATGTGAGACATGCGGTGTAAGCTGAGTGTGTAGTAACGTGTCTTCTTGGATGGGTCAGTGAGGATTAATGGCGTTGGGTGAGGGAGAGACTTTGACAGATGGGTCGGTAAAGGGAGTTATGGTGGTGGGTGAGATAAATGAAGCTGGGAGCGTGCTTGGTCATCCGGTTTAAGGAAGTGAAGAGATGGAGAGGAAGAGAGGAGACAACACACAGAAGCATCTCTGACCAAGTAGGCCATACAGTGTTCAATATATTTACGCAATTGCCACTGAGTTTAGTGTTTGTTGTTCAAAAACAGGCCGGCAGTGATTTCAAAACCAGCATTTTAAAAATAGATTTTTGAGTCATGTTTTCCAAACAACCCCTAAACAAGGATGGCTGACCAAACATGTTTTTTGGGTTTTGGACACTAGTGTTCAGTGTTTTCAGTGTTTAAACACTGAACACTAATGTTTAAACCGGGCGACCTAACACCCTCTAAATTTTTACAAAAAAACAAAGGTGTGCAACTACCATTTTTGTTTATCTTCTTTTTCCATTGGTCTACGAATGAAACTATTGAAGCTGCTTTAGTCAACTTTTGAGTTATTCTAAACCAAATTGAAGATTTTCTTTCTTAGCAGAGGGTTTGTTAGATTGCAAAAACTTATAATTGTTTGGACCACGTTGAAGTCTTTGTCGTAGTTTTGACCCTCCTATGAAAATTTTCCCACCCACAGTATCTTAATTTATAGAAAATGATCCTTAACTGCTTTCCCCATTAAATTAGTGTTCATCACCCAAATATATCTCTCTTTCTCTCTCAATTTTGGGATTTATAATAGAATTTTTCTTTTACTATAAATCAAAATCCTTAAATTTAATTGTATTTACAAGTAGCATTGTAATTCAGTGACATCATTTAGTTATTTTTACAAGCAAAACCAACATTCACTTATCATTGACAAAAAGAAACAAAAATCTCATTAAAAGCCACCAACCTTTATAACACCAAAGAAGAGAGAGAGAGAGAGATCAGAAATCCAACTAAACCCTGTGACTCCATTGACTCTCTTTTTTTATCTTTTTTTTTTTTTTTTTAATTTATGAACCCATTGACTCCTATCGTGATTGGATGCTCTTTCAACTTATTACTCTCTGATTGGACTGGACCATAAGTACATAATAAAGATAAAGAATTAATGGACCAATCCAAGAATTAAAGATACACACGCTGCCTTTATTTATGATTATGAGTTACAGAGGGTACAGTACTCTCACAGTTGAGCTGAGCCTAAAAAATAACCATTTTTCCTTTCCTCCCCAATCTATCTTTTCATTATTTCGCTGGAGGAGGAGGGAGGTTGTTACTTGTTACACTATACACTCTCCTCTCTCTGTACGTGTCTCAAATCTCAATCTATCCATTTTCCAGTTTCCACTCCGCCCCTTTCTCTCTCATTCCTCATTTCTCTCTCTCTCTCTCTCTCTCTCTCTCTACAAATCCCAAAAACGACGTCGTCGTCTCTTTGCGAAAAAAGCTCAAAAACTCTTATTATTCACCACCGTCGACGACTCGCTTATTCTGCGCCTTTATATTTTCCTTCCTTCTTTCTCCGCAATGTTGAAAAAGTTTCCATTTTGGGAGCTCAGTCTCTCTCTCCTTCTCTGCTTCGCTCTATTATCTCCAACCTCACTCGCCGACTCAGACTCTGACTCAGATCGCCTCGACCTAGACCACTCCAACTCGTCCGAGTCCAATGTCTCTCTCTCTAAACCTAAAGAAGGCAGCTTCGCTCACATGATCGATCAAGCTCTCGCCAACGAGTTCCCCGAAAACGATCAACCCGAAGGTCCTCTTAGATCCAATCTCTCTCTCTCTCTCTCTCTCTCTAGCTAACTCAAATTATTTTCGAAAATTTCAAATTTTTTTTTTTTTTGAATTTCTTGTTGGCAGTGGCTGATTCTGGAAGCTTCAACAACAGTGTAGCTGAGCAACAGGTTAGTTTGGCAATTTTTTTTTCTTTTGAATTTGAACTAGTTTATTAATATAAACAACTTCAATTACGCTACTGAGTTGCATTGTTTGAATGATTTTCAATTGAAAAATCCTGATCTGTTAAACGCTATATTCAGTTAAGATTCCAATCATAACAATTATGATTTTATTCAAATTTTTTTTTTTTTGCATTATTGTGATTTTTTTTTTTAAGTTTTGTGCTCCTAATTAGTTGAATACTCTAGATCTTACCTCTCTGTGCTAGTTTGAATTTGAATTGTATTTTTTCTTTATCTGTTCTTGTTGATCAGGCAACTCTGGAAACCGTTGCCAGAGTTAGAACGAAGAAAAATGACACAAAAGAGGAAAAGTATGCGTTTTTTTCTTTTTCTTTTTTTAATTCGAGGATTCATTTGTAGTTTCTCACTCATATTCACCATCGGTTTGTGCGTTTCTAACTCTATGTTGTTGGTTTCGACTTTTAGTTCATTTCAACTGCAAAATGTTTTTAATCTTGATAACGATAATCGAGCTGAAGATACACCAACATTGATAGATCGGAAGGTAAGGTTGCTTCATTAATTAAAAAAGAGTTTCTTTTTAAAAAATATATGTCGAATAATCCGTGTGCTTTATGTTTCAGGACAATGTCTTTATTATATCTAATTTTAAATCGAAATATCCAGTTCTGCAGCTAGACATAAGGTAAAACTTGTGAATTAGTTTCGATTATGTGAAGTCATGTTTCCGCTCATAACTCGTAAGCTTATCTGAGCTCTTTTTTTCTAATTATTTCTTTGTAGATTGATATCCGATTTGGTAGTTGTTATTGTGTCCGCAACATGTGGTGGCATTGCCTTTGCTTGTGCTGGACAGCCGGTCTGATTATATTTTTTATCTATACTTTATTCATGACAAACTGCAATGTTAGAATCTGTTCAAGTGTTGCGTTTCACTGATTGTCTGATATTTTTTGTTAATCGTGCTAAATTTTTTCAGGTTATTACTGGATATTTGTTAGCAGGATCGTTTATTGGGCCTGGAGGGTTCAGCTTCATCAGTGAAATGGTCCAAGTATGTTGCTTGTTTCTTTAAAACCTATTAGCCCTGCTTTCTCTTATTGCTTCCTTTAAATGTCTTGAAAATGATGGGTTTTTTGTTTGGGTCTTGGTTTCATTATTATCACGTTAATTCCTTTTGAAATTAGTTAAAGCCTAGACATTTTTCACTTGTTCTAGAATTTTTGTTTGCAATTATTTAGGTGTTTGTAACTTGTGTCAATGTGCCTATGTCAGAAATTTACTGAAGATCATGCATTTTGTTACATTGCTATCAAGGAGTCTAGGGCACAAAAATTTAAAAACAAATCATCAAGCAAATAAAGATGATTTGCCCATGTAGTTATTTGCTAGGCTCATATGCTCTTATTGTCACAAGATGCTCTCTGGTGGAGATTATTCATCTTAGTATTCTTTTTTTTATCAGATGTCTCTACAGGTCACTTACTTTTTTGCACTGATGAATGCACATAGGTTGAAACAGTGGCCCAGTTTGGTGTAGTTTTTCTTCTTTTTGCACTGGGCTTGGAGTTCTCCATAACAAAGGTCTAATTCCGTTCTCTGGCCTGCTTCATTTTCTTTCTCTTTTAGTGAAATTGTGATTCAAACTCTATAACTGTGTGATTGCAGCTTCGCGTTGTTCGAGCAGTTGCTGTTCTAGGGGGCCTGCTACAGATTTTCTTATTTATGTGCCTGTGTGGCATACTAATATCGGTATGTCTGCAAATTCTAACAGAACGTTCACAGAAGTTTGCCCCTTTCTACTTGTGAAAACTACTTGCACCTGATTATGTGCCATAGAAAATTTTGATTGAACTGAAAATATTGGAAATGCTTAAAAGAGATGCAAGTGTCAAGTGATAAAGAGCGATTAGAAATGGATGACAAGTTTACTGAGGATTCTTGTATGATGTCAACTTCATCTCAAGTCCATTGAAGAGTTATTTTGCTCTTTAGTTATGTATCTTGTGTTATATTTTGTAATTATTTTCTTAAGCTTCAGATTTGGGCTCTCAAGTTAAAGCTTTTTGTTTAAAGGCAGCATTAATATAGAGTAATTTGATGGTATTGAGAGGTTTCCAGCATAAGAAGTAGTTGAACCAGTAGATGCTGGTGATAATAAGTCCATGTTAGGCAGAAAACTTGAAAGATAGTTTTGATTTTATTCACTTCGGTTTGGTCTAGTTCCTTAGTTGTGTGGTAGTATCGGATCCCCTTTTGATTGAGACAACATGAGGACTATTTTCTATTATAGCAGCTTGAAGCTTTCACTCAATCTAATCCTGTACATTATTGATGATTTTTTTGTGTGAAGCCCCCGGGCCTTGAGTCAAGTGACAAAGGAGTATGGTTTGGTTTGTGGTGGGTCTTAGGTCTTGACTTCTAACAAACAAATGGGGTGAATAAATTTATCATATTGTAATGCTGCACTTTCATTGGATAATGCTAAAGCATTGCTTTGATTCTCACATTGTCAAGTTTTGAATATCTAGTAGACTCTGTTACATTATCTCATTAACAGTGATGTAATTAGTGGATGCTTTTTGCAGTTATGTGGTGGTAAAGCTTCTGAGGGGGTATTTGTTGGTGCATTCCTTTCCATGTCTTCAACAGCAGTGGTAAAACTTTATGTGAATTGTCTTATGCATGCATGTGCTTGGAGTTCTAAATGTATCTACTTGGGTGAATAACAGGGCATAATGCTGAAGCTTCTCTCTTTTGGACACAGGTATTGAAGTTTTTGATGGAAAAAGCCTCTACTAATGCCCTTCATGGCCAAGTTACCATTGGCACCCTTATTCTGCAGGTATTTAGTTTCCTTTCCTTTTCTTTCCCCCTTTTTTTTTCCCAAATGATATTTCCTCCATAGACTCCCCACTTTACGTGTAAGTGTTTTGTTTCTAACACTCAAATGATTGATTTGAACAATAATTTCCTCTTTCAAACTCTCTTTTTAAGTCTTAAGAATTTTTTGCCCTCCAGGACTGTTGTGTGGGTTTACTGTTTGCTTTGCTCCCAGTTCTGGGTGGGACTTCTGGTGTTCTTCAAGGAGTGATGTCCATGACTAAACTGTAAGTAAAGGACTTGTGAAGCACTACAAGTTTCCAAATTCTTTTTTGTCTGAGAAGTGTCATTGTGTTTAATTAGGAAATAGCTCATTTGAAGATGCGTTTTTGCTACTTAGTGTATTGAAAAGGGACTGTTAAGGGACTTCATGGTCTCTTAAAGCTATAACACTTCATAAAAGAAAATACTTATAAAAAAAAACACTACATAAAAGAAAAGGAATAGAGTGAGTATTTATTGATGAGGTTGATGGGGAATTACATACAGAAACATTATGAAACATGCATATCTAAAACATTCTATAGAAACGTTTTAAATATATGCATATAGCTATTCTGCAGATGAAATGAAACTCAAAACTTTAGATGTTATCTTCATTATTCTAGATAAGACCACTTGAATCTTTACAAGTGAAGGTAAAAGTTATTTCTGCTTGAGATGACGATACCATATGTGGATATGAAGAAGAAATGGTGAAGGAAAATCTGTCTTTGATGAGTTGAAAGTATTAAGGATTAGAATTGGGACAGTTTTGACTGTTTCTTTTTTAGAACTTTTCCTCTTCTTTTTACTTCCTTCATTGTCCCTTCCAATTATGATATCCGTTAATACAATCTGGCTAGGGTCATACCTTTTTTCATAACTTGCAAAGGTGGTAAGTTGTGATTGGTGGGCAATAAGTAACACTACTTTCACATGGGCCCACAACTACCACCATTTTTATTTCCTACCAATTACTACTTGCCACTTCAACAAGTTGTGGAAAAAAGTTATGTCCATAGACTTATACTCTGTTATGACATCCTACTTCTTTTCTTTGCCAGGTTGGTGGTGTTGATTACGTTTTTGGCTGTTCTGTCAATATTATCTCGTACTTGTGTTCCTTGGTTACTTAAACTGATGATAAGCCTATCATCACAGGTATGGTTGCTTGTCTTCCACATAATGTTAAAGATGGGAACCCACACACACGTTTCTGCAAGATTGCTGAACATATGTGTGCTTGAGATATTGTAGTCGTTTTGATTTGTTCTATAATTAAAATTTTATCTGTGCAGACCAACGAACTATATCAATTGGCATCAGTTGCATTCTGCTTGCTTGTAGCCTGGGTTAGTTATGCTTCCTAATTTTTTATTTTGTCTAGAACTCTTGCTTGCACTTAGACATTTTTTTTATCTCATTCCATATGTATTTGCAATTACTTCATGTTTGGATAAACATATTTGGTGAGGCTTATTGATGCATTGACCCCTCATATGTTTGATAGCAGTTTCCCAAAATTGCCACTAATTTGATTAGCCATTCATTTTTTCATTGATAAGGTTGATATGAGGAAGTGGGGATTTCAATATTTTCATTTAATGACACATAATTTGGCATGAACAGATATGTAAGTGACAAAAGACCAGATCTGTTATAATAAACAAGCAAGAAAGAGAAAGAAAGAAATAACCCTAATCCACAAGGATCATGGCCAACAAAAAGTACCAAACTCTTAACAAATTTTGTTAACCAACAATAAAAAACCCAAATACCTATGCAAGCTCTTTATAATCATCAGCCAACTTGGTCTTGAAGTTATCTTAGGCTCTAAATTAAACTCATAAGTTAAACAAGCCTGGCTTTATCACGAAACATGAAATCCCGAATAATTAAAACCCATAAATTGCCCAGTCCAGATTTTATTGAATTCATAAATACCCTTATTGACTAAAATAAAGGATATTGAATATTATAAATCTGAAAATTTCATAACAAAGCTTCTTCCTTGTCCTTGTTGCTGCTGCATCAGAAAAGGTTGACACTCAATAGGGAGTTGTTTTGCTCCATGCTTCCTATTATGAAAAAAACCACAATCAGATCTGTTCTTTTTCCATACGTTTTCATAGTCCTAGTTCAAACATTAAAGCCACTCAATTGCAATGACTGGATTTTAAACCTGTTGTAATAGATTGGAATGATAGCCTATGAGAAAAGGGTTCTCAGCTGGTTGAAACCAACTTAGGTTATTTAATTATCACCCAAGAATTATCTTCCATTAGAAATTTGTGATTGTCTTTATCTTCTATGCTTTAGATAAAGATAGTAGCTTTACGTATTCTTGTATCAAGGATGCATGCATGAGTTTTTGACATTTGACATAAGAGGGTACCTCCAGAGAAGAAATGTGAGAGGACTAGAATAGACATATGAATGGTACATTTGACACGGCTGACAGCTATAATTGTAGTTTCCATGTTAATTATGCTGGTTGCTGCAGAAATATTATATATATTGGGTATTGTTGCTGTTGAAAGGCTGTGAGCCATGACCTTGTATAACTTGCGCTCACTATAGATAGATCCTAAGCATGCAACTATTGTCTAATTGTACATACAATTTCAGTGTAGTGATAAGCTGGGGCTAAGTCTAGAACTGGGTTCCTTTGCTGCTGGAGTGATGATATCAACAACTGATCTTGCTCAACATACACTAGAACAAGTAAGAATATCTAATATATGATCTGTTATCATAATTGCTATTTTGTGTAACATCATGTCTTGGAATTTTATCTTCCCCCAAGTCTAGTAATGATGGTTTCACAACCCCTCCCCCCCCTTTTCTCTTTTCCCCTATTTCTTTTCTGTAATACTCTGTAGGATAATATTTTGATAATCTGTTGTGATTCATCTGTGTAAGATAGCATGTTGCTAGTTGTTATTAGGTTGGCTTTGAGAAACCTCACAATTTTGTCATCTGTGCAGATTGAACCCATTCGCAATTTGTTTGCGGCTCTGTTTTTAGCCAGCATTGGGATGTTGATCCATGTTCAGTTTCTCTGGAACCATGTGGATATATTATTAGCGTCTGTTCTTTTGGTGATCATTGTAAAAACATTCATAATATCCACTGTTGTCAAGGGATTTGGTTACAACAACAAGACTTCTCTCCTTGTAAGACTCCAATATCTCAATGGTTATATCATAGTTCTTTGAAACAAAAATTATTTTCAATTTTTATGTTCTTTGAAACAAAAATTATTTTCAATTTTTATGGAACTTGGGTGCGTGTATAGGTTGGAATGTCTCTGGCACAGATAGGGGAATTCGCTTTTGTTCTTCTCAGTCGTGCTTCTAATCTTCATCTAGTTGAGGTTAGTGTTACAGATTCAGTTTGTCATTCTGATGCTTAAAATTTAAAACAGAAAATTTCCTATTATGGATATCAAACATGTCTGGTGTCCTCATTGTTACTAATGAACATAGTATATCCCTATGGCCATGTTTCCTAGTTCTTTGTACTGACAACTTCTAGCAGGAAAGTGAAACTTATGAGCTAATGTAGTGCTGAAACTTTGAACATTTACAGGGGAAAGTGTACCTTTTGCTTCTTGGGACTACAGCTCTTAGTCTGGTATGAAGTTGTTTTGATTATGTTTTAATTGACTTAATGCATAGTATATGGAGTCTATTGGTGTACATTGGTCTGTTTTGTCATGAAATCATGCAATTTTCAGTGTTTGTTGAGGAATAATAAAGTTGTGTCATGCCATTCAAATGGAATTGTTAAGAGTGTCTGACTGTATTATTAAATCATTTTTAATGGTTCTTTTTAGAGGAATGGCAAATTTCTCGCACTTACTTTTACGAATGAAATTCTTTATTTATTTATTATTTTCCTGGAACCAAAACCATGAATGATGGATTAACTATTTTCTGAAACCATTTTGAAAGAGTTTTATGATGACAAAATGCAACTCAGCGCAGAAATGCTTTTAATGTTTACTTTTCCCTCATGCTGCATGGAGATGGGCTGAAAACTCGGATTTGAAATGATAAGCACAGGCTGATGTGACATAATCTTATAGAAATGAGAGGAAAAGGCCTTGCAAGGGGCTTTGAAAATATATTTATAAAAGCTTAGTTTGCAGTTTTCTGTACAATTATATATTTGTTCCTTTCTTCTTTCCCAAACTTAACCAAAACAAAATGTATTTCTTCTTTTCTGCATGTTAAAATGAAGGTTAGACATATCCATGATATATGTTTGATCCGTTGATGAATTTCTTCAACAAAAGAAAGTGTGTTTGGTCTTTGTTGGTTACATGTAAATAAATAAACACTAGTTTTCACTTTCTGGCCATGTAAGTGTCAAAGTTTTGTTAGTCTCGATCTAAGCATCCATATTACTTTTTTTTGATAAAAAAGAATCATGCATATAAGAAGGCACCGTCTGTGGGAATCCATATTACTTTTGTTTATTCTAGAAGATTAGGTGTTACTGTGTTAGCAATAATTTTGAGATCATGGAAATGAGAGCATTTGAAGATTCAAGATTGTTGAGGAAGTGGTCTTATCATATGCATCAGTGATAAATATGATCGTGTTCGTGGCTGCAGTAATTATCTTCCTTATAGTAATCATGTGTTTTTTCACAAAATCTTCTCTAGGTAACAACTCCTCTCCTTTTCAAGCTAATTCCTGCTGTAGTGCACCTTGGCGTGCTATTGCGGTGGTTCTCAGCTGACAGTTCTGTCGAGGTAATTGCCAGTTTACTTTTTAATTGTCTAGGTGCTTAGCAATGATTGAACATAGAAGTGCCAATTCTATACATTCTTTCACTTTGTTGGTAGCTTTTTACCTTATCCTTCCAAAGGTTTGTTTTTCCAATGGCTTTTTTTTTTTTTTTGTGGAACTTCAGATTGGATTTAAAGGAGATAACCTCCGCTCGGAAAGTGGAAAGCAGCGTGTAATATTGATTGACCCGGGATCTCATGATTCATGAAGATTATATATGAACTGAAGGGGGATTTCAGTTTTATATGACAAGTTATACATTTAGCACTGGCTTTCGCATTTCACCAAGTTGATCAGGTTTTATTCTGTGTACAAAGCTTTTCCATGATCTGTTACCTGTTACTGATCAGACTAGAGATCAACAAATCAATTTGAGCATATGAAATTTAAGAACGGGAAAGAGGTGTAAATCTAACTGTTGAAAGGACTAACTGATGAAAGCTTATCTGTGATATTCATTCGTCTCCACTGTGCAACTTGTGGAGACCATTCTTTCTAAATGTAAGTTGTAACATAGTTTCAGTTTTGTAATCTAAGTGATTGATTTCAAGCAGTACAGAATTTTGAATGTATCAAGGGACGTCTGTTTCATTATAACTTTATAAGATTTATTTTTAGAGTATCAATTTTGTAATCGTAAGTGAAAGTTTTCATTTATATATGATGTGTAGAATTTTGAATTATCAATGCATTTCTGTTTCATCATAAAATCCTTTCCTGATACACACAACAGCGAGCTCCCAATCTGTATTTCTAAGGATATGCATAGTTTTGCCACCAGGAAAAAGATTTAAAAGAACATAACTACACAAGAACCTCTTTTTTCTTTTTCTGAAAGAAACACGAGACCAAGTACAAGAAGATCATCCAATCTTCACAAACATGTCTCCTGAAAGGTCAACAAAGGGCGCCTCCCACCACCGTCTAGGAGTAGGGAAGAGAGCACCTTCTCTTGGCAAACTGGAAATTTAACTAATAACAACTATGTGCACCATTTTTTATGATGCTAAATACATCGAAACCAAGATTGACAATAATGTGCTAAACATTGAATGTCCTATATTTATTTATAATTGCATGTTTAAATAAGAAAATAATAAATAAAACTTAATATCATATATATTCTATATCTATATTTACTACCTCACTTTGAAGGCTTCACAACATCATAATTTTATTTATTTTATTTTAAAACCAAATTTTACCACTACAAACGTGTCTCTTATATTTTTGTTGTGTACTTTGGTCCTATTTGGTCCACTTCAGTCCCATCTAGTGCTATTCGGTCAATTCTGTCAACTTTGGTTCTATTCGGTCCACTTCGGTTCTATTCGCCATTCTGTCAACATTGGTTCTATTTGTCCACTTCAGTTCTATTCGCTCCACTTTGGTTCTATTTGGTCTACTCCGGTTCTATTCGGTCAATGTTGGTCTTGTTCAATCTATTCTGTCCACTTCGGTTCATTTTGATCCCATTAGGTCCATTCTTTCCACTTTGGTTCTATTCGGTCTACTTCGATTTGATGAGGTCCATTCGGTAAATTTAACTATTGAATTGCATGTTTTTTATACTTTTAATATACATGTCAAATTTTGTATCAATTGGATATTATTCACTATATAATCTATAAGTTTATATTCTATGTATACTTTCAAACTACAAAAACTTGCAATTTGAATAATTTATTGATAACATAGCTACTGATATTTAATTTTCTAGAAATTTTGCAAGCATGGAGGATATAAGAAGAAGATGTAATCCAATGGTGGATTTGTCAAAATTCACCCATAAAAAGATATTGCATAAGGTTGTAATCTTAGGTTACAACTAATTTTGTAACTAAATTTTGTTCAAAATAAATAGTATAGTAAAAACATAAGTAGCATGTCTTTATTTCATCTGGGATCCAATTAGGTTAACTGGTAAAGTCTCTGATGGTTGCATAAGAGATCTAGGGTTCAATCCTCGTCTACAACAAAAATTGATTGGTGTCTTGGTCTAATGATAATGAGCTATTATGAGGAGCAAAGGCCATAGGTTGAAACTCTCTTAAAAAACATAAAAAAAAAAAAAATAAAAGTCTTTGTTTCATCTAATAAGAAGTCATTTATTTTGAATTAAAATTATTGGTTTTCATTTGTTTTTAAACCGACTAAATAAGTTAATTATTATATAAAAATCTATTAGTATATGAAGTTTGTGTGTGCCAAATTTTCCTCACTGGACTGGGCCTAGTGTTGGGCTCACAATTTATTTATATGATGGATTATGAGTTTCCTACTATGGGTGACTCCCAACTGGACTACTTAGCTGCACTCCTTTGCCCTCGCAAAACTCCCCCCTCTCCTTTAAGCTCCTTTTTGTGGTTAGTATTATCTCTCTTTAGCTCTTGCTTTTCGCTCAGCATGACCAACCCCTTCTCTCTACTCACTTTCTCTATTTATAACTTAAGGTTGGTGGAGTATTTATGATTACGTTCTGGTCTCACTCGTGTGGGTGGGGTCTGATTTGATTATTCCTGACATGGAATGTGCTTCTTTGGAAATGGTAGAGATGACTTTGAAACTGGTTCTTGCCTCCAAAAGGTTGTTCGGCAGCGTTATTCCCCAAGCCAATATCGGGCTGCCAAGATCATGGGTTGTTTCAAGTAAATACAGCCCCCAATCAACCCATACGTGATCAATATGGGCCTATCTATCTTGCGATTAACTGAATGAGCCCACTATTGAATTTGGGCTTGAGAATGTCTTAGTAATGCACTTGGGCCAAGGCCCAATGCCCAGTGGGCTCGAAGCCTTATGCCGTACAAAGTCATTTAAGCCTTTTTAAATTAATATTAATAAAAAAATAAGATCTTTTAAATAATGTATCTTATGATTGTTTTTATTTAACTTTTTAATAGTAAAAAGAACATTTAAATAGTTTCATATACTAATTAAAAAATTTACAAAGCAACATACTTGGTTAATTTCACAACAACAACATTGTAAGGACCAAAAGATCTCGCAGCCCAAGCCCACTTAGAACAGTGAGTTGTACAATTCAACCTTGGCCCAAATCAATAAAATTTATAAGAGAGGGAAACGAACAATAAGAAAGAGCTCAGACCGAGGATGAAAATAAAGAAGAAAAGGGCTAATCTTATAGAATAGATAAGCAAAATGTTTCCTTACACGCTTGCCCAAGGAGGCCAATGTTATAAAGAAAGTTACATTGTTCACTCTTTTCTCTCAATATTCCTTTTTGTTTTTCTCTGATACTTTTGTCCCTCCGCTTTCTATATACCCCTTTCTCCTTATATACTTCTCTTCCTCCCATATTTCAACCATCCATCCTTACCTAACATATTTCCTATCATAACACTTGTCTTTTTCTATCTCTGAAGAAGGTGGTGGAAGGAGTTTGCTTAGCAGTGACTTTCACTGTTCAAGTCACTTCCTCATCAATGCAGCTGATAAAGCTATTGCCTACCATTTAATGTGAAGGCAACAAGCTACTCCAAACTAGAAACGTCCCCTATGATCTTTGATTCTCTCTCATCAGATCCCTCCTCCCGTTTAGAACATTTCAGAGTCCTATGGATCGTCCCTTCCTCTCCTCAGGCATCCTTCCTCCTCGGGCCCATGGCATCCTCACGCCAATACTGCGACTCTTCAACTTCATCCTACCCTCGGGCACCCATAAACATAATAAATAATTTCCTAATTATTTTTAAATTATACAGTAGTTAGCATAACTTTACTATTTATACATCTTTCAAATCTGTATAATATATAAAAACTGAAGAGAAGCATTTATTTGAGTAATATTAATTGTAATTATATAATAATTTTTTACCATCATGATAATCTTCGTAAGAAAAATGAAAATTTTGAATAATAAATTTGAAACATAAAAATTTCAGTCATACCAAAAGAAATTAGGAAAATAAAATGCATGTTAACAATAGTTAGAAGAATGTAGACTACTTCAAAAAATAATAATATCAATTAAAAATACTTGTCAATTGGATATTTTTTACTACATGATCTATACTTTATATTTTATGCATAATTTTAAACTACAAAAATTTAGAATTTAAACAAATTATTGATAACATAGCTATTAAACTTTAATTTAAAAAAAAATTGCAAGCATGGAGAATATGAGAAGAAGATATAATCCAATGGTAGATTTGACAAAATTTACCTTCAATAAAAATATATTGAGTAAGGTTGTAGCCTACGGTTTTAACTAATTTTGTAGCTAAACTTAAATTTTTTTTTTTTAATTTTTAGGAAAAAAATTATGTACAATAAAATTTAGAGAATAATTTATACATTATATCACATCTAAAAAATAATTATATATTCTCATACATTGCATGGAATAAATAATTACTAAATATGAATAAATCCAAGAAAACATTCTTGTTCTAATCGAATTAGACTATTGGAAGGAAAAAGAAAAAACAAAAGTTAATAAAAAAATTATTAGATCTTTCATTGTTTTTATTCTTGTCGTTCTTATATTTGTATATGTCCATGTCCTCAAGTGATTCTTCCCAGGAAACTGAGGTGCTCATATATTCATAGATTTATAAAACAAAATGTTATACACTAGTTTTCGTGTAACACAAATGGGTCCAAGTAGAAGCCGTTGAGAAACATAATGTTACTTTCAATTCTTCCAGTGTCATCGGAGTTACAAAAGTGTTAGTTCCAAATCAGGGGTTACACTTGGAAGTCTGAAGAGTGAGCTTTGTGGTCAAACCAGAAGCAGCATGAGCAGGGAGGGACTCAACAATATTATTATGAAACGAAACAGGCATTGAGTAATGAGTAGAAGAAGGCCACTCAGAATAGCCAACTTTTCCATGATCAAGCACCTTGGAATTTGTTCTCTTCGATGGAAACTCAAATGAAACAGAAGCTGCTTCACTACTAGGCTTGAAAACACATGAATTGACCAGTTGAGGTCTGAATTTGTTCCTCCCTAGCTGCCACAATAAAGGGTACAAATAGTTACATGACACTAAATACACCTATAAATATATAATATCTAATAAATACGAGCTGCAAAATAGATATTTTTCAAATGGAGAAAATCATTTTCAACTAATTACATCGAAGAGGCTGGGTCGACGCTTTCTTTTGTTGTGGTTGCTATGCCGAAGAAAGTATTTTTGCGCATGACTGGCTACTTGGGTTGGAGTTTTTGTAGTCACAAAGTTCCTAGAGATTCCCCTCCAATCTCCCTTACCGAGCTTCTCGAGACCAACTAGAAACATTTGGTGCTCCTTCTCAGTCCATGGCATGCCTGAGATATTAGTGGTATATTACATTAGCATGATGTGTCGTCAATTATAAAAGAAAAAAAGATAATTCAAACATTTATTTATTATATTGTTGGAGTGATATCAATTATATTTCATTTCATGACCAATTGATTTGTAAGCATTTTGCAATAAAATTGGTAGTAGTTTTAGCATTCTTTTATTAACGTATGATCAAAATAATTTACACCTTTTTCTCCCCTCAATTAACAAAATCCTTGTAACTAGAGAAAATCAAAATATGAAAAAGATAACTTGAAAATAACTCGTAACATAAATTGAAAATTAGAAATAATACTGTACAGATGGTGCCGAAATGAATAGAATAACTAATTTTGTTAATTACAATACATTACTGCTTCTTTTCATATTTCTTCTTTGGTGTAGGGGTTTCATAATATGTAAAGATATCTTGAAACATAATGCTTAGAACATCTTAAAGAGCACACTAATTTCATATGAGAGAGAGAGGAACTCATGAGAAAAATGTGTTTTTTGGGGTGGTTGAAATAATAAATGATGGAATGAGATGATGGAAGAATTGGGGAATTTCACTAAAGCATTACTACGAAATGAAAATTTCACTTTAGGATAAAATAAGGTCATATATATCTGAGATTGAACACTAGGAGAAAGCCCCATATATTATATAATAAGTACCAAAATAAGGAGATGAAGATCCATGTATAGAGAGAGACAAATGAACTGAGAGATAAAAAGATTGACAAACTGATTCTTACCCTTCTTTCTTTCTTGATTCCTTGCAATGAGGCCATCAGAAACATATCCATTACACATTTGATCAAACTTTTCATCCATAGCAAGGAGAGAAGATGATGAAGAAGAGGTAGTTGATGAAGATGGCAAGCAATCCATGCTAAAACTCTTCCTCATAACAAACGAAGGTGAACAAGAAGAAGAAGATATGTCAAGTTGCACACCAAAGAGCCTAAATTTAGCACTCCTTTTACGAGTGTTGCAAGTCCTTGAATTGTGACCCATATTCCCACAATGTGAGCATTTTCTTGCCATTCTCGCCTAGACAAAATGACAATCTTTCACTTCACAAACTAACCATTAGCACCCGCAGAGATAGACTAAGTGAGAAAAAATACTTTTTTTTTTTTTTTTTGACAACTAGTCTGCTATTTAGTGGTTTATATAAAGATCGACAAGGTGGGTACATAGTCAAAAGCAATAAATAGGGATATTGTTTTTTATTCAAAGCAGAAATCACAACTTGTTAGAGTGATAATACGTGATAGATAAAATATCACTTTCAGATATAAGCTTATTGTTGTCATCATTATAATTGTGCGTTAATCACAATATTCCACCTTAATATAATTATGAGAATTTTTTGTGTCAATAAGATTTATTGTAATAATATTGTTTTTGGGCTCGAGTCACTTCTCTTTTTCTCTTTCTCTCTATCTAATAGGATCAAAATTAAAAAAACTTATCCCTAAAATGGCATCTCTCTAAGTGCGCATGACATAAATGGGGTCCTCATGAAATGAAATTATTCTAATTAGTTGTATGCATACAACTACAGTACGTATAGACATTGAAAAATACGAATTATTTTATATATATATATATATATATATATATATATATAAATTGGCTTGGCAAGCTGAAACATCAAGAAATGAATGCCCTTTACCGTGTAGTAAAGAAAAGGGTCCGAATTCTTTTTTACTTAAAGGACGTCACTAAATTAAGCTATTAACTAAATTAAACTAATTTTCCTCTCAAAAAAATAAAAAAAAATTAAACTAATTAATTAAACAAGAAGGTGCATGCTTACCAGTTTCGTTTTTATTTATTTGATTTTTTATGTTTAGCATTTTATTTATTAGTAGTCGGTGTCTTTGAATTAAAGCAAGAAAGTAAAAGCAAGAGCACGTTTAACCTATGGGGCGTCAATATAAAGAAACATGAAAGAGATGGTTGTTGAGGAGGGAGTGCAAAATCCACTGCTTCTTTGGTACCCAAAGTGAACTATATATAAATAAATTTGGAAGGTGAGAGTAAAGGTGCTATCGATCGATTAAGCAGCATTTTTATTTGGAATGCGATTAAAAAGGATCCCAGCAAGGTTTTTACTTTTGGTTTGCTAAAAAGTATTAATAACCGAAGTTGAGTTCTTCACCAACTGCTTTTGAACAATTTAATACATAGAAATCTCTCCCACTAATTTAGTACTAGAAGTGTAGAACCCTTTCCATTTGGCATTATTCGCTATGGAATCTTTTCCAAAAATATAAAAGAATCTCTCTCTCAATGGTGTTCATTATAATAAATTTCCTATAAAGTGCTTCTTAAGTAGAACGGTATAACACAACTAGTCCGAGGTGCTTTAGTAGTAGGGTACCCTTTGGGAGTCAAAGATTGAGAGTTGTTGATTCCATGCTATTCATAAGTAAGGTTCAAATAGGCCGGGAGCAATGAACTTACTTTTGAGCTGCCTTTCTTTTATTCATTATTTAAACAAGTACAACTACATAACCAATTATATCATCTAACATATAATCAAGCTTGGATTTCCTCTATGAGTGTTCCCATTAATTAATTATCTCCCTAGTAGTGATGTTATTACCTAATCCAAATAAATAATAATAAGGCATGATTCATACCCAAAATTCCACAAATTAATTTTCCTTTTTCCTCTTTCCTCTTTTCTTTTGTCACATTTAGTACTATAATTGTATAAATATATTCGGTTAGCATTTTTTCGTTCACTTATTTGTTTATGTGCTTTTTTAAAAAAAGTGCCTTTTTTAAAGATATAATTATACTTCTTGTCAATTTTTAGCAAATAGATTTCTTAATAAAAATACATATTGTTAAATATTCTACTATATATACATATGTTATGGTTTATTGTAATACAGAATTTGTACTACACTCTAATATATTATTGCTGTAGCCCTTTAGGATTTCCTTAATAATATATTAGAATGTAATACAAATCATGTGTTACAATGAACCATAACATGTATATATATGTAGATTAAACCCTGGACTGATAGACTTATAGTACAAATAGAAGACTTGATTTACACACAAAATAGAATTAGACTTGAGCCTGTACAACTAATTTATCTCTAACACATATAATAATAATAATAATAATAATAATAATAATAATAATAAAAAGCTATTTAAACGTTTGTTAAAGTCAACGATTAATGGGTATGCATGCACATCCTAAGATCCTAACCATCATGAATCTGAAAAAGAATTCAATTTCGCCGGAAAATGAGCACCGGTCTCATTCTGATCATGATTAGGTAACTTATATCTAGCTTGTTTGGCACGCTACAAAGGTAATTTTTTATCAGTACTTCGGTGGGGTTTGTCTTGCATTCTTTATGAACATAATGCAATTTGGTGGTAATTAACACATACCCCCATTTTATATAGAACCCAACCTCTGTATATGATGTACATAACGTCAAAGAATGTCATCCTGAAAACATGAATTTTGTTAGAATAATAGTTATTAACTTCATTTTTTTTCTTAACAACTGAAGCTTTTGGAAACAAAAACACTAATTTATCAAATCTAATTACATTTGTTTTTTGGTCATGCACATATTAATGTGATGCTAATCTCAGTTGCCAATCTGAACAACTAATGATTGGGTCATAGCTCATAAGGCAATGTGTCGCAAGGTAATGATCCCATTATCCAAACGAAAACAGAAATAAAAACAACTAAAGTACCTTGGGTACAGTTTCGCATGGACAAAACTTAAGATTCAATATCTTAAATGCTGTTCTTTAGATTCCTCTATTAAGATTTTATCATGTGGCCACTTAACTAAAAAATACACTTTTATCTCATGAAAAAAAAAAAATCACATGACAGAATCTTAAAATGAGAACTTAAGAAACAGCGCCTAAATACTGTATTTAAGTCTTGCCCTTGTTGCATATATACTTACTAGCTAGTGAGCTTCAATCCTTTGTTCATGAAACCGCAAGAAAGTATATATGCTAATTCAGATGGCATACACTAGCAAATACATCAATTAATAGTTAGTACTAAGATCCTAAGAAAGTTAGGGAATTTCTGATTGGTAATTTCCCAACAACTTTGTATTCTTCTTTCTATGGACATGGGTACCATATCCGGATCCACATATACAATATTACAATCGAGTTTTCCCACTGGTTTATTGTTGGTAGGATTGTAAAGCTTTTAATATGTGCTTGAAAATACAACAATATAGTAGGATGTTAGGTTTAACTAGTAGGATGTTAGGTTCGCAGTTTTGACTTGAAGTCATGGCACCTTGGTAGGTGAAAACTAGTAATAGTCATCTAGGGTTGTTTTCTTTTTTTCTTTTTTCTCTCTTGGCTCCCTAGTAATAATTATCTCCTGCACACATTTTATGCAGCGAGCCTCTTACACTTTGTGGATTCTACAGGTATGTAGAGGAAATACTGACTATAAGAAAGATGAAACGGACATAAAAGATAACTTTTCTTTTTCTCCTTATAAGGTTTACAACATAAGATAATACAAAAAGAATATACCATATAATAGCTCCCTCACTAGTCTAAAGTTATAAGTACAAAGTCATGAATGTTCTCCAGTGAACATTTTGAACTTGCATACATAAGAAGAGAATTGAAACAGCAATCAACATTTTTTTTTTGTTTATATAGGAAACATGTTTTAACCTGTTCACATACAAGGAATCCACCGCGCCCTAATGATTAATATGGTGAAGAGTCATATTTATTTTTTTATTTTTTTTTTAGTTTAGAAGTGCACACTTATTTCACGTTGGTTTCCACGATTAATAGCGTTCAACTACAAAATTGATCAACTTATGTCATCTTGCACAATTAAAAGATTGGAAAATATTTAACTGGTAAAGGTTCATATCAACTCAATAAAATATTTTTTTTGCACCCAACTCAAATAAACTACTTAACCAAAAAGTTCCCATTAGCATTGCATTAAGCTTAATATATATACAAATTAAGAGTTAGATTAAAGTTGAATCCACATACTTGGAAGCTCTCGATGGTTTTGTGGATCTGATTTCACCTTCTTTGTTTGGACTTGGTTCCTATTATTTCTTTCTACGATCTTAAGATTAAACAAAATTTAGATTATGTCATCGATGAATATAAGACTCGGTGCATTCTTTTTGAGTGATTTTGGGCAACTATTTTTGATACTATAAGTTAACATAATAATTCTTCTTCCCAATAAAAATTCTTATATCATGGTATAGGTAATTTATACATGGTATAAATTTATGACCCCTTATTCATAAATTAAGGGATGAAGCACGCTTTTTCACTGATATTGGTTCCTACTCAATTTGGCGTGTCTCATGCATACTTGATATTACCTATGAGAGTATTTGTAACATGCATACTTGATATTAATCCATCCACTAACCTAGGATTGTTGCATACTTGAGAGATGAATCTACCTACTAATCTATTTATTAGACACTAATTTTAATAGAGAGAGAGAGAGAGAGAGATGAACATTAAAATTATTTTCAAATTACAGTTTTGGATCCAAGATTTTGTAATTTAAAATATACTTTGCAAATATCATCGTAATTAAAAAGCAAATAGTGGTAATTAACCCATAATTAAAAACAAATCCCACCTCTCTAAAAACAAAGCAATGTCTATAAACATGATATCTTAAAAATAAAGGCAACAACTAATTTTTTTTTTCCCAAGTGTGAACCCCAAGACATTGTAAATTTTTAATTTTTGTCAAAAAGGAGAGACCCACAAGTGGTCATTGTCCACAAAACAAAGGATACAACTACAAGTCTACAACCACAACAAACATAGGATGCATGCATATGCAATTCACGGCCTCTTTTGCATAATAAGATAATGTATTTTATAAGCTATTGTATAATTAGTACTAAAAGCATTATGTTATTAAATTTGATTATGGGTTATCATGTCGCCCAAAGTTGAATGACTGAATCATGAAGATTGCATCACAATCCATTCCTAATTCTAGAAGATTAGAACTAGGTTGTTGCAGAGTGTCTCTCTATTAATTGCATGATTATATTTTATCTTTCTTTAATTTTCTTAGACCTCCTTTTTGTAGGACTATGAGAAAAGCTTGTTTCTACTTTCTTTCCCAAGTTTTTAATTTTGTAATTAATTTCACTTTCTATTGCATAATAATCATTAACCATATATCAGTCAACTAGACAAAGAGATGTATTTTTCCATGACTTCAACCTCCAAAGTCTCACAAAAACGTGAAATACACTTTGGTATATATCATGGTGATTCTAGAAGAAAGCACATAATTATCAAAAAGAAGAAGAAAGCAAATGAATAATTACAAAAAATTTTGTCAATTTATTTTTTATTTTATTATCAAAAATTTTTGAATAGTGGATAATTAATTAATCTCTCTAATTTTTTTTAAATTAATACATTTTGTATTACTATTTACTAGCTTGCAGTATGTCCGTGTGTTGTATATAGATTAATTAAAAATTATATGTAATTAAAAAAAGTTCACAAACATTATAAAAACTGAAGAATAGAATTATATGAAGTTAAAATAAAATATAGACCATAACTTTTATTTTTAGGCGAGATGCATGATAAAAGCACATCATATATATACATTAGCTTTTACATATATAACGCAAGCATAACACACTGACCATTAGTCTATTACTTGAATGATATAGTAATTAAAGAGTATATGCTATCATTGAATCATTGTCAAGAAGCATAAGAGTGGTGTGCCTTTGTGTTAGAACTTATTTCCCTCTTCCTTGTATGTGTATTTGTTTCTCAAAAAAAAAAAAAAAAAAGAGCATAAGAGTAGTATCATGTTTAATTATATATGCAAAATCATTTGTCAGTTTTTGAAACCTGTAGGACCAAGTGTTAGTTGTGATGTCAAGCTAATCCTTAGTTGACAATCAATGATTATAAGAATGAGAAATCTCATTAGACTAATCCTTTATTGACACCAAAACTGCAATCTCTTCAAATTTCATAAATAATTTATTCGAAAAAATTTGCACCATGGAGGTGGGAACAAGCACAAAGCTCTTTGGGCCACTACAAATTTCTAGTAATCAAAGTCATGGTTCTTAAACCCGGACCGGACCGGGCGGTCCGACCGGGAAAACCGAGAACCGGGTAGAATTCCGGTTTTTTAAGCTTGAGAACCGGGCAATCTTAGCTTTTCAGTGAACCGGAAGAATCGGGGTTCAACCGGAAAAACCGGCTGAACCGTAGACCGGTTCAACCGGTCAGGAAATAGAGAAAAATTGAGGAAAATGCAGCTGCCAGGATTAGAACTTGACTTCTCACACACTAAAAGCAAGACTGAAGCTTTGACCAACAGACTAAGTGCTCTTCTTGGGAACTAATATGCAATATTATTAAATTTATATTAAATTTACATAATTTATAGTTTCTAAACTTCAATGTTATCTTTCTTAACATATTAAATATTACTAAATTAACTTTTTATTTGAGGATAATACTTATGCAATTTATGAATTTATTTTAAAAGTCATTTTTAGTTAATTGAAATGATTTCTCTTAAAGGATTATTATAAAAATTTCTTTTTATACTTATTTATGTTGTACTATTTTTTATTAACGTTATAATATACTATTTTATGTATTTTGTTTCAATTTTTAAGATATTTTTAGTAAATTTTGCTTATATTTACAAATTTAATATATTTATTTATATTTAAATAATTATTAAATTAATTATGACGTCATCACGGTTCAACCCCGGTTCGACCTCGGTCGGACCTCAAAAACCTTGAACCTCTCCCTTTTACGGTTCAATGAACGATCCGGGTTTGAAAACCTTGATCAAAGTTAGAGCAAGGTAGGCCTAAACCACTGCAACTCACTCACAATTGTTGAAGCAATAAGTTCATCTTTCTTGTGGATCTAGGCAAGCCTAATTGGGCTTCTCTCGAGGGCTTAAATAGATCAAATTTTTAATAATTTCACTTCTCAACATTGATTGTATTTTAAGATTTTTCAATTGACACTTATATTTTCAACAGAACATTCGAATTCAAATCTTCCTTCTCTCAACTCTTATATTATTATAAAATAAAATCTCATCTCTTCCTCTTAAGTCATACCCAACTAAAAGAAGATTAAACCCAGCAAGGCTGAGTCCACTCTCAAAGCCCAAATACCACATTGCAACTAAACTAAGCCCATGCCTATCGATCACCCTTAATTCTGGCCCAGAACTAACTTCTAAGTAAATGCTTAGTTTTTTTACTTCCTCTTTGTTTTTGGGCTGAATGATTTCTTTGTTTCCCTTTGCCACACCATGACAGAATCAATAACCCTGTTGTAGGAATGGTGATAAATATAATATCTAGCCCTGGCTTCGATTGTGTATTATATTCTCTATTGACCATGTCTCGTTGCCAAAGTAAGAAAGTAAGTATGTCTTTCTTCAATTGTCCATTATTGATAAGGAGAATCATAACTTTTAAGAATTACTAACTTGGTTGTTTATATAATCAAATTCTCAAAAATCATGACTTCCATGGAAAATCTAACTTTACAGTTTTCAGTACAATATGTCAATTTTTGTATGTTTTGCATTTGTAAGAAGTATTAATTTAATACTCAAATTTCACTCTTCTTTAGAAAAGTAACTAAGTTAATTTTAGAAAGAAAAAAAAAACATTTATATTTCCCCTAAAAAAATATGTTAGGTTCTACTAATGTTAGCAAACCATGATAAATTGTTACTGCTACGAATTGGGAAGGTCTTCTAAATCTCAAAGATAGTCTGTAATGGGTGATCTATATTAATTGGAAGAGTTCAAAAGTGCTTGAAAATAGTGTGGAGTCATAATGCAAGTTCTACTACCAGTAGTGTTGTAAAAGCGGAAGCTTTAATATCAATTTGTTGAGAATAGCAGAAGCATGAATATCTATTTGTTGTGTGTGTATCCAAATAACAGTAGGTTTATGCAAAATAGAAATAGAACGACAAAAGAAACAATCACACGGGAACACAAAGATTTACGTGGTTCGGCTTTTAGCCTACGTCCACGGGCGGCGTCGAGGAGAAAGTTTCACTAACAAAAGAAAGAGATTACAAAGGTGGTACCAAAATACTCTCACAAAACCCAAACCCCAAATACACCAAAAGAGCTCTCAATCACCAGAAGCACATGACTAGAGAAACCTGAAAATCTCTAAAACAAAGTCACGCCTTAGAACTCTATACTATATGCGGCTCTCATACACACCTTAGAACAATAGCTGCATAACTAGTGTATATATAGATGAGATGTGGGCCTTTTGTGTGGAGTACAATACAAACTCCACCTAGGAGTAGAATTACTTAAGTCAGCAAAACATAGTCCTATTAGTATTAGGACTTGGTCAATTCCTTTGACCAAATTAAAAGCCACGTAACAACAGGTAGCAATGAGAATCATGGGTATGATTCAATTGTAAAATTTTAATTCAAATAATGGATTATTCCTTGGGGTAGATGGTTAACCACCCCTAGTAGTTTTTCCTGTGAATCCGTTTATAGGTTTTCCACTTCATCATCAGATTAATGAGTGCTTTATTTTATTGTGTATTGCTTCATTTGGTGACTTGTTAATCTGTAAGAGAACTAGGCAAGGCCACTAAACTACAAAGCCCTTAGCAGCCGTCGATAATTTTATAATTAAGATTATGACCCTCAAACATGGTTCTAGAAGTAAATTAATATATTGTATTAATTCTTAAACATGAAAATCTCAGCATCTTATTTGATGTGCATGAAATGGCACAAGCACTTATATCTTTTCGTGTACTCCAACTAGAAAATGGGTAAAGCTTACTCCGTGGGAAAAGAAGTGATAGCCTTTTGCCCTTAATGCATGTATAATGAGAAGATTGAGATTTTAAGAGGACTGGGATAGTACTAGTTGGTAAGCAACTTGGTGCAAGTGTGCAGCACATTTTCGTGTGGCTTAAATGTCAACCTTGAATTCAACGGCACGAACAAATTAAAGGAGATTTACTTTTGTGGAGACTTGTGAGCTCAACCTTAGAGGATACACGTGACCATGAAGCCTCATCAATGCATCAACCTTGTCAGTCACTTATATTATCATATTTCAACTTTCTGAATTATGTAAATGTGCAAATCTAAATTAAAATAAAAATACTTTACTGTAAAAATGGGGAACAAAGCTTTTTAAGTATGACTTATGCTCCCATAAAAAAAAAAAAAAAAAGTATGACTTATGCTCACATTAAGTATACTTTCTAGATAAAAACACATGCTTAAGTTAGCTAGCTAGTTAGTGATCCTTTAAAATTTTTAAAGGTCGAAAAACCGCATTATTAGGTCAATTTCTTGTTGTTAAAGGTTTCATAAATAAAATAAAATATGTGATTGAATAAATTCCCCTCTATATCTGTTAGAGGTCGAGGACTCCTCGTTCTCCTTATGATTTTTGCCCACATTATCTTCCAAATTGAATGCAATCCTTATTGCGTATAGTACCATAATTAGTACACATGATTGGTATATATATGCGGCTGATTGTATTTTTACAACATCATTTTAAATTTGATTAACATTAGTCTCTCTATATGGTATATATATGCGGCTGATTGTACCATAATTATCTGTCTTCATAATTAGGACCATTAAACTGGCTTATTTTGATAAGTGTATTAAAGCGACCTTTTCACGTGTTTAGGACCAGAAAGTGCATGCATTTGGTGTAATTAAGTTCTAATTAAGCCAGCTATATTTCAACATCAAAATGATAAATATGGCTAAGTTTGAAAAGGATGGAGTCACTAGGCTAGACTAGCATTACTTTTCAACTAAGATTTTTCTTTACGTGCAAGTTGCAAGTTTGAACTCTAATGTGGTTTAACTTACTCAAGTATTAGGAAAAAATAACACAAGTTAAAAAGGGTGTGTTTGGAAGTTTTTGTGCCAATGCTTAAAGAGGGTGAAAAATCAAAAGGTCATATAGAGTCACTGAGTAAATTGGAAGTAAATAACAGCTGACACTCAAGCCGAACCATTTGGCTGCAGATAAAATGGTATACAATTTAAAAGCAAATAAGCAAATTTAAGGACAAAATCATATAAGGCTAAATAATTTGCTAAGATTATTATAAGTATGTACAAAAGCAAATAAAAAAGGCAAAACTGATCATCATGTAATCATGACCTCAATAATTTTTATCGTCAGCAATAAACAAATAAAACTACAATAACAAAAGCTTTAATCTCAAATTTCTCGAAATTGACTATATATATGAATCCTAACAAATAAAACTTAGCTAATTTAAAAATAATTACAAAATGAAGATTTATATGATACTATTTTAACAACTGAAACATTATTGTTGAATTAAAGTGTGGTTCTCTCTCTCAAAAAAAAAATAAATAAATAAACAAGAACATAGATATTTCTGGTTTAACTTTCAGCATTTTATTGAAGAGAAAAATGAAAACAACTTAAATGATAGCCTTTAACAATACGACTGAAATAATTCACCCAACAAACCCAAATATAGAAACGAATCCCAACTATCTAACCATTAAACAAAAGGCATTAAGGTCCAACTTAAAAAACAATACTTTAGTTCCTCAAAAAACAAAAAACAATACTTTAAAAATAATATAAAAAGTGGTACTCAATACACAAATCTCCCATTTCTGCAGGTTGGTCTCCGACCACTAAAAAGTTAAACAGAATCTAAACCACCGCCATCACCACCACCACCACTGCAACCATCGAATTCATGTCCATGCAATGAAGCCATGGCAACTGAGGCAAGCTTCTGAAGGTTCAACTTTATGACAGTATCCACAAACATCTTCGTATCCTCGCCTGTATTCCCAGCTGGTATATCTACAATATAAGACTCTAACACAATGGTGTACACCTTGTCTTCGTTGTTAAACTCGTTCACAGAAGTGACTGACCTATAGTTGTTAAGCCTGTGCTCACCCCCCACAACCCTAAAGCTTAATACATGCTTTTCATCATCCAAAATCTCAAGCCTCTCGGTGCTTGTCGAGGCTGGAATCCCCGAAACCACTGTGACCTCTCTTATGCTTCCAACCCCACCATCACCTTTCATGTTGCAACTTTTGATGAAATGCTTGTATTTATGAGGGTTTTCGAAGCTTCGAATGAAAGGCCATACAGCATGTGCTGGAGCATCGATAAGTTGTGTTATTAGGGATGAGCATGTGTTGGTTGAGGGTTCGAACTGGTGGTAGTTGTGAATGATGGGCTCGAGCTCGAGATATTGTTCTTGGGTTAGACCATGAGGAGGAACTTGGTTTGGGTCCATGGCCAGTATGGGATAGCAGTATAGCACCACTCTCTAATACGAATTGTAAAGTAACTGTTTTTTTGAAGCAAATTTAGAATGAAAGAAGAAGAAGAAGAAGAGAAAGAGAAGGTTGCTTTCTAGTGCAGAAAAGTAAGGCTTTTGGTGGTGTTCATGGAGGCAAATAGCGAGCAATCAAATGAGAACACACATGAGGGAGCTTTTTGTTCTTTGGGACTATCCCTTTCTTCTAGACATATATGCCCTTTGGCAATATTATTATTATTATTATTTAATAATAATGTGAAGAACATACTTTTTTTTTTTTTTTTTTTTTCCAGAACTTGAGGGGTGATAAGTGATGATTATGGAACATCATATGGCATAATTCATTGTTAATTATTATTTTTATCAGAATAATTCTAAGAACATACCCAATTTTGCACAGAATTTTATAATATATTTGATGTATAAGACTTTAAGTGGTAAACATTTTTTGTTACTCTTATTTACATAAACCCATCACTTTGGGTTGGTCATTCACAATTATACAAATTTACAAATTATAAAATTGAATGTAAAAATAAGTGTCCACAACATTATTTTTATTATGCACCAACATCTATCTTACCAATAGTCTTAGGAAAAATGGTTCGGATTATTTTTATTTTTCATTGATAAGTTGTCAGTACAATGTTTGTCCTTAACTGAAAGTTGTATTTGAGAAGTAGACCACAACGTACATAACTATATTAGGAAAGGGAAGGGCTTGTCTAAAGTCTTTATGAATCTTAGTTATATTGCCCACTTCTATTGGGAACATGACATGGTGGGCATTGATAAAGGCATTGATAAAGTCTTTACGAGGAATTATTTATTAAGAAGGTTTTAATCAACAGATTACTTCTAATCATCACATAAATTTTGGAATGGCAATTCTCAACGCCATGATTCATGAATGGGTTTAGATAATAAAACCACAATGTCAACCAAAACTCATTTAAAATTCACATGAAGTTGGCCTCAGTCTATGTCAAGAATATAACTGATTTTTCGATTTATCCCTTTAGAAGATGGAAAATGTACCACTACAGGTTCTATCACAAAAAAGCTTACAAGCATAAATATTGAGAATAGACAGAATGTATTTCACAATTAAAATTTTATTTTATGAACCTGAAAATATATAAAGTGTTATTATGTACAGTTTTTTAAAATCTTAGGGCATGTTTGGTAACTATTTTTTCCCTTTATTTTCTGTTTTCAAAAACAATTTTCTATTTTTGAAACTAAAAAACTTGTTTGACAACCAAAAATGGACAGAAAACAAAATCTGTTTTTAAAACTCAATTTGTGAAGAAAATTAAAAACATACAAAAAACTATTTTCAGTTTCTAATTTTCAAAAGTCAATGAAAATACGCATTTAATTTAATGAATTTATCTCATTTAATGAGTTAGCATTAAAGTTCAAATCCTAGTAACAACATATTTTAGTATTTTCTATTTTTTTCATTTTTTTTAATTTTAAATAACCAAATGTGTTTTTTATTTCAAAAATACCAAAAAAAAATATTTTTTCTTTATATTCCCAAAAAAAAATTTTTGAAAATAAAAAACAAAAATTATTACCAACCATAACCTTATATTTTCAAAATATAAGTATACTTTAATTCGCTTTCAACAAAAAGTAAAATAAGTTTATGTCAATCAAATACATATCATATGAAATGAAGTTCTTTTTTTGTTGGGTAAAATAAAATTTAAAATAATGTAGTACTACTACATGCATCTTTATTCGTAAAAATTTAAAATTTTACAACAAAATAGACAATCTCTACTATTATGTAAAAAAGATCTCAAATTCTCAATCCAAAACACAAAACCCTAATCTAACCTAAACTAGGGGTGGGTGAAAACGGTTCAAAGCAACATGATTTTGGGGAGGTTTATAAGGCACACCACCAAGGTCGGTGTTTGCACCATTGGATCCACCTAGTCACCGTGTACATCGGCTCTCCCTGACATTGTCAACCGCTGTTTTGATTGATATGGTCGGTCGAACTCCAACACTCAAACCACAAGCTAGATTCAGAACCCACAAAATCAAAAACTCAAAAGGTCGAAAGTTTGAGAGACCAAAACAACCGTTCAAATCAAACATCGCCACATCAAACAAAACAATCTCCACATATCAAACCCTAAAATCTGAATTAGAATATGACAATGTTTGTTACAGCCCTAAACTTTTGACTTAAATATTAAAAATGGTAAGAAGCAAAATATATATATATATATATACATATATATATATATATATAGCAAATATAAATAAAATGTGTAAAATGAAGATGTATGAGGGGTATATGGGGTAAGAAGGGAAATGGACAAGAAGACTAATAAACTCGAGAAGAAGTTACTGGTCGCAATCGTTGAAAAGGCAAGCTGGAGATCCGTAGATCATGTGAAAACTCTAACAAACTCTCGCGTGATTATCACTTTTTTTTTTTTTTTTTTGTTTAATCAAAACTCCGAAATGCAGGATTCGTCAGGTCCAACCCACTGTCAACTGCAATATTTTAAGCCTTTTTTTTATTTATAGAAATTTCTTATCGTAAATTTGTTGTCGTGCATTTATGATTACAATCGTGGTAAATAATAGCAATTAACACAGTGTTATCATTTATGACATCGGCACATTTTTATGGTAACAATATAGAAAAACAAAATGACTACGTATATGTTGTTAATTTCTTTAGTAATGTTTACAAATATGGGAAGAGTGTTTATATATTAGATGAAAACACCATTTTGGTTCCTATATTTTGAAGTCACAATCAATTTGGTCTCTACATTTTAGTGCCAGTCAATTTAATTCTTATTATTTTCAATTTACACTTAATTTGATTCCTAGCATTAACTTATACTTGAATATGAGTGAATTAACTGTAGAGACCAAATTAAGTGTAAGTTGAAAATAACAGTCAATTTTGGGTCACAGTTAATTTGATCTCTACATTTTAGTATCAAACAATTTGGTCCTTGTTATTTTTAACTTACACTCAATTCGGTTCCTACCATTACCCTACACTTGAATATGAGAGAGTTAACAGTAGGAACCAAATTAAGTGTGAGTTGAAAATAATAGGGACTAAATTGACTGGCACCAAAATGTTGGAACCAAATTAATTGTGACCCCAAAATATAGGGACCAAAATAGTATTTTTGCCCATATATTATTATTAATATGGTTTTAAAAAATCTATATGATAAAAAATAATACTAAATACAACCGTGCCAGAAATTTGTTATGAATTATGGTAACAATTATTGATTTTATTTTGGCCAGAAATTTGTCAAGTTGAGTCTGTACCCTGTGGTGAACTAAATTGATAAGAATACATATTTTTTGGGGTGCGTGATTAAATTTAAAAATACTTCTGATTTTATGTAATAAAAAGTGAATACTTTTAAGCATTGTTGTCAAAATCGAGATTTGGATCGTAGGATCAAACGATTTTACGATCTCATCTCACCAAAACATTTAGGATCGCACTAGAATCGTAAAAATGGTAAGATTGTATGGAATCCTACCGATCCTACCAAAAATATAAATTTTTGTTTTTTTTATGGGATAAATTTTTTGTTTTGATAAAACTTTAATGGGTGGTATGACTTTTTCTTTTATTTTTATTAAATTATGTTAACCTAAGCAAATATTTTTTAGTTTATAGTGCACTTGTAATCAAAATGAATGAATGCTTTATCATTTCTAAATGAAGAATTTGAAGTTGGCTTTGTTACTTTTTAAGCTATAACGTTGTTAAATTTGTTTTATCAATATACTAATTTGTATTTTAATATTACTAAAATATTTTTTATATATAATTTTATCAATTATGCTTGTATTTGTATATTGATTGGTTGATTTTTTTTTTTAGAATGCTCTTTAATTGTTGTTGAGTGGTATAACTTGAATAGTTGAGTGTGAAATTATATTTTGATGTCTTTTACAACTCTATTATACAAATATATATCCGTTTAGATACAACTTATTTTGTTGAAAATTGAAAACTGAAAACACTGTAGCAAAATAATTTTTAAATGTGTAAAAAAGTACTGTTCACTCTTTTTTTACTGTTCATATGCCTTGGTGCACTGTTCATGTCTCATGAACAGTGCACCAGGCGCTAGTCTTAAAAAAAAAAAAAAAAAAGCTAAAAACGCACAAACCTTACAAACGTGAACGTGCTATCCAAACCAGGCTATAATGTCTATATAGATGATGAAATGGAAAATGATGATTAGGAATTTAGGATGGTAATTATAAGAACCTTAGAATGAGAAAAACTAAACGTTCACTTTACCTTTATATTCATCTTACTTTTGAATTTCATATTGTAATTAACTAGTTTTCATTTGCTAATTTATTTTTGATTTCAAACTTGGAAAATATTTTCCATATGTTTTGATAAATATTTTGGTATTTGGTTGCTAATTAAACATTTATTGAATTTTTTAGATACATTAGGTCAAAACTTAAATATATTTGTTTTGTTAGTATAAACTTAGCAATATTTGACATGCAAATTATATCATATGATGCAAATCTTAGTTTTTTTATGAATGAATTTATATTTTACATGATTGTTCAACATAAATAGCCATTATCAATGTATTTTTTGCTTTAAATATGAAAATATGTAGGATCTTACGATCCCACCTACCTTCAACGATCCTACGTAGAATCCTGATTTTAACAACCTTACTTTTAAGTGTTATTATTAAATTAGTATGAACGAACTTTTTTTTTTTTTTTAGGAGTATGAAAGAACTTGAAAAAAAGTTGGGAATGCAGAAGATATTATAATCTGGAAATTCTCGAAGGATGGCAACTTCTCCACAAAGTCAGCATATGATCTTGCTAACCTTGTTCAAGAGCAGAATTCTTCGTTTCAAGAGCAATTGATTTGGAAGTTGGATATGCTTCCAAAGATTGTTAACTTCCTGTGGCTTATTCTGCATAACAGCGTGCCTGTGAGGGATGTGCTAGCCTCAAGAGGGATTGATTGTGATAGAAAATGTCCTTTGTGCAAGAATCATTTTGAGTCTGTCTCTGTCAATCACTTATTAAGGGAGTGTGTTTTTGCTCGTGATTTATGGCATAAAATCCGTGCCCCTGCAACTCTGATTGGTTCGTTAATAGTGATCTTTTGGACTGGTTTAGGGTCAATTGTACTAGCAAGGTTAATCACCACTATGAAATTCCCTGGTCATACATCTTTCCTATTGCCTTGTGGTGTCTCTGGAAGCATAGGAATCAGGTGGTCTTTGATAATGTTGCTCTTAACCCCAACTTGCAGAAACAATGCTTAACTCAGGCGGTGGAATATTTTTATTGTGTGGGGAAAATAAAAATGCAGAGAAGTAGGGTGGTTGTGAATGTTAGGTGGAATAAGCCCCCTATTGGATGGTTCAAGCTAAATACTAATGGGGCTTCAATGGGGAACCCGGGGACGCTGGGGGAGGAGGGTTCATTAGAGATAGTGCTGGCAATTGGATTAAAGGTTTCTCAAGGTCCTTAGGATTTGGTACCAGCATGTTAGCAAATGTTGGGCGCTTAGGGATGGGCTGTTTCTAGCCATCCAACTTGGCATCCAAAATCTGGAAGTTGAATCGAATGTGAGAGCTGTTGTGGACTTGATTAACTCTACCTCTTAAACTAATGCAGCGTTTACAACTCTCCTGATGGATTGCAGGTTGCTGCTAAGCAAAATTCCTCATGCCAGGGTGAGCCATGTGTTTTGGGAAGCAAACCGTAGTGTTGATGCACTTGCAAGGAATGGCAGCACAATGGAGGAAGATTTTTGTGTTTTTGATTCAGCCCCAAACTTTGTTAAGGAGTTGTTATGCTCTGATGTTAATGGGTTAACCATTGTAGGCTTTTCGCTGCAGACTTAGCCATTTTGGCTTCCTAGTTTGTTTAATTATATTTCCTCTCAACCAAAAAAAAAAAAAAAAGATTCACTGACAAAATGGTGCCTTCCTCTGATATTAATAGCCAAATACAAGAATTAGGATGGCATTAATTTTGGAGCTACTAAACAAGCAGTATATGTAAAATACTGTAAGTTTAACCAAACAATGTTTTTAATTTTAAAGTTAGTTTTCTAAAATACAAAATATTTTAAAATATAATTTTGGTTGACAACTTTTTTTTTTTAAGTAAACAGTAATACTTATTAGAACACACACAAAAATAGTAATATTAGTATTTTAAACCAGGTTTATAATACATTATATAACCAAAGTACAACTACAAAATGGTCTAACATTTATAGTTGTAGACTAGAGTTATAAACAGCGGACATTAGACACACACAACCAATGTGGCATAAACATTTTTTTTTTTTTTTTGAGTAAACAGGTTGACAAAGTTTATTCTTCTAGAAGTTGAAAAGAAATAAAAGAACTTAACTAAGGCATAAGTTTGGAAATTGTGAAAGAGAGAGGAAAAGAAGAGAAATGATAGAAAATGTTGTTTTTTTCTCCGTTTAGTTAGCATGGCAGATAACAAAGGGGCAGAAATCATTTCCCTAAAAGTTCACATATTTACAAACCGCCCAAATTAGGGCAGATTTAAAAGGAGACAATGGTTTTAAAAAGCTGGGATACATAAATAATATAATATGATATGAAGTTACATATTTATCTATAATTTTTCTGCATCTTTCACATTTATATGAGCATAAAAGTTATAAAAAAAAAAACATATATTTTCTTTTCATTTCCTTTTTTATTGCAAACCAAATAAAGGAATTTTTCTCTTTTCTTTTTCCCCTCCTCTCCTTATTTGATTATTTCCAAACATAGACAAGAGATCTAGGGGGTGTTTGGTGAGATAGTTTGAAAATTGTTGTTTATTATTTTTTGAAATACGTGTGGGTGAAAAAGTGTGTAGAAATACGTGAAATGCTGTTTAAAAACTGAAAATTGTTGTTTGAAATGCTTTACCAAACAACCCCCTAATTTCTTTTCTTTTCTTTCTCATTTCCTTTCTATTATTCATTTCTTTTCTTTTCTCTTCCCTTTTTTATGGCCAAATAATGCATTAATGTTTTTACCAATCGTCACTGTGGCTAATTAAATGTGAAAATGCCCGGGGTGAATGCAGGTTAATTATTATCCACAAACAATGGGTTCCTTACTGCATGCAAGCAATGATCTTTGCCTTTTCCAGTTCCATTTGTAGATACTTATGGTCGTAACAAACAAATTATATAGGGTTTAAATTATTATGCTTCTCTTTTAATATAGCCCTTCTATTATACATACCTTAAGGTATGTTTAGTAACTACAAAACTCAATTTTTGAAGAAAATTAAAAACATGCAAAATATTGTTTTCAGTTTCTAGTTTTCAAAAGTCAAAGAAAACACGCATTTGATTTAATGAATTTGTCTCATTTAATGAGTTAGCATTAAAGTTCAAATCCTAATAAAAACATATTTTAGTATTTTTATTTTTTCTTCAAAAAACTATCTTTTTAATTTCAACTAACTAAACATGTTTTTTATTTCAAAAATATAAAAAAATTGTTTTTTTTTTCTTTATATTCCCAAAAACAAGTTTTTAAAAATAAAAAACAAAAATTGTTACTAAACATAACCTTAGTTTTCTTTTCTTTTTTATAAACGGTAGCAATTTTATTTTTTATTTTTGTTAGAACTAGTTAGTAGCATAACCATTTTTTTGGTGTGCTTATAAAATAAATAAATAAAACTTTTTTGGTGTTCTTAACGACGTTTCCGATTTAAAAAAATTATAACTATTATTAGGTTTGGGCCGATTGACAGCCCACCAAATCATGGTTCCTTCCTGCATGCAAGTTCTGAATGGAATCCATTGCTTTTGCGAACTCCAAAATCCAAACATATGAAAAAGAGTTTCACAAACTGACCTTCGCACATAACTCTATTAGGCCCAAACTTCGTCACATGTACTCCTTGATCTAATATGGGCCTACGAAGTGGAAAATGCAGAACGCCTTGGCCCAACGGAAAGTGTCGCTACAAATCTTATCCGGTTTTCGTAGAAGTCTAGAACGCCTACCCCTTCCCCAACCCTCCCCAAAAAAATAAAAAATTCAAGTTGCAAAGCTCATTATGTGAAATTTTTTGTGTTTTAAATTTTTTTTTTTTTTTTATATCGAGGGTTTCCGAAACGTGTACTCCGATTACTTCCTTGAGTCCTCGTTCCACAAATACTATGTAATTACTTTACAGACTACTAGGCTAACTCTTTTGAAGTTATGTATTGTGTTAATTAGATGACACAAACAATATCATATATTTTTACACCACTAGGAGGTCAAATAAATTCTCCACAAATTGAAATTATTTAAGGTAGCGACAACTATCAAAGTTTGTCACGACACATGCACTCAATATTTGTGAATGAGTGCGTTATTTCTAGCAACAAACAAACAAAAAATGCACAACATCTTTCTATAATTGTCCCATTTGAGACTTGTAAGTTGTGACCCTTCTGGTTAAAATCTCTCTTTATAAAAACTATAGTATCTTCGTTCTTTTTTTAAAATATAGAACTTACAAAAAAAAAAGGATTTTAAATAAATAATTATTAATCAATTAATTACAGAAAAATGACTAGTTGATGACCTTTAAATATTATACTATGCGTTTATGGTTTTTACATAACATTGTCTTTATTCTATAATAAAAAGTATTATAATTTCATTAATTTATTTTCTTGTATTTTGTGAGATTTAATTGTAATGATTTAAGTCTTAAGTGGTGAAGATTTGATCAAAACAGTTGAAGGTTACACAATGAGCACATGTCGGGAGTTGAAAAGTCAGTGTATCTTGCAAGTAATCTTGCGACTTGGCCAACCCACGAGATGACATGTTAAATGCACTGATAGCTAGGATTTTAAGTGTGCCTCTTATACCCTTCACTCATATTATATACACCTTAATTACCCACAAAATTGTAAGAAGATTATTTAGAAGAAAACTTTAGAGATATTTCTTTATAGTCTCTTTTCTTTTCCATTTCTTATTATCATACTTTGAGAAGAGATTTATGTCTAAACACAACTCACACGCATTCAAAATGTAAAGGGTGTTTTGGAGCTTAAGAAGCATTGGATATTTGCCAAAATAAGCTAGTGAGGCTCGGCGATGCAATCGAACGATATTACAGGATCCAAGAAGCTAGTGAAGACATGACTCGGTAAAGTCCAATGATAGCTAGAGCTTGAAGTGCTCAAGTACTTTGAATAGATTAGGTTTTGAGAGTCTTTTTGATATCTTTGCACTCCAACTTATTTACTAGTGGATCATTTCGGTTTTGAGAACCGCGGAGAGGTTTTTACACTTGGTTGTTCGATTTTTCTCTTCGATAACACATCATCGTATTATCTTAGGTTTGGATTTCTTTTTTTTATTGCCCTTTACATATTTGCTTTGCAATTATATATTAATCTTTGTAATCATTGAGTGCTTTGATTAATTTATTTACTAATTACGTATATTTCACATTAAATGTGTTTAAATTAAAATTAATCCAACCGTAATTAAAATTGGAGCTCTACACAAACTCTAATCATTTGTAATATCGAGCTTTCACTATGACTTGAATGCTTAAAGACCTTTTTGTCAATCAGAGTTTATTAAAAAAATAAAAAAATTGGTTAAAGACTTTATTAAAGACTTTTTTTTTTTTTTGGTCAACTACTTTATTAAAAACTTTTTACTTTACGTCTGCCTTTGGTGCATATGTATACAGTAGGAAAAAGTGTGTCCTGCGCCTGCAACATCTGATATTCCTTTAATTTCATTTTTTGAGTTTCTGTCTTTCTTTTTTGAGGAAAAAGTTACTGTCTTTCTGATACAAATACAATCATCCCAGGACTTTTATTTTTGAGTAGCTGGTTATTTTGATGTGGCCTAGTGCTGAGTGCAGCAGTGCTGCATTCAATTCTTTGGAAAAATTGAATTCCCCAATGCTAAGTATGGTTGGGGTGAAAATAGAGATAATGGGGAATGGAAGAAGGAATTGGGGTGGAAATAGAGATACTGGAGAATGGAAGCAGGAAAAGGTATGGTAAAATGTGATTTTTCATTCTTTTATTGGAGTGTCATACCTTATATTTTTCAATTAAATCTAATAATGTGGTTCCATTGACTAATTAATAACATATTTTAATTTGATTGCACTTAGAAAAAGTAGCACTATTTTCGTTGTGTTAGTCAATACAATTATATTTTGTCAAAAATTTTGTAACTTATTTGACACTCTTTAGCATTTTTAATTAAAATATTCTATGTTCAAATCTCATTTTTCTCAATTATCAATAGAAAAAAAAATATATGAATAATTAATTCAATAATAATATTTAAGCACTTAAAGAACTGTATTTAAGTTTTGTCCAATTTAAGTTATGATACAAGCTTTTTTCCCCTTTTTTTTTTTTTTTTGAGAAAAAGTTATGATGCAAGCTTGAAATTAGATTATCACTCAATCTGATGTGCACAAGAGAATCAACCAACTTATACATACAAGAGCCTTGATATCATGACACCTAAGCAAATCTTGCCATTAGGTCCAGCATTAGTCGCCTGTGGAAGAATGCTGAGAGAAAGTATTAATAACGAGCATTACTCCCATTAGAAAATAAATAAATAAATAAATAAAGAAAAAAAGAATGAACATCACTCCCTATTATGAGGAGTAACGATTACATGCCTAAAATCTCTATACTCTATTATGGGCTAATTATGATGCAGTAAATAAAATATCAAAATAAAGGGAAAACATTATAAGAACGTGCATATATTAGGAAATCCAAACTAGAAATAGGTGTGCGAAAATCACCATGAATATTGAATACTAAAAATTATTGTTTTATAGAAAAATAAATAAATAAATAAAAATTAACTTAAGTATCGGCGAAGCTTAAGTTAGCATTACACTACTTTGATGAAATCTTCCTTATTTTGCAAGTATCATAGATTCAAATCAATCATGCAATTACTGTGCTTGAACACAATTCATACAAGAGGTTTTGGTTTTGGTAGAACTTAGTATTGAATTATAGATGATGTCATAATTTTGCTTTATATCATTATTATATCGTAATGGGATTGAGGTTAAGTTATGATTCAATTCATCAACTAAACTCTTCATTTATCATTCATTTAGACCTTACAGGCATAAGTTCTTCATCAAATATGGATTATCATTTACATTAACTATAACCCAATTGTTTTAGTGGGAACTATTTAAGCATACTTTTTTCAAACCCAACCTTGTCTTCTTCTTGCATAGCTAAGTTTGTCCATCAACGATTGAATGTTCTTGTAATGAAATTTTAAAGTACTCGCAAGTGTATGAATCGTACCGAAGTATAGTTTGACAAGAACAAGGTCGAACCCACAGGGACTTGAATGAACGTAGAAAAATTAATTAAATCTTAATCAAATTAATCTTAATATAGTTTAATAAAAATTGGTTGTTTGCAATTAAATATACTAGCATGTAGTCCATGCTTATGTACGAAAATATTAACAATTGTGATGATAAGATGTTCATCTTGGTAGATTCAATTTCCACATTGAGCTCGGAATCTTCTTGGAGACGCCAATGAAGCGGTAATGTATGAGAGTGTGAAGTAAGGAAAAGTGAGATTAAACATTGTGTTTAAACCTGGCCTTGCTCTTAGAAATATGAAAGGAGAAGGAGAGGGTAATGTGTGGATCTAGTTGGTAGAGGTTGAAAGAGAAGGAAGAGACATAAGATGACGATATGATATTAGGAGGAAATGATGTTTTACTTTTATAGTCTTTCTCTTTCAACTCCTTGGTTCTGGTAGTGGGCAGGTGATATGTTCTTACTTAAACCATTGAGCATTATCATTGTGGTTTTTTTTACTTTCGTGTTAAATGTTAATGCATCATTTATTTGGGCACAAAAATTAAAAAATTTAGATAAGATACATGACACAAAATTGGAGTCCAATTTATAATCTAATTAGATTTTTTTTTTTTTTTTTTTTTAAGTTTTGGTTAGGACAAGTGACGCAAAATTGAGAATCCAAATCTAGACACATGGCACAAAATTAAAACTCTAATTTGGAATTCTATTTGAGTTTCTCTTTACTTCACCTATTATTATATATATAAATTAAACAAATAATTAAACTAAGCAAATATATAATATAAAGCAGTAAAGAGATGTAAACAATCTAAAGAAATGAATTAAGGTTTTGGAATTCGTCTTATTAATTCATATAAGAATATATTTATGATCATTAATTTTTCCCAACTACTGCATGATATTCTAGAAATCAATCTTGCTATAATGAAAAATATTATCATTAAAACTTCTATTTAAATATCTAATGCATGTTCTTCTTCGCTTTCTAGGTATAAGATCAAATCATCAATTATATCCGCAGCTAAACAAATCACAAAAGATATACAATTTTAAAATTAAGAAATAATCTAAAGCATGCTCTTCTTCGCTTCCTATGTATAAAATCAAATCATCAATTGTATCCATAGCCAAACAAATCACAAAAGATATCAAATTTTAAAATAAAATAATAATAAACCAAGCATTCAATTAATTAAGACAAATTCTAAATCATAAGAAAAACATGATTGAAATCATGTCTAAAATCTCATTTTAGTCAATTAATATGAAGCAAGAATAATTATTATGGGAAAAATCAAATCACATAAAATTTTACTAATAATCCTTAACAAGATTTCATCCTCAACCCTGATTATAAATTTAGCTACTCGTGGTAATTGAAACAAAATACAAGAATAAAATACTAAACATTAAATTAGACAAATAAAATAAAGAAAGAAATAGTCAGAATGCTATCATGGAGAAAAGCTACAGAGACGCCACATGCAATGCCTCTTGCTCCAATTTTCTATTTTGCATCCCAGCCCTAGCACTAGCCTTCCTAAATTTTGCCCTAAAGAACTTTTAAATAGGTCAAGGAATCTTATTACAAGTTGAATTCCTGTTTAGAGAAAATCTCAGATTTGTAGGCTTCATTTAACTGACAATTTTGGCCCATTTAATGTCAGAATTCGGACTTTTGGTAAACTACAAAGTTATAACCCTTTAAGTTAACTTACCAGTCCAACTTGAATCGTCTCGATTGGAAGTCTGAGTCAAAATATATGCCAAAAATACTAACTGATATGCAGGCTGGATTCCTAATTCGAATTGGACTTGGATTTGGTGCAAATTTCCTTTAATTCCTTGCCCCAATAGGACTTAAATTTAATTGGGTTGACATTCTTTAACTTCGTTATGGCCCTTGTAAGAGTAAAGTCCATTAGTTTTTTTCTTTTCACAAATCAACTTATTTAATTTCATTAACCTACAAAAGACAAATTCACGCAATAAAATTCAATTAAGTACAAAATTGATTATTCAACATTATTCCAAAACCAAATATAAAATGCATGAATTAACTCAAAATAAGTATGATAATACTTTCTAACAATGATATAAATATGCAAAATTAAGCTATTATCAAAGCACATCAGTTCCAAACTGATTCTAGGCACTACTCTATATTCTTTTACTTGGCACAACTAAGTCATATGTGTGTATATATATATATATATATATATATTTATTTATCTATATCTATATATTACTAAAAGCTGAAGCGTAGCGTTTAATGCTGCTGCTCTCACGTTGCACCACATCAGCTGCCACATCATTTTTTATATTTTAAAATATAATTTGTCCTATAATTTTTAAATGGTTTTTACAATTTTCAACTCTATAAATGCAGCCCACTACTTATTTATTTACTTTCATAATCATCCTATAATAAATATAGCCCACTACTTATTTATTTACTTCCACTATCATCCTATAATAAATCTGTATAATTAATCCAGTCCACTTCTTATTTATTTAGTTCCACTATCAAGTCCAACTCAAAGCTTCTTTAGTTCAGTTTTAAGGTTTTGTGTGAGCTTTTTCAGTTTAAAGGAAAAAAAAAAAAAAAAAACGTTGAAGCCTTTCAAACTTTAGGGTTTTTTTTTTTTTTTTTCAATTTTCCTATAATTATTTTTAACATTTATTTTTTCAATATTTACACTTCTCCTCTCTCTTCCTTACCATTTCATTTCCCCACTACTTCTTCAATTATTCTCTCTCCCTTACCTTTTCATCTCCCCACTACCTTCTATATTAATATCATTATTCCTCTTTCCCTTCATCTTCCTTTATTTTTGTCTCTTCTTATTCAAACCCTCTTACTATAAATTTGTCATTATCTTTTCTATTCTATGCATAGTTTTCCCTCACAAAAAAATGGTTATCTCTCTCTCTCTCTCTCTCTCTCTCTCTCTAAATTTGTTGGTGGATTTTTTTTTTCTTGTATCTCTACTTTAGGTTGATAATTTTTTATATTCTTTAAAACTCTATTTTGGGTTCATGCTATTTAATTTTGTTTTTTAAATTGTTGTTGTTGTTGATTTTTTTTTTAATTCTTTTTGATTGTTAAATGTTATCCTATTGGGTTCTAAAGAATTAAATATAGCATATAAAAATATAATATTATTCTATTACATAGCATGATTTGGATAATTTGGTATTTATTCTATTACATATCATGTTTTTTTATAGTGCTTAATTTAGATGTTAAACTATAAAACTTTATTAATTTTTGTTTATTTTATAATCCTTTGTGGTGGACAGAGTACTCTTAATAGTTGTTTTAGAAGCACTCCATAATGTCATTCATTTAAAGAAAAGTAAAGGTTAGCCAAACGAAAATAATCGGATATGTGACAAATTTTTATTTTTGCAATTTTATTTTTTTTATTATTATTATTTTATAACAATGCATGTATAGAAATTTAATTCTTAGATTTTGCTAATAATTGTTTATTTGATAATATGTTTTGGATGGTCGAAATTATAATTTCTACAAAAAAAATAGCCTTAATAGATTATCAAAAACAAAATTTTATCCTAATATTGGTTCAATTAATCATTGTTAAGTTTTTTTTTTAATTTTTTTAAGTTTACGTTATTTTGGTGGTTTAGATTGTTCCTATATTACATTTATGATTATCTCTATAATAAATAAAAATATAATTACAAAATATATTACTCATTATTAGATTAGTTTACATTGTAAAAAAAAAATTAATAAAACCATCATAAAATGATTATCACGCGTAACGCGTGGGTTCGTGACTAGTTTATATATAAAAGTTGAAGCATAACGTTTATTATTATTACGCTCCAGTTGAGCCACATTAGCGTCCACGTCATTATCTCTTTTCTTTCTAATTTTCCTATAATTGTTTTTAACATTTATTTTTTTTAATATTTACACTTCTCTAACCTTTTTCTCTCTTTTAACTTTTCATCTGTTCACTACTTCTCCAACATTTTCCCTTCCTTACCTTTTCATCTCCCCACTACTTTCTATATTAATATCATTTTTCTTCTTTTTCTTCATCTTCCTTTATTTTTTTTCTTTTCTTATTCACACATTTTTACTATAAATTTGTCACTATCTCTTCCATTCTATGTATAATTTTTCCTCACAAAAAAAATGTGTGGGGACGATGGGCTGCTAGCAGAGATGGGCCGAAACAAGCGTTGGGCCAACAAGGATAATGGGCTCAGAGGTTCTTACCCACTCGTGTAGCGCGCCTACTAGCCCAAGCCGAGGACTGGGGAACGTCCGAGGATGATTCACCTCGGAATATTATTGCCGAGGTGAAGCTTGGAACTCTGCCAACGAGGAGAATCTCCCAGGGAACCCCACTGGGTGGGAACGATTCTGTGGAGACGTACACTGGAAGAAAGCCCCCAAAATATCAAGGAAGGCTGCCAACCCCGCATTGAATGCCCCACAACTAATCCCCTGGCCGCATTGATGTGGAGGGGACATCTGAACAGTGGTTGAGAGTCCCATCGTTTCTACGAAGCAAGTTCTGGAAAAAGCTGGGGGGACAAGTGTCCAAAGTGGAATGAGGAAATCCACACGTGGATGGCTAAGAAAGGAGGGGAGGAAGCATAAAAGGAGAGAAAAAAGGAAGAATAGGAGGCTTTTTTGGTGGAGGAGAAGGAAAAGAACGCAGAAAAAAGAGAGTTATCCTCGGACATAGAGCAAAAATAACACTTTGAGTCAAAAATTAGAATTCCATCATGGTGGATGATCTAATTCCAACCAGTTGATAATCTAAACCTTTCCTAGACCAGCACTTCTCAACCTACTCTCTACAAATTCATTGTTTAGGGGCCCTTTTGGGTGAATCCAACCATCTTTGGGCCGCGACCACGAAACTGTGTCCCTACAAAATGTTCTCTCTCTCTCTCTCTCTCTCTCTCTCTCTCTCACAATTTTTTGGTGGATTTTTTTTAAAAAAATTTCTTGCATCTCTGCTTTAGATTGATAAATTTTTTTTTATATTATTTGAAACTTTATTTTGGGTTAATGCAATTTAGTTTTGTTATTGAAATTGTTGTTGTTGTTGTTGTTTTTTTTTTTTGTTGGTTCTCTTTTATTTTTAAATGTTATCATATTGCGTTATAAAGAATTAAATATAGCATATAAAAATATAATATTATTCAATTACATAGCATAATATGGATAATTTGATATTTATTGAAATTTGGTATTTATTCTATTACATACCATATTTTATTGTACTCAATTTAGATGTTAAACTATGAGACTATACTATTTTTTATTTTTCTTAATCTTTTGTGGTGGACAAAGTACTCTTAATAGTTATTGTAGGGGAGGATTTTGTTTCAGCCTCCTGCAAGCTATTTGTCCTCTTTGAGGAGCCAAGCCTGCAAGGTTTTGTTTTCAAGCGACATGGGCAAGCAAGCGTTGCACTTGGACTTAGTCCCACATCGGTAAGAAATGTGCCTCACTTATGGTTTATAAGCCCTTGGAGCAACTATGAGTGGGGACGATTTTGTTCCAGCCCCTGCAGTTATATTAGAAGTACCCCATAATTCTCTTTATTTAAAGTAAATCAAATGTTAGCCAAACGAAAAATAATCCGATTGGTGACAAATTTTAGTTTTTGCAATTTTATTTTAAATATTATTATTATTATTTGATAAAAATGCGTATATAGAAATTTAATTATTAGATTTTGCTAATAATCGTTTATTTGATTATATGTTTTGGGTGGACAAAATTACCAACAACAAATTGTTTTCCTAATTGGTCAAATTAATCATTGTTAAGTTTTATTAATTTTTTTAGTTACGTTTTTTCGATATTTTGGACTGTAGACGGAAAAAATAAGATTTGAGAAAGTTTGTTTAAAATTAAAAGAATATTTTTCAAATTTTATATTCTTTTAGATAATTTATAAAATGTTATAAATAGCTTTTATTAAAAAATGAATATTTTTGTTAACTTACCTTTTGAATTTTCGAAAAATATTGTATTATTTTTATTTTGATACGAAAATATTTATATTTGTAATTTATGATTGTTCCTATATTACATTGATGATTGTTCATATAATAAATAAAATTACAATTACGAAATATATTACTCGTTACTAAATTAATTTAAATTATAAAAAAATTAATAAAATCATCATAAAAATAATTATTACTTGCAAATTCGTAGTTAGAATTAAACCAAAAATTTCATTTATGAAGGAAATTAGTGCACCTACCGTCCAACCAATTGGCAGCGAAATTGCACTCCACTAAAGTAAATACCTTTTATAGCCCTTTTTCTTTTTAGGTGCACCAGTTTCCAATTAAATTAAAAAATAAAATAAAATAAAAAGGTGCACCAGTTTCCAAGAAAAATTATAAACAGGCCCCTGACTCTTTTCCCTGGGGGTGTATATGGATGGATCAATGTGCGTTTGATGCTCTCTATATAAGTATATTCCAATTCCAAACACTACATATTGCCTCTTTTGTCCGCCGGGGGGGTGGGGACTCATATACAATGGCATGTCACAGTGCGAGACGAGTTCTCTTCACTTTATATCTAATTCAGCTAAATCAATTACTGGCACATTTGCATCAAAAAAAAAATTTACTGGCACAGTGCACAAAGTCATGAAGGAAGGAAGATTGAATAATCACATCGAAGATCCCCATAACAATCCCTATAGATCTGAGACCATCTTACAAACATTAAGAATATAATCATGATCCAAGAACAATAATACAATATACAAATGACACATCATCATCCTGGTGCCACTGTTCCATCATTACTGGTCTAAAACTTATAGAGATTATCATGAGGGTCTACCTCTACTAGATAATTTTTTTTACAAACTGTCTGATATATGAGCTCATAGGGGCTGGGCCAGACATAAAATACAAAGACAGCAAGCCAGTTTTGAAAAAAGTAAATGATGGGGCCTTGTAAGTTGTAATTGCTCCAATAAATTCGTCAAAGATCTTCCTATTAGATTTTCACATCACTCTCTGAGTTTGCTTACATCATCATTTTCTATCCCTGTCTCTCTTCTCTCACAGAAGTACACTGCTACAAACAGTATTTATTTTTATTTTTTATATCTTTTGTATTTTTTTTGTTCTCACTTTTTAACATTTTCATTGCCTCAAACGCTTTAATTGCTAGAGAGAAAGTTTGAGGCTTGCTTTTACTCCTTTCTCTATCACATTCGCTTATTTGAGTTATTTTCTTTGTCTTAAAATAGGTAAAAAGGAAGGACTTTTTATCTGAAAAATGGTGCTGAGAAGACCTGGCATGAACAGAAGTTTGAACAGAGAGAATCCAGATATTTTGATTATGATGATTGCAGAGCAGCAGATAATGAGAGGTGGTGGTGAGGACAAAGGAGAAAAGAGAGAGAAGGAAGGGATGGGCCCTCTAAAGCCTGTAACAAAAATGAGTGACACTGCACCAAAGAGCAATGTGTTTACTCTCTCTTCTCTCGCTTTTGTGTGGCTCTTCTTTCTCTCTCTATCTAAATTGAAAGGGTCCATTTTTATCCATCCCAGCATAGCTCTTTGCAAAAGCACCTTTATTTTGGCTTTGTGTTTGTGGCACACTCTTTTAGTTTCTTCCTCTTAGTGGGTTCTCTGAGACGGATTCGCTTTATTTTCTAGACCCAGTTTGCGTTTTGAGCTTTAAATGTAGTGGGTGTGAAAGAAAGAGAGAAAGTTCTTGACTTGATGGGGTCTGAGTCTCAGAGGCTTTTGGTACCTTGGGGTTTGGGTTCTTGAAGGAAATCCCACTTTTCTTTCATGCAAACAAATTAGCCCACTTTTTCCTATTGGCTCCTTTTATTTCTTGAGGTTTGAGAAGGTGGGAATATTGCCGGGTCCTTGTTAGTTTTTTTTTTTATTTATTATAAATTTCTCTTTGTTCTTTTTGTGAAAAGAAGAAACGAGTCTTTTACCACTGCTTTCTGGCTTTTGATTACTCTTTTGTGAAGAAAGAGAAAGCAATGATGCCTTTGTGAACTTTGCAATGTAGTGGCTTGTTTTGGTTTCTGCAAGCAAACCTACATATAGTGGCAACCAGTTTTGGATGAAAAACTTTATCTTTGAGCTTTGGAAGAATTCTGAGGTCTAATTTGGAGAAACCCTATAAACTTGCATGAATATTACTGACTCCATTGTTTTGCTCTCTATGAAGGTTTGGTGGGGAAAGCTGTATTTTTTGTGGTTGTTTTCTTAGTGTGTGATACTTCCTCCGCATATATTGGAAGGTCGGTTATTCTCACATGCTTCATTTTACTTAATTTTGTATTCTTCCATCATTTATGCTATGTATTCTTCCATCATCTACTTCCAACTTTTGCAGTTTTGGTATAACGTTAATAATGCAGACTTTAGAATTCATTTATTCTATTGCTTCTCTTGGTACTATTTTGTTGTGCAACCAAAGTGTAATCTTAAATCTAAATTAGAAAGTTCCTCAAAAAAAAAAAAAAATTTAAATTAGTATTGCTTCTAGCATACGTAATACATTGTACCTACCTTTTTACTTTACAGTGTGTCCCAGGATTTTGATAGTTCGAAGAGCCTTTCTAAGAAAATTGGATTGAGGAGAACGCCTTTCAAAGATTAATCTTAATTCACAAAGAGTTCAAAATAAACATTTGATTATCCCCCCTTTCCTTTTCAGGGCATTAGCTTTTAAGGGAAAGGGTGTAGAAACAACCTTGTCTGTTTATAATCATGTCCTTGTTTTTATGAATATGTAAATTTAGTTTCCAAAACAAATTAAGATTACAATTATTTCCAGAAAACCAAGGACACAAGCCGCAGTTCTGGCTGTAGATACAGAAACCTAGAGGCATGACAAGTAGCCTTACAAATTATTACAATGCAAACACTTGCCAAAGCTACCCAATCACCAATTAGAAAATACAAGGATTTAGTATATTCATTATCATTAAATTTTAATTCCTTTTATCCCTTTTTTGGCACATAACGAGGACTAATAATTAGTTTACATCTTGTTTTAGCATCTTCCATTACTCCAGAGATGCTATAGTATGTAAGCATTGTCACTTTTTTGCATTTAAATTTTAAAGTTGTATGCAGCTGTTTGTGGATATAGTTCTATATTTCATATTCCTTTGTTTATGTATGGTCTTGATAGATCTCATCATAAAATAATCTACACCTTTGTGTGTGTGTGTGTGTGTGTGTGTGTGTGTGTGTGTGTAGTAGTAGTAGTAGTAGTAGCAGTAGTAGAATAATGTCGATACCTTACATGCTGTCTGTTAGAATGTTTGTATTATTTAGTACCTTGTTGGTTGCTAAGAAGACCCATTGGTTTTGAGATGGTGTCTTTTAGACATTTCCTCTATCTTAATAGCAACCACATAAGCATTACTTTCTCAAATAGTTGTGTTACATGGGTTTTCAAGGACTTTATATTTACCAATTCATTTTTGGACTTTTCCAGGTTAGTATTACTTGATGGCAAACCATGAAATCTGGACGGTGAGCAGTGGTATGCCTTGATCTTCCCTGACTTTTTAAGAGGGTTACCCTGGAGATCGAGAGTACTGTCTTGAAATAAAGCTGGCCTAACATAAAATTGAAGCACAAGAACCCAATTAAAGCGGCCCTTAGTAGCTATTTATGTATGTCATGTGATTTTTGGTGTTCCACTGTATGATGGATAATGATTTGTTTAGAGTTCCAATAGATATGAGCAGCCAAAGTGCTGTTTACATTGGTGGGTTTCAACAACATACAACACCTAATTCACTTGTGCAGTCTGACTCCTTTGACCTTAACCGTGAAAACCATATTATGTCTGGATATCCAGTGCTTTCAGAATTGCAAGGAGAAACTATCAATGGTCTCCATCCTACTCTTCACCCCACAAATGGTGTGGGGATTGTTGATTCGAATGAATTGGTTTCATTGCTAGGACGAAATGTAGTGAGAGATTCCTCACTTTCCAGTTCACGTCTCACTAGTAACACTGAATTTCAAGAGCAATTAGCTGGAGGAAATTCTATTTCTGCTGCTTCACTAGCTACCTTTCTGTCTACAAGAACTGGTCTTCAAGATAATCTTAACAGTTTAGCAATATCAACACCTTCAATCTGTCCTTTGGAATTTCTAGGAACTTATGCTTCAAACGGCTGCTCAAATGGTTTAAATTCTTCTTTCACAACTTCTGTGAACTGTGGATATGATGAAGTACTTGGTAATACGAATACCAAGTTTTCTGCTCCACTAGAACTTGGTGGGAAATTCCCAGTAAGGGCAGAGCTTCAGCCATATTCATCCACTGGAAATCCAGGTGCAAATGGATGTATGTCATCAAGTAGTGGAAATCTGACTGCAAATCGTCCTTACAGTTCCACTAATTTTAATAACGAGCTCTCTTTAACTCTTGCTACTTCTGAGCCTTCTGTTCTAAGTGGGATAAATATCCCAGATCGGTGTTCAGAAATGGGTGTTTCTGGTGTGACTCACCACTGCTTGAATGAAAAAAGATTAAGCTCTGAACAAACTTCTTGCAACAGTAAGGAGCTTTCTGTAAGTTTTGGTTCTTACAAACCAACTCGATTCTCACAAGTAATATTAGGATCAAGATATCTTCGTGTAATTCAGGAAATACTAGTTCAAATTGCAAACTATTCACTAGAAAATCTAAACCATGTGAGTTATTCAAATGGCCGGAATGGTGCTTGTTCAAACATGCCATTCGCTTCAAATTGCTCTGCTGAAAGATGGATGTCATCAATGGTTCCTGATGTGGATGGAGGATTTGAACCTGAAATGGAGTCCACATTGCGAAGACGTGCAATTGAAGCCAAAAAGACCCAACTGCTGAGTCTGCTACAAGTGGTATGTCAGCTTTTAGTTTATGTTCCAAATTAGTTCTTCAGTTACCTGATTGGGTGTTGGTGTTAATTATTGTATGACAAGATGTGTTAGTAACCACATTTTATTGTAGAGAACTGCTGAAATTATTGAAGTGGATTGAAAAAAAATGTATTTTTCAAAATTTTATAACTTCAATTCAATATTTAAGCTTTGGCTCCTAATTGTTGCAATTGCGTGACATTTTCTTTTGATATCTATTTGCACTAATAGGCATGAATATCATACTTTTTTGGACACAGGTTGATGAGCGATACAACCAATGCATGGATGAGGTCCATACTGTGATATCTGCATTCCATGCTGCTACCGAGTTGGACCCTCAGATACATGCTCGTTTTGCCATTCAAACAATCTCTTTCTTGTATAAAAACTTGAGAGAGAGGATTAGCAACCATATCCTGGCAATGGGAGCACACTTTAGCAGCCCATGCACAAAAGAAAAGGAAAGATCTTTTGAAACTTCTTTCATCCAAAAGCAATGGGCTCTCCAGCAGCTAAAAAGCAAAGATCATCAATTATGGAGACCCCAACGAGGCCTGCCAGAAAGATCTGTCTCAGTTTTACGGGCTTGGATGTTTCAGAACTTTCTTCATCCGTAAGCTCCCTGACTGTTGAATATCTTATAAATTTGTGCATTGAGATCATAGATAGCGTTGTTATTCAGCTCAATTATATAGAGACATATTTAGCGAATCACTTTTGTAAATAGAGATATGCAAAAACCTCTTACACATTATGATGAATGCCAGGTATCCTAAAGATGCAGAGAAGCATTTACTTGCAGTGAAGAGTGGATTGACTAGAAGCCAGGTACTTCCTGCTTCCATTATAGTGGACTCACTGAAGTATATAGCAAGCTCTGCAGTGCCATTAATGAAAATTGCATTTTTGAGAAAGCACACTACACAAATTACTCAATTACCAACTGAATGTTTTTGGTTTTTTTTTTTTTTTTTTTTTTTTTTTTGGCATTTTAGGTCCTCAACCTTTTACCTCTGTTTTCAAATCATCCTTATCTTTTTGAATTTTCCACTTTAATCCGTACGCTTGCAAAATTGTTTCACAAAGATTCTTATCATCTTCTGATAGATAGAAAATATTGACATGGCAAATGGAATTTATGTCCTGCTAGAGGTTCCATATCATCCATGTGACGTTGATTTCATGAAACTTTATATGCTATGTCAACATTTCCATTAATAAGATGTAAGGATCTTTTTGAAACATTTTAAAGTATAATAATGATTTTGAAACAAAGGTCAAAGCTTAAGGACGATTTTTTTAGTGCAGATTGCCAGATTCCTCGTAATTATACTACAGTGAGTAGAAATCCACTTTGTGTGCGACTATTTTGTTATTTTGGATTCTGTAGTGAGCTATTCAATGTTTTCTAACCCACAGCTTCTTTTATAAACTTTTTGTTGTTTGGTTAACCTATATTTGGATATATGACCAGGTATCCAATTGGTTTATTAATGCTCGGGTTCGTCTGTGGAAACCAATGATTGAGGAAATGTATGCAGAGATGAATAGAAGAAAAGCGCATCGAGATGATGAAGCCAGCCAAAGTGATCAGAGAAGCCACATAAGCATCAATAATCCAAGATTAAATGTGACTTGAAGCTGAAGGAAGAGAGGTATAGAGAAAATGGGGCAGTGAATTTCTGTCATTCAATAGGGAAACAAACCACATCCACAACATATGGTTACAAGTAACAACTGTACATAGTGCATTATAAAGTTTGGGGGGGTTTAAGATTTGCGGTTCTCTTAAATTTATGCTTCCCGCACAAATGTCTTGTTAAGCCAATCACAATTCTAAGTAACATTACGTGGAAATATTTTGTATGTTTTGAGCAGAATGCCCATTTTCTTCCACTCAGTGGAAAAGTTGTATTGTTTTACCAATGGAATGCATACTTGCTTCCCAGCCCAGCAGTTTGCATAATTGCTTGCTTGGTACAAATCTTCCTAACCAAATTTCACAAAAGACACAGCATCGAGGGATATTTCCTAAAAAAATAAAATAAAAAGGCTGACCAGAGGAGGTAGTAGTAACTCTTCCTACAGAGATGGTATTAAGCATAACAAGGATAGGTACGCTTGCATCTTCTATATTACGGACCGTGGCCCAGCAGGGCTTGAACCAATAATCATCTTTCGGCTAACCTTGCATCCTTTGGCTCTCGAGACCAAGGAGGGGCAATATCAATGAGGCGCTTTTCCTTCATTTTGTTGCTGGATATCTTTGTTCATACACATCTTTTCTTTGTTTCTTGAGCCTATAGTGGGTTACAGACACATGGGGGTGGATAATATTTTGATTCCTACTTGTTTGTGATATGAGTTGCTTCTCTCTCGTGGCATTTACGAGACTATCTCACGAGATAACATTTTTCATTACGGGTTATTTTTATCAATTATGATAAGAGGAAGGCTTTTTTTTTTTTTTTTTTTTTTGTGTGTGTGTGTGTTGTTTTTTGTTTTAAAATCTACACTGTACTTATTACACAGGCCAAATGCTTTTTTCCAATTATGATGAGAAAGACTTTTTGTTGTTATTTGTTTTTAAATCTACAGTGAAGTTATTACAAAGGCCAAATGAATTTTTTAGAGGAAGACATTTTTGTTGTTTGTTTTAAAATTTACACAGTACTTATTACACCAGGCCAAATGAAAGAATGGAAAAGGTGTTACAAACAAGATTACACGTGCGACTCGAACAGCAAATACAATATTGTCTTCCATTAGGAGTTCCATTCATGTTGGACATTTTAGGAGTATATATTTGCCCACTACTTGTATATATTCATATACCACCCACCTCAATGGTGCAAGTGCTTTGCTAAGTCGTAACAAAAACTCTCTATCTTTTTTTCTCTCAATCAATAATAAGCGGTCAGTGGTGGTAGCAATGGCAAGGGTCGTGATTGTTTTCGACTTTGACCAGACTATCATAGACTGTGATAGTGATAATTGGATCGTGGATGAGTTGGGTGTCACCCAATTGTTCACTCAGCTCCTCCCTACCCTGCCTTGGAACTCTCTCATGGTTTTTTTTTTTTTCCCTCTGATAAATAAGTATTAGTATGTTATGTATGCAAATAGTTGGTAATAGGGTTGATGTTTTATCATTTTTTCTTAAGCAAAACCAAACCACAAGTCTGATTATGAAAGTATTATAGAATAATTTAATTTCTGTTTTTTTTTTTCCCTACCTAAAAGCGACTTTTATGAGTTAATTTTCCATTGGTTGGTTATTATTATTATTATTATTATTATTATTATTATTATTATTTATAAATACAATAGGTTTGTGATACTGACATATTATTTTGGTTATAGGATTGGTTTTATTGTAATTACAAGGTTCTCACTTGTCATGATTTGAATACTATTATATTTTCAGGATAGGATGTTGATGGAGCTTCACTCTCAAGGAAAGACGATTGAGGACATTGCAGAGTGCTTGAAAAAGGTTCCACTGAATCCCAGGATTATATCTTCAATTAAATCAGCACATGCTTCTGGGTACTTTCCTATACTTAAAAATTCAATACACACAATGCAATTTGATTCGGTTGGGCCTCGGTTGAACTAGTCAAGGCTTGCTTCTTAATACACTCTCTTTCCTGTATTTCTTATCTTTTGTTGTGTATATTGGTAGTCTTATTTAGTAAAGAATAAAGTTTAACTACAAAATTAGTTGTAGTCTAAGACTATAACTTTACTCAATAAAATAAATACTATTACATATTTTGAAAATCTAACTGTTGAATTGCATGTTCTTTATACTTTTAATATACATGTCAAATATTGTGTCAATCGGATATTATTTACTATATAATCTATAAGCTTATATTTTATACATAATTTTAAACTACAAAAACTTGTAATTTAAAAAATTTATTGATAACATAACTATTAATCTTTAATTTTCTAAAAATTTCACAAACGTAAAGGATATAAGAGGATGATGTAATCCAATAGTGGATTTATCAAAATTCACCTCTAAACTTTGTCATTTAGTAAATTCAATATTTTAAAGGAACATCGTTTAAATGCATTTTCTTTCAAATTTAAAAAGTTACAAGTTTTCAAAACTATCCTCCCCAGTGATAATTACATTTTAAAACATCCAAAAATAGAATAGAAGACTAATAATTTAGAATATATGCTACATAAATTTTCTTCTGCTGTTTAAACTCAACTTAGGCCATATGTTGAGTATAACATAGATAGATACATATGAAATATAACATGTTATATGTTTTTTTAGATAAGAGTTATGAGTTCTGTTAAGGACTATGCAGTAATGATGCATTAAATTGCAGGTGTGATTTGAGGATAGTCAGTGACGCAAATGCATTTTTCATTGAAACAATCTTGAAACATCATGGGCTGATAAATTGTTTCTCAGAAATCAACACGAACCCAAGCTTTATTGATAGGGAAGGTAGGCTTAGAATCTTACAATTCCATGATCTCAACTCACCTCCTCATGGCTGCAATATTTGCCCTCCCAACATGTGCAAGGTAAATAAATTTGTCCAAATAATTAATGCAAGGAGATAATTCTTGCAAATTGATGTGTCATCAATCAAAATATATCTATTATGTCGTTAAAGTGGCATCAATCACAATCCTTATCAGTTTTAAGTCATTTGCAGTAAAATTGGTAGTAACAGCAATTTTCAGTTGATGTTAGCATGTCTTCCAACAGGGTCTAATAATGGAAAAGATCAGAGCTTCGGTATCAGCAGAGGGAAATAAGCAGTTCATCTATCTTGTAGATGGAACCGCAGATTTCTGCGCCAGTTTGAAGCTTGAAGGAGGAGATTTTATGATGCCAAGGAAAGATTTCCCAATCTGGGAAATAATATGCACCAACCAAAGACTAATAAAAGCAAACATTCATGAATGGAGCAATGGGGAGGACCTTGAAACCACACTGCTCAAGATATTAAACTCATTCTTCCTTGAAGAAGAGAAAAGCAGTGTGAGAACTGATCAGTTGGTTGAAGTTGATTGCAAGTTCCTCACGAGTTCAATCATTACCCATGCATGACACCTTTAGCAATGCTCTCCCAGTTCCCCAATAGTTGTATGGGTCTCCCAATTTGTGGTTACAAGAGTGCCACTTATGTTTCTAATGTTTGAACCTCTTATTAGTTTTTACCAATTGCAAATCTATATATTACTAAAAGCTGAAGCGTAGCATTTATTTTTGCTGTGCTCCAGTTGAGCCACATCAGCGTCCACCTCATTATCATTTTCTTTCCAATTTTCCTATAATTGTTTTTAACATTTAATTTTTATTTTATTTTAATATTTACACTTTTTCCAACCTTTTTTCATCCTTATCTTTTCATCTTCCCACTACCCTCTACATAAATACTATTCTTCTTCTTTTCATCTCCCCACTAATACATAAATATTATTCTTCTTCTTTCTCTTCATCTTCCTTTATTTTGTCTATTCTTATTCACACTTTCTTACTATAAATTAGTAACTATCTATTTCATTTTATGCATGGTTTTCTCTCACAAAAAAATGCTCTCTCTCTCTCTCTCTCTCTCTCTCTCAATTTTTCGATGAATGTTTTATACATTCTTCTACTCATGCCAAATTACTAATCTTTGGGAATCCTTTCTTTTCTTTTTTCTTTTTTGTTTTTCTACATCTATATATTACTAAAAGCTGAAGCGTAGCATTTATTTTTGCTGCGCTCCAGTTGAGCCACATCAGCGTCCACCTCATTATTATTTTCTTTCCAATTTTCCTATTTTGTTTTTAACATTTAATTTTTATTTTATTTTAATATTTACACATTTTCCAACCTTTTTCCATCCTTATCTTTTCATCTTCTCACTACCCTCTACATAAATACTATTCTTTTTCTTTTCATCTCCCCACTACTCTCTACATAAATATTATTCTTCTTCTTTCTCTTCATCTTCCTTTATTTTGTCTCTTCTTATTCACACTTTCTTACTATAAATTAGTAACTATCTATTTCATTCTATGCATGGTTTTCTCTCACAAAAAAAATGTTCTCTCTCTCTCTCTCTCTCTCTCTCTCTCTCTCAATTTTTCGATGAATTTTTTATACATTCTTCTACTCATGCCAAATTACTAATCTTTGGGAATCCTTTCTTTTCTTTTTTCTTCTTTGTTTTTCTACATCTATATATTACTAAAAGCTGAAGCGTAGCATTTATTTTTGTTGCGCTCCAGTTGAGCCACATCAGCGTCCACCTCATTATCATTTTCTTTCCAATTTTCCTATAATTGTTTTTAACATTTAATTTTTATTTTATTTTAATATTTACACTTTTTCCAACCTTTTTTCATCCTTATCTTTTCATCTTCCCACTACCTTCTACATAAATACTATTCTTCTTCTTTTCATCTCCCCACTACTCTCTACATAAATATTATTCTTCTTCTTTCTCTTTATCTTCCTTTATTTTGTCTCTTCTTATTCACACTTTCTTACTATAAATTAGTAACTATCTATTTCATTCTATGCATGGTTTTCTCTCACAAAAAAATGTTCTCTCTCTCTCTCTCTCTCAATTTTTTGATGAATTTTTTATACATTCTTCTACTCATGTCAAATTACTAATCTTTGGGAATCCTTTTTTTTCTTTTTTTCTTCTTTGTTTTTCTACACTAGAATCATTATTTTTATTTTTTCACTTAATTTAATCGAGTAGTTTGCTGGAATTCAAAAAAAAGGTTCTCTCTCTCTTTCTCTCTCAATCTTTTGATGAATTTTTTTATACATTCTTCTACTTATGCCAAATTACTAATCTTTGAGAATTCTTTTTTCTTTTTTTCCTACACTAGAATCATTATGCTCATTTTCTACTTAATTTAATAGGGTAGTTTGCAAGAATTCAAGTAAAACCAGACAATAAGGAATTTTATGGCATTGGAGAACACCTGAATATATACCAGCCAAAAGTTGAAAGTCAGCAAATTATTGGAGCTATGATTAATCTTCAAACGGAATTGATGGTATTGCCAATGTTCTTTAATTAGCATCCTTATTTCTATTTCTCTATATATGTTTCCTAGAATTAGTATTAGTCTCATTTTTATTTTCTCTACTATATTCTAAGTAAACCAAGAGTTTTTTAAAACTCCACATTGGTTAATGCCATTTAGATTTGTTTTTTAAATTGTTTTTTTTCTCTTTAATTGTTAAATGTTACAATTTTTTTGCTCTTTCTTATAATTCTAATTAATGTTGATGGTTTTCTTATAGCCCTTTTTTTTTTCTTATATTCAAACTCCTATTTCCAAAAACAACTAAGTATTAATCCAAACCAAAATTTAATCAAAATTATAGAAGGGAAAGAAAAGACTTTCTTATGGGAAATTAAAAAAACACAATCCTAAAACATATATTAAAAAAAAAACCATCAATCTTAATTTGAGTTATAAGAAAGAACAAAAATCTTTTATGTGCAATTGTTCTCTTTATTGGTATTTATTGTTATATATTTTATTTTTACTTTTTTTCTTCTTCTCATCTTATGTTATTCAACATTTAAATTCAATCACATCTTCTACACCATTAAATTATTTATATTTTCTCTATTTTTTATTTTTAATAATTAAACATGGGATATTTTATTTAAATAATAAAGTAATCCTTAAAAAATTGTATTTTTTTTTTTTACATTTACATTTTGTCCAAGCTTTTTCCTTACCTTTATCTTTTCATCTCCGCATTACCTTCTACCTTAATATCACTATTCATCTCTCCACATTTTCCATATTATTAAATTATTTATATATTTCTCTCCTTTTTATTTAAAAAATTAAAAATTAAAAATTATACTTAATTTCAATAAATAAAAGTGTCGTCATAAAGTGGAGTAATACTAGGGACACACTTATTCTCAAACTCAATACATCAAAGAAAAAATATAATACAAAACAAATGCCAATTGGGAAACACTAAATTAAAAAAAAATAAATAATGAGGATATCAAACCTAATATAATATAAAGAAACTAATAGTTATGGATATACTAACTTAAAGGTAGCAAAATGAAATGAAAAAAAAAAAAAAAAAAACTACAATGCATATTTAATGCAATAAACATCATCAAATTTTGAAAAACAGTAAGTTGCCTATGAAGAGAGAGAGAGAGAGAGAGAGAGAGAGAGAGAGAGAGAGAGAGAGATGTAAAGAAAAAAAAAATCAAATGTCAATTAGTAACTATTAATTGGAAAACAAAGAGGTTGTAAGGAGAAGTAAAAATGAAAAATAAATATGACCAATATGGAGAACATTAAAAACTTTACAGTGCAATAAAATCAACTATTACATTCACTTAAAAAATTGAATCAATAATCAATAATTATACGCAATCATAGCAATATATTTAAACTTAAACATAATCAAACTCTAATTCATAACTAAAAGGAGACGTTCTCATGTAATAATAGAAATTAAACAAGAAAATGATAAACAATAAACAATCATAGCAATATATTTAACTTTATATATATATATATATATATGTAATCTTCATACACAATTACATTTAAAAATTTAATAAACAATGCTACATCTCATTTAACATCTCTGTTATGAAAATCATTAGCCAGTAAATATATAATAATAGTAAAAAACGTTATAAATGAAATTATGAAAAAAAAATGATAAATCTAATTAACTACTATCATTATGAAGTAGTAGCCTATGATTTTACACATCTAAAGAAGTGGAATATATAGAATTTACTTAAGGTATATGTAAAGATTCACATTAAAAAAAAGATATGTAAAGGTTAAAAAAATGTATATTCTATAAATAAATAAAAAGGTATATATAAAGTTTTTATTATCTTAAAAAAAATGAAAAATTAATTATTAACAACAACAACAACAACAACAATAATAATAATATAGGGGTAATTACATTCTCCTTCCTTGAGGTTTGAAGAAATGAAACTCTACCCCTTTACATTTGTTTAACCAAACTTTGTTAAATTAATATTAAAATATTGTGTACTAACCTGCCTGTGCTTAAGATAGGTTCCAAAATTATCCTTAATTTTAAAATTAAATTCTCTTATTTTAAAATTTTAAATTAAATTGTATTTCAAAATATTAAGTAGTGTCTTTTGCTTTTTTTTCCCCTCTTTTCTTTTCCCAATGAGTTATGGAGAGATTTGTCATTTCAAATCTTTTGATATTTTATAAATTTGTATTTTAATTCTACAGTTATAATTAATGTCTTTACTAACCATGATTAAACATTTATAAACAGATTCTTAAATAAATTTAAAATATTTTGTTATTAATATAAACAAAATAGGAGAGTGTTTTACTTATTACCCCAAATATATTTAATAAGATCACCCTAAAAAAAGAAATTATCTCGCGCAATGTGCAGGTCTGCGACTAGTTACAATAACTCTGCATCTTCGTGACGAGAAACTAAAATAGCTTTTCTCTGCTTGGAAATCATTTTCCTTGAAGAATGAGACATCTACAGCTGTTATGATTATCATTTTCATGTTATGTGTTGGGGTTCAATCTCAACCAACCCAACATGCACATATAATTTTTATATCAAAACCACGCACAAGAATTCTCTGTTTCAATATTTTAGATAAAGTAAAACCCAACATTCTATATCAAATCCTCGCACAAAATTTTTAGTGTTCAATTTCCAACATTCAATAAAATACAAAATTAAGACCACCAAAATGTGGAGTATGACGCACCTGGAAGCCAATAATGGCCCTCGAGTGGCTTATTGGGGCCAAATGAGTGGTCAGTACAAGCTGAAAACACACTAATTATTCTACAAATAAGAAGGCACAACTTTGTGCCACACCTCGCCACACGATGAGTTGTGATTGGTAAGGATGTGTTAAAAGGCCATGTGGAGACACACCCTTACCAATTACAACTTGTCATGTAGTGAGTTATGGCACAAAGTTGTGCCAAAATTGGTGTCCCTAGCATTTCTCTCCAGGGATATGTTGCTTTCAAACCCAAAAAGGGTCCTAGTCACTGTTTATACAACAACAAAAGTGTCAAATATAATACTTATTAATCAAAGCATAGAAAAAATGGAGATATACATAAGCCCACTTCCCTTCCACGTATGAAACAACCAAAAATTCCCAAACTCAAAAAAAAGCATGACAATCCAGCTTACCTAACAAATCTCTTGCATAAGCATCTAAGGTATACAATTAAATAATGTGCCAAGAAGAAGATATATTTTAAAACTTGGAAAATGCAAAGTCACCATCAATTATTGTTCTTATTATTACAATTTGTTTGTCACTGATGAATAATTATTTGAGGATTTACAGACAGCTCAGCCTACCTCAACTAACATACATAGATGGTTACAAATTAAAGAATGACAATATATACTTCCTTTTCTAAATTTTTTTCCTTACATCTTTCCTTTTCCCCCTTTTATCTACAACACCCTATCAATCCTCTCCCAACCAATCAAGAGAAAATACAAAATCCTATATGATAGATTACAGAAGGCAAATTTTCCCCACATTCCATCTTTTTCCTTTCTTTTCTTTTAGTAATAGGTAAGTTACACGCTACTAACCAGTAAGTGTACATATTCTCTCTTTTAGACTTCCAATGAAATTCGTGTTTTAATTGGTTTCAACTTTAGGCCCATACTTTCGGGTGAGAGAAGTTCCGGGGCAATGCAAGATGGACTCAAGGGGCTCCTTGGGCTGACACTTAATTGAGATGGCCGGTACAAGCCATATCCCATGAGGAAGTACTCCAATGGTATTAACATAGCATGGGGCTGCTCCTCTGTCACCATTGACCCACATGCCTGAACCTGTATGTCCCCATACCCTCCAATCAATAAAACTCACTTCCATATTCATAACAGCTTAATGTATATAATTGAAAACAGCTTAATGTATATAATTGAAAGAAATAGACCCGCGTTACATACCTCAACTAGTGCACTGTATCGACTATCTAGATTGGAAATCATGTGGAGAGCCTCAGAATGAAATGGTGAGTTATCCCCAACAAAAATTAGAGAACGACATTGTAGTTTTCTCAATCCCTCAGTAATGTCTGGTCTCCTGATATTCATAAAACAATAATACAGTTATTCCAAATCTAAGGCATAAGCATGTCTGTGAATCACATTGTTTTGAACTGAGATTTAAATCAAGAAACCACTCAGCCAGTCTTCTTAAAGCATTAAAACAATTAATGAAGGCATATTCAATGGTACATTGTTTGCCAGTCACTGTAAAAAAGGTTACCATATCAATGGTTGCAATCCTCACATTGATCAGAGCTCACTGACTCATATGATTTATAGATGACTAAAGATATATTCAGGGTTTATATTTTACGGAAAGTCTACACTGACATTTAGTGATTTCAAAATAGACATTCATGCTCTCTATTTATGGAAAATAAAGAAAGACCATCCTGAAACAGGGTTTACCCATTAATTGCTTCAAGAAACCGCCAAACATTTGAACTCTGCCTCTCCTCCAAAGACTGTTGAAAGAAAAAAATTGACTAGGAAATCAGATAAGTGCTCAGCGTCTGACCGCCACAATCAATCTTTTTTTTTAATTAATGAAAAGCTTATTGAAAAAAATATATAATGAAAGGTAGGAAAAGCTAGAGGACTAACTCTTCTACAAGCCTGAACTATATCAGACTCTAGTACTTGAGCATTGCCACGAACATCCTGCGACCAATATTTAAAATCCAATCACTCAACAACTAGAAACACAAAGATTGTTTGAGAGAAACTGAAGCACGGGTATACCTTGCTGAAGTACCTCTTAAGCAATAACTCCTTCACCACTCCACACATGCCATAGAAGTAGAGTAAATTTGACATTACCTGCCAATGATATTAAATCTTATAAGAATAAGATTCCCTAACCCTCAATAAATAGTGAAAAGGTTCAGAAAAAGAACCTTATTATACAACCATTCCGTCCAAGAGGGTGCTTTGCATATAGGAGAAACAAGTATCAGACCAAGAACACGCGGTCTATATTTCATCTGTTGTCAAGAGTAACAGTAAGATCAGCTTATCCCCAAGAGACAACCTAAAAGTCACTTACAAGCAAAAAATGTATACCATGCCAAGGATGAGAACTTACTGCAAATAGGGTAAGGATGTAAGCTCCAGCTGTAACCCCCAAACACATCACAGCGCCAAGTCTAAGTGCGCGCACGAGAGAGAGAGAGAGAGAGAGAGAGAGAGAGAGAGAGACATAAGTTGCCTTTCTTCATTATATCCAAACATAAGTAAATGATGATGATGATGTATGAACAAAATAACAGACTCAAGGGCTGTTTGATATGAATAGTCGGAATATCTATTTACACCCCTTTCAGACAACTAGAAGAAGCATTGAAAGCCAACAGAAATTATAATACAGACATACAAACCAACTGAAGCAAATGAGAGACAACTCTTACAAAAATTTCTGATTAGCTGACATTTAGAAGATAGAGCACATTAATATTAAGTGGAGAAAAAAATTACCCAAAATAGTTGAGAACCTCGACAATCTGATCTGCTAAATCATCAGCAGAAAGCACAGGGTTGTCAGGACTAATATCAGCAGCTCCCAACTGCAACAGCTCTTGAAGAAATAAATTATGTGAATTAAAGCATTCAATGAAAGAGATAGTACAGCAATGCAGACAAGAAAAACAAACAGAACCAAGATAAACAGACAAGCTCGCGAGTTACAAACCTCATGTCCTGGAGGACTGATATGATATATGCAAAAATTGTGTAGTAACAACGAACATGCTTCTGGACAAAAGAATAATCCTTGAAAGCAGGAAACATCTGATCAATCACGTGCATAGAGAAAAAATCTAAGTTAGAGTTGATAGCTTGATGAAACTTCCTTATATTACCATTTGACTTCTTAATTTCAAAATGCAAAAAATGGGCATATACTGCATATTTTCATTTCTCATACCAGACAACATGTTGAATTTAGATTCAAATTCAAACTATGCCCATCAAGAATGCAATTATTATGACAAGGGTTGATAGAAATTTTCTATTTTAAGAAAAAATTATGACTTTTGTTGGAAACAAATCATTATTCAAGTCCCCTAGCCAATGTAATAATTTGGTTATACCAATTATGTACAAAAATTCTTGACAATGTAAATTATCATAAAATCTTGCTTCATACTAATAATTTCCCAAAATTTTGGACAATCTGATCTAGTCCTCCATATTGTTTCTAAAAAAAAAAAAGATATAGTCCTCCGTACTGATTTCATAGCAATTAACTACACCTAAAATTAACTGTGTACACTGACACTGAATTAATAAGTTTATCAACCAATTCTACCACTACTTAATTGGTTTGGCGAGTAAGTAATGCAGCACTGGTCATGCTGGATTCATGACAATCCATATGTATGAGCAACAGAAAGATGGAAAAAAATTCATGAAAAATATTAAGTTTAGTTTACTTACGATTTAGAGATAAGTCTGGATAAGTGACAAGAGCTGGCTTGTCCTGATCCCCAAACACAGCAACAGACACAGGACTGTGACAAGTTTTTATAAGATGCTCCTGCAAGAAATTTTTGAAAGTGCACATACAAATTTTAGTCATATTCATAAAATTAAGCAGAGCAAATTAAACATGGAGTGACCATTTTTCTTTTCCTGTCCATTCTGGTAATCAAACAAAACCTATCATAACCTCATAATAACCATTAAGAGGTAAAACCTTCCATCACAAGTCCACTGCCTTTTGGGGGTTCTTTACTTCAAAAAGTAAAACATTCAAGGCACACTCACATTAAATATATAAATGCAACCATATTTTCATGTGCAGTTGTACCTCTCTTTTTCCATTAATAAGTTACACACCCACTTAGTGATTCTTGAACCCAAAAACCTCACCCTATAATCTCTATTCTATTATTATAGAAGGTAGAAGCCCTATTTGAGATAGAACTCATTGGCACATGTGCAGTTGGTAAAGTGTATAATGTAACCAAAATTCACAAGTGCAGTTGCACCTTAAAAGAACAAGCCTAACTACTTTGCACTTATTGTCAAATTAGCATTCTTTCACATAATCAAATTGTCCAAGTTCAAAAATCAACCAACCATATTTATCAACCAATTGAAAAATAGATTGAGCGTATATTGATCAATCACTAATTTGATAATTTTTTTAGACAGCAAAAGTGACTAAATAAATATAGCTCACAAAACAACAAATTCCTTATTAAGACTTTAAGCCAAAATCCCCAAAACCCAGAACAATTATCAAATTCCAAAAGAAACGCCCCCACAATACATTGTCAAAAACAGAAAAAGAATCCCCACACTGCCTGCATTGAAAACAAATTCAAACTCTTAATAATCATTAGAAGTTTACTATGTTGGATGCTCAAACTCAGAATCAAAGCCTGAAGGTACTGGTTTCTTGGCATTTCACAAAAAGCTTAACTCATGCAACATTTGCATTCAACAGCAAAGATATTCCATCAGAATTTACATTCAAAACACAAAACAAAATCAACCAAGGATAGAGACCAAGACAATATAACAATCACAGAAATTGTAAATAAAAAATAAAACTCTTTGATTCAATTCTTAGAAGAAAAATAAATAATAAAAAAATGTTCAGTTGAGGCATGATACTAAAAACTCTTCAATTAAAATTTTAGTTTTTTTCCCTGTTCCATAAATTAAATATTCTTTTTTTCGTTTCCTACATATTCTCAGCAACCAAACAAAGCGTATATGAACGCACATTGAGATGAATGGAATGCGTGTGTTTGTGTGTGCGCATTAGTTTACCTTTCCGCCAAATGCGATCCCCTCCATATCAACCGACACTGAATCGCTTGAATCCCCCATATCTCTCTCTCTCTCTCCCTCTCTCTCTCTCTCTCTCTCTCAGTTTGGAGAGGCATTGGCTTTGGCTTCCATGGCTTATATAACACACACACACTCTCTCTCTCTCTCTCTCTCTCTGTCTCTCTCTTTCGCTATTTGAAAACTAAAAACTCGTTGTTAACTCGGCCGTGTCTTGGACGAGTCACCGACGCTTAATTCAAGAGAGAGAGCTCACGAGAGGTCCACACGAATCCTAAAACCGGAGACTCTGGTCAATATTTAACCAGGGTTAACAGAGGCCGACAGTTTTTTCTTTTTGCAAATTACCTTATTACCCTTGTGACCGACGACTATGGTTTAGGTTTTGGGGCTACATTACAATTTTTCTTTTTCTTTTTACCCTTGAAATTTAGGTTATTTCTTTTTTGGATCTTCTTTTTTTTTTTTTTTTGAGAAAAAAGTAAGTAAATTTTATTGAACTAAATCCGATTGGAAAACAATATCCAAATCACTTGATAGAGATTTTACTCATACATTTGTGTCTGCAGATAAAACTACTCTTCTAACTAAGGCGTGAGCTAATCTATTTCATTCCCTTTGAACATGCTGGAACTTGCAATATTGAAGAGTAGCGCCTATATTTCGACTCTCATCTATCACATGAGCAAACAAAGTGCTACATCTTCTTGGATCAATCAAGGCTTTGATCACCCATGAGCAGTCTCCTTTTATTTTCCACATTAAACAAGCTAAGCTCCTTGGCAAACACTACTGCACGTCTTGCTGCCAAAGCCTCTGCCAACTCCGCGGACTGAACCAATGGGATCTTTTGACTCAAAGCAGCGATAATATTTCTAGTGTGATCTCGAAAGACAACTCCAATACTTGCACAACCCGAAGTATCAAAAAATGCAGCATCAAAGTTACCCTTATAATTCTACTCCGTTGAAGGAGTCCAACGAACCCTAGCAAGCCGAGTTACACCCCGAGTAGGCTGTTTCTTCACATCAAGATACTCCAAGACTAGCTCCTTAGCACGATTCCCCAATTCATGAAGCTGCCAAGTCAATTGGTTCTCTCTAAGCCTGTTTCGACGTTGCCACAAGCCCCAAGCTATGGTGGAGAAAAGTGCACCATCTTTTAAGTTTATAATTTTTCATTTAAATTCCCCAAGTTTGATTTTGTTTGTAATAAGGTTGTGTCGTGTGCATCTAGCATAACAAACCAGCACATCAGGTTGGTTTTCCATGGATTAGTGGATTAAGTTGAAATTTTATTTTGAGTCTTGAGTTGGATTAAGTTTGAGTTTATAATTTTTAAAGTTGTAAATGTCAATGACTAATCTAGCCATTAAGAGAGAAAATGTTTTCATGAAACTCAACGGTTAAATTAGTCACTAATATAAACGAAATGACCCTTTGAAAATATAATCAAATTTGGTGAGTTTTTTTTAAGAAAAATATTAAACTTCAGTAATCAAGGGAAAAATAACTCCAAACTTCAAGAGTTAAAATTAAATTATAATTTTTAGATTTTTTTTTTGGTGTGGAAAGAAAACTAATACAAGTATCAAAATTTTAACACTTTATCATGTCAAGTAGGGTGTCATTCATGATTCATCTCATTTGAGTGATCGCATCACAAATGAAAAACGGATTGTGAAATTTTCAATAAAATTCTCTATCTATCTGAAAAACATGAAGTGTTTAGAAGGAGGAAAAAAAAATTAGGACTACAATTTTTACCACACTTTTTCTGACAATTATCTTGTATAGCTGATTGTGACTTTCTTTTACTTTCATATGAACTTGTTATTTTTTTTCTATCATTGATAGTTTATCATGTCATAGGTACAGCACAAAAGGCTGTGGTACAAAAATATGCATTATGAAGTTGGGGTGAGGTTTAGATCCAGTGCATGTAGTGCATTTGACCCATTAAAATAGTAATATATAATTAAAAGTTGACACGTATTATAATCTCATCGGGTCTAGTACATTTAACCCGAACCTTACCCACGAATCTGTATGGTTGACCTTTAACGAAGGTAGGGGTAGGAATCCTATGCTACGAGGTGGGGTTATAGTTGTAAGAAAGTATTGGTTTCCATTGCAGATTGTCGGCATTTGGTATTGCTGATCTTTTATTTTTTATTTTTTTGATGAACATGGTATTGCTGATCATTAGCCGTACAATCTTATTAACATCGATTATCTATCTGCATCGTATGCAGACAATTGGACCTTTTTAGTACCAACAGATCAATCTTAGATTTTGTTTTAACTAAAGTAATTATAAGAAAATAAAAGATTAATAAATAAGAATTAAATGCAGTGTTTGTATCAACTTCTTAACTTAGCAAAAAAAAAAAAAAAGAAGAGTTTGGATAACTCCTTTATGTTAGATTATTTGTTTTTTTATACAATTTTATTATTTATACAATTTTTTCATAATTTTATGAAATGACATTATGAATGGTGAATAATTACTTTACTAAAGATTTATCGCTAGTACTATTTTTATTTTCCACCATTTACAACCTGTCACTTCAATAAATAGTAAAAAAAATTGTCTAACTAGAATTATTCTTACGTATAATTTTTAAGTCTCCATTAGTTTTGGTACAAATGTATTTTTGTCAACTTTTGGCAATAATTCCCAGAAAAATATTTGTATTTTTGTTTTTAAAAATAAGTGGTTATTGGAAGATTCAAGCTAGATCCTTCCTATTAAAGGTAATAGGCTAGTATGGTAATATCACTAAATCACAAGGGTGTTGATTATCTTCTAAAAAAACAAGTATGTTGATTAAGTTAAGCAGTTAAAGTTATAAATTACCACTTCAATCTTGTCTTATTAAGTATTTCATTTCATTTGAATACTATTTGTGATGTGATTACTTTCATAGATTCCTTTGTATCTTCTTTTTTGCTTATTTTTAAAAAGGAAAATTTCATTCTATTTCAAGTATTAAAAATAGAACGAAATGTACACAAAAGGAATATGTAGGAAAAAGGCAATACCACCAGTTGTAGGCAAGCAATCAGATGAAAATCTTAATTAATTGCTTTAATTAATCATTACTTTACTTTCCTTAATTAATTATTGCTTATATTCTGTCTACCTCTTTATTATACTTTTCTTTTTGTGTCTATAACTTGCCCTATGTATAACAACGTGAACAATGATATATGCATGTTATAATTTGCAATAAAAAGACACACACACACACATATATATATATATATATATATGATGAATCTTCATCATGGAGTGAAAAATAAAGATTTAAATCTATATATTTTTTGCATTTTGCTTAGCTTTTAAAAGATGCTAAGTGGCTTTCGATTACAAGCTTCTATATATATATATATATAGTTGAAACATCATGTGGTTAATATCAAAATGGGGTCCATTGGCATTTGCATTTTGCATGCATTACGCAATATATCACTTTCTTTTTGAGTTGGTATCTGTCTTTGGCATTCACCAGAGAGTAACAAAAACGTTCCTCTCCCGACCGAGGGTCCTTGTAGTGAAACGTTTTTTATGCCAATCAGAGAGTGAGTTTTGAACCAGATTTGACAGTTTGACACACTTTTTGCATCACGATAAAATATAACAAAGACTACTACCCATTGTTTTCACCATTGAATGATTGCATATATCTAGATTTCTCCTTTGTAATAACTATATTTTGAAGCAATTCCTCATACTTTTCCCACGCTTTTCTTTCATAGACTGAGGACTACATATTTGATTACTGAGTGAGATTAGATTATTAATAGTAATTTTTATTATTTTAAATAAAAAATATTGTAATAAAATAATTATTTCTATTCATAAGTTTGATTGTTCCATATAAAAATATCCTAATAGACGATGCATAAAGAAATTTTGTATTTTTTAAAGTATATTAATTTTAAAAGTTATTACACGCAATACGAATTAACTATTACAATAATTTTAGCGAGGAATAACTATTCCTAAGTAATAACAATTCTCTGTGATAAAGATGTAATCAAATAATCAAATAACTATTCTATTACCAGTGATATAACATCATACCAAACATACTCTAATTGTTTGTTTAGGGGTTATTTGAAATATACATAATTGATTTAATTCTAATACAAGTAGAACTAAATTGAACTGATCTAATTTATCTATTAGTTGTTGGTTAAGTCATGATACAAGTTGAACCAAATTGAATTGGTTTCATTTTACCTAATTTGTGATTAGAGTAAGAACCGTTTTAACATGCGGTTTATAAAAATGTCAAATTTAAAACAAATTTCTGCTAGGAATATATACATGAAAACCGTTTTTATGTGGAATATATATTTAATCCCTTTTTGAAACAGTTGTTTGAACCAAACAAGTAACCAAATTAGAGACAACTAAAACAAGTTTTATACTTATATTGTTATTGACTCACCTAATTTTATGGTATGTCTAACAACTCCAATAAGCCCTTAGTGATTTATGGTCTGCGACGTTATTTGGGTTTTTTTTTACCAAATTTTGACTTTATTTAGTCATTGAAACCTTTTTCTAGCCATCTGGATGTGTTTCACACGCAATTACTCAAGTTTTCTTGGTCTATAGGAAATCTCTAAACAAAATTAAAATTAAAAAAGACCAGAAAGAATGAACTTTGCCTAATTAGTCATTATTACTCACTAAACCATTGCCTTCCAAAGTTTCAGGTACCATGTTTTCCTCACATTACCTCTCCAATATTGGCATTTCAACGAAGATCAATTCCAGTAGTTTCGCCCCATAGTCCTCCTATAAGCATGAATTAATTTTTCAGTTCTTTTTTTTTTTTTTGTGGCAATAATTAATCAAGCACTTACATTAAATATTAATTAGAAAATAGTCTCTCTCTTTCTTTTTTTTATGCTTCCATGTTCAAGGTACATAAAATGTCATCATTACTTGTGATTGCGGTCATAAATAAGAGAGGACCTTATTAAAAAAAAAAACATTTCCAAACAGCCGTCCAGATTAGATTTATGAACTTAATTGTAGGTACAGGACTGAATCCTTATAAAAGACTAAAAATACAGTAGTTAATTAGGGAAGCAATGGAACTCGAATATTTATATTAATTACTCATAACTTGTGGCACGCTATTTAAGGTGTAGATCTCATCTCGGTGGCTTTGACTCAAACTAGGTAAATAATAAATAATAAGGGATTAAGGGAAAAAAAAAATTAAATGGTAGATCATAAGTTCCTTTCATCATTAACCCCCCAACAACATTTATAATTTATAATTACTGTAATTATAATTAACATATATCATTCTCATCTCTTATGTAAGAAGTGATGCACATAGCATTTATATTTATAAAATAATTTTATTTTTTTAAATATAGGCATTCAATGGTGATATTGCAAAGTTGTAAATGCACCTGACTTGTCAAAAAAAATCATTTATTTAGCTTATGTATAATTTTTTTTTAAATTTGACTTTAAAAAAAAATACGAGTGTACTTTTATTAAACATGTTTTTCAATATTCCCAATAAACTAATATAAATAAACTCTCACAAATGAGCAAGTAATCTAAATCTTATTTTTGCCATTTCCATCACTCACTTTCATTAAGGAAATTATCAATATGGAACTCTCATTTTGGCAATGTAAAGCCTCAGCTTTTATTTCTTATATAAATATTATAACTTCCACCCAAATCTCATTCAATCCATGTAGAAAATTAACAGACCTCCAAAACACCTCTTTTGTCTTATGGTATTCTGCTCTTAATCATAATCCTTTACCAACTCATGCAATTCTTTGTTTCTTATTGTAGTCCAACTGATCAGCTTTGTCCAATCGATGATTTTGAGAGATTGCATTTTATCTCAACTCTCAACACATTGCTTTCATTTTTTCCTTTCAGAATTGACACATGAGCTTTTCAACTTCATACGTAACAAAGGTAACCAAAAAAAAAAAGCAACTTTCAAGTGGAATTCTTACTTTCAAATCCTGGGTCTCTCTTATTTTCTTGTTCACTCTTTGTAATTTTTCTTGTAATAAAGTAGTATATAGTCCACCTTTAAGACTTGTCTTAACTTTCTAGTGTTAGGTCTATTCAATATGATACCATTGTTTTTCCATTATATTTAGTTTTGTCTCATCTTTTCTCCTCATGGATCTAGATTGATTAATTTGTATCTTTCATTTCTTGGACCACTCCTCCATCACAAGACACAAAGACATGCAAAAAATTAATACTTACTGATTGCAACTCACTGAGCTTAGGTGGCCATTTAGGGGCTGAAGGCTTTTTCTGTGACCATTATGATTGCAAAATCATTAGCTTTGTTATGGGTTTGGAACACTTTATTAGTCTCATGGCTTAATTATGGCGACTAGCTAGGGAAAGCTTCCAATTAGCATGGAATCTGGCATTGATTAGTCGGTTAACAATTTATAATCGATCTAAAAGTTTTAGAACAAAAGTTTAGTTGTTGTATGCTTGAAATCTAAAGACTACTTTAGTATTTTTAATTTATAACGAGCACCTTGATATTATGTTTTGATACATGATTGCATGAACATAAGCATTGGCATGATATATATATGACCCCTCAAATTTATTGGAAAGCTAATGAATGTGTTGATACATGATTGTATATATTTGCATCATTGCATGACAATGATGCAATGCACATCGCTGCCATATATATATAATTTAATTTATAGAGAACGAATAGGTTCTCAATCGGTTATCATTAATCTAAAATCACAAGGTGACTAGTAGGTTTATAATACGGGCATCCTTCATTCCATATATGTGAAATTATTTAATGCATCTAAAATGGATTCATTTTATTGTTAAAATTTTATATTTAGGTCTAAAAGTAATGCTAATGATATTTTATACATTGTGAAATTCAAAAAATAAAATTTTACTGTGTTTTTCCATTCTATTTTACTCTTCAAGTGAAATGGAGGATCATATTATGTATTTCGTGTATCATAATCTGGTTTGAAGTGTGAACTTCATTTGTAAGTTTCAAACATAATCTTTTCGCTAACTTAGCACACCAATTGCGTTGAATAATTTTTTGTCTTTTATATTACTATCTCTCTCATTAATATTACTAATAACAAGATTCTAATTAATATTTTTCAAAGATTTTGTTCTTGTTTTGGGATGAAAGATACGGAAAATAACCAGTAATGTAGATTTAGATTCTGTATAAAACAAATAAAAAGGTAGTGCTGCTATTAGTTGACTACATTATCAGTTATCATCAACAAAGTACACGTGAGGCTGTCTCTCATTTAACTTTGATGCTTATTTTGTTCCTACACTGCCATTTGTACGTAGTTTTAGATTATTGCCACCAAGGCAGGGTTGCAATTTTGACTTTCAGCTTCACCATCAGCACCGACACAACAAACTGAACTGGGTTCAATCTTCAAAGTTCAACCTAATTAAGAATCCAATCGACCGGGACGGCCTTACCACTTGCCATTATCAGTTGAGTTATTCCATAACCACACCTATTTTCACAACTATTTTCACAATTTTCTGTCAAAAAATAAAATAAAATAATTATTTTATTTTATTATTAACTGTCTATCACTTTCACATGGTTCCATCGTATTTTCTTTTACATCACCATCAACCATATCAAATAATTGTAAAATTTGGTGTGAAATTGGTTGTGTACCTAAAATTTTTCTTATATCTACTACATTTGCTGTCTCTGTTTTAGATGTGAACACAACATAGGCGTAACTCCTAAACCACGAAATTTAGGGACATTTGTAGGGAAATAAAAATTGTGGTCATTGTTCAATTTTCAACTGCCGCATCTAATTTTATTTAAGTTCTCATGTTTTGAACTTAGTTAGGGCCCATTTGGTAATGTTGTTCTAGTAATATTGTTTGCATTTTTTAAAAATATGTTAATTTTCATATTTGAAAGATACTTGTTTTTGTGAAATACGATATTTTTTTCAATTGAAACGTAAAATGTCAATTTTACCATTACAATTTAAATAGAAAGCAAATCTATTCTACGAAACATTATGTTATTTGAAATTTTAAGTGACACAATATTATTTAAAGTATGAGATTAGATTTATAATGTTTAATCTGAATTGTAAACATAAATAAATTTAAATAGGTTTTACTTGTTGTTTAGCAAAAAAAAAAAAATTACTTGTTATTTCTTAAATTTCCTCACTCTTTTCATTTCACTTTTCTTTCTTATCCTTATTAAACTATTTTTTTTATTTAGTAAGAAAAATGGTAGGAGGGGGTACAACTAAAGTAGCTTTCCTACAGGACGTTATTACCATATATAGTGAGTCTTTTGGCTTAATATGACATTTTTTTTAAGTTTATTTGCGTTATGTGTACTGTTTGAAGTTATTTAGGGAAATGAGGAGAGAGAATGAATTTCGTCAACCGTGTTGCCGAAATTCAATCAAAACTATGAGAGAGAGAAAAAGGAGGGAGAGAAAAATGCTGAATTTCGGCAATGACATTGCCAAAATTCTGCTGCTTGTGAATGAGTGTGAGAAGTGAGTGTGAGGGGTGCCAAAAAAAAAAAAAATTTTGTCCCCCTATTTCGACAATGCCATTGCCGAAATAGGAAGGGAAATAATAATAATAATAATAATAATAATAATAATAATAATAATAATAATAATAATAATAATAATAATACATATATTTATTATAAACCAACAAACATATTATGCAATATATTTTTTCTAAGTAATAGATGTAATAATTAATAATAACAAAGTAAAATTGATTATAAAAAGATCACAATAAACACATTATTGTTGTTATTTTGTATTTTTTTATTATTATCTAATTGTGTTTTTTTTTTTTTTGCAAGTATCACTCTATAATTCTCACGATTGTGGTAAGCATCTCAACTTTCTAATTAAATTTATGTATGTGTTTTGTTAATTTTGAAATTATTTAATATTATTTATTGTTGTTGTTATTAGTATATGACCACAAAAATTGTAATAAATTGTATTATTGTGATCTTTTTATAATCAATTTTTCTTTGTTATTATTAATTATTACATTTATTACTTGGAAAAAATATATTGCATAATACGTTTGTTGGTTTATAATAAAGATATGTATTATTATTATTATTATTATTATTATTGTAGGGGTCAAAGGCCTAATTCCCGATAGTGGGCGGGCCTGTTCGAGGAGACATGTCAGTCTGATGACAGCAAATCGTGAGGAAGGTACATAATTTAACTCTTCGCTGAGATGTAACTTGTATGAAGACGGAAAGGAATGGTCCGAGGAGTACTACCTCTTCGAATGATCAAAGTGACGATCAAGGTGAATGCTCCAACGTTTACCCTGATATTTCAGGGAATTCTCCTTGTATGTGCAAGCAAATGAGACAGGTGGAAGCAATGAAATATTATACGAAAAGTTGTTGCCACCACATTTATTATCCTGCAGCTAACCCTCTGACCGCATTAATGGGGAAAAGATGTTTGAACAGTGACTTTCATCCTTTACAGTTTTCGTGTAAAGATTTTAAGGGAACTTGGATGGGACAACTATCAAGAAAAAATCACCTAGCTGGCATGTGAAAAGAACTGGCTTATAAATAGAGCTAGACGCAAGGAAAGAAGGTATGGAACAAATCGAAAAAAAGGAAAAAAAAGACGAAGAGATAGAGAAAGAGAGAAAGTTATAGGCATTCAGACAATTGTAAGAATATTTCTCCTCGGACCAAGCCAAGGACAACTTTATATAATATTAGCGCTATGTTCTTGTTGATTTGTTTACAATCACATTTTGACTATCAACTACCTCGTTTTCGAGCCCAGCTTGTTGAGCCCACTCTCTTACAAATTCATTGCTCGGATACTGTTCATGTGTTAGGCCTAAGTTCATCTCACTTAAAAGCCCAATCATCCCAAAATTGTGTCCCTCCAATTGGTGCCGTCTGTGGGAAGTAGTTGGTGTGTCGGTGAGTTGAGGTTTGAACCATGGTTGGATCAAGTCCCAACAGAGCAGAGTCTGATGGTTCACAACAAGTCGATCATTTTGTACACCAAGAGCGAGAAAGGGACCGTGAAAGAAGCGTGCATACCATGCACACTGGGAGGAGTCGACGTCGAAATGAGGGAGATGAGTCTCATAAAGACACTACGAGGAACATGCAACGTAAGATTGATTGCCTAAAGGAGAAGCTGCGCCTTGCACGAAGGAGGCGTAGTCTGTCCAGCAGTCCGTCCATCACTAATAACTCTTCTGATAATGATGAGGATGGTGATTATAGACGTCAGTCACGAACACCCCCTAGCAAATCTTTCTCCCATGAGGAAGAACATCGTTATGACCGCAGGGGTAGAAACACGTCCTCCAAAGGTGTAGGGAATCATGCAATGAATAGGACACTCAACCAGATTTCCAAGTCGCCCTTCACGCTCAAAATCGAAGGAGGAAGGCTTCCTCGGCGTTTTACTCAACCCACTTTCACTGCGTACAACTGACAAACTGATCCAGTAGAGTATGTGAGTCATTTCAATCAGAGGGTGGCTGTCCACTCTAGGAATGAGACTCTTATGTGCAAGGTGTTTCCCTCCAGTTTGGGACCTTGCGGCCAATTCTATTGGATCCTTTCGGGCACTCACTAAGGCTTTCTGCTCTCGGTTCGTTACGAACACCAGAGTCCCTCGGCCATTAGATTCTTTGTTGTCCATGTCTATGCGAGAGGAGGAGACGTTGAAAACGTACTCAGATAAGTACAGGGAAATTTTTAATAAGATTGAAGGGAGTTTCAATGATGTGGCTGTAAGAACATTCAAGGTCGGCTTGCCAGCCGAGTATGATCTGAGGAAGTCGCTGACTAAGAAGCCCGTAAGAAGCGTGCGTCGGTTAATGGACCGTATCGATGAGTATAAACGAGTTGAAGAGGGTCAGTTGCTTGGGAAGGGAAAAGTCAAGGTTATCCCTCAAGAGAGGAGGGATTTCAGGTCGGAATGGTACAGTAACAGCAAGCCGCGGAGAGATTATAGTGTGCAATCTGGGTCTGTCGCGTCGCAGGTAGTCCATGCCGTGTTCTGAGAAACAATCCATCATATCCTGGAGAAGATTCAGAACGAGCCATATTTTAGGTGGCCAAACAAGATATGAGGAGACCCCACGAAGCGCAATCAAAGCCTTCATTGTCAATACCATCAGGAACGAGGGCATACTACAGAGGATTGCAGGACTTTAAAGAGCCATTTAGAACAACTTGTGAGGGAAGGAAAGCTACAGCAATTTTTGCATCGGCCCAATAGTCAGGGAGACCACAGCAGGCCAGGGGCTTCGAGGACTGCCTCGTCAAGGCCCCCGTTAGGCACGATTAACGTCATCTTTGTAACATCATGGAGAACTAGATCCTGCCCCTCTAGAGTAATGTTCGTTTCTAGGGCGGCTACCGAGGACACGAGTCAAGAGTCAAAACGGGCCAGGATAGAGGTCCGACCAGTCGTAAGCTTCTCGGATGAAGATGAGCGGGGAACTATACAGCCCCATGATGACGTTCTAGTCATCACCCTTAGGATATAGGGGTACGATGTGAAGAGGGTGATGGTTGATCAAGGGAGTAGGGCTGAGATCATGTATCCGCACCTATATAGAGGATTGAGTTTAGGGCCAGAAGACCTAACAGCATACGACTCACCCCTAGTTAGCTTCGATGGAAAAACCGTCACCCTAAGGGACAGATTAGGTTGCCCGTACAAGCGGGGTCTGAGGTGGTCGAGGTGGACTTCATCCTGGTGGATGCATACTCTTCTTACACGGCCATTGTTGCCAGACCCTAGCTTCATGCCTTAGGGGCCGTTTCCTCAACTTTACACTTGAAGGTGAAATTTCCGTCTGAAGGACGAGTCGAGGAAATTGTAGGAAGCCAATCTATGGCAAGGCAGTGTCTTATATCGGCCATCATGCATCATCCTGCTACAGGGCCTACAACCTCTGTTGAGAGAGATCCATAGCAATCAAGGATGCCGATTTCACCAAACTTCTTGGAATTGGATGAAGAGAAGTGTGAGAGGCTGGAGAAAGTAGTCATCGACAGAGATCCAGAAAGATTTTTCCAAATCGGGGCTCAGTTGTCTCCTCGGGATAAGGAAAAGTTATTATCGCTCCTTAAAGGAAATATTGACATGTTCGCCTGGAATTCTTATGAGGCCCTAGGGGTAGATCCAGAGTTCATCTGCCATCATCTAAACGTAAGTCCAGCCGCCTTTCCCAAGAAACAGCCACCTCGGCGTTCATCCAAAGAGCATTCTGATGCTGTTAGAAAGAAGGTGAATAAGCTTAAGCAGGCAGGGGCTATCAAGGAGGTTTTTAATTCAAAATGGCTGGCCAACACAGTGGTGGTAAAGAAGAAGAACGTGAAATGGCGTGTATGTGTGGATTTCACAGACTTGAACAAAGCCTGTCTGAAGGATCCCTTCTCCATGCCTCGGATTGATCAGCTAGTGGACGCAACTATGGGGCATCCGCGAATGAGTTTCTTGGAAGCCTTTCAAAGGTACCACCAGATTCCCTTAGCTTTGGATGATTAAGAGAAGACAGCCTTCGTTACCCCCGTTGGGAACTATCACTATAAGGTGATGCTGTTTGGCCTAAAGAATGCAGGCTCCACCTATCAGAGGATGATGACAAAGATGTTCAAATCGCAGCTAGGGAAATGCATTGAGATTTACATAAATGACATGGTGGTCAAGAGTAAGCTGGAATCCAAGCATGTCGGAGACCTCGGAAATATCTTTGAAATCTTAAGGAAACACAAGCTGGGACTTAACGCTTCAAAATGCTCTTTCGGCGTCGGATCAGGAAAATTTTTGGGCTACATGGTCACACATCACGGAATTGAGGTAAATCCCGACCAGATAAAGGCGATCAATAACTTGCAGCCTCCTCAGAATCCTAAAGAGGTTCAGAAGTTGATTGGAATGACTGCTGCTCTCAATCGATTCATCTCCAAGTCGGCAGAAAGATGTCGGCCTTTTTTCCAGTTGCTGAACAAGTGGAAAGGATTTGAGTGGACCGAAGAATGCGTTCTAACTTTCCAACAACTAAAAGAGTATTTGCCTCGACCCTTCATCATGTCCAGTCCCACAACGGACGAGGTTCTGTTCGCTTATATCGCTGTAGCCACCCATGCAGTGAGTTTGGTGCTTATACGGGTCAATAACGGCGTTCAGAAGCCTGTTTACTACATAAGTAGGTCCCTTCATGAGGCCGAGGTCTGTTACTTATCGCTGGAGAAGGCCATCTTTACAGTGGTCTATGCCACACGCAAACTTCCTCACTACTTTCAGTCACATACAGTTGTGGCCCTTACCCAACTCCCACTCAGGTCATTACTTCGGAGCGCAGATTATACGGGAAAAATTGCAAAATAGGGTACGATCCTAGGAGCTTTCGACATAAAGTACATACCTCGCACCTCTGTTAAGGGGCAGATCCTGGCTGATTTGGTAGCCGAATTCACCGAGCCCCTGTTAGAAGAAAATGCCGGGATGATGCACATGGATGAAAATTCAATTGGTTGTGTCTCGGTACAAGGACCCCCGTCCTGGAAGTTGTATGCAGATGGTGCAGCCAATCAAAGAGGCTCAAGAGTGGGATTAGTTTTGGTATCTCTAGAGAATATTATTATCGAGAAATCCCTCAAACTAAACTTCTCGGCTACTAATAATGAAGCTGAGTACGAAGCATTGTTAGTCATAATGGCCATGGTCAGAAGGATGGGTGGAAATGCCGTGGAAGTGTTCTCGGATTCAGCTCTGGTCGTCGGTCAGGTCAGAGGAGAGCTGGAAGCAAGAGACGAAAGGATGTAAAAGTATCTAAGACATGTCAAGCAATTGCAGTCACAGTTCAGGTCATTCAGTTTATAACATATCCCTCGGAGTGGAAATACACATGCGGACTCCCTGGCCACTCTTGCAACCTCCTCGGCTCAAGGACTACCTCGGCTCATCTTGGTTGAAGATGTACAGAAGCACGCCGAGGAGGGAGAAGGGCCCAGCATTTATCAAGTTAAAGTAGGGCTAAGCTAGATGGACCCTATGGTGACGTACCTCAAAGATAATATCCTACCACAAGACAAAGCTGAAGCAGACAAAGTGAGGAAGAAGGCTCTTCAGTTCTGGTTATAATAAGACAATAAGCGATACAAACGCTCTTTCCCCGGACCCTACTTGTTGTGCGTACACCCTAAGGCCACCGAGTTGCTCCTTGAAGAACTGCATGAAGGAATTTGTGGGAGCCACACAAGAGGTCAGTCCCTAGGTCACAGATCCCTAACTCAGGGATACTGGTGGCCGAACATGCAGAGAGAATCATAAGAGTACGTGAGGAAGTGTGATCAATGCTAGAGATTTGCATCGAATATTCATCAACCAGGGGGAGTTCTTAACCCTTTATCCAGCCCATGGCCTTTCGCTCAGTGGGGCTTGGACATTGTAGACCCTTTCCCTAAGGTAGCCGGGAGTAAAAAATACCTGATTGTTGGCACAGACTATTTCACCAAGTAGGTCGAAACCGAGCCACTGCCGAACATCAGAGATGTAGACGTCCAGAAGTTTATATGGAAGAATATTGTTACCCGGTTCAGAGTACCACACACACTCATCTCGGACAACGGTCTTCAATTTGATAGTAAGACATTCTAAAGATACTACTGCGGCTTAGGCATCACGAATAGGTACTTCACCCCCGCATATCTGTAAGGAAACAGCCAGACTGAAGCCGTTAACAAAGTCATAGTGAGCAGTTTAAAGAAGAGGCTAGATGATGCTAAAGGAAAGTGGGTGGAAGAATTACCACATGTCCTCTGGACCAACAGAACGACTCCTCAGAGATCTATGGGAGAGACCCCCTTTGCAATGACTTATGGGGCTGAAACAATTATTCCCATTGAAACTGAATTCCCCACACTTAGAACGAGTCATTTTACCCCGGCTAACAATGACAGACTGCTAGAGAGAAATTTGAATCTGGTCGCCGAACAAAGGGAAAATGATGCAGTTCAACTGGCCTACTATCAGCATAAGCTCAAGCAGAGGTATGATGCTAATGTCAAGCTAAGACCACTTGCACCGGGAGATTTGGTTTTGTGAAAAGTTATGAGTACTGCAAAAAATTCAGCCTGGGGAAAGTTGGGGCCCAATTGGGAAGGTCCTTATCACATCCTGTCAGTAGCTGGAATAGGAGCGTTTTACTTGGAGGATTTAGATGGAAGAGCTGTACCACATCCCTGGATTGTAAATAACCTAAAAAGGTATTATTATTAATAAAAGTTTCAATTCCCATACTGAGGTCTATTATATTGCTTGCATACTAAGTGTTAAACAGAACCTTAGTCATGCTTGGTCCCTCAGACCACATACCTTAGGTAAATTAATACTCTAGTCCGTTTTACTAAGTGTTAAACAGAACCTTGGTCATACCTGGTCCCTCGGACCACATACCTTGGGTAAATTAATACTTTAGTCCGTTTTACTAAGTGTTAAATAGTGCCTTGCTCATGCCTGGTCTCTCGAATCACATACCTTGAGTAAATTAATACTCTAGTCCGTTATACTAAGTGTTAAACAGAACCTTGGTCATGCCTGGTCCCTCGGACCACATACCTTAGGTAAATTAATACTCTAGCCCGTTTTACTAAGTGTTAAACAGAACCTTGGTCATGCCTGGTCCCTCGAACCACATACCTTAGGTAAATTAATACTCTACTCCGTTCTAACTAAGTGTTAAACAGTTCCTTGGTCATGTCTAGTCTCTCGGATCACATACCTTGGGTAAATTAATACTCTAGTCCGTTATACTAAGTGTTAAACAGAACCTTAGTCATGCTTGGTCCCTCGGACCACATACTTTGGGTAAATTAATACTCTAGTCCGTTTTACTAAGTGTTAAACAGAACCTTGGTCATGCCTGGTCCCTCAGACCACATAACTTGGGTAAATTAATACTCCAATCCGCTTTACTAAGTATTAAACAGAACCTTGGTCATATCTGGTCTCTCGGATCACATACCTTGGGTAAATTAATACTCTAGTCCATTATACTAAGTGTTAAACAGAACCTTGGTCATGTCTGGTCCCTTGGACCACATACCTTGAGTAAATTAATACTCTAGCCCGTTTTACTAAGTGTTAAACAAAACCTTGGTCATGCCTGGTCCCTCGGACCACATACCTTGGGTAAATTAATACTCTAGTCCGTTCTAACTAAGTGTTAAACAGTTCCTTGGTCGTACCTTGTCTCTCGGACCACATACCATGGGTAGAGTAATGTTCAAGTTCATTTTGTTAAGTATTATGCAGGATCATGGTTGTGCCTGGTCTCTCGAACCACATACCATGAGTAGACTAAGGTTCAAGTTCATTTCATTAAGTATTATGCAGGATCATGGTCGTGCCTGGTCTCTCGAACCACATACCATGGGTAGACTAATGTTCAAGTTCATTTCGTTAAGTATTATGCAGGATCATGGTCATGTCTGACCTCTTGGATCACATACTTTGGGTTAATTGATGTTCCAAATTTCATTCATTGTTTCCATTACTCAAGTTTGATCTATCCAGTAAATTGTCCGATTTTAAATTTCCTACAGTTTAGCTTTAACTGTTCAAGGACCTGTACGACATCAAGATAAAGGAACGAAACTGAACAAAATTAAAGAAAAATGCAAACAGTTTCATTAATCAACGTCAGAAGTACACTGTGCACCACTACAAAGTGATAATTAAAAAAAAAAAAAAAAAAAAAAAACCTAAAGCCCTAGTTTTAAGTTTTGACCGTAGAGGATAAGGGATTATCTTGTTCAGTTGGCTCGGCTGCCTTGGATCCGGCTTCAACCCCTGAAGGAACGGCTTCATCGGCCTTAGTGTCCACAGCTTTGGAAGAGGTGGCCTTCTTCGCATCCTTATTCCCTGTCTTCGTTACCTCCTCATCCTGACCCTTGTTCTCAGTCTCAGAGGGAGTAGGTACCTTCTCAACTTGGAGTGATGGAGACGAAGGAGCGGTTGGAGCAACCTGAATGTGTGGGTGAAAGTATATCTTCTCGGGTTACCTCAACTCAAAGTTGGTAGGAACTCCTGTAAGATTCAGGGCTTCCCATGTGAGTTTGAAGTAGTCCCATCACACCTCTGACACCTCCTCTGCTAGCCTTATCTCCGTCTCCTCAATTCCACATAGATAAGCTGCGTTCTTCTCGGCCTTAGCTCTCTGCTCTGCATCCCGAGCAGCTTCCTTAGCCTTCTCCAGGCTAGCTTTGAGCTCCAAGACCAGCTGCTTTTGGGTCACCAGCTCTATTTCAGTTATGTGAAGTTTCTTCTATTGGTCCTCGGCCTGGTCTTGAACACTCTTTAGGCCCGCCACAGCACTCTTCCTTTCCCTCTCCTCCGCGGCCAACTTCTTAGCCAATTCCTGCTTCTCGTGCTTAACAATTCCCAAGCTTTTCTCCACGTCAGCACGAGACTGGGCCTCGGCCCTTGCCAGGTTACGAGCGTCCTTAACCCTGTCCTCGGCAACGTAAACTTGTTGGGTCAACTACACGACAAAAACAAGCGGCATGCATTAGCACAATTAAGAGTTGAACGTAATCTCAAAGGAATTAACTTTAGGGAAGAATCTTACCATGGCTAAGTCTCTTTTCAGAGACATAAACAAATCCGCTTGTCTCCAAGACTTCACGGTCTCCATATCCCATGGCAAGAGTAGAGGGCGCTCCAAAGCCTCGGCAATGTAGGCCGAGTGTCCCTTTTGAAACTCCCTAATGGAAGAGTTCCAAGGGATTGGAGCGCCATCAACCTCTAGCCGAGTTGCCCAGGTTTGTCCTTGGCGAACGTCCTGGGTGTTGGCATCCTCCCTACTCTCAGATGGGGAGACCCTCTTGTCCCTCTCATTCTTCTGCTGTTTTTGCCCCTTTTGTTGAGGCACCTCTCCTTCTTCCACCTCCAGGTCCACAACCTTTCTCTTCTTTTTTAGGTCTGGGTTTGGAAGAAGACCGGTCACAGTTGCGGGAGGAGGAGGGGGTAGAGGAGGGTTATCCTCAACTCTGGACTTGGATGCATCCTTGGAAGGTGCACCCTTACTTCGTCCAGCCACGAGATCTCTCAACCCCTTTCTCGGCTCCAGAGACATCTCTTCTTCTTCCTCTGTAGTTTCGAAGTCCTGGGGATTGAAGGGCTTGGTTTGCACTTCTTCCTCTGCCTCAAAGCGAAATTGATCTATTTCTGTCTCTAATGACAGCCGAGATGAGGCAGTCTCTTCCCTTTGAGCAACTGGAGGAGGGATTGATTGCGGGAGCGGCCACTGTACTGGAGGAAGATCTTTGTTGGCTAGGAAACCTGGCCGAGATACGTCAATCCTTCGAAGTCTTGAGTCGCCTGCTCAGTTCGCGTTTCCAACCTCCTGGAACTTCTCAGACAAAGGTGTGAAGTCCAACACCAGGTGCACAGCACGCAATTAACCGTCTGCACTCACAAAAATCTCCGATCTAAGTAGCTTGTTCAAGCCTGCTACGTTTGTGAGGCTAATCTTGGGGGTAACGAACCTTCTATCTGGAATGACAATCGAGAAATACAGAGTCAGTTATTCCATCAAATTATATTGGGATCAAATAGTTGAGTAACAAAACAAAATGAAACCTAGAATCTAAGTTCTATGTAAACTCAACCTAAACCCAAGGCATCCCACCTGGCTCCCCCTCCTTGGTCGGACAGTGATGACCGTCATGCCGCGCCCTAGAGACAATGACGTAGTCGTCCTTCATGCCCTTGTTGGACTTGGGAAGACACGACACCATTTAATAATGGGGGACCTGGACTTCAGATATTACCCCCCGTCGGCTAGTGAATGACATTCGTACATATGTACGACGTCGTACCTAGTGAGTTGCAAGCCCATCATTTGGTTGAGGGCCTAGACGCAGCCCAAAACCCTAAATAGGTTGGGGGCACACTAGTGCGGGCATAACCTATGGTTCCTAAGGTACTCTCGGGTTATTGTCTCCATGGGAATGGTCATTCCTCCTTCTAAAAAGGCGATCATGGGAATGACCACTTCACCGGTTTTTCTATCGGTCAAGATGTCTTCCGGTGGGCAATACCAAAGGCCTACTCCCTCGGGTATATTGTATTTTGCTTTAAAGAGCTCTACCGCGATAGGCGAATCAACGAGATTCCTAAATCTACCCATCTAAATATGTGAGAGAATACAAAGAAAACTTCATAATAGGATGATAAGACAGAAACAAACAGGCTAAGGTGCTCGGCTGAGGAGAAAAGAACTTAGAAATCAAACACTTACAGGAGTGATTGAGGTTTTTGTCTCAGTAACTTCCTAGAAATTTTGGATTTTTTTCATAAAAATGCTATCGGAATAATTAAAATAAGAGAACGTATAAAGGCTGGAGTGCTCAAGAACTCTGGAATGTTTAAGAGTATGCGAAATGGGCAAAATGACTCCCTCAGAGCATTTTATATAGGGAGTAAAAGGGAGTGGGAGTTATCCCGCTCAAATTTTTAGGGCGAAATATCAGTCGTATGATTAAACTCTCGCCCTTGATAAGGAGGACAAGACGCCGCCTGGAGAAATAAATGGCACATCGCGGTTTCCAAAATGTCAGCAATAATTATGAGACACGCGAGATGGCGTGTCCACGTGAATAAACTGAAAATTGGGTAGACTTGACTTCTAAAGAAATCAAAATCCCATCCTTCTCCTCAGACAGAGGAAAAACTGTAATTTTGAGGGGCTATTGTAGGGGTCAAAGGCCCAATTCCAGATAGTAGGCCGTGGGCCTATCTGAGGAGACATGTCAGTACGAGAACAGCAAATCGTGAGGAAGGTACATAATTTAACTCTTCGCTGAGGTGTAACTTCTATGAAGACGGAAAGGAATGGTCCGAGAAGTACTACCTCTTCGGATGATCAAAGGGACGATCAAGGTGAATGCTCCAACGTTTACCCTGATATTTCAGGGGATTCTCCTTGTATGTGCAAGCAAATGAGACAGGTGGAAGCAATGAGATATTATACGAAAAGTTGCTGCCACCGCATTTATTATCCTGCAGCTAACCCTCTGGCCGCATTAATGGGGAAAAGATGTCTGAACAGTGACTTTCATCCTTTACAGCTGCCGTGTAAAGACTTTAAGGGAAGTTGGATGGGACAAGTATCAAGAAAAAATCACTTAGCTGGCATGTGAGAAGAACTGGCTTATAAATAAAGCTAGACGCAAGGAAAGAAGGTATGGAACAAACCGGAAAAAAGGAAAAAAACGACGAAGAGAGAGAGAAAGAGAGAAAGTTATAGGCATTCAGACAATTGTAAGAATATTTCTCCTCGGACCAAGCCGAGGACAACTTTATATAATATCAGCGCTACGTTCTTGTTGATTTGTTTACAATCACATTTTGACTATCAACCACCTCGTTTTCGAGCTCAGCTTGTTGAGCCCACTCTCTTACAAATTCATTGCACGGATACTGTTCATGTGTTGGGCCTAAGTTTATCTCGCTTGAAAGCCCAACCATCCCAAAATTGTGTCCCCTCAATTATTATTATTATTATTATTATTATTATTATTATTATTATTTCCCCTCCTATTTCGGCAATGGCATTGCCGAAATAGGGGGGCAATTTTTTTATTTTTTATTCCTCCTATTTCGGCAATGCCAAAGCCGAAACAGGAGGGCAAAAATTTTTTTTTTTTGAGCACCCCTCGCACTCACTTCTCACACTCATTCACGGACAGCAGAATTTCGGCAATATCATTGCCGAAATTCAGCATTTTTCTCTCCCCCCTTTTTCTCTTTCTCTCTCTTACTTTTGATTGAATTTCGGCAACACGGTTGCCGAAATTCATTCTCTCTCCTCAATTTCCTAAATAACTTCAAATAATACACATAACGCAAATAAATTAAAAAAAAAATGTAATATTAAGCCAAAAGACTCATATATAGTAGCATCATATCCCCAAATAACAGGAGAATTCTACTATATATGTAAAGATAAGCCCAAAAATATGTGTCGGTGCTCGCCTGCTTCAATCACAAGACGTGGCATGAAAATCTACCATAAAGGTTGAAAAATAAAAGAAAACTAGTACTAATTTGTCTCCTGTCTGAAAAAATTTAAAATTAAAAAAAAAAAAAAATCTAAGCTTTGGAAAAGCCTTCAACCCTACCTTGTGTTGTGTAGCATGAATGTCCTGGCTGTCCACCGAAGCAAAAAAGTTTGGCCATGTTTCATGATCTATATATACTCTCACGTCAAAGTTATGATGACCATCACTTTCCATAGACCGTGACATATATAGATCTCTCTCTCTCTCTCTCTCTCTCTCTCTCTCTCTGTGATTAAAAGCTTTATAGACATTGCTTGTGTTATAGGCGACTGCACCATCATGCAATGTTGTATGCTTCCTACTTTTGTTGTATTTACGTGACTTCTGTAGGTGAAAATCATTAATTCTACATATCTTTTTGGTCTAAAAGCTTATAAAAAATGAAAAAAGGAGCACAGTAGAAAAGAGCAAAAAGTTGGATAACAGTAATTACTTTTTTCTTCTGGTTATTGGAGAATGTGGAATGAATCGAATGATAGATCTTATGGGAGCTAACTCCATACATTACACGTGATGTTCAGAAATGGAGACAAAAGAGTACCTTTCAACAACCACATATGGCTTCTTTCCAGAGCCGTTGTTAAAACATTATGATGATTTTCCTTTTTCCTTTTTCCTCTGAATATTTGTATCAATTTAGGCCAAAACAACCAAAGTGACAATCTATAGGTTGGGTCACACTCACACCTACTTATATGTGTGGGCTGCTTTTGCCATCTGAGTCCATGGAAAAAAGCAATTCCAAATTTGAGTTTATCCCAGCCCCTGGCCAGCCCAGAATCCCAAGTTGCTAGGTATGGTAATAGAATGAGACAAGGTTCTATAGATTAGGGGTATTCAATTCATCCCCTCTTCGGAGCTTGAACAGGGTAGGTCAAGGACAGAATAGGTTGAGGTATTTTTTCATCCCAAATGTAATGATTGACAGTTGCGAGAGTCTTAAGAGAAATGAAGTATTTTAGAGATGGTAATAAAATATGTAAAATATATAGACACATTTAGGTTCAAGATAAGGTGAGATGAAGCAGGAGAGCAAAACGTGTCCCCCATCCTATCAGCTCCTTTGAGGCAAGAAAAACCCACATGATATAGGACAGGTGAGGCAAGGCAAGGCGGAAATTACTGGCTCAAGAGAATGAACCTTATTTGCTAGGGTCTAAATGTAAGTTGCACTTTCTTCAAGAGGTTTATAATTTCTCCAAAAAGGAACAATCCCCTGGTAAGACAATAAACAAGAATGCGTTCCAAAAAAACTGAGGGGACAAAAAATGAAAATTTATGGTTGTCTAAAACCATAATTCCTAAATAGTGAAAATAGTACAATATCAGTCAATGTCAAAATGTTACACTATATAGAATACTACCATAAACAGGAGCATATCTTATACAAAGGTTAGACGGTTAAGAAAGACTTCAGAAATGGCTTCTCAGCCGTGACCATTTTGACTCATTTGTACTTATGGCAACCATTTCAATATTGACCTAAAGAGATTATGCCGGTATTACGCTTCATCGACATCTTTCCAAGAATTAAAAGTAAAGATCAAGCAAAAAAATGCATGGTTGCTCAATTTTTCTGATCTGATCTGGAAGCTTTTTTTATAGGCAAGGAAATAGTCTGCAGTAACAAGAAATCCTTCTCAACGCTTTTGTACTCAAATGGGTGTGTCCACATTACGTATCAAGTGGAGCAAAATTCATTGCCTTATATCTGCCATATCTTCATCAGAGACTGGATTATCCACCTCACTCCCACTACTTAAACCACTACCTAAACCATCATCATTGCCTATAAGGGGACACTTCTCTCTAACTGAAGTCTCATGAAAGTGATGCTTGACAAACTTAACCTGTAGTTCCTTTTCATCCTTTATCCCTTCTTTGCGTTTTCTTGTCCCATCAGTAGCTGTTGTCTTCATCGTGCCATTAGCCACTAAAAATGCAGTGTCCACAGAATCAACCATCTCTAGATCACCATTAAATTTATCTTCCCCTCTCACCTCCTCAGCCAAACTAAACAGGTAAGTTTCATTCAGGCTATTGCCATTTGGTTTTAGTTCTGGAAGAACATGCTCTACCCTTGACTTGCAAATTGCTGCTTTGGCCTGGACTTTAGATATCTCACAATCAAATACTCTAACCTCTTGCTCTTCAACGGTTAGTAGCCACCCTAAAGATTAAATAACTTTATGATTAGATACTTGAGGATATACCATCATAAACCATATGAAAAACAAGGGAGGAAAAAGGCAGTTCATTTCTAATTAGCCCCTTACCAACTTTCGTCCTCTCAATTATGACATAGTGAAATTGTTTTACAGCAGAGGACACTGCCATACTCCACAATGGAGATGGGTGGTCTAGTAACTTACATGCTCCACTTTTATAATTATCTAATAGCTGTGTTGCCATTATTTAACATGGCAAATTGAGAATCATAACCAGACAAACTACAAGAGGTGCTGAACCATAGCTGACAAGGTAAGTAAATACAAGAGCATAGTTATATCAGTTCAACTTATATTTATCTAAAAGAAAAATATCAGGCCAACTTACCAAGAAGAGCTACTGGAGTGGAAACATTTGGTTTGCTTATTTTTCCCCCGGTGACAGTCTGATCAGTAACCCACTTGATCAATTGACAGGGTAAGCAAGATTCAGAGAAGGCATTAATATAAGAAAAGACTTTGGCCTGGTTCCCTTTTTCCCTGTGGCCAATCAGATCATGAGATTTATCAGATGAGATATTTATAAAGACAATGACTACATCATAGCCACAATTGTCATGTTCTCTTACCTAGCAGACCGTATGGCGGTGTCAGCTACAAACAACCACTTCAGAATAAGATTTTTCAAGTGTTTGCCAGCCAACTGAATCACTCTTGAAGGTTCAAGGAATGAATATTCCACTCTTATGACAACATCATAAAGAACTTCTTGTAAAAGAACTTCATCTTCATAACTCTGAAAAGACAGATTTGGTACTGAGCATAATGGTAAAACTAAATATTAAAGGCATGTTTCATATGTTTCTTCGATGGCAACAGAAATAAGTTGTCCATTAAAATATAACCTGCAAATAAACAGCTAACAGTACCAAGGAAGGGAAGGTTGACTAACAACCACAGACTCTCCAAATGTTTAACAAGGACAATGGCCAACTGATAAAAGTGTGAAGAAAGGCTTTGTGTGTGTTGCAATTAACTCATGCATGCACTCAAGGGTACTCGAGCTTGTGACCTTGCAACCATCCCATAATTACTCTCACCCTTCACAACTTTTACTTTCCTACATAGTTCAAGTATTTCATTCTTGGAATGAGAAGAAGAAGAAGTATTTCATTCTTGGATGCATCAAAAATTACATCAATTGCACATTAAGTTCTGAGAAACCCATGTCACTTTATGGGAGGACAAGGTGACTTGCCTAGGCCTAGTGCCGTATAATACCAAGGAATGAAGATCATAAATTAAACCAAGATGTAAACATACTGACCAGTAGGGAAGTGACAGGCAAAACTGGCTCTAACAGCATCTTGAGAAGGGTATCTGATTATGCACAAAAAACGAATCAGAAGATACAAAGATCAAAAATGAACTTAAAAGAAAAGAAGAAATCATTTGAGCTGAGTCCTAAGAGAAACTTAATTCTTTCCAAAGAGCAAAAGCAAAGGGCACACAGACGCGGAGAAAAGAGAAGTACTTCTAAGAACTACTCATTTAACTACCAAAAGAGACTTTGCATTCCCCAACTTACTCACCACTAATGTATTTCAACAGAAGAAGAATAAAATCTTTACAAATTGGTCCCTAATACACATTCAATGAAGCATACAATAAAATTAACAATGACTGGGTCGTCATTTTTTTTTTGTTAAGTTATACATGCATATTAGTGGATCATGAACCCAAAACCTCACATCCGCCTTACTCTTACAAAGAGAGCAAGGGAAGAGCTCATTGTCACTCTGGATCATCAAATATACAATTAACACCTAAGCTCTCTAATTTATAACAATAGAAATGAATTTAACACAATATGAAATTCAAATTACTACAATAAATTACTCCTTGTTCCAAAAAGCTTAAGCTGGATTCAAACTCATGACAATGTACTATGACACCATAATAAATTACCACTTATTTCAAAAGCTTGAACTATTAAGAAATGTTGAGCGGTTGTTAAGATTTCAATCAAGCATAAATAAGTGAATAACTCTCACCAAGAATCCAAAAGCTCCGAAACCCATTTATGAAGCATAATAGCCTTCAACCACCTAGATCATATATAATTTACATGTCGGTCCCTAATACATATTCAATAAAGCATACAATTATATTAACGACAACTCTGGATCATCATTATTTTTTTCCTGGTAAGCATTGGACTAATAACCTCACCCCCAGCTTACTCTTACAAAGAGAGCAAGGTGCCGTCTGCCCTAGAGCTCATCGTCACATTAGATCATCAAATATAAAATTAACACATAAGCTCTGTAATTTTTAACAATAAAAATGTATTTAACACCCTATTGAATGCAAATAATTACTTGTCCTAAAAACTTAAGCTGGAGTCAAACTCATGACAACCTACTCTGATACCATAATAAATTACCGTGTATTTCAAAAGCTTAAACTATTAAGAAATTATGAAAGGTTATTAAACCTTTGAGCAAGCATAAACAAAGTCAACAACTCTCACCAAAAAACCAAGAGCTCCGAAACCCATTTATCGTCTGAATGGCCCAATTGTGCAAATCCTTCTCCAGCTCCAATCTCGAGTTCCCCGACCCAAACTTCAAACACAACCTCAACAAAAAGGCCTCACACATAACAACCCCAGCCAAGTACCCAACCCCACATCCCACTCTGATCCCATTGCGAACCTCTTCACTCACAACCGGAAAAAACACTCTCAATTCATCCCTATCACCACAGTTATCAACAGTCCACACACCCAACACGTCCGAAAAACCCGAAACCGTTAAACTCTCCTCCTCTTCTTTAACACCAACGACCTCACAATCGCCGCCGCCGCCGCAACAAATGCTAGTGTAACTAACAACTCCTTCTAGCAAATTCTCAATCTCTTTTCTCGAAATTTTCTTGTCGTGCTGCACAACCAAGTGGTACAGCTCGTAAATAACCGGAGCGAGGGTGGCGATTTTTTTGAACTGACCGCACGGTGAGGAACGAGCGGTGAGTAATTGGAAGAGTTCTTTGACCAAAACGACGCGTTTTGAAATGGGAGAGTGGTGGTGGTACCGGGTGAGTTTGGAGGTGTGAAATGTGAGTGCGGAGTAGAACCAGAGGATTTGGAGAGGTGGGTCCGGCACGATTTGGAGCAATCGGGAGAAGATGGAGCCGAAATTGGAGAAATCGGTCACGCCGTTTCGGTATTCGGTTAAGAAACGCTGGATGGACTCGGTTAGCATGGGCTGGTAAGGATTGTTTGGTGGTGCTGTTTGGGTCATTTTTGTTTGAGAGAGAGAGTGAATTGTGAGTGAAAGCAAGAAATGGAAAGTGAACGTTTGAATTTGAAGTTGAGGGGGAGTGTGAAATTTGGGAATTGAAAGGAACCCTAGTTTTGCGGGGTTTTGTAAGGGAACTTAGGAATAGGGGCAGTGGGGAATGGGAGGGAAGTTTGGGGTATTTTGGTAAGGTGACACATTTTGAATTTGAACCAATAATGTATTTGATTTTTTTTTTTTTTTTTTTTTGGGTGGACACATTTTGATTTTTGATCTTAGGAATAAATGGATTGGTGGAACTAGAAAATAAGATGGGGTGACTGGGACTTTAGAGCATTTTCAACATATTCTTTAATTTTTTGTATTATTTGGAGAGTGAACAATTACATTTATTTTTTACTTATTTAGGGCTCTTTTTGTAATATTGTTCTAGTAATATTGTTTGTATTTTTTTGGAAATATGTGTAGGTAAAAAAGTATGTGAAAATATGTATAATGTTATTTAAACACTGAAAATTCTTGTTCAAAACACCCTACCAAACAGCCCATCTTTTTCAAATGAGAAATGCTACGTCCACAACATTTTTCACAACATTTTCACAACAAATCATAGGTGGTTAGTTGTTATTGGTTTAAATTTGAACCTAACACTAAGATTACTTTTTTGCCCCAACAATAACAACCAATAACAACCTGCCACTTAGGATTTGTTGTAAAAATGTTGTGAAAAATGTTGTGGACATATCATTTCTCTTTTCAAATATATTTTTCAACAAATTCTTTATTATTTCTCTATCTCATTAAAATATTAGTTGATGTAATAATATGAGAGAAAAAAAGATATCAAGAAGAAAGAGAAATAATTGATATAACAGTAGTTGCTGTAATTTTTTAATCATAAAAATCCAATTGCTAGTGTACAGTAGCCCATCAAACTTGATGAGCTACTATTCATGAGAAGAAGAAAAAATTGTGATTTCAAGAAACCATTGGAGGCCATTTTTTTGGTTTCATTCTCTATTGTAGATACTATTTTGCTTTTACATATGTAGTTCAAGATGCTCTCAACCGGGGGACAACAAATTGTGATGATAGGCCAAGCATGTTGTTGGGCTTTTGACCTACAGTAAGTAATGGTAAAAGTTAGGTACAATTTAGGTTGTGAGCTCGATATTTCATCTCAATAATTAACTCATTCATATCATGAAGAAAATTAGGTAGTAGACTCTTTAGCAAACCTTTGATGCACTTAAAATTTGCCTTTTGTTATGCATAGCTCTCTTCCGTTATAGTTACCAGTTTTGTTAGATTTTGATTTGTTCACTTTTCTATGCATAATGTTAATATTTGTAACAATTGTTTTTGCTAGTCTTTAATAAAAACATATTTTAACCCCAAAAGAAAACTTTGGTACAATTTGTTAAACATTATACAGTGATTTTTTAATTAAATTTAATCATTGTGTTGCATCGGTCAATATAACCACATTGTTTTGAATCTAATTAAAACAACACTTAGGTGATGTTTAGAATGGGTGGAAGGGGAAGGAAGAAAAGGTAATAGGAATGAAGAAATTTGATTTCCATTTTTTAGTTCATATGAGATAAAAAAAATAAAAAAGGTGAGAATATGAAGGAAAACAATTTAGCCGAACTCATCTTTTGCTTTCTGCAAATTTTGGTGAAAATGGAAATAAACATGAGAATTAGAAATGCAACCAGTTTTTTTACTTTAAACTTTAACAAATTACATTTTTTGCCCATAAACATCACTCTCCCATTTTAACAAGGGCAACAAATAAATAAATAAATTACTAAAATATTTACGTTCCATCTCTGTTTCCCTTGAAAACCAAACAAAGGGCTATGAGTGCATTTCCTCTTTTCATTTCTCCTTTCCTCCCTATTTCCAAGGATATACAAGGGAAAATTTTATATTATGTTTGGTAATAGTTTTTGTTTTCTATTGTCAAAAACTTATTTTCGGGAATATAAAGAAAAAACAATTTTTTTATATTTTTGAAATCAAAAACATGTTTGATTAGTTTAAATTAAAAAAATACTAGTTTTTTGAAGAAGAAAAAAAAGAAAATACTAAAATTACTAAAATTTGATATTTAATGCTTCATTAAATGAGACAGATTCATTTAATTAAATGTGTATTTTCATTAACTTTTGAAAATTAGAGAAACTGAAAACAACTTTTTGCATGTTTTCAGTTTCCTTTACAAAATGAGTTTTAAGAACAGTTTTTGTTTTCAGTCCATTTTGGGTTGCCAAACAAGTTGTTTAGTTTCAAAAATAGAAAATTGTTTTTAAAAATAAAAAATAAGGAGAAAAAACAGCTACCAAACATACCCTTATATTTTCCCTTTCTTTATCTTTTTTTTTTCCCCTTACTCTTATCATTTTTCCATTTCAAAAATTCTACACATACATCTTCAAATAAAATGGATTAGACTTTATCATATCATCACTAATGTTGAATATCATCATTTGGGTATTTATTTAAAATATAGATGATCTGATACCACTTGTCGTGCAAATAGAACCCTAGGACTCAAATCAATAACTATAAATAAGCAAAAATTAAATAACAAACACACACAAAGAACACAAGAATTTACGTGGTTTGGCAAACTGCCTACCTCCACGACGACGACGGATAAATTTCACTATAAATATAGGAAGATACAATAGTGCACAAGAACATTCTCAAGAAACCCAAATCCTAATTACACCCTAACTCTCTCTCACCCACAAGACAAGAAAACAATATTCTTCTTCTTATGTGACTGTTGCTAGATTTTTATGAATTCTCAATTTTTCTCTCTTTAGTGTTGCACATGACAACATGTGCGTGTGTGTGTGTATTATTAACCAATTTGGCAGGAGCATTCCTTTTACAATTTGAATTCGGTTAACTAAGGTGACCAAATTTGGGCTTGGCAATTCAAGCCACACAAGCCCAATATCAACACAAGTAAAATATATTGATAAGATTTTAAAAATTCTATTGTAAAGTTACTTCATGATTGATAAGATTTTAAAGATTATATTGTAAAGTTACTTCATGAGAAAGCATTCACATCTAGTATTGCTTCTTCTTTTTTCCCCTTTGTGTGGCTAAATTGCTTCTTTAGCAAATTACTTTTTTCCCTTTAGTTGTCCACTTTTGTGACATACCCTATGCAACACTCCTCATTTTACATTACATTCTAGTATTAAAAAATTCTAAAGAAATTTTTTCTCTCACACTCCCTGAGTAAGAATGTAAGATCTCCTATTGCTTGATTTTATTGGCTCTTTCACCCATGACCACTCACACCCAATAAGGCAACAATCCATGGCCAATGACCACCATAACAATAGAAATAAGGCGGAAATCACATTTTCATCCCTACATTTTCAGGCTCTTCTTTGGTCCTTAGATTTTATTTTTACCGCTTTTAGTCTCTATCCTGAAAAACGCTTCCCGTTTTGGTCCCTGCTGTTACATTAGAGACAGAAAATGCACACGTGGCAAACAGAGTGCATTGTTAGCACACTAAAAGCTGACGTGGCCATTAAAATAATAATAAAAAATGTTATTTGGCATAAAAAATGCCACGTCAGCATCTAAATTTAAAAAAAATTAATTTATTAATTTTAACTAAATAAAAAAATTAAAAACAGAATTAAAACCAAAAATCATATAAATTGAGATCTAAGTGTGTCTTGAACAAAAACAATAAGAACACAAACCCAGATTTAAGAACACAAACCCAAAAAAAAAAAAAAAAAAAAAAAAAAAAAAAAAAACACCAAACCCTGAGATTTGGATCTAAATAAAATAAAAAAAAAAAAACCAAAACCCCTGAGCTTGAAATCGACCTCACCAACCTCTCTCCGAAGCAAGCGTGATTGTTTGTTCATGTTCTTGAACATGAATAAATAAGAACTTAAACCCAAATTACAAGAACACAACCTCAGATCACAACAACGAAGAACATAGTACTCAAAGATTTTTTTTTCCAACATTTCTCATAACACAAATTCAACTAAATACATAGAATTTCATCCCAAACATATCTCCAAAACCAGTAAATCAAAACCCAACCAAATCAACAACAAAACATCTAAATCATCCAATATCAAAAACAAAACAAAACAAAACCCAATCATCAAACCAAAATCCATAAATTCCAGATCACAAATTCTCAACAAACCCTAGAGAAAACCCAATCATCAACACCGATTCGTGCAGCGCCAGAGCCTCCACCAGGCCGCACGGTTCCTCCGCCAAGCCAGCAGCCGCCATGTGATGCACAAGCCGTCGATGATGGTTCGGGAGACCGCGACGGAGCAGCTCGAGTAGCGCTAGAGTGACTGGGCCTACTCGAAGCCCATGGTGATCCTTGATGTGCTTTGGAATCTCGCCTTTGAGCTTGTGGGTTGTTTGGTGGCTGAGAAAATGGGGGAAAATTTTCGGTGATAGGGATTTGGAGCTTGGGTTCTTGGTTATTTGTGATGTGGGTAATGGAAAAGGTTAAGTGTTTGTGAGGTTGATGTGGTTATATAGCTTAAATGACACTTTTTTTTTATGCGTTTTTGTTTGGTAGCTGAGAAAATGAGGTACAATTTTGAGGATTGGAATGTTAGAGCTCGGGTTTTTGGTTATTGTGATATAGGTGCTTTTGATTTTGTTTTCTCTTCTTACTTGTGTGTTCTTCCTTTTGATTAAGAAATAATTAATTAAGATCAAAGGATTCCAAAGTCTACCCAGATGTGAATTTTTCTGGTTTTGAACTTTTCTGGGCTTGAGGATGTATGTTCTTACTGGAAAAAAAATGAAAAGTAAGAAAAAAATAATAATTAAATTAATGTTTATTTTAAATTTTTATTTATTTTCTGGCCTAGCTTTTTATTTTATGGGCTTTTTAATTTTTTTTAATTAAAATGCTAATGTGGTATTTAAAAATGCCAAATAATTATTTTTAATAATATTTTAATGGTCACGTCAGCTTTTAGTATGCCAACAGTGCACTCTGTTTGCCACATGTGCATTTTCCGTTTCTGATGTAACGACAAAGACCAAAACAAGAAGCGTTTTTCAGGATAGGAAATAAAAGCGGTAAAAATAAAATCTAGGAACCAAAGTGGGAATCACCTGAAAATATAGGGACGAAAATGTGATTTCCTCCTAAAAATAATAACTAATAAATTGCTTTGGTGCTCTTTAAAATTGAAGAGTAATGTAGCATTTTTTGCAAAAATTTTGAATATTGGAGCCAAATGTAAGGGGTGATTATGTGTTCATTTGGCAAAAATTTAAAAGTCAGTTTATTTTACTATTCAGCTTATTTTTACTACTATTTATGGGCCTTACTGCACTTTTTGGTACTATTTATGGATTCCACTGTACTATTTCAGCTAACTTTTACCTTTATCTATAGTACTTTCAACAAAATAAGTGGATCCTAAACAGACCCTATGTGTATACTCTATATTTTGGCTTTTAATGGTTTGTTTAAGAGTGGATGTATTATGACCTGTTAACTATTGAAGCCACTAATCTGAATTCACATTTATTTTTTTTTCTTCAAAATTTATAATGTAATGTTATTTTATCATTGTCAAAAGGTATTACTTTAGTGGTTGAAATAACTAAAATAATTCCACTAGAAAAAAAAAAACCCAAAAACAATTAATTATTTCTTACAATAGATGATAGTTTGCCATTTTATCATTGCATGTGCGTGGGTCATCAGCAACAGTAAATGATCTATCATTTTTTTTTTTTTTGCTTGAATTAAATGATCTATCATTATTCTGATTGAAGAAAAATCATACACATGAATAAGTTAATGCATCCTTGCATGTCCCACAATCCCAGTACGTGCTGAAGTTAATTTAAATGGGTTTTGTTTATCTTCAATATTTTTTTAATTTGACAAATCTTTTTATTTTAAATATACAATGACAAGTGATAGTCAATTTTAATATTCAAATTTTATTTAATTAGCTAGTGACATAGCAAACTCTCATTAAAATAAAATAATATTTCAGTTAATAATGTATTGAGGTAAACCAGACCCATTTAAATGCACTTGATAAACTTGCCTTTATGTATGTCAATTATTGCAGTGTAAAGTCATCTTTGATGAGTTAAATAATCAGAGAGACTTTAAAGACCACACATCGTCACCACTCACCGGTCATTTTTTATTGGGCTTATATTTATTTGCTAAAAAGAGAGCAACATTTATCTGGGCTTTTAGCTCAAGCTGCAAGCCCAACCAAGATAAAGTTTTTCTCTAGAGTGGATGTATTATGACCTGTTAACTATTGAAGCCACTAATCTGAATTCGCATGTATTTTTTTTTCTTCAAAATTTATTATGTAATGTTATTTTATCATTGTCAAATGGTATTACTTTAGTGGTTGAAATAACTAAAATAATTCCACTAGAAAAAAAAAACCCTAAAACAATTAATTATTTCTTACAATAGATGATAGTTTGCCATTTTATCATTGCACGTGCGTGGGTCATCAGCAATAGTAAATGATCTATCAAAAAAAAAAAAAATTTTTTTGCTTGAATTAAATGATCTATCATTATTCTGATTGAAGAAAAATCATACACATGAATAAGTTAATGCATCCTTGCATGTCCCATAATCCCAGTACATGCTGAAGTTAGTTTAAATGGGGTTTTGTTTATCTTCAATACTTTTTTTACTTTGACAAGTCTTTTTATTTTAAATATACAATGACAAGTAGTAGTGAGTTTTAATATTTACCTTTTATTTAGTTAGCTAGTGACATAGCAAACTCTTATTAAAATAAAATAATATTTCAGTTAAAAATGTATTGAGGTAAACTAGACCCATTTAAATGCACTTGATAAACTTGCCTTTATGTTTGTCAATTATTGCTTTGTAAAGTCATCTTTAATGAGTTAAATAATCAGAGAGACTTTAAAGACCACACATCGTCACCACTCACCGGTCATTTTTTATCGGGCTTATATTTATTTACTAAAAAGAAAGCAATATTTATCTGGGCTTTTAGCTTAAGCTGCAAGCCCAACCAAGATAAAGTTTTTCTCAAGGTTTGGGAAAGACCAGATGATCCGATCTCCTCACCCCAAAATCAAATTTGTATAATGGATTGAAGGAAACAAGGGCATTTCTCTAGCCAGTGCTCAGGACCCTCATTAACTCGAAAATCACATGCAAGGGGAAAACAAATTTTATGCATCGAATGTATGTGACTCATATCTCACTGACATATGGGTTTCGCACAGGAGATTCTTTCTCTTTGCAAAAACATCTAACACTCTATACATGCTTTTAACTATCATACTAAAGGAGATGCAATTGAAACATTTTATCAAACACGTAATGACCTCAACTAATAAGACATATCTTAGAGAGAGGAGATTTATCTTCGATCAACGTCTTGTACAAACAAACATTAGCACACTTCACCTCCAACTCTAATTCAAGAAAACCCACATTACTTGAAAAATTGCAAGTTTTGAGTAGTGCCACATAAGAGATACATTTCGAGAGATGGTTCGACTGGTCTTTATCTCCATTATAAGCCACTCATATGTGCCCCTTCCAATTTCTAATCACCACATGATGACTCCATCCATCCTCATAATTGATTAGCATACTTGTAAAGCTCAATTTGTAAAGATATGGCCAACTACCCAAATGGTCTAATGACACCTCTCTAGATAGTATTTAGGGTTGAAAGGGAAGGCAGGGTTTCAAGTAGTAAACTGGAACAATCGTTGAGATGGAATTGATAACTTTGTATCCAGGTCCACTAAATTTTATGCATGCTCGAGTTTTTTGATATTTAAAATATTTCATGAATGGATTATGTACATATAATTAATGTAATTTATTATTGTGGGGGAGTTGGGCCTGGAAGCTCATTGTCCATGTATGTATTGGGCCTGAAGCTCAAGCCGAGGACTAGAGGTCGTCCAAGGATGGGTAAATAGTACCAAGGGAGTTCGTGCTATTAGATAAAGGAGTCAGTGTTGGTCATAACAGCACAAGAGGGTGGGCCGAGGACAAATGTAACCTCAGCTGACCAAAGCCAAGGTCTAAATAAATGGCCTGCCGTCTAGGGAAACTTTTTAGGAAGTTCTGTTGGTACAAATAAACATTGCAGAGATATATGACAAGGAGGAGTCCTAAAATATCTAAGGAGAGAGCTGCTGCCACCGACCCGGGGCTTTTTGGGAAATTTTGCACCAACCTGGGGCTGAATCCTCAGTCTCTACTGAGGGAGGCTCATAGCAATCAAAATCTAGGGCATTACCTGTCGATAGGATGGCCGAGGACGAATAGTGTGAGCAATTGGAAAAAATTATTGTAGGTGATGACCCAAAGAAGTTTTTTCAGGTTGGGGCTCGGCTGCCCCCACAAGGGAAGGACGAGCTAGTGGAGTTTCTTAGGGGAAATGTTGATATATTCGCATGGAATGCTTATGAAGCTCCAGGGGTGGATTCGAATTTCATTTGCCATCATTTGAACATCAATCCATCAGTTACCCCCAGAAGGCAACCACCTCGGCGCTCATCCAAGGAACATTCAGATGCAGTCAAGGAAGAGGTGGATAAGCTTAAGCAGGCTGGGGTTATCAAAGAAGTTTTCTACCCTAAATGGCTAGCTAATACAGCGGTGGTAAAGAAAAAAAATGGAAAGTAACGGGTATGTGTTGATTTTACGAACTTGAATAAAGCCTGCCTTAAAGATCCTTTTCCTATGCTTTGGATAGATCAATTGATGGATGACACTGTAGGCTATCCTCGAATGAGCTTTCTGAATGTTTTTCAAGAATATCACCAGATACCTCTGGCTCCATATGATCAAGCGAAGACATTTTTTGTCACCCCCACAAGAAATTGCCACTACAAGGTGATGCCCTTTGGTCTGAAGAATGTGGGGTCTACCTATCAGAGGATGATGACCAGGATGTTTGAGCCACAGCTAGGAAAAACATTGAAATCTATATAGACGACATGGTGGTCAAGAGTAAACTGGAAACCGAGCATGTTAGAGACCTCAGCAATATTTTCGAAGTACTGAGGAGACACAAGCTTCGCCTTAATGCCTCCAAATGCTCTTTTGGCGTGGGATCTAGCAAGTTTCTGGACTATATGGTCACTCACCGAGGAATTGAGGTCAATCCTGCTCAGGTTAAGGCAATTAACAGTCTCCAACTACCTCGGAATCCCAAAGAGGTCCATAAGCAAACAGGAATGACTACTGCTTTGAATTAGTTCATCTCTCTATCTGCGGACAGATGCAGACCCTTCTTCCTATTGTTGAACAAATGGAAGAGATTCGAATGGACTGAGGAATGTGCCTCGACCTTTCAGCAGCTTAAGGAATACCTTTTTCAACCGCCTATCATGTCTAGGCCCTAGGTGGATGAGGTCTTGTATGCTTACACCGCCGTAGCTTCTCACCTTGTGAGCCTGGTGTTGATACGAGTTGATGGTAGTGTGCAGATGCCAGTTTACTATGTGAGTAAGTCATTGCAAGAGGCCGAGGTCCGTTATCTACCACTGGAGAAGACCATTTTGGGCAGTGATACACGCCATGCGTAAACTCCCCCACTACTTCCAAGAACACATAGTGGTCGTCCTAACCCAGCTTCCACTTAGATCTTTGCTCCGGAGCGCTGACTACACATGGAGGATTGCCAAATAAGGGACTATTCTAGGGGCTTTCGATATCAAGTACATACCTCGCACCTCGGTCAAGGGTCAAGTTCTTACAGATTTGATGGTTGAGTTCGTCGAATCCCCGCTGGAAGAAAAATTGGAAAGGCAACATGGATGGAAAATCAGTTAGCTTGGTCTCCTTACAGGAACCTCTGTCTTGAAAAACATATGTTGATGGCACAGCAAACCAAAAAGGATCAGGAATGGGGCTAGTTATAATCTCCCCCAAGAAGATTGTTATTGAAAAATCCCTAAGATTGGAATTCTCGGCCACGAATAATGAAGTTGAGTATAAAGCTCTATTGGTAGGGATGGCGATGGTTCAAAAGATGGGGGAAAGAACCATGGAGATGTTCTCAGATTCTAGGTTGGTCGTGGGCCAGGGAGAAGGTGAACTAGAACCCAAAGATTCGAGAATGCAAGGGTACATGAATCAGGTTAGACATTTACCGTTAGGCTTTGAATCTTTCACTTTATTACAAATTCCTAGAAGCAGAAATACACATGCTGACTCGCTCGCCACGTCCTCGGCACAAGATTTGCCTCGGGTCATCCTTGTTGAGGATTTGTTCAAACCCACTGAAGACGTTACCCATATCCACCAAATCAAGGTGGGGGCCTAGTTGGATGGACCCTATAGTGCTATTCCTTAAGAAAGATTTTTTGCCCAAGGAAAAATTAGGGGCTGACAAGATTCGTAGAAAGGCTCATTAGTTTTGGCTGTTCGAGGACCAGAAACTGTACAAGTGCTCTTTTTCTGGACCCTACTTGTTGTGTATACATCCTAAAGCATCGGAGTTGCTTCTTGAAAAGTTACACGAAGGGATTTGTGGTAGCCATACGGGGGGCAGTTTTTTTCTCACAGGGCCCTCACTCAAGGGTACTGGTGGCCTAATATGCAGAAGGAAGCACAGAGTATGTGAACAAGTGTGATCAGTGCCAAAGATTTGCACCGAAGATTCATCAGCCGAGAGGAATCCTCAATCCTCTGACCAGCTCTTGGCCTTTTGCTCAGTGGGGCTTAGACATTGTTGGCCATTTCCCTAAAGCTGCTGGGAATAAGAAGTATTTGTTAGTCGGTACAGATCACTTCACCAAGTGGGTTAAAGTTAAGCCATTGGCAAACATCAGGGATGTAGACGTTAAAAGATTTAACTAGAAGAATATTGTCACTCGGTTTGGAATCCTTCACACCCTCATCTCGAATAATGGCCTTCAGTTTGATAGTAAGGCCTTTAGGAAGTATTGTTGTGAATTAGGAATTACGAACAGATATTCTACCCCGACTTACCCATAAGGGAATGGACAAGCCGAGGCGGTCAATAAGGTCATAGTGAGCTTAAGAAGAGGTTGGATGATGCCAAGGGAAGATGGGTAGAAGAGTCGTCGCACGTCTTTTGGACCTATCGAACTACTCCTCGTAGGTATACAGGAAAGACACCCATTTCAATGACTTGTGAAGCTGAGGCTGTTATATCTCTGGAGACAGGTTTCCCAACGCTGAAAATGAGCTCTTTCACCCTGAGCAGCAATGATGGGCTGTTAGGGAAAGGTCTAAACTTGGTTGAAGAGCGGAGAGAAAATACCATGGTCCAATTGGCTTATTATCAACACAAACTCAAGCAAAATTATGACGCCAACGTCAAGTTGAGACTATTGGAGCTTGGGGACTTAGTACTGAGGAAGGTAGTGAAAAATGCAAAGAACCCAGCATGGACAAAATTAGGGCCCAACTGGGAAGAGCCATATCATATTACCTTGGTGGCCGGGGTAGGGGCGTTTTATCTCGAGGACCTTAATGGAAAGCCTTTACTACACCCATGGAATGAAACAACCTGAGAAGGTATTATTATTAATGACATCTTTCTCTATCACGTTTTTGGCTTACTATATTGCATGTCATGCAATTTGTGACATCTTTCTATGTGTTAAGCAAGAACCTTAGCCATGTCTGGATACTCGGACCACATGTTTTGGGAAAATTAATACCCTATGACATCTTTTTATGTGTTAAGCAAAAACCTTAGTCATGCTTGGATCCTCAAACCACATGCTTTGGGAAAATTAACACCCTATGACATGTTTTTATGTGTTAAGCAAAAATCTTAGTCATGCCTGGATCCTCGGACCATATACTTTGGAAAAATTAACACCCTATGACATCTTTTTATGTGTTAAGCAAGAACCTTAGTCCTGTTTGGCTCCTCGAACCACATGCTTTGAGAAAATTAACACCCTATGACATCTTTTAATATGTTAAGCAAGAACCTTAATCATGTCAGGGCCTTTGGACCACATGTTTTGGGAAAGCAAACACCCTGTGACGTCTCTCTAAAATATCACACAGAGCTTATAATTTTATCTATATCCTTGGGAGTAAGTCAGTACATTATATTGATTATTTAAATTGTCTGTTGGAATCAACCTTGTTGAATAAGGATAAATTTTTGTTGAAGAGATGTGGTTAATTGTACGAGGGTAAGCATCACTTAAAGCATTTGAAAGTATACCCATGAGGAAATTCTGTTAGCACTTATGTAAGAATCATGGAAAGAAGAAAATTGTTCATAACTTTCATTAATAAAAGCCTTAAAGCAAGGCGAGTTGAGTACAAAGGGATCATACTGATCACAAAAGAAAATTTTTCTTTCTTACACTAGGAATTATTTCTTTTTTATTACAATCTTGTCTTTGTGAGGGCCATGAATATGCTAAGTAGATGCTGCCTCTAAGGTCTTGAGGTCCTCGCCTGCTGGATCAGCCTTGTCAGGCAGGGGAAGAGTGGCCAGGACAATCTCCATCTTCGTGCAGGTTTCTTTCTCAACAGGAGGGTCTTGGGTGGTAGTTTGAGGCTACGGGGCATCAAGGGCCACTCACTGGTCATCTTTCTCTTTTGCTACGCCCTCGAAACGCTCGACCACCTCGGAGGCCTTATCAGAAGAGGTTGGAGCATTGGCCGTATTGTCATTGCCTGCCTCTGCCACCAAGGGGGTAGTATCAATCTTTGAGCCGGAAGGAGTAGACTCTCGGATGGCAGAGGGGTAGTACACACTTTTTGCCTTCCTAAGTATAGATGAGCCTCAACCCTAGTTCAGTTGAGAGCTTCATTCCATACTTGGGAGCAATAGGTCCTGCACACCCCCGAGACCTCAACTCTCAAGGCTTCCTCGGTCTCTACCACTCCTAAGTCATATCCATCTTGCTTGGCCTGATCCCGAGCCTTCTCAGCTCGCACCCTTGCCATCTCGGCCTCCTCCAGTCTCTTTTTGAGAGTAGCGATCTGGGTTTTGGAGGCAACCAGCTGATCCTCACCACTGCGAAGGCGCACCATTTGGCTTGCAGCCTGCTTTTCACCGCTATCAAGAGCGATAGCTGCGCTTTTTCTTTCCCTCCCCTCCTCGAGCAGTTTCTTCTTTTGCTCCTAAACACTCCTCTTAGCTGTGTTAAGATCATCCATGGTGGCATTGCGCTTTCCCTCTTCCTCCTTCATTTACCGGTGGCAGAAATTGGTTATCTCCTCCGCCCGGAAGGAGGCTTGAACAACCTGCCGAGGAAAGAAACATGGATTAAAAAATATATATAAATAAATAAATAAATAAGAAGAAAAGGAGAAGTCACGTGGAAGACATACCATACGAAGGTACCTTTTTAGGTTGAGGAATACCTCATACCTCTTCATAGACCGAACCTCAGCCATATCCGCGGGAAGCAGTAAAGCCTACTCCACTACGTCGGCTACATAGCCGACCCTCCCACCTTGATAATCCCTGATGGAGGCATCGGCTAGAAGAGGCTCGCCATCCAGCATTGGGGCGGGAAACCAAGCTTCGGGTGAGACCTGAGCATTGCTCCTTTTATCAGCACCCTTTTGCCCCACTTTGGCTTGCTTGGCCGCTTTTTAGGCCTTAACCTCTTGGGGGTGGGGGCGGGAAAGGGTCTTCACGGCGTCTACCACCTCTTTTCCCTTTGCCTCCCTTTTCCTTTTTAGGTCCACAGGTCTAAGTTTGAGGGGCAAGGTAGGTGGGAGAATGAGAGGCTTCGACTGGGCCGCCTTCCCAGATGCATCTTTCCCGGGTTGGGATTCTATTAAGTCTAGCAAGCTGGACCTTGGCTTGCGTTGAATTCCCATCTAGTCTGAAAAAGATATAGCTTCTTCGAAATGACTAGATTGAGGTGGGGAAATCTGGCTGAGGTCACCAGTTGATAACTCAGGTGACGAAGGCTGGTTGAAAACCTCGAAGGAATCATCTGAATCTAAGACGTCTACTATCTCCTTTCCATTTTCTTTTTCTTCATCTTCTTCTTTGTTGATAGGACGAGAGGAGGTAGCTTTACCACTTGTCTGTTGCAAAGGAAAAGTTGCCTTAGGAATGCCTTCTGGAATAGTTTGAGCGACGATGGCATTTTGTGAGATAGGTTGAGTGACGAGGGCACCTTCTGGGATAGGAGTGCCCTTGGGAAGGAGAAAACCAGGGACAGCTACGCTTATCCGGTGAAGGCGAGGTTCTTTGGCCTTTATGACGCACTTGGGCGCCTAGAAGCTAGATGAGATCGGCGTATATCCTAGGATCAGGTGAGTTGCTCGTAACTGGCCATCCGAGTTCACAAACTCCTCGGCCCTAAGGATTTTATCTAGGCTATCCTTATTTACAAAGTCGAAGTTCGATTCAGCAATGTGTTTATCTGCAAATTTATCAAGGAAATAAAGAGTTGTTAGAATTAGGAATGGCACAAGCACAAGGGAACAAGTTAAATTAAAACAAATCTTCCTAAGCCCAAAGCCCCACCTGGTTGCCCCTCTCTCGTCGGGCAAGGGAGGCCATCGTGCCACTCCCCTGACACGATCAAGAAGTCTTTGTTGAGCCCCTTGTTAGATTTGGGGAGGCATTGAATAAGCCTAACCTCAGGGTGCCTTGATTTCAAGTAATTCCCCTGTCCCTTTAAATGGTGAAGGTTGTAGACCCAGTTGATGTCGTGATGGGTCAAACCTAAACCCATTTTTTCATTAAGGGCCTCTATGGAGCCTAGGATCCTAAACATATTTGGGGCACACTGAGTAAGAGCCAATCTGTGAGCTCTAAGGTAGTCCTTAGTGACTGCACCCATGAGGATCTTCATCCCTCCTTCTATGAAGGCAATCATTGGTATAACTACTTCTCCCTCCTGCCTTTTCTCATGCCACTCGCCTTCCTTACAATACTTAAGGCCCACTCCTGGAGGAATCCTATACCGAGCCCTAAAACTCTTCATTCCCTCCTCGGAATCCACTAAACTCTTAAACCTACCCATTTCCAGAGAAGTTTGAAGTGACTAAAAAGACTGAAAGAAGAAAGTGAGGCTGAGGATAAAAAAAAAAAAGTACAGAACAAGGAAAAAGTTGGTGGCAAAATTAAATGAGAAGTTTAGGAAGACTTACAGAAAGAAGAAAGATATCCTCGGACAGGCTTTTGGTATTTGTAAGGGCACGAGTGAGTTGGGCAGGCTGACAGGTTTAGTGTATTCGCGCTGGAATGAAATTGACATTAAGATAAGGTGAGTTATTGATTTAAAGAGTATTTATACCAAGGAGAGAGCTAAAAGCGAGAAAATTCCCGCTCATTTCCCAGTGAAACTCTCAGCCATTGGATTCACATCACGCCGTAGAACGTGGGGAATAAGGAGCCGTAAGAATTTAACGCAGGCGTGTCTCGAATGCCGAAGCATTAGGAGTGTGCGTTGAGTAGTTAAAAAGGCGTTTTCGTAGGCAGAGGTGGGACGCAATGGACTCAGAGCAACTAAGGTAATATTGAGATCCTCCTTTCTTTCCGAGGAGCCAGAAAGAAGAATTTCAAGGGGCTATTGTGGGGGAGTTAGGCCCGGAAGCTCATTGTCCATATATGTATTGGGCCTGAAGCCCAAGTTGAGAACTAGAGGTTGTCCAAGGATGGGTAAATAGTACCAAGGGAGTCCGTGCTATTAGATAAAAGAGTCAGTGTTGGTCCTAATAGCACAGGAGGGTGGGCCGAGGACAAATGTAATGTCGGTTGACCAAAGCCAAGGTCTGAATAAGTGGTCTGCTGTCTAGGGAAACTTTCTAGAAAGTTCGGTTGGTATAGATAAACATTGCAGAGATATATGACAAGGAGAAGTCCTAAAATATCTAAGGAGAGAGCTGCTGCCACTGCATTAAATGCTCTGCAGTTAACTCTCTGACCGCATTAATGTGGAGGTGATACCTGAGTAGTGGTCTTCAGCCTTATAGCTGCTATATGAAGACTTTTAGATAGGTATTGATAGGACAAGTATCAATACAAGACATTTGGACTGCACGTGGAAAGTAAAGAAGGAAGGGAGAAGAAAGTATAAAAGAAAAGGGAGGCAGCAAGAGAGATGGGATGGAGAAAGAGAGAAGAAAACACCATAGCAATTAAGAACCACATTTGTAATAAAAACTAAGAGTAATATATAAGACCGGGTCTCCTCGAACATTTGCCAAGGACGATTTTCTGTAATTAAACTTGTCTATCTTTTTTTTTTTTTCTTTCTTGTCATCTGAATCCACCTTATTTACTGTCCAATTCATCTTAGTCCAGTACTCCAACCTACTCTCTACAAATTCATTATTTTGAGCTTTTTGGGCCTAAGTCTATCTGTCGTTTGGGCTAGGGATTCAAATCTAGTCCTTACAATTGTTAATGTTACACTATCTTCGTTCCCATAATACTATACCATCTATTGTTAAACCCATTATTAGATTATATATTTCCCTCTCATTTGTCATTATTGTCAACTTTTTTTTATGACTATAGATTGCAAACCATATTGTCTTTAAAATTGTTCAAAATGATAAAGGTTTTTATTTTTATTTTTATAAATATTATTATTTTTAAATTACGCTAATCGCATAATTTTATAGATTGGGTAGTCAACATGTTTGACATGAAGTTCATTGTGTACCATAAACGTCAACATATGACGTGTTCAACAATATGATTGACATAATATTAATTGAATACAAAATTATTGAATGATATAATTCTAACAAAAATTACATCACCTACAGTTTACACCGACCTCATTATAAATATCATAAAGTTCCTAAGTAATACTGTCATTACAAGATTGGAAATGACATCATGATTATGTTGAATAGACTATGCATCTACACCGTTAGATTTACCTTTAATAAACAAAAAAGTCCATTGTTATATATAATTTGTGAGAAAAAAAAATAAAAAAATAAAAACCTCAAAACAGTGTAATTTGGAAGTTTTTAAAAAATTTCTACCACGATGTTTGACTAAGAGCATTAACATCAGCTGTTCTATAAAAATGCCATTTTAACACATTAAAAGCCTACTTTTTTATTTTATCACATCATTTTACAATATCTCATTTATCAGATGTTTTATTCTTCAATTCTATACATTATAATAATATTTTCAACACATTAAAATAATATATTTACCCACCCCCAGCAAATACACAAATGCACAGCCCGGTGGCAGTCGCCACCACCCAAGAACCAACAACCACTGCTACAACCACCACCACAACAACAACCACCGTCACAAATTACAACCACAATCACCGGTTCCTCTAACAAATTCCAAATCCAAAAACCTCAACAAAAGAGAAAAAAAAAAAACTCAAAATCTTCAACAAAACCCTAACCCAACAGATCAATTAACGACCAAACTCAACCAACCATCGGCAGCGAAAGCTGTGGAGGACGATGCATCTTCAGATCAACAAGGCGTGGCTGAGATGTGCATCAAAAAGTTGAATAAAACCAGAGGCGAGCTTGTGGCGGCAATGGCAGCTTCAGATCGGGGCGATGGAGTCTTCAGATCGGCGGCGATGGCGGCGGCTTGATCTGTGAGGGATCGGTGAGGGGGAAGGAGGGTGAGGGGATCGATGGGGATCAGTGAGGGTGAGGGGATCGGTGAAGGTGAGGGAGGCCGCGGTAATTTGATTTGAAGAAGAGAGAGAGGGTTGAATCTGTGAGAAGAGAGGGATCAGTGAGGGTGAGGGAGGTCGCGGGAATTTGATTTGAAGAAGAGAGAGAGAGAGAGGGTTGAATCTGTGAGAAGAGAGAGAAAAAGTGAATAATATATAGAGAGAGGAGAGAAAAAGTTGAATAAAAAAATATTTTTTTAACACATATGTCCATAATGTGATAAATTTATCACAATACTGTAGCATATCTTATATTTTTGGAACATTTAACACACCTCATGAAGGTGTGTTTTTGGTGTTTGGTATGTCCAATGCCATATATTTGGCATTTGACACACCTGATGGTAATGCTTTAATAACTAACCACAAATATATATTTTTTAACCACTATTAAGAAGAAGGCGTAAAACCTCTTTTGGTCCCTACATTTTCACGCGATTTCCACTTTGGTCCATAACTTTTTTTTCCACCACTTTTAGTCCCTATCCTGGAAAACGCGTCTCATTTCTGTCCCCACCGTTACATCAGAGACGGAAATTTCACTGTTCACAAACGGCACAAGTGAAAAATATTAAAATAATATCCATATAACCCAGGTGGCTTTCCACGTCAGCATCTAAATTAAAAAAAAATTAAAAACAGAAATAAAAACCAAAATTACATTAATTGAGATCTAAGTGTGTCTCAAACAAAAATTACAAGAACACAAACCCAGATCTAAGAACACAAAATTAAATCCAAAAATCACAAATCTAGAAACACAAACACAAACCCAGCAACAAATCCTCCTTGTCGATCAAACATAAAAGCAATAGACACAAACCCAACAACTGTTTCTTGTCAACACAAACCCAAACATCAGTTGAGTCTGGGTACGAAGAGCTAATTATAATGGATTTCTTCAAATCCTTCTTCTCCGAAGACCCAGACACAAACCCAAACCCAGATCCAAACCCAAACCCAGATCTGGACTCGGACTCCACCGCGATTTGAAGTTTCGTCGGATTGATCAAAACGATCGCATCGAAATCGGAGTCGGTGATCCAGACCCACCGGCGCAATATAGAGAATTCGGGTCTGGGTTGAAGAAAGAAATGTGTTAAAGAAAGAAACGTCAGTGATCCGAGAAGTCGCATCGTGCGCAGTCATGGATTTCCCGGCTTCGCTCGACGTTGGCGCTTCCGTCCCTCAGGAATCGCTCGAGTCGGTTGGTCAAGCCATCGACGATATTGGCTCCTTCGTATGGAAATCGACGGTGGAGATCATCACTCACGGCGCGAACAAGTTCTTCTTAGCCACCGCCGCCGGCTTTGATTCCGAATCCGTATGGATTTGGGTTTGGTTTGGATTTGCATATTTTGGGTTTTCTGAAGATGGATTTGCGTTTTTTGTGTTTGTATTTTTACTGATGTTTGGGTTTGTGTTTGTTTTTATGTTTGGTTGAGAAGAAAAATCAATTGCTGGGTTTGTGTTTGTGTTTGTGTTTCTGGGTTTGTGGTTTGTGGTTTTTGAATTTTAATTTTGTGTTCTTAGATCTGGGTTTGTGTTCTTATTATTTTTGTTTGAGACACACTTAGATCTCAATTAATGTAATTTTAGTTTTTATTTTAGTTTTTAATTTTTTTTTAATTTAGATGCTGACGTGGAAAGCCACCTGGGTTATATGGATATTATTTTAATATTTTTCACTTGTGCCGTTTGTGAACAGTGAAATTTCCGTCTCTGATGTAACGGTAGGGACAGAAATGAGACGCGTTTTCCAGGATAGGGACTAAAAGCGGTGGAAAAAAAAGTTAGGGACCAAAGTGAAAATCGCGTGAAAATGTAGGGACCAAAAGAGGTTTTACGCCTAAGAAGAATGGTTTGGATGTAAACACTCACATCAAAATATTATTTCATCTTCGAAGTATTTACCATCTTATATTTCTTACATATTTCCAAACCAATTGAAAAAAATAAACAGAGTAAAAAACATACAACATCATTGTAATCTACGTCAAAGTTCACTTAACCCTCAACCACAATAAAGCTAAGAAGGTAGGGACAAAAATATGTCATTTTCCTATAGCTTAACATCATTTCCCATCTTTTTTATTTTTTGTGTGTGTGAATATTTTTTGGCCAAGATAACATCATTTCCATCTGCGTGCAACAACTTAATACTATCATAATACATCCCATCTGTCTGTCTGCCACTATTTGGGTATAAAAATAATATTTTCCCCCTTATATTACAACTTTTAATAAAAATAATGTCAAAAAGAAAAAAGAAAAAAGAAAAAATTCGGAACGCACAATTTTATTATTATTATTTTTTTTAAATGAGGTCCTTTATGATTTATGCATGTTAATAGTGCTATGATGCTATCAATAATAATAAGTTTATTAAACACACTCAATGTATTACATATTACCTTCACAAAAGGATTTATCAAACCTATTGATCTCGTATTTGGAACATAGTCTTATACAAGAGAGGTGTAGTATATGTTTTAATTATCTTTTACTTTTTTGAGCTTCTTTAAATACAATTTTTTAAATATTATATTTTATATTTTTCAATTAAATTTTACTATATTTTTTTTTTGAAATTAATTGTTTCTGAGAAAGATAAATATGTTTGCACTACATTGGTCAATCGTAACATTGTTGAATTTAATTAAGAAATCTAATATACAAAACTATTAAGAAACTTTATTTAAATTCTCGTATATATTGTTTATTAGGTGTTTGTACAATTTACACACGGTTTTTATCCAGTATATTAGTACACTAGACACATTAGAATATGGACACATGTTCAATTTTGGACATGTGTTCACATCTTAATATGTCCAATGTATTGGACATAATCTCAACTCATACAATTTAATTACATGATTGTATTGAACAATGTAGCAAAAATACTATTATCTTTTATAAAAATAGTTAAATATGGTTCATTGGTCAAAGTAATAGGATCATTGAATTTAATTTGGAAACTAAAATTACGTCACTTTATAAATTGTGCTTAAATTTTATCATTTTAATCAAAACTCACATTATACTTTTATCAACTTTAAACAAATAAAAATAAAAAAACTCACATTGACAATATTGAAAATTCCTTGTCTCTCTCTCTCTCTCTCTGACTTTTTATACATATATATATTTTCAAGAGTGCAATATATAATAATTTCACTAATCTAAAAGTGATCCACTCTAATCACAATTTTGAGGAAAAATAAAGTAACAAAAATACAAAAAGCAACGAAATAAATAATTAAATTATAATTAGCACTAAATGAACAGCTAGGAATAAATTAGTAATTGAGAGATACGTAATCCCCCACAAAGCTACGACGTTTTCGCTGCTCCGTCGTTCTCTTCCATTCTCATTTTTGTCGCCTCATTAGTCATCATCCAAAAAAATAAAAATAAATAAAAATAGAGAAAGAAAGAGAGAGAGAGAGAGAGTGTGTGTATGTGTCTGTCTGTGCGTAAGAGAAATCTCATCGATTTTCAATCTACAGAGACACAGAGATTGATTTTTTCCAGAGAGCGACCCAGCGAGACTGAAAATCTCATCGATGTAAATTTGATACGCAAAGCTTTATAGAGAGAGAGAGAGAGAGTGGAAAGTTTGTTCGTCGTGGTTGGAGAGGACAAAAAGGAACGATGAAGGACGAGACTGCATTTCGTGAATCGTCGAGATTCGTGTAAAGGAGAATCGGAGTCTCTCAGATCGACCGGTTTGTGCATTTGAGTTGTGTATTTCCTTGCTGAGAGGAGAGAGAGAGAGAGAGAGAGAGAGAGAGAGAGAGAGAGAGAGAGAGAGAGATGATCGGCGGAGGAGAGGAAGCGACGGCTCCGGCGGCGGAGGGGTCACAGCCGCTGGACTGGAAATTCGCTCAGGTTTTCGGCGAACGAACCGCCGGTGAAGAAGTTCAGGAAGGTTTGGTTTCCATTTCCGATTTAGATTTCATCGATTTGTTTTTTTTTTTTTTTTTTTTAGCTTTAAATTAGGGCTTGATTATTTGATTTTTTATGTGCCTTTTATAATTTTTAGAGGTACTAATTAATTGTTAATAATTTGATATCTCTATTTTGCTTTATTTTTTATTTTTGTGAGCTAAATTTGTTTATTCAATGCTAGATTGATGGAGTGAGATTTAAACATATGTGGATAAAATTTAGTGAATAGGTTGTTGTCATTGTATTTGAACAGCTCGTTGTACTTTAGCATTGGATTTGTGGATGGAAATAATCGAGTTTTAGGGTTAGAGTTGCTATGTAATTATGATTTTACTGTTTTTGATAAGTATGATTTTACTGTTGTTAAAGTGTTATTTCTGAAAAGAATTATGGGTTTTGTGTATGAATGTCTTTTGATTTGTTGAGCTGTTTATTTGGATACCATTGGGATATTAGCCTTGTTAAACCAAGTTCATGATTAGGAGCTGGAGTCTTGTTGCCTCCTTTATGGATTTGCTTTATTTGGGGCTAATAAGGCGAGGTGGGGATACTCTTTGAGTTTAAATCCCAATATAAATGCTACACTCCACACCCGATTTGTCTTTTCTTTGGAGGAGTTTGTGGAAGCCTAAAGTTCCTACCAAGATCAGTATTTTCATGTGGATAGCAGTTCTGGTAACCTCGGGAAGCGTGAAATAATCATTTTAGACTAGTGTTGCCTGTGTAAGAGGGATGGGGAGACTAATGATCATCTACTCCTCCATTTCCTTGTTATCCAAAAGCTTTGGAGCATGGTATTTTCTCTTTTCAGGGTTCAGTGGGTCATAACAAAGGGCGTTCTGGAGAGGAAAGTTTGGTAGGTTCATAGTGGGGTGATTTGGAGAGTGATCCCCATGGTCTCATGTGGGGTATTTGGAGAGTGAGGAAGCTGTCTTAAAGATGTGAAAATTTTGTTTCTTGACCTGAAATTTTTATTCCTCAATACTTTGTTTGAATGGATAAATGTTTTAGGTTTTTTGTCTATTGGTACTTTGTTTGAGATGCTCGTTAGTTGTACTTTAAATGTTTGATGTTGGTGTACCTGTTTTACGTATGTACCCCAGTGTACATGCACTGTGCCTCTTTTTCATTAGATTAATTCAATATTTACTTATAAAAAAAATATAGATTCAGCTGGTCTTTGAAATTTAAAGAAGAAAGAAATTGGATGTCCCAAAATATTAATTGTTTGTTCATACAAAGATCTGAAGAATAAGAAATTCAAGCTGAAGCATGTAAAGCTCGACACCATTAAAGGTTTTATTGTTCCTTTCCTCTCACATAATCCATATTATACATAGAGGAGTGCTCCATATTGCCCATTATTATGTCGTCTATACAAACCCTTCCGGTGAAGAAACACTTAGAAACACACAATAACCTTCAAAGGCATCATCTTCCGAATCCCAAAAGGAGAAGAGGTTAAAGTCCACAGTTTTCTCACAACAAAACAATGATGCAATAGATGTTCAAATGATTCTCCACAAGAATTACGCATAATACACCTATTCGCAAGAATCATATTCCTTTTGATGAGATTATTCACCGTCAAAATCATTCATTGTACGCATCCATGCAAAAAAAGTAACCATCCTAGGAACTTTGCTATACCAAATTTTCTTCCAATGAAGCAAAAATTGATTAGAACCTCTTAAGGTTTCATGAAATGAATGAACTTCAAATTTTCTATTTCTTTCAAGTTTCAAAACCAAATTATCCTCCCTCAATCCCAATGGGTAATTAGAATGTAACAAATCTATTGGACTGATTATAGTTATCAGACTTGTGAAGCATGAAAAAACTTAAGATTTAATGAATGACTCTCACCTCAAAATGAGTGCAAATAAGAAAAAACAGAAGTATCCCTCAGCAATTAATAATAAAACAGGATATTGGTCTTTAAAAGCTACATCCCTGCACCATTCATCAATACTCCTTCCATTCCCCATCGCAATTCTAGCATAATTAAGAAATGTCTCTCATCGTGCCCTTATACTTTTCCAAGGACCACTTATACGGCCTCCTAACTGAATTCATTGACCACTGCAATGATTAAAGTCTTTAATATTTAAGCCAAATTAAAAACTTTTTTATTGATCTCTCCTGAACAAAATGCCACAACCATATACCCAATAAGGGATGGTTGAAAATACTAAATGAAATTATTGGATCAAACACCTTTGCTTAGAACACATAATGAGGCCAAGTCACCAGGTCAGTGATGTAACAGGTCAAAACAAAACTTTTGTGTATTTTGCAGTTTTCTGGTTATCACCATTTTGTCACGGAGTTATAGAGAGTTTAGGTGGACTGGGTAGTTGGGTAACTGGGGTTACATCCTTTATTTTTCTTGGTGGTCTAAGTGCCATTATTATGCCCACAGGTTTGAGTTTCTTGGGTTATTCTAGATATCTACCCTAAATTATGGGGGCATCTTTAATGTCTACCTAGAGTATACAATTTTGCATTCAGTATTCTTATTCGAGATTAATTTGCAACATTGGACCATCATCCAAGTTAGTATCTAAATTAACAAATTAGTAGGAACATTAATCTTGGAATAGGGTGTTAATTGTAGAATTTTTATAGTTTAACATTGCATACGCCCCTATAGTTTAAAGTTGCAGAATTTGTAGTTTCGGGTGCAGATTAGAAATGTGTTCATAGTTTAGGCTGGATAGTTGTGATTAACTATAGTTTCTTTACATTTACTAGAATTATTGGGTGTGTAGTTTGATGCTAGTGGATGTTATCTCTACATTGGTGAGGTGTTCTCTCACATCATTCTTCTTCTCAGGAGGGATTATATATAGAATTAATTGGAACGTGAATAGGCTTTTAGAATGTAGCATGTGTCGTAAGTCTCTTCCCCCCCCCCCCCCCCCCAAAAAAAATAATTCTTCTATTTTTTTTTTCCCAAATGTCTATAGAGTTTGAGAGTATTACTGAATTAACCTGCTTACATGATGATTGTTATGTTTGCAGTTGATATCATTTCTGCTATTGAATTTGATAGAACTGGGGACCACTTAGCGACAGGAGATCGTGGGGGTCGGGTGGTTTTATTTGAAAGAACTGATACGAGGGATGTAAGTCTGTGAATTGCTAACTTGTTTATTTTGTAAATGCTTTTGTTTTAGTGTATTTTTCCATAATTTTTTTTAGTTGTTACCATTTCATAATATAGTCTGTAATATGAGCATATAATATGTAGCATGGTGGACCACGGCGAGAACTAGAGAGGATGGATTATTCAAATGGGAGACATCCTGAGTTCCGCTATAAAACTGAGTTCCAGAGCCATGAACCTGAGGTTTTTTTACTTTTACATGGTCACATATGATTATTGTTTATTTATGTCCCTTTTTCTGCAATATGGATTTTAATCATTTTTTGCAATCTTTGTTTTTCTGTTTAAATTCAGTTTGACTATCTTAAGAGCTTGGAAATTGAGGAGAAAATCAACAAGATTAGGTGGTGCCAAGCAGCTAATGGTGCCCTGTTTCTTCTATCCACCAATGATAAAACAATCAAATTTTGGAAGGTGAAGGCACTTTTGAATTTTTGCTCTTGATATCATAAATATATATATATATATATATATATATTGGATAATCTAGAGTAGCTGAGAAGGTGGTTAACAGTTAAGAGTGAATGAAACATTTGACAAGAAATTTTGTGATGGTTATGATGTTATGGCTACTGCTATGAGGGTCCCTTAAGAAACATAAGAAGACCTGTCTCGACTAGTTGTTTATGAGAGCATATATAATAAATATGCAGGCATTAGTTTTGGATATATTGGCTAGACAATGTGCATGGTAGTATTGATGGTGGTGATCAGAAAATTTTATTGCATTGAGTCTCAGAAAATAAAATTCAGTGCATTGAGATAGAAAAATTGATGTAAAAGGACTTTTTGCATTTTTGATCTGGATAATCAGAAAGAGTGCCTTCTGGAGAGAACATTTTCTTAGGCTTCCTAAGAAAATCTGAAAATAGGTCACTTGTTGGATTCTTGGAATCTACCCTTCCCCTTCCCTTGGGGCCAAACTTATTGTCAAATGAAAGAAAAGGGACCCGTGAATACTCCCTACTCTGTAAATAACAAGGACAAAGCTACCTTTAATAATGGACCATTTAATGTCTAGTTTTTAATCTCTTGATATCTCATAGGACACGGCTCATTATCAGCCTTTTTGAATACTGTTCCTCCCTCCCCTCCTTGTTTCAACACACACAGATGTAGTGTGGTAAGAATAAGATTTGCACTGACTAGTATAACAACCTAGTGAGCAATACTAGTCCTGAAAATATTAACAGTCTATTTGAATAATGAAGTGGAACTTTCTAAGACCAGTGGTGTTTTCTGTTGCTGTTGCTTTAATGTCGGGCAGGTCCAAGAGAAGAAGGTCAAGAAAGTGTGTGACTTGAATATGGATCTTTCAAGAGCCATGGGAAACGGTCCAGTTGTTTCTTCAAGTATATCAGCAAGCTCCAGATCATGTATGGCGAATGGAGGATGTGATGAGAGATCCTCTAGTTATTCAAGCATTGATACTTTACTCCCATCTGGGGGTCTATCATCCTTACGGCTACCCATGGTAGTTGTACTCAATCTAATTTTCTTATTTTCTGGCATCATATGGTTTTGGAGTTGAGAAATAATCTCACTTGGCAGCTATTGAAAGTATGGCATTGTTGCCAGGCTTCAAGTTTTTAGGGTTTGCTCCTTTAACACTTAGTACATTTGTGACATTCAGGTGACTAGTCATGAGACAAGCCTTGTGGCTAGATGTCGAAGAATCTATGCTCATGCACATGACTATCATATTAATTCTATTTCGAACAACAGGTGCAATTTTCTTACTGATATAATTTATTCTTTAACCCTTCTATCTTAAACTTGTCGTCTCTATTGTATGCCTCTTTTATGTTGCATATTCATGTTGACTTTGTGCTTTTATTTATGCTTGAATATGCTTCTGCCTGATTTATGAGTTCCACATCAATAAGGATGCAAGTTATTCATGTTGATTCACTTCTTCCTAGTATGGTGTGGAAACGGAAGGCTTTATCAGGCGCAGTTTAGAGAGAGAGAGAGAGAGAGAGTGATAAGAGTGAGAAGGATTTTGCCTTGAAGTCTTTTTCTATGCTCTACTTATGACCTCTTCTTTGTAATTCTTTAGGCTTCTCTGTGTGTGTTACTATGCACTTGGAGTAGTCTCTTTTTCAATAAAAGTATCTTGATTAAAAGAAAAAAAAGCTCTTTTTCTATGCAATATGCATGCCTGTAGTGATGTTTGATTATTTTCTCTGGAAATGCATCATATGTATGGCTATCATGTCCACGACATTCACTGACTACTTATATTCTTTTTTCCCCTTTTTGTAGTGATGGTGAAACTTTTATCTCTGCGGATGATCTGCGAATAAATCTTTGGAACTTAGAAATTAGCAGCCAAAGTTTCAATATCGTTGACGTCAAGCCTGCAAACATGGAGGATCTTACTGGTATAACCCATGGCATTCTGAGTGGCAAATTAAATGATTTGACGGATCTTTTTATCATTTTTAGTTTAAAGGATTTGGATGTGTTACTTATCAAAAAAAAAAAAAAAAAAAAGATTTGGATGTGCAAAAAGAAAACTCTATTCAAATAGATAAAGCATCATTCTTTTTGGTGTTTCTGTTTTTCTTAGTATATACTTTCTAATTCTCTCCCCTTTTCTGGGGTGAATGGATGAGAAGACATTTTATCTGTTTCTCATTGAGTTTTGTTGATTATTGAAATGTTGTATTTATGTACACAACTCAATTTCATACATAATTTAAAATGCTAATGAGATCAAAGAGCTTCGGCATTCTCATTGCTTGAATTTACTCATGCAGAGGTGATAACATCAGCGGAGTTTCATCCTACTCACTGTAATACGTTAGCATACAGTAGCTCAAGGGGCTCAATCCGTCTCATTGATATGCGGCAGTCAGCGTTATGTGATACTCATAGCAAATTGTAAGCTGTCTATCAGTCTTTTGTCTTGTCTACTTACTTTCCTCATCTTTTATTTGCATCTTGGTGCGTAAGCAGTGTTTACTTGTCAAAGGAAAAGAAAGTGTGAGAATATTTTTGGATACATTCACTTTTTGACTTGTAGGTTTTATAATGCTTTTCACTGGTACAGGTTTGAGGAACCAGAAGTGCCTGGTACAAGGTCTTTTTTCACCGAGATAATTGCCTCAATTTCAGATATTAAGTTTGCTAAAGATGGAAGACATATACTTAGTCGTGACTACATGACCCTTAAGGTTCATATTTCTATTTTTTTAAGTTCCTATTTCTGTGAATCACAAATGCATTATATCTAGAACTGAACTTCTTAGTGCTGGATGTTTTTTCATGCCATCTGGTATGTGTAGAAGAAGTTAATAGCTTTGTGTTAGCTGTATTTCATCTTTCATTTAAGCAATAGTGCCTTGGTCTCATTTTGAATAGGAGTACTTTCCTGCCGTTTTATTAAAAAAAAAAGAAAGAATAGTTTAAAAACTAATTATTCTGATTAAGATTGCTACAGAGGTATTGTAATCCTTTGATCTAGCGAATTAGCTTTGGCTCAAATCACACATCCTCTTCCCACAAGAATGGTTAGAGGTTGAGGTTGTAGGGTCAAACCCATGGGCTGTGCATGTTAACTTACCAAATAAAAAAGAAAATTTGTAATCCCTTGATCTGCATCAAGTTTGATATTTAATAGAATTTGAATGGAGTAGATACGCTAATCCATTTTTGATCTCCAACTTTCTCCTCATTTGGTTTTGTTTTCTTGGTTGTCAGCTGTGGGATATAAATATGGATCGTGGCCCAGTTGCAACTTTTCAGGTTCATGAATATTTAAGACCTAAGGTGATGCATTCCTTCAGAAAGCTTTATTAATTCTTTATGATATAGAATGGAGCTGATGCATTTATCATATACAAGGCAATTTATTTTAGTTCTTTACCTTGGTCAGCTGTGTGATTTATATGAAAATGATTCTATCTTCGACAAATTTGAGTGCTGTCTAAGTGGAGATGGACATCGCGTGGCAACAGGTTCCTACAGGTCTGCTTTAACCATATTGCATGAATTTTTTTATTATCATTAGTAAAGGTGTAAAACACCTAAGCATGATACCTTCAACTCAATGTCTGATGCAATATTTTTTCCTGCATGAACCTCTTTTACAACCGTAAGTTAAATCATGATACGTGCACCACAATTTTTGATGCAATATTTGTTTGTGATTCCAGCAATCTGTTCCGTGTGTTTGGTTGTTCCGAAGGCAGCACGGAAGCAACAACATTGGAAGCCAGCAAAAACCCTATGAGGTATTTTCTGAAAATGTACATCATCTTAATATAGGTGTATGACAATGATAATAGCTGCATCAGCTCTTGAACTTGTTTGACTAGTCTTCTATCTAATTGAATAGCATTATTTAATTGCCCGAAAAAACTCTTCCTTCAATCTTTTGTCTTTATTTAATATGATTTTATTTATTTCATGCACTTCCAGGAGACAAGTCCAAACACCAACAAGGCCTTCAAAGTCTCTAAGCACTCTTCCTCGTGTGCTCAGACGAGGTATGTCTTTGTTAACCTTTTGATAAATTACCAGTTGTCCCAAAAGGTTAAGTTATTAGTAAATAGTTAATTTAATCATTTAACCATTATTTTAACTCTCCCTCACGTGTGAGCCACTGAGCAGCCTGAGCCTAGACTCCCTTAATAAGTGGGGCTTAACATGTGAGAATTTCTACTTTTGAATGGGAGGTAAATTGGAGATAGGGTTGTACTCAGAACTGTCTACTTTGATACCATGATGAATTATAAGTTGTCCCAAAAGCTTAAGCTTAATAATTAAACCATTATTCTGACACATTTAACTCGAATTCGCTTTAGTCTAAAGTCCCCAAAACTTAAATATGGGTGTTGCTGATAATTTTATCCCCTTGGCTGTAAAATTCAATTACTTTGACTTGTACATAATGAATTTGTTAAGCTAGTGTGATCAGTTTATCTTTCCACCTAAATTTCCCTAGTTGACTTAATTATATTGAAGTACAATTCACATGATGGTGAGTCACTGTTCAGTTGATATACAATTTGTATGAGGTATGTAGTTCATTTTGTAGACCAATACAAACCCTGGGAAAGTAATCTTTTGATTCTGTCCCAAACTTTTCTTGTAGTGTTTGTTTATAATTTTGTTCTAAAGTTTGACTTGTGTCTCTGCGCATCTTTTTCCATTTCAACTGTAACAGGAGCTGATACATCTGGAGTTGATGCTAATGGAAATGCTTTTGATTTCACCACAAAGTTGCTACACCTAGCATGGCATCCAACTGAGAACTCAATTGCCTGTGCTGCTTCAAATAGCCTTTACATGTATTATGCGTAAAGAGGGTCCTGGAAGACTTTTTTGCCAGACAAAGCTCCTCTGGTTGCTTTGGCAAACACTGCTTTGCCTTCCTCCCCTATCACTGATTTTGAAGCTGCACCATTTTTTCAGAATATCTGACACTAAAAACTCTTGCCTTTCTCCCAACCTCAGGATTCCAGACTGCAATTTGGAAAATTTTACCTAACTATCTTTTGCTCCAGGCTGGCTAGGCATTGCTAGTTGTGCTGTTTCTTAATAGGTCGAAGAAAATGTGACATTTGCTTCACTGCAACTGAAAGGATGCCTAATGGTGCTGATAAGTTTCAAACCAAGGGGGGTCTCAACATGAAGCTGGGGGAAAGGAACTATTATGGTGCTTCAATTCTCATCGATGCATTGGGGCTTCAACCTTGTATTATTTGATCTTAAAATTATAGGATTGTGAAATATTGTCATGTTTGTTGCTGTCTCACATTCTAACCATTCTTTCTTCTCCTTGGGATTTTGCTAATTTGTTGTGATCCATGTAATCGTATATCTGGCTTTGCGGGTAGAACACCTCATGCTAGCCACTCTTTTCTTCTACAACCCAAATATGTTTTGCAATAGGTCTCTACTTTTCTGAGGTTGAGAGCTTTGGTGAAGGCTACTTACCCTATTCATAAATTCAAAAATATAATATGTTGGTCTAGTGTACTTTGTTAAATCAAATTTTACACACGTTATTAGTAAGTTCTTTGATAATGGTTGAAAATCCCTCTCAAATGTTTACTTTTTGTCACCATTTTTCTGGTGATATTTTGGCCTTTGGATCTCTAAATGTTTTTAAAACCAGTTTTTGGAACCTTTTACAAATGCCGCTGAGAACTCTATTTATCAATGTGGTCTTTGGCATACATAGTTTCGGGATTCCCCGTAGTTCTTTTCCAGTTGATTATATTTCCCAAAATAATCCACACGAAAGTGATTCCACTATCCTTCATAAATCAATTTTTTTAAGGTCATATTAACGAGTGTCTTTAGAACATTGATTAACAATTTAATTTAGAAAAATTTTGACATTACTTAAAGTTGTCATAATATTAATAGTTTTTTTTTTAATTTTTTTATTTAAATGAATTATTAACTAATGTCTTTAGTATTTTTTTTCGTTTAAATACTTCCCGAAGTATAGGTAACTTAAATATTACAAAGACTTCGATGATAACGGAGTTTGGAGAAGACTAGACTAGTGGTAGGTAGCCATGACTCGGTTTCACTGTCATATGCAATAAGCGATTGGCGTGAGAACAAGTGGCAGGTGAAGAAACCAACTATAAAACTGGGCATGCAGAGCAGCGTAAGACACATGCTATGTTAGTTTTGTCTCATAAAGTCATAACATTAAGAGTTTGTTTTAAGTCGATGAGTACTAGCCCTGTTTGAGTCTGATTTTGACCCATTGCAGAAACGGATTTAGGTTGGCTTCTTCTGTTTCTTGTTTTCCGAGAAACAAGAGTTAGTAGTTCCGAGAATTCCACGGTGTATGTTTTGGGCAAGGTCTTTACTTTTGGGCAAACTTTTGGGCAAGGTCTTTACTTTTGGGCAACGAATTTGTGGTGAATTAAGTTGCAGCAACATTTGCAAAATAATTATGTATTAATGCCTCAGATAAATACATGTTCAAGCTTATATTAAAATGAAAATTTTTTTTATCAAGATTGAATTTTTTACCAAATAACCACTTAACATGTGTGTATTTTGTAGGAATTACTACAACTTAATTTGCAGCAAATTTTTGCCCTATTTTTTTTTTTTTTTTCTTTTCCCTTCAAGTATTATATCTACTAAAATAAACGGCTAACACAAATATTGTCTTATTTAGATTACACTTAGTCTTATTTGTAGCATTTTATAATAAAATGAACCGGTTAAAACAAAAATAAAATTTCCTTAAAATTCCTTATCATTAATCTCAAATGTTTTTATTAATAGAAACTTCATTAAAAGTATCGTTTTGTTTCCTTATTATCTATCGAAATCATCGATTTTAAGAATAAGAAATATGCTAGGTAATAATCTTACAATTTGATTGCGTGTACTGTAATCTACCAATTAAAAAATATACCATTTGATTGACGTCAACCACCTCTTTTTTTATTTCTCACTTTTCTATTAATTAATTATTTAAAATGAGAATGCACAACTAGGGGTGTCAATGTTCAACCCAATCCATGAACACAACATGAACCCGACACGGGTTTTTTCGGGTTAGGGTTGGGCCTTAATGGGTTTGGGTCATAAATAGGTCGACCCGAAAGCGACACGATAAGAAACAGGTCATAAGCGGGTCAACCCGCGTAACTCGCAATAGACACGTTTGACACACCAATTTATTTCTGTCAAACCCGAAATGACCCACTTAACACAACCCGTTTAACTCGCATAACATAACATCCATAGATTTTTATTTGTTTCATTAGTTATTATTACTATTACATTATTATTATTATTTAGTTCTTATAAAGCTATTGAGGCATGATCATATTTTGTAACACTATTAATACTTATTTATTTTTATTTTTTTGGCATAAAACTTGCACAAATGAAATTGGATGAGCTTGTGGAAGATGTTATGAATTTGGACATCAACAAAGAATCTATGGATGATAATCGTGGTCATAGTTAGGATTAGAATACTGTTTGCTCAAATTCTTTTAATATTGATATTTAGCATTTGGCGAGTTCCAAGGATATTATATTTTTGTTGAACTATGTTATTTTATTTTTGTTAAACTATGTTATTTTGAATTTGGGTTAAAGTGTTACACTTTTTTTGGAGTGTAAAGAACTTATTTCTAGATGAATGTTATATTTTTGTTGAACTATATTATTTTGAATGTGGGTTGAAGACATGAAGTGTATGCACTGCTTTTTGGGATGTAAAAAAAAATTATTTCTAGATGGATGTTATATTTAATATTATGTAGGTTGAAATGGGTTGTGTTACATTCGTGTCAACCCAACACGACTCGTTTATTAACCGTGTCAAATGGGTTGGGTCAGGTCAACTCGCCTTATTAACAGGTCGGGTTAGGGTTGAAAGATCCTGACACGATTATTAAATGGGTCGGGTTAGGGTTGAGCCATTTAATCGAATACCCCTACCTCGACACGACACGAACCCGACTCGCTAACCCGAATTGACACCCTTATGCACAACAGATTTTATTCGTGTAGTTATGACTTATGAGTGTATGAGCCCTAGAGATAACACGCATGTATAAATAATGAACATTTTTAATACACAACTTTTTCTGCTATATTTCTTATCTATATTATTATTTAAGGAACTTCTTTGGTTTGGAATTCTCAATTTTTTATTCAAAAATATCTATACATCTTTATGATTAAGTATAGACAAAACTAAAAGATAATATGATAAAATAGAACTCTAACTCATACTAAAATATTGCCTAAAAAATAGAGTTACTCTCTTGTTGATTTTCAAATTACTTTATCCACTTATAAATTAAATTCTCAAAATAAAAATCATATGTAAAAAATAAAAACACAGATATTTATATTAACAGTTGTTGAGGGGAAAATTTTGATATTTCCAAAAAAAGTATGGGGTAGCCAAGCTGAAACTCGACGATGGGCCTTGAAATAAAGCCCAAAGGCTTTTGGTATTGTGGAAGTCCACCCAAGCAAGAGATAAAGGTTGCACTCTAACAAGAAGACAACAATAAAGCACAATAAACACGTTACTGTTATTAGTTTGTTATATTATTAGTCCTTTTACAGCATCATAGTTCAAATCAGCCCTCTAGTGGTACGGTATTATCTCCAACAGTGGGGGGAAATTATACTTAGAGTCCAGCAGTCAATGATTAAATAAATTTAGGAAAGTGTTCACTCTTGGGGGTCTTTGTGTGCTTTGTGAAGGGGAATATATAGTACTTTCAGCTATCATTACATCAATATGAAGGAAAAATTCAATTGTTACAAATATATTATATCATTTATCATAATAATAATACTAAAAATAATAATAATAATAAACAAGGGTTAAAGGCCCCATAGTTACAAATAAAAGAGGAAAAATAGGATGGAATTAAGGGAGAGAAAAATCCTCAGCTCAGTGCAACAAGTATTAAACTAAGATTTCGGTGAGTATGTGTTTATAAGGCATGGATGAGCTGAATGTGGGTTGTTTTGAGTGAGTGGGATAGGATTAATGCTGAGATTAAAGTTTTTTATCAGTAATGGGCTATTTGTGACTAGTTGGAAGACATTTATGAGCTGTGATAGTGTAAGGGGGAAGAAGAACATCTGAGATTATATAAATGTGGGCTATTTTGAGTGAGTGAGATGGGATTAACACCAAGATCAAGGCTTTTTGTGAGTGGTCTGTTTATGACTAGTTGAGAGACATTTATAGGCTGTGTTTGTGTGAAGAAAGGAAAAGAACAACTGAGATTAGATGAGAGTGGGCTAAGGATGATGAATGGTGAGCTTGAGGAAAGCTAAACCACCAGCAAAAATGGCAAACCAACCCAGAGTTTCAGAGTGGGGTGGCTGTGTCCCCGTGGGCTGAGGTGTTTATGCTTTTATAATGAAGTTTTAGGGAAGCATTAATTAACATGAGTCCAAAAAACGTAGGGTTAATCAGAGGTGGGGAACCAAGGTTAATCTTCCTGGGATTTTTGGTCAGAAGTAGGAGGTTTACTTTATGGGCTGCTTTGCTTCTTTGGGAAATGAGGGATTTTTGCATTAATTGTCAAGATTTCTAGGGCTGAGCTTAATCAATGTGATTGAGCCGTGTATCAAGAGCAAATCCTAAAGCTACAACTGAGATTTGATCTCCCAAGAAGTGAGATTCAACACCCCAAGCCAGGTGTCAAACTCTAGTCTACTTCAGGGGTTCCACTAGAGATCCCTTTATGCCCTCCAAACCACATGTTCTCAATTTTTCCCCTTTAGGATTTATGGGCTTGGTACATGAATCATGTATTGAACATTTTTGACATTTATAGCATCAATTTGTTGAAGTTTGGATAACTTGGCTTCAGCTCCCCTTTTGCTGGAGGTACAGCTTTAAGGAAAATGATGGAGTTTGATCACTCTTTAGACTTCAGCTGATATGACAACTCTTTGGCACTATTCACGTCAGGCAGAGGGTGGCAGAAAACTGATGGAGTGTCCATATGCCATGATAAGTCTCTCCATGATTTGATATTGAGAGCATGTATCATGAAGTTACGGTATGAATTTAGCATTATGTTGTACTCGTAAGAAAAGATGTCAATGTATTTTTTATTAGATGGAGAAGGTACGTCAGGTACTACTGGAGGTCCCTTAAATGGTTCCGTTATGCTGCTAGACAAGAATTCTTCTTCCATTAGATGTGTTCTCTTCTAGATACAGCCGTGAGTATTGTACTAGCTTCATTCAACCTAAGACCCTTCTATTTGAGGCAACTAAGCCTCACATGTCATTATGAGTAACAATATATATATATATATATATATCCATTTCGCAGCCGGGTTTATTCACATTGTGGCTGTGATTTGCTGCCGGATGCTTCCTTGCGCTTTCCTTTCTTTTGGATGAAAAAGGTGCTTTTAAACATATTTTGGGATCATTCTTGATTGCTGCCTCATGCATCATTCGTGATAGTGAGATGAAGTTGGTTGAGCTTGCGGTGAAGATTGCATATTTGGAGAAGGAAATTGCAGCAAAGTCAGCGTCACCATCCCTTTTGACAAGTCAAGAGAATTGCATCATGCTGTCCTTACCCACCAGCGGTGGCTCCTCCTCAACGGAAACCTTTGGCGGCTTATTGGATTAGGCTACTTATGCTTTAGTTTATTTTTCTAGTGGGCAACTCTGTTGGGATGTAATATGTATCTAATGTGTTACTACATGTTTTGAGACTCTAGTTATAAAGACTTCTCTCCTCTTTCTCTTTGTAATAGAAGAAGAAAAAATCTTCTAGGTGCTGTTACAATGCATGTATGCGAAACCATTCAGCTATATATAAAAAACTTATTTAGTCATGATTTGTCTAGTTGTAAGCTTATTGTTATCTATGCAAAGGGTCATTCAATTGTAAGTACCAATATTGCATGCGAAAGAAGGACTAGTCAACTATGGACATTGTTTTGTAGAGGGGTTCATGCCCTAAAGAAATTTTTTCTACATAAAGCTAATTTTTCTGCATAACAAAAATTTTTTTTGCACAAAGAAATTTTTCTACATAAAAAGAATTTTTCTGCATAAAGAAAATTTTCTGCATAAAAAATTTTCTGCATAAAGGAATTTTTCTGCATAAAAAAATTTTTCTGCATAAAAGGGATAGAAAAACTTATGATTTGTAAAAGGTTCATGCCCAAAAGAAAATTTTCTGTATAAAAGGTATAGAAAAAACTTATGATTTGTAAAAGATTCATGCCCCCAAAATAAATTTTTCTGCATAAAAGGGGCTGACCATTATTACTTTTTTATGTGTGCACATGTTTTTCCTAACTATTCATGTAAAAATTTTGCACTATTCATAGCAAAGGACACCTTCAGCCGTAGCTACTTTGCCCCTTTTTTTTTTTTGCAAGAATAATTTTTTTTTGAGCCAAAAGGGTTTTCCTTTTTCAAAAAAAAGAAGTTTTATGATAAAATAATGTTTGTTTATTTAAGTATATGTAAACATATGTATACTAACATACGTACACGCATTATCACCCTTTTCTTTTAGTCATTCACGTGTAAACATTGTACTTTTCAAGGCAAAGGAAACCTCCAGCCATAGCTACTGTGTTCCCCTTTTCTTTTTTTCTTTTTTTTCTGCAAAAACCATTTTTGAGCCAAATGCAAAGAAAAAAAAAATGTTTTGTGATTTTGAAAGAAAACAAATAGTGTCCATTCTTCTATGCATGTATATAAACATACATATGTACATTGTTAATTTTTTTTTCTTTTTGACTGTCCATGTGTAAATATTATACTGTTCACCATAGGACACTTTTTTTTTTTGAAAAAAAAAATGTTTCTTTTATGAAGGAAAGAAAATAGAGTGTTCACTTACATATACATATGTATGTATATGTATGCATACTTATATATATATATATATATATATATATATACATATGTATACACATCATGTTGACTTGCTCCTTGTTGGCTATTATGCAACCTTGGGATTATGATAGACTTTCACTTTCCGATTGGCTCCCCAGTGGAGTCGCCATAATGTTGAGAGGAAAATTTTGATATTCCCATATAGAGTATGGGGTAGCCAAGCCGAAACTCGACGATGAGCCTTGAAATAAAGCCCAAAGCCTTTCGGTGTTGTGGAAGTCCACCCAAGTAAGAGATAGAGGCTGCACCCTAACAAGAAGACAATAATAAAGCACAATAAACACATTACTATTGTTAGTTTATTATATTATTAGTCCTTTTATAGCGTCATAGTCCAAATCAGTCCTTTAGTGGTACGGTATTATCTCCAGCAATGGTGGGAAATTATACTTAGAGTCCAGCAGTCAATAATTAAATAAATTTAGGAAAGTGTTCACTCTTGGGGGTCCTTGTGTGCTTTGTGAAGGGGAATTTATAGTACTTTAAGCCATCATTACATCAATATGAGGGAAAAATTCAATTGTTACAAACATATTATATCCTTTATCATAATAATAATAATAAACAAGGGTTAAAGGCCCCATAGTTTCAAATAAAAGAGAAAAAATAGGATGGAATGAAGGGAGAGAAATATCCTCAGCTCAGTGCAGCAAGTATTAAACTAAGATTTTGGTAAGTATGTTTTTATAAGGTATAGACGAGCTGAATGTGAGTTGTTTTGAGTGAGTGGGATATGATTAATGCCGAGATTGAAGTTTTTTATCAGTAATGGGCTGTTTGTGACTAGTTGGAAGACATTTATGAGCTGTGATAGTGTAAGGGGGAAGAAGAATATCTGAGATTATATAAGTGTGGGCTATTTTGAGTGAGTGAGATGGGATTAACACCAAGATCAAGACTTTCTGTAAGTGGTCTGTTTATGACTAGTTGAGAGACATTTATTGTAATACCCTAATTTTTGTTTTTATGATTATCGCCGTATCTTGTCACTTTTAATATAGAGTTGAGGTACTATATGTGGGTGCACAGTAAGATGGGAGTAGACAATTTTGTGGTGCTACAAAATAAGTAAGAATATTAAAGTTTTAGTGCATACAATTTAGTGTTACAATTAAAATAATAAATAATTAAATAAAAGAGGAGGATGTTTTTGGGCCTCTTGGAGACTAAAGAGATAAGTTAAGTGGGTTTCAAAGTCTAGCCCACTACCCACTAAGCCCACATCTTTGATGTGTTGAATATAAGGTAGAGGAAAGGATAATTAGGGTTTTGATAAGAAGGGTTTCATCACTAAGGAGGCTAGAAGCTGTATTTTTCCTTGGAGTTAATCAAAGAGGCAACCAAAGAATTTCAGGTATGATTATTCAACTGTTAGAATCAAAGAATCAAGAGTTTAGAATTTTATCATGGATTGCGAAATTCGATTCAATTATATAGCTTTACGTTTTCATTGGTTATATATATAAGTGATATTCACGTAAAGATCCGATTGTAAAACTCTAAGTTATGGTACTTTTGTATTTTATGTTGTTTACCCGTTGAAATTGAGACAAAGGACTATATATATTTATTAGATTAATTCCTAAAGCTGAAAACACGTTTTCATTGAATTGCCTACATATTCAATTTGAATATAGATTCCATGAGTTTAGCATTAAATCCTAAAGGTGGCCCTGTATCCTTGCGTTTTTCAATGGGAATATAGATTTGAGGTCTAGGGTAATTTGGCTGCTGCTTCTCTAATGGTATTGTAAGGTTTGACCTAATGCAAGGAAACATAATTGGCCTTTGTGTATATGGCTTGCACGTTGCCCACTGTGCATCCCTAGAACAAGTGATATTTTTTTTTGCCATCAAATTTCCTTTCGGATATATATATATATATATATATATATATCAAGTCCTATTAGATTTGCCAAGTTTTCTTTGATTATAAAATAATAGGTTCGATTAACGTTTTCTTTGGTTATATACATTAGGATGGTTTAACGTTTTGTTTGGGGTTTTATATTAAATCCTAGGTCAATGATATTTTGGCAACTGCCTTCCTCATGGCAATATGAGTTTCGATTAATTCAAGGGAATATTATTGGTTAGAATATCATTGGTTAGAGAAGCTTTACTATAGTGTTAAAAGGATTATTAGTTCAGCAAAGTTTAAATCCTAGTGAGTCTTTTTATATAGTTCTATAGGCTTTATATATGGTAGAGGATATTAAGTATATTTTCATGATTGATTATAGGTCCTATTTAAGAGTGTTTTGAGGCTCTTTGGAGGTTGTTTTGGCTGGAATTTCAGAGTGATTCAAGCACTGTAAGTAATTATGCATAATATGCACAAGTTTCGTCATTTAGGCTCTTAGATGTCAAAGGTTTTCAAAAGTTATATTTTTAAGCTTACGTTTTCTAAGGTTTATCGAAAGCATTTTTTTTATCATTGAGAAAGAAACTTTGACTTTTAAATAATGTTTTAAAGAGAAACTTTGAATTTTAAATAACGTTTTGAATGTTCGAATCTCATTAAAAAGATGATTTCTAAATTAAACTCTTTTCAGAAATAATTGAGTTTCAATGTAAGTTTTCTAAAAGGGTTCTTGTTCATTAAGTTTATTTGAAACCAAGTGATTTCAAAGTCATATTCCAATTTTTTTCAAAAAGTATTTAAAACGTTTCTTTAAGCAAAATTGAATTTTCAGCTTTACGCAAGAATTATAAAATATTCATATAAACTCTTCAGTTCTTATCCATTCCCTAAGAGAGTCAAGCATCTTTTGATTTATGTTTCATTCGATATTGTGATCTTTAATATGCTCCGGTATTTGGAAATAATTGTTAATATCAAGTAAATTATTATATTTTGTATAAACGTTGTTTTGTGATATGTGATATGTGATCCAAAATAAGTGTTTTTTTTTTAGAATTGATCAGATATATCAGATATATGTGTAAATCCGCTCACAGGATTGTATGTGAGAATATGTGTTGATCCCTCACCAGCAGGGGTTAGATGTTGGTATCCGCTCACAGGATTGTATGTGAGAATATGTGATGTGTATATGTGGCACTGTGCTCTGATCAATTATATGTATGTGTTTACTAATGATTTTAAGATGTGATTACATATGTATTAAATGATTCGTTGTATGTTTTTTTTTTGGAATAACTATTTTTGATATCATTGAATGAGTTTGGGAAAGATCAAAATACTCGTGCTTTGCTTGACTCTATTCCGTTGTGTATTCTGTATAATTACTTACTAGATGTGTGGCTTACCCCATCAATTACCATTTTCAGATTAAAGTTTAGTTGGGGAACTGAACCATTGGATTGCTTCGTAAGGTGCAAGGTAGAGCGTGGGAGTTTTTAGGCGAAGTCAATAATACTTGAAGCCTTAAAGGATTATTAGTTATTTTTCTTTATTCCGTTTTAGATTTCACAGAATTTTGGAGATTACTCTAAATTGAGGATTTTAGTATTGTAAAAGATATATTAAGATCATTGTTTATTTGGAGTTTATTGAATTATGTTTAAATTAATTATGTTTATTGAGTTATGTAAGTTCAGCAAGTTAGTCATGCATCAAAATTCATGTTCTATGGATTTGGGTCGTGACATTTATGGGCTGTGTTTGTGTGAAAAAAGGAAAAGAACATTTGAGATTAGATGAGAGTGGGCTAAGGATGATGGGTAGTGAGCTTGAGGAAAGCTAAACCACCAGCAAAAATGGCAAACCAACCCAGAGTTTCAGAGGGGGGTGGCTATGTCCCTGTGGGCTGAGGTGTTTATGCTTTTATAATGAAGTTTTAGGGAAGTATTAATTAACATGAGTCCAAAAAACGTAGGGTTGATCAGAGGTAGGGAACCAAGGTTAATCTTCCTAGGATTTTTGGTCAGAAGTAGAAGGTTTACTTTATGGGCTGCTTTGCTTCTTTGGGAAATGAGAGATTTTTGCATTAATTGCCAAGATTTCTGGGGCTAAGCTTGATTAATGTGATTGAGGCCTGTATCAAGAGCAAATCCTAAAGCTGTAAGTGAGATTTGGTCCCCCAAGAAGTGAGATTCAACACCCCAAGTTAGGTGTCAAACTCTAGTGTACTTCAGGGGGTTCCGCTGGAGATCCCTTTATACCCTCTGTAACCGCAAAGGATACGATGGACAAGCCAACCTTCCTTGGGCTCACAATCTATTTACTAAATATGGGCTTTTGGATTTCCTACTTCTGGTGATCCAATCTCTTGAGAACTCCCAGCCCTCTCCTCGTGATTCACCTCTCTTTCTCCCCTCTAGATTCCTTTCTATGGACAGTATTATCTCTCTCTTCCACTCTATGTTTTTGGCTTGGAATTGCCGACCTCCTCTCTCCTCTTACTTCTCCTATTTATACCCCAAGGTTTAATGGGGTGTCAAGATTGACTTGACAATTAGTGGAAGAAGTGGTCCAATACTATTGTGATTAAGTGGAAGTTTAGGCGGGAGTGGTACGAGGCGAAATGTGGCCTGGGAACTAGTTCCCACTTCAATGGCTTGCTCGGCATAGCACACTCCGAGGTACTTCCGAACATTGGTTAAGCTTCTCACGATGTTCGGGAAGTTGTCCGTCCGGATGCGCTCCCAACGGATGACGCGTGACATGTATGATCATCTTTATTCCTGCTGAGTTAGGGACAACCAATGCCTGGGCCGAGAACTTATGGGCTGCTGCAAGATTGGTCCGAAGGCCTTAATGGGCCCAGGTAGCAGGTGCCGTACAATAGCCCCCTCTTGATTCGCGCCCGGTAACTGGGTGACGGATCAAGGGGTGTAAAGGGTCGACCACAGCTCGGCGAGTTGAAGAGGACAGGTACTGATTGTTTAAAAAACCCATTGATTATGTCCTTAAAAGGCACGTCGTTGCAGTCTGTTGGTCTGGCCGCATTCATTACCTGACGGTTCGTGGACCGAGGGGAGGCACGTGTGGCGGTTAGCATAAGAATCTGAAGGGTTTCTCATTCCTTTAATTATTGGCGCTATTTCCCCCCCCCCCCACCCTTGTATTCTCTCCATTATAAATAGTTCTCTCTGGATCTGATTTATTCTTTACGCTACTTCAATCTTTAGATTTCCTCTCTGCCGTGCGTTACTCTTTGCGAGCTCAGCCTCCAGCCCATAACACCTTACCTCCTTAGAGCCTAACGTAAGTTCTTTCTGCTCTTCGCACAATTCTTCCAATTTCATTTAATCTTTTATCAGATAGTTTATTCGAGATCCCAGTCTTAGAAATGGGCTTTTCTCATCTTCTTTCTTCTAGCGCCACTTTGGCTACATTTAGGGCCACTTACAATATCCCTGAGGATGTTGATATCGCTTATTGTCACGAGGGCGATATCGACATCCAAAGGCGCCGAGGTGTCAATACAGTCTTTTTCCCTTTGATGGCCATCCTGGAAGGTGGGGTTAGGTTCCCCGTTGACCCCCTCATTCTGAGGACTCTTAGATTTTATGGGCTATGCCCCGACCAACTACCCCCCAACTTTTATAGAGTGGTGAGTTGTGTGAGTAGGTTGAATCAGTTGTTCAGATTGCAACTGAATTCCCATGATATCAACTTTATGTATAGTTTATGTGGTAATATAAAGTCCGGCTACTACTTAAAGACTAGGGATATGAGGGTACGCCTTATTTCATGTCTCCCGGACTCCAATAGGAACTCTGCCGGGGAGTTCGTTAGAGTGAGCGGCAACTGGTTCGCCGAGGAACTCCCTTGCGCGTTCTCTCCGCGCGACGTCGGTCGGTATTTGTATTTTGCTTAGTCACAAAAAATCCTTTAGTTTTCATTTAACTGTGCATTTACTGATGGGTTCCTATGTGCAGAAAGCAAAAGATTCAAGCCGGATCTCCAGGTGGTGAACGTCCGAGACCTAAACTTTGTGCTCCAGTTGGAAATTTTTGTTCACGGGGACGGCCAACTCCAGGCGTCTCACTTGATCCTTGGAGTGGAACCGGTATACTTGACTTGGCAAGCGTTCAGCCAAGCACTATTAGTTGACAGCCCCTTGCTTTCTTACGTTGATGTACGTCACCCCAATCTCCTTCCGTCTAATCTTACTGTAGGCGAAGCACGCGAATTAGGCCCACGGTACACCTGTTCGGATGAGCTTGCGCCATTACGAGATGACTCGGCAGAACAGGTATTTCAGAAACGCCGAGAGCTTATCCACGTGCCCATTCAAACAGACGCCCCGGTCCGCGAAGAGGACCTAGCCGACCAGGAAGTCTTCTCTGAATCTGCCGGACAAAGTCAATCAATGGTGGCAAGGAGAACTTTGTCTGTCAGCCGTTTTGTGCCTGGTGCCCAGCAGAGCGCGGCGCAGCCCGGAACTCAAGCACAACAACAAACCCCTGCACCCCCAGCTCCCCCAGGACGCACCCGGAAGAGGCAACGGGCTGCCGAGCAAGAGCCCATCGATACTAGTGATGTGCCAGCAAGGACACCTCCTCGGTCACCGGCGGGCGTCGAAATTGGAGAGCCAGTGATTCAGACCGCACTGCAAGTGGCTTCATCTTCCCGTGGGGTTCCAGCTTGGTGCCCCTCCTTCATATTAGACGGCAAGCCCCTCCCTTCCACTGCTAGTGTTCGGGTTTGGGACAAAGGTGAAGGCGGCCGTGTGGCTCATAGTTTGGCTCGCGGTCTGTTGCTGTCGGAGGACGTCCGTGTTTTCGACGACAGCACGGACGAGTCATTGGCCCGGAGGTTACAATGGCATACTATCGCGGTAAACCCTTGTTCTTTGTTTTCATTCTTCTACCTTGCATTTTGGTTTGCGTTGCAATAACTATCATCGTTAACCTTTTTAGGCTGCCCAAATGACCCACATCCTGGATGGACGGCTTAAGGATCTCGCCGAAGAGGCCGAGTGAGAAAAGGCGCTGAAAGATGTGGTCGAGATTACAGCAAAGGAGAAGGCCAAGGCTGCAGCAACAGCGGAGAAGAAGGTGGCGGCGATTGAGAAGGCTAAGGCTGCCGCGGAGAAGAAAGCTATGGAGCTAGAGGCTAAGCTCGGGGAGGCCGAGCTTAAACTGGGAGAGGCCGAGAGCCTTACTTCGGCGCAAGTCGAAGAATTGGCCGACATGAGGGCAGCTTTGGAGGCCAGTGAGAGCAAATGGTATAATGAAGGGTTTGCTGACGCCGAGAACTCTGTGGAACCCGTCATCCAAGAGGTTCGTAGGCTCGCGTTTGAAGAGGCTTGGTTCGCGGCCCTGCGAGCCGCGGGGGTCCCCGAGGACTCCCCTTTGAGAGACTCCAGTCGCATCCCTTTTCCCGGGCCCACCTCCGCCGCTCAGGTCCCCCCAACCGTGGACTCTGAAGAAGATACCCCAAGTATGAGAGACCTGGTAGAGGCGATTGACTCCCATGTGGAGTTAACCGATCTAGATATCACCAGCGACGCCCATGCCGACGACCAGCCCGTAGAGGGGCTCTTGCCTCATTCTTCTCCCGCTACCGAACCTCTGCGTGAATCCTCCGCCTAGAGTCATACTATCGAGCAAGTGTAGCACGTGACGAGCTTACCCTTCTACAACATGTTATCTGATTGTTATCTTGCTCTAAGTTTTACTTGCGTTACCTATGTCGTCGGGTTGTGGCGAATGAACAATTTTACCTTTCAACAATTTCTCTTTTACAGGATGTTTTTGCCTAATTTCGCCGGGTTGTGGCGATGAAACAATTGTTGCTTCTTCTTATAGATATATATATATATATATATATATTATTACCATTGCTATTTATTTCGGAATAGAATATTTGTTGAACGTGTTGTTTATCGGTCACTGAATGCTTGTTTAAATTCGCCCTGCATATGTTAAGTATCATTAGGCTTCTGCATGCTCGGTGATAGGGATCGAATCGAGAGTTAGGCTTTTGTCCTTAGCAAAAATATTAGGTTTCCGCCTGCTCGGTGATAGGATCGAACCGAGTGTCAGGCTTCTGTCCTCATTGAAAACGTTAGGTTTCCACTTGCTCGGTGATAGGGTCGAACCGAGTGTCAGGCTTCCGTTCTTAATGAAAACGTTAGGTTTCCACCTGCTCGGTGATAAGATCGAACCGAGTGTCAGGCTTCTGTCCTTAATGAAAATGTTAGGTTTCCACCTGCTCGGTGATAGGGTCGAACCGAGTGTCAGGCTTCCGTCCTTAGTGAAAACGTTAGGTTTCCACCTGCTCGGTGATAGGATCGAACCGAGTGTCAGGCTTCTGTCCTTAGCGAAAATATTAGGTTTCCACCTGCTCGGCGATAGGGTCGAACCGAGTGTCAGGCTTCTGTCCTTAGGTTGGCGAGCAAACATAACCACTTTTAAACCAACCAACATATTCATTGTCTGTGTCTAATCAGTGATAGAACTTTTTCAAGTTGTGCACATTCCACGGCCGAGGAAGCGGTCTTGCATCTAAGTCTTCCAAGTAGTAGGCGCCCGTCCCCGCAATGGTAGTGACCCTATACGGTCCTTCCCATGTTGGCGCCAACTTCCCGGCGTTGGTGTCCCGCATACTACCCACTGCTTTTCGCAGCACCAAATCCCCGAGAGCGAACTCTCTTGGTCGTATACCTCGGTTGTATCGCCGGGCAATCTTCTGTTGATATTCAGCCAGCCGCACCAACGCCGCTTCTCGGTATTCCTCCACTGAATCCAAGCGTTGCACCAATAAGCCGTTGTTCTGACAACGATCATAGTCTGACACCCGTGCACTACACATAGCAACCTCCATGGGTATCACGGCCTCAGCCCCGTATGTGAGTGAGAAAGGGGTTTCCCCCGTAGACCTTCTAGGAGTTGTTCGGTATGCCCATAAAACGTTGTGAAGTTCTTCAGCCCAGCGACCTTTTGCACCGTCCAACCTCCTTTTTAGCCCGTTCAGGATTGACTTGTTAACGGCTTCTGCTTGCCCATTACTCTGCGGGTAGGCCGGTGTGGAATATCTGTTCTTAATACCAAGATCACCACAGAATTCTCGGAATGCCCTGCTATCAAATTGTACCCCGTTGTCAGATATGAGGGTGTCTGGTACACCAAATCTTGTGAATATATTTTTCCAGGCAAACTTCTTAACGTCGACATCCCGTATGTTGGCTAGCGCTTCCGCTTCAACCCACTTAGTAAAGTAGTCAACAGCTACTAGTACAAACCTCCGATTACCGGTCGCCCGGGGAAAAGGTCCGAGTATGTCTAGCCCCCACTGTGCGAAGGGCCAGGGGCTGCTAACCGGGTTTAGATTGCCCGCTGGCTGATGGATTAAGGGGGCGTGTTTCTGACATTGCTCACACTTGCGCACATACTCGGTAGATTCCTTCTGCATCTGTGGCCACCAAAACCCTTGTGTCATTGCCCTATGAGTTAGAGATCTCCCCCCTACATGACTGCCGCACACTCCCTCATGAAGCTCGGTCAATATTGCCCTTACATTCCTAGGGTGCACACACAAAAGATACGGTCCACCGAAAGATCTTCGCTAAAGTTTGCGGTCATCGGATAACCAGTACCGAGGTGTCGTTCGACGAATCCTGTTTGCTTCCTTCTCGTCATCGGGGACCCGGTCGTCGGCCAAAAAGTCAATGATTGGGTCCATCCAACACGGCTCATTTGCCGTAATCGCTGCAACGCCGGTCCCGGCTGAGCGGTTAATGCTTGGTTCGGTTATGACTTCTACCTTTATTAACCGAGGTATGTCCTCTGCTACTGACGATGCCAATGATGCCAGAGAATCGGCATGTCTATTCTGCCCCCGAGGAATTTGGGTCAGTTTCGCCGTGTTAAACTTGCTCATGGTCTGTTTCACTATTTCCAAGTACCCCCTCATTCGAGAATCGCGTGCTTCAAAGCTTCCGTGTACCTGGCCGACCACCAATCGAGAATCTGAAAAAACTTCTACATCTCGGGCACCTATTTCCAATGCCACCCTTAGTCCGGCAAGCAAGGCTTCATACTCCGCCTCGTTGTTAGACGCCCTGAATCCCAGTCGGTAGGAATGTTCCAGCCGTATTCCTTCCGGGGTGATGATAACAATGTCGGATCCCGCGCCCATGCCATTCGCGGCACCGTCTACGAACACCTTCCAAGGTAGTAACTCCACATGGCACACTACCTGTCCCTCGTTTTTAGGGGAAAATTCCGCGACGAAATCAGCTAGACTTGTCCTTTTACTGAGCTTCTTGGTCTGTACCTTATGTCGAAGGCTCCCAGCCGAGTCCCCCATTTGGCAATGTGGCCCGTAAAATCCGTCCTCTTCAACAAGGACTGCAGCAGATACTCGGTGAGGACATAGACAGTGTGAGCTTGGAAATAATGTGGCAATTTCCTTGTGGCGTGCACCAGTGCGAGTACCAACTTCTCCAAAGGTAAATACCTCGATCTGCATCAACCAAGGTTTTACTAATGTAATACACGGGAAGCTGGACCCTGTGATCCCTCAATAGTACTGCATTCACGGCATGGTCGGACACTGAGAGGTACATGAACAGATCTTCCCCGGGCATAGGAGCCGTCAACATGGGTGCCTCTACCAGGTACTCTTTCAGATCCTGAAAAGCCCTTTCACAATCTTCGTCCCAATGGAAGCCCTTCCATATCTTCAAGAGTTGGTAAAATGGCCGACATCGATCGGCGAACTTGGAAATGAACCTGTTGAGGGCTGCCAACATTCCGGTCAAGACTTGGACTTCTTTAGGGCTTCTCGGCGGCTTCAGGCGTTGGATGGCTTCTATTTGGTCGGGATTAACTTCTATTCCCTGGTGTGTGATCAGGTAATCGAGAAATTTGCCAGCTCCTACTCCGAAGGCGCATTTATCCGCGTTCAGGCGTAGTCTGTGTCGCTGTAGTATCTCGAACACCCCCCGGAGATCCTCAGTGTGCCGCGCGGCCTGCTTACTTTTCACTACCATGTCATCAATGTACACTTCTACGGTGCATCCGATCTCTTCTCGAAACATTCTGGTCATCATTCGCTGATACGTTGCCCCAGCATTCTTTAACCCGAAAGGCATCACGGTATAATGGTAGTTTGCATCCGGGGAGATGAACGCTGTTTTTTCCTGATCATCGGCAGCTAGGGCGATTTGATGGTAGCCCTGAAATGCATCAAGAAAACTCATCCTCGGGTGACCATAGGTGGCATCCACTAGTTGATCTATTTTCAGCATGGGGAAGGGGTCCTTTGGGCATGCTTGATTCAAATTTGTAAAATCCACGCAGACTCTCCACTTGCCGCTCTTCTTCCTGACAACAACAGTATTCGCTAACCATTCTGGGAAGAAGATCTCCTGTATCGCCCCGGCTTCCTTCAACCTTCCAACCTCCTGCCGTACCGCTTCGGTATGTTCCTTGGACGACCTCCTCGGCCTCTGCTTTTTCGGAGGGAACGATGGGTCTACGTTAAGCCTGTGGACGATAAGCTCGGGATCCACCCCGGGAACCTCATACGGACTCCAGGCAAACACATCCACGTTCTGTACGAGGAACAACAATGTTTCTACCTTGTCCTCGGCACTCATACTTGCCCCCACCTGGAAATACCTTTCAATGTCCGGCAGTATCTTAACCCTGACAAGATCCTCGGCCACGCTAGCCCCCGCTGCTTCCCGGGGTTCCTGTAGTTGCTACAAAAGATCCTTCTCTGCGGTTCTCGCCGGTTCACCTTGCCCGTCCTTCCGGTTAACCGCAGCTACCAAACATTGTCTGGCGGTCTGCTGACTACCCAGAACTACGGCGACGCCATATTCCGTGTGGAACTTGACCTTCACATGCAGAGTGGAAGGAACCGCCCCCATAGCATGGATCCAAGGCCTCCCCAAGATGGCCGTGTAAGGAGAAAATGACGTCACGACCACAAAAGTCACCAATACCTCCTTTCCCTCCATATTCACGGGAAGCGATATCTGTCCCTCGGGGATTGCCACCTGCCCATCGAACCCGATTAATGGTGTGTCATACCTCGAGAGGTGCTTCTTTTTCAGGCCGAGCCCCTTGAAAAGGTCCGGATACATCACATCGACCCCGCTTCCCTGGTCTACCATTATTCTTTTTACTATGAAGCTGTTTACCCGAGCAGTCACCACCAGCGCGTCATCATGTGGTTGGATAGTTCCCTTCAAATCGTCATCACCGAAGGCGATGGGGTCTTGTGTTGTTTTAACCTTCTTCACCGGGGGCCGTTCTTCCGAGCAACCCCCCACATTTGCAATGGTTAGTACTCCCTCCCTCCCGGACATCGCCGTGCTCTTTGGGACAGCATGGATTACTTCAATCACTCCTAATGGGGGAGGAAGGGGATTCCCTCTCTGATGTGGGCCTTGCCCGACACTCTTGTCTACAGAGTCGATCACAAACTCTTTTAAATGCCCGGCCCTTACTAACTGTGCTAAGTGATCTTTCAACACTCTACATTGCTCGGTGGTGTGCCCCTTGTCCTTATGGTAGGTACAGAACAGATTCTGGCTTCTCCGAGACGGGTCGCCTAACATTTTGTTCGGCCACCTGAAGTACGGCTCATTCTTGATTCGGTCTATAATCCTGTGCACCGGCTCTTTGAACATTACATTCACTTCCCCCGTTGGCGGTTCCGCTCCCTGCGTCCTCAAGTCCTTTCGGAGCCTTGGTTGAAAACTGCTCTGCCGAGGTCTACTTGCCAACAAGGCTTTGCCCTTACTCTGTAGCCGATCATCTTCAAGGCGCTTGTACTCCTCGATGCGCCTCATGAGCTGCCTCATATCCTCGGGAGGCTTCTTCGTCAACGATTCTCGCAGCTCGGAGTCCTTGGGTAGTCCCATTCGGAAAGTACTTGCCGCGATTTTCTCGTTCCCACCACCAATCTCGTTGTAAAGCTCCCAATAGATAGCAACGCGTCCACGGGTTGAGGTACCCGGCTACATGTTACGAACCGAATACCAAACTCCTGTATCAATTCGGCAAAACTGTAGATGGAACCCTTCCTCAGCCTATTAAACCATCTCAGAGCGGTGGGCCCGAGACTCGAGGGGAACACCTTGCACATCAGTGCGTCATTGTGAGTGTGAAGAGACATCATTTGGATGTAATGGCTGACGTGCTCTACTGGATCTTTCTTCCCGTGGTAGAAATCGAACGGGGGACGAGTAAACTTGCCCTGCAGTGGGGCCTGCTCGATATCTCTAGAGAACGGTGAACGTGCGGCGCTCCGTAAGGCTCGACTCATTGCATCCATAGCAGCATTACGGGGACGATGCTTTGGGGAGTCTGAGCCCCGATCTGCATATCCTTGTGATCGTGAACGTTCTCGGCGAAGACGGGACTCCTGGGAATGCGAGCGGCCCCGGTGATGTCGAGAACCAGATTGGTTGGAGTCTTCGCGGCGGTTTCTTCCGCCGTACACTTCTCTTTCTCGGTGGTCTCGGCCCCTTCTCCTTCGACTGTCCATTGCCTTCAACTCTAAATTTCTAACTAGCCGTCTCAACCGCTCAATTTCCTGATCTCTCACGTCGAACTGCCCGTGTCCTGATGCTCCCGAAACTGTCCGGTGGGTTTGGTACGACCTTTCACCCAAGTCAGATTGCTCTGCTCCTTCATCGCGACCCCTATCCTCCCGTCTCTTTTGCCTCCGCTCTCGCCAAGTAGACCCTACCGAACCGCTTTCGGCTTGACTCGGACTTCCGTCAGACATTTCACCCGGGCGTGAGCCTCGGTCGGGCCACCAATTCGTAGGAGATTCCCACAGACGGTGCCAATTGTAACCGCAAAGGATACGATGGACAAGCCAACCTTCCCTTGGGCTCACAATCTATTTACTAAATATGGGCTTTTGGATTTCCTACTTCTGGTGATCCAATCTCTTGAGAACTCCCAGCCCTCTCCTCGTGATTCACCTCTCTTTCTCCCATTTAGATTCCTTTCTATGGACAGTATTATCTCTCTCTTCCACTCTCTGTTTTTGGCTTGGAATTGCCGACCTCCTCTCTCCTCTTACTTCTCCTATTTATACCCCAAGGTTTAATGGGGTGTCATGATTGCCTTGACAATTAGTGGAAGAAGTGGTCCAATACTATTGTGATTAAGTGGAAGTTTAGGCGGGAGTGGTACGAGGCGAAATGTGGCCTGGGAACTAGTTCCCACTTCAATGGCTTGCTCGGCATAGCACACTCCGAGGTACTGCCGAACATTGGTTAAGCTTCTCACGATGTTCGGGAAGTTATCCGTCCGGATGCGCTCCCAACGGATGACGCGTGACATGTATGATCATCTTTATTCCTGCTGAGTTAGGGACAGCCAATGCCTGGGCCGAGAACTTATGGGCTGCTGCAAGATTGGTCCGAAGGCCTTAATGGGCCCGGGTAGCAGGTGCCGTACACCCTCCAAACCACATGTTCCCAATTTTTCTCTTTTAGGATTCATAGGCTTGGTACATGAATCATATCTTGAACATTTTTGACATTTATAGCATTAATTTGTTGAAGTTTGGATAACTTGACTTCAGCTCCCCTTCCGCTGGAGGTACAGCTTTAAGGAAGATGATGGAGTTTGATCACCCTTTAGACTTCAGCTGATATGACAGCTCTTTGGCACTGTTCACGTCAGGCAGAGGGTGGCAGAAAACTGATGGGACAACCCTTAGTTCATTTTCAAAGGCTTGGTTCTCTTGTTGGGGTCTCTAGTTGTTTTTTGGTTAGGGATGAACAAGGGCTGGTTGCCTTCTCTTAAGCCTCTTGCTGGGGACATTTTGGGCTGAAACTTTGCTCTATTTCAGCACTTTTAGTTGGGCCACATGCCCTTTCTTTGCTTGGGCTTGTTCCCTAATGAGATTCTTGGTCCTACAAAATGGGCATTAAATACATGCTTTGCCATGAGTTTTTTACTCCTCTTGGACTTTAGTGGTTAGTAGAAATAAAATGAATCGTGAGCTTTAATAAATATTTATGATAGATTTTGGGTATTAATTTTCATGGGCTTTAAATAACAACTTGTATAGTTTCTCATAAATTTTGCTATGGATTACTTTGTGAATGATATTTTCTTTGGGGCTTTTTAAATAATGACCTTTAATATTTTTTTTGAAAATAATATTTACCATGAGTTTTAAATAAATATGGCAACAACCACTATAATGGAATAATGTGATGTTCTCATGTGTTTCTCTATAGATAATCATAATGGACAAGTAGGATGAATAATTACCATGAGTTTTGATAATAAATATTATGAATGTTATGGTGTAAGATAGATACTGAACTTGAGTTTTTAATATAAAATAAATGTCATGAGTCTAATAATCATAACTTTCCATGGGCTTTTATAAGATGATTGCCATGGGTTTTGAGAATAGATAATTCATAAATTCCATGAGCTTGTTGTAGTAATAGGCTTAAGAATCTAAAGTATTGTTCATTATTGGACTTTTAAGTGGAACAATTCTGATATAGTATTTTGCCAAGTATTAATAACATTGGGCTTTTGATAGAATAATGTCAAGTAGTTAGCTTGGGCTTTTAATAGTGCCGACGTAAGTTGAGCTTTTGATATTGTCAACGAGAATTGGGCTTTGATATTGCCAATGAGAATTGGGTTTTAAATATTGCCAGCAAGAACTGGGTTTTGATATTGCCAACGAGAATTGGGCTTTAATGTTGCCAATGGAAATTAGGCTTTGATGTTGCTAATGAGAATTGGACTTTAAATATTGTTAGCGAGAACTGGGCTTTGATCATGAATTTGAATTCCATTGATAAAATTGTTTTGTCATGGACTTGAATCATGGGCTTTTCAAATATTGCCAAGCATAAGTATTCTTGGACTTTAAATAGAACAGGAAGTGTTTGTTGGGTTCATAGGGCCAATTTTAGACTTAGCTAAATAATTATAATAAAACTGGATAAAATATGAGTTTTGAGAATTTTTGTAATAGTTTATATCATAACTCAATTTAGATAATGAGATATGAAACATTTGTGATTATCATAATAATAGAGCGAAAAATATTTGGGAAAACCCAATAACTTATTAGCGGTATAAATAGGTGGTACTTGAATAAAATTAGGTGTAAAAAAAATACCCTAACAACCTTATGACCATATGAGTGAGGCTACTACTACGAAAGTAGGAACCTACGAGGGGTTCATCATCGACACTTCAATTATAATGTATTAATCATAGTGTACCACCATAATACTTATGAAAAATTTTGTATCTTACTTGATAAATGATAAAATATAAACAATATCACGTTTTGCTTTAAAAAAAGAGAAATAATATGTCCACATCATTTTAAATTAGGTAATTTCTCGTTAAAAATAAGTTGGGCCAAACTTCAAACTAGGAACTAGAAAGTAGATAATCTCAACCCAAGTCGTTTATTTTTTTTTCCGTTAAACTCACACGCCACAAGCAAGGCAGTTACCTGCGCAGAACGAGCTATATGGAGAAACACACACACACACACACACACACACAACTGCCCGATGTGGGATCGTATAGAGGCAATTTCCAAGCAGAAACGGTAAATATTTTTTTGTTAAACTCACACGCTACAAGCAAGGTAGTTTTAAGGAGCGAGAAATAAGGAGAAATACACACACACAACTGCCCGATGTGGAATCGTGTGGAGGCAATCTCCAAACAAAAGCACTAGTAAATAATTTTTTGTTAAACTCACCCGCCACAAGCAAAGCGGTTACTTGAGCGGAGCGAGTTATAAGGAGATACACACACTACACCCAATTCGTTTATTAAACCGAGCTGTACAAAACCGAACCGTAGGAAATCTACTTCCCATATTTTTCTCTTCTGTTGGGTTTCTTTCTTTCCTGACTTCCTTCCCCCAATCTAGAGAGTAGAGATTTCCACCGAAATAACCGCACACTCACCTCCACCGGAGCCGCTGTCAAAACATTTCAACTTTCAACTCTCTTTCTTTTCTCTTTCTCTAGTCATGGCTCTAGTAACCCGAACTCCCCACCGCCTCTCAAGCTCAATAATCCCAGTACTCTCACAGCGCCTCCTCTCTACCACCTCACCCAGCGGCGGTTCCGCCACTACTCCGGCCCCCTATGCCCGGGGCCCACCGCCCGCGGGCCTCTCGAAGGCGGCGGAGTTCGTGATCTCGAAAGTCGATGACCTCATGAACTGGGCCCGGACTGGGTCCATCTGGCCCATGACTTTTGGACTTGCTTGCTGCGCCGTCGAAATGATGCACACCGGTGGTGCTCGCTACGATCTGGACCGTTTCGGTATCATCTTCCGGCCCAGTCCTCGCCAGTCCGATTGCATGATCGTCGCTGGCACTCTCACCAACAAGATGGCCCCTGCTCTCCGCAAGTATATACTTCTTCTTTCAGATTTCATTTTCATTTATTTTGGGTTGCTTATGGTTTTGTGATTGTCGTTGTTTTTTTTTTTTTTTTGGGGGGGGGGGGGTGGGTGTTTAGTTTACTGTTTGGTTGCAGAGAAAATAAGATGTGTGATGTGTTGGATCTCATGTGATTTACTTTCCTTTTTTAGTTTCTTTTAGGTTATTGTGTTTTTTTTTTTTTTTTTTTTTGGGGATAATTCAATGGTTACAATAGTTGAGCTACGAATCTCTTGGCTAATTGTCTGGGACTTGGATGGCTTGTGTTAATTTCTTGACTGTGGGTTTTTTCCTAGTAAGTAGGGACACTTCATTTGGGGCACCGTATCCGTGTTGTATCAGTGTCATGTTATAAATTTTTTAACAAATTGCTCGTGTCGTACCCATGCTTCCTAGGTTTTTGCTAACTTGGCGGTTGGTCGTTCAAATTTTGTTATGGAGTTTGATGTGTGGAGGACATAGTGATTAGTATGGTGGCTGCTTGTGTTAATCTTTTTTTTTTTCCTCAAATGGGATGGATAGGGTGTGCTACAACGTGGTTGTGAGAGATTGTGATGGTAGAATAATTGAATAAGGTCAGTATACTTCCTTCTGCTATAAGAATGGGTGAAGGGTGAATTTGTAGAGCATAAAACTAATGCAATGAGTGTAACTTACTTAGGGCAAATAGAAGGGATTGATAATCCGTTGGTGCGTGATCCTTGTTGGTCAAACATAGATATTAGTATGAATATTACATAGGATGACATTAATGGGGTTTCGATGCTGAGGATAGTGACGGTAATGAGTTATATTTGGCAAAGGGTTTAGAAGGTCTGAGAGCTGTATGTTCTCAAAGAGTGTGTTTGGTAGGGTAGACAAGAAAGATGAGAGAAAATGATGGATAGAAAATGGAAGATGGATTATTATCTTTTATTTGGTAGAGTAGAAAAGTGGAAGGAAAGAAAAAAGGAGAGATGATTCTTATGGGAGAAGGGTGAGGTTGTGGGTTCAAAACTCACACAATGTGTGCTGCTGTCCAATTAAGGGGGGGGGGGGGGGGGAGATGGATAATCCATGCGTACTTGATTCTCAATAGTCAAACATAAATATTAGTATGATGTGCAACGTAGGTTGATGTTAATGGGGCTTACATGTAAAGTATTGTAACAGTAATGAGTTGTATTTGGCAAATGGTTTAGAAGATTAGAAAACTTTATGTTCTCTAAAGAGTGTGTTTGGGGGGTGTGGAAAAGTGAAAGGAGAGAAAAGGGTGGTGAGAAAATGGAAGATGGATTCATATTCTTTCTATGGAGAAAAAAAAAAAGGAGAGATGATTATTTTATATCCAAGCTCACCATTTTTAGTTTTTCCAAAATGGGAGGAAACATGAGAGAAAATGTCTTGAATAGGTGATTGACAATATTATCCCTCTAGTTTATTGAAAACAATTTTATACATTGGATATAAAATAAATATAATACAAGACACTTTGTTTTCTTTCTACTTTCTATTCCTCTTAACAAACACTTACATTAGAAAATATTAGTCCCTTCTTTACTTCTATTTTTTCCTATCCTCCTTACATTTCCCAACCAAACAAATATGGAAAGAGCTTCATAATATGGTCTCTACCATTAACTCACTAATGGGAAACACCTACGTGATACACTTGAAGCTGACATGGATAATAAAAAAAAAAATTTATTTGACAATTAAAAATGCCACCTCAGCAAAAAAAAGAAGAAAAAAGAGAACAAGTCAGCATTTAAAAATATTCTTTTTTTTTTCTTTAACCTAAATTTTCATTTTTCTTTTTATCTTTCCTGGACTTTACCCAGAACTAAACATATCTAAATGGACTCATTCCCTTTTTTTTTCCCCTCTTCTGATGATGTCTGCTTCGTCCTGATCCTAATCCACCTCCACCATGTACAGCACCTTCGCCACCTGTCCCATAATTCTGTTCAATGCTTTCTCCACGAACTTTATTTTTCTCTATCTATACATGCATTGAAAAATCTCACATAAAATCAAACACAAATTAAGGAATTAAAAAAAAAAAAAAAATCCTGTTTGGTTATGGTATTGGAAATTATAAGTGCTAAGGCACTTTTTAAACATGAATCCGTAGAACAATGCCAGGAGAAGATCAAACCTGAGGAAATTAAAGGAATCGAAGAAATTTTGTAGAGTACAAAAAAGGAAAGACAGAAAGAAAGGAAAGGAAAGTGATGGGTTAGAATTCAAAGGGTGCCAAAAAATACTCTTTCCTGCATTTTCATTCGTTTTCCAGGATTTCTCAGCCACCAAACGAAGAACAAAGTTCATCACATACAAATACAAGCCTAACAACCCAGATTTAGAGATTCTCCTTATCTCCTTCAAGCTTAGATCCAGAATTAGAGAGTGGAATTAGATCCAGAATTTCCTTCGTTTTCTAGCAATTTTCTCAGCCACCAAACAAAGAATAAAGTTCATCACAGACAAACATAGGGATAAACAACCTCAATATGTATTAAAAAATTTGATTCGTACAAGCTTGAGAACTCAGATTTAGAGATTCTCCTCCAAGTTTAGATCCAGATTTAGAGAGCGGGTTTAGATCCAGATTTCCTTTGTTTTCTAGATATTTTCTTAGCCACCAAACAAAGAACAAAGTTCATCACATACAAACATAGAGATAAACAACTTCGATCTGTACAAGCCTGATGACCCAAGTTTAGAAATGTTTGGTTATGGGGAAAGTGCAGGAAAGATAAAAAGAAAATTTTGGTCAATGAAAAAAAAGAACATTTTTAAATGCTGACCTTTTTTTTTTTTTTTTTTTTTTTTTTTTTTTTTTTTTGCTGAGTGGCATTTTTAAATGTTAAATTAAATTTATTATTATTATTTTATTAGCTACGTCAGCTTCAAGCGTGCCATGTTTGCACACCGTTTGACTCGTAAGGACCAAATTGACTGAGACCAAATTGATTGTTATGAAAATGTAAGAACCAAAATGGTATCTTTGCCTTATATTTGATAGTAGATAAAGTGGGATATAAATGATTGAAACAGCAACTTCTCTACTCTTTGAACCATCAAGGACTAATAGGTAAGTGATTTACTGATACCTATTGCATAAATGGTTTAGAAACACCACCCTTTCTGTAGAAGAGACTAATAATTAAGCAATCCAGTTGGAATGCATGTGGCAGGAGTGTTACTCTAAGAGATATGACTTCATTATTGTTACATCTTACCCTAGGTTGCATATGACAGCTTCTTTAACTAAACAAGACGTGTAAGGTTGGTTGATTTTGGCTTTGCCACGTTCAGGGTTGTTCTGAAACATAGCTTAGCTTGCTTGTTTGTGTTATAAGACTTCTATTACTGCCTAATAGAGCATTTTATCGTGCCCCATTGGGTTTTATGCTTTTATAGAAGCAGGCTTGGAACTTAATGTTCAACTTGGCTTTCAGGTTGGTAAAGAAGTTAGTTAAACAACATGCTTATGTTGTTCATGAATGAATTCATAGCATTTTGATACACAAGTATGCGCCAAATATAATCCAAAAAGCTTTACTCAAAACTTGGTTTGTGGAGAAAATAAGCGAAGACTTGACCAAACATGCCAATAAGTTGTAACTCAATTGGCACCTCCTCCCCCTTATAAGCGCTTGGTGGAGGGTGAGGTCTGTCGCGGGATTCAAGACCCATCAATAACAATAAAAAAGGACCTGGACCAAACTTGAGTCATTTGTGGTGTATGAGCATAAGAAGTATTTGGTAAAGGAGCTTAAATCAAACTTGCAAGCTTTTATGAATGTAAGAAACGGTTACAGGAGCTATGGAGGTGGTGTATTCATAGTGTTTCATGGTTAAAACATGCTCACTGTTTAAGCTTTCTACCAATCGACATGATTGCATTACTTTGAATTGCATAAAAATGCATGTTTCTTGTGATGCTGGTAGTCCACTCTGTGTCAAATATGTTGCAACTTATATGCAGGGAGAGGTAAGGGTTTTTGACCTTGCACTGAATATTGCTTGCAGGGTTTATGACCAAATGCCTGATCCTCGGTGGGTCATCTCTATGGGAAGCTGTGCAAATGGTGGTGGATACTACCACTACTCATACGCTGTTGTTAGAGGTTGTGATAGGATTGTCCCTGTTGACATCTATGTTCCGGGTTGCCCTCCTACTGCTGAGGCCTTACTCTATGGAATTCTGCAGCTGCAGAAGAAGATTAACAGGCGCAAGGATTTCCTCCACTGGTGGAACAAGTGAGAGATTATTCATATTTCTGGGCAGCTTTGGCTGCATCCTCATGACAATATAATAAGTCAATATGTGGTTATGCTTGCCTTGGCTAAGCGCCATGTAAAGGGAGAACTAGTGTGTTACATGTTATGAACTGTTTCCTGTTGTTTATGGAAGCTGTTAGGGTGGCTCCATATTGTGTAAACCTATTTTTCTGTCTTAAACTTGGAGGTGCATGAATTTTCCTTCATTGTCATGTCTACTCATTGAAGTGTTAAATTGACTGCTTATAGTTCTTAAAATGGGATTAAATAAAATTATTGCATGTGTTTGTGCAATAGGGAGTTCCGGGTTGTGGAGCTATTTACTTTTTAAGTATTCGCTGATTTTGATTTCCAAATTCCCTTGTTTGAATGGACGACTTATGATATTGCATTGGTAGATTTCTAATAGCATAAATTAACTGTCTGCCTCCTAGCTAAATTTGAAAGTCAAGGCTTGCTTTTTGGGCGCATTTAGGTACTACTTATTTTGCTGAAAACTGAAAAAAAAAAAAAAAAAAAAATTTGGTTACTGTTTATATGAACAGTGCACAGGCGCTAGTCAAAAAAAGAAATTAAAAAAAAGGCCAAAAACGCTGAAACACTAAACGCATCAGCTACCCAAATGCACCTACATGAAACAGACACCCTCTGTGAACTTTTTCTTGTTCTTGAAAAAGATGTGGCTTCCCCAAATTCCTTTTATCTTCTCAACTTTCATGGAATTTGTAAAGTGGGAATTGGTGAAAGAGCAGCTAAACGTGCAACTTTGCCTTTACAAATTACACCTGCAGGATGTACCTTAAAGACCAATGCTTTTCATATGAGCAGATTTATTTTTGGCATACTGATGAGTTTGGCTTGTGTTGCGTTGCGAAATCAAATCCATTGGATGTGATATGAAAAAGAAATGGTCACGCGTCCCTCTAAAGGTTTGCTGTCTACTAATAATATTAAAAGGAAAAAGAAAAAAAGGAGAAGGCAGTAACCTTTGGCAAAAAAAATTAATTAGAATTATCGGTATTTCAATAAAAGCCCAGACTTGATGTCTGATTTCTTAAAAGAAAAATATCGGTATAAGGGGGGTGAGAATGTCTCGAGTTAACTTCTGTAGTAGACTAGTAGTTCAGAGCTCAATTCAAGAATTTCAAAGCAAAATTGAGATTAGAATGTGCCTGTACTTCCACCAAAAAAATAAATTTTATATATATATATATATATATATATAGACTTCGGTATTCACTCTTAACCGAGGAGAAAAGAAAAAAAAATGTGATGTTAAGTTAAGATGATGGAAGTTCATCCATTGTTGTATACAATTGTGACGCTTGAGTTAACTAAAACACTTTATATAGAAATTGTAAAAAATTATTGAATGTATGCAAAACAAATAACTCTAGTTGTCACAACTATATTAACATGTTTGTATTACTAACTTATTTTTTGGAGAGAAATTTGTATTATTAATGTAAGCATTCGAGAATCCTTTATCACTACCTGAAGAATTATTTCGAGTTGTTTCCTTCCCTATTGTAGGTACTTATGAGTTCGAGTTTAACTATATCAATTGTGTCATCAATTTTTGTTTTTTTGTCTCTTATTAAGTTAAACTGAAACAAACACATTTTACTCATTTTTCTCTCAATGTCCAAAAACGTAAAGAATTTAATTTAAAAATATACTTGAATGGACTTATTTTATTATCTTATTTTGTTTTAAAAATAAGTTATGTAAACTTAAAAATATTTACATTCTAATAAGATAAAACAAACACACCTATAAATATATAAAAAAGAAAAGAAAAAGAAAATCCTCTATTAAAAAAATCCAATATCCAATATTCTTCTTTCCACCACGACCACTATATAAAACCCTCCCCGTGTTCTAACCTCACTCAATCTCTCTTTCTCTCTCTAGGGTTTTTCTCTCTCTTTCTCTCTCACTCCTAAAATGTCTGACGAAGCACAATACTCCTCCGGCGCTGACATCGCCTCCAACAAACGCAAATACGATGACCAAACGGCGCCGCCTCCGGCCACTCGAAGGCCCACCGGTTTCTCCGCTCCGATCGCGCCTCACTCTCCGGACTCGGCTCCTCCTTCCTACAACGCCGTCACTCCTCCCATTGAAGGCCTAATCAAAGCCAAGCAGCGCGCCCAGGAGGTCGCAGCTCGCCTCTTAATCAGCTCTGCCGGAGCTGCCGCCGCCGCAGTCGGCGGAGGACTCGACGCCAAACGACCTAAGTTCGAGAACGGGGCTTCTGGATTCGATTCTCACGATTCTGGATTCAGCTCTATTCCTCCTGGTTCCGCCTCTCTCTCTACGTTTCGTTTTCTGTATATTGAAATTGTTAGGGTTCTCGATCTATATTGAACTTGTTAGGGTTGAGATTTTTTTGTTTTTGAGCTACATGCGTGTGAATTTCGTGTATTGATTTTATTGATAGCATCTAGGGTTTTGGTTACTAGGGTTATTGATCTAGGTTTTGTGTTAGTGTATTAGTTAGCTATAATTGATTCTAGGGTTTTGGTTGCTAGGGTTATTAATTATAATTGAACATTTATAATGTTAGTGTAAAGCTCTGGTGACTTTGATTTGGTTGGATGGACAGATGTGAAGCCACACACAATGAGCTCTGCTCCTTTGCCACCCGTTTCATATGGGTACCAGAATGCAAGCTCAAGTAAGAAGATCGATATTCCGAACGGTAGAGTTGGTGTTATTATTGGGAAAGGTGGGGAGACGATCAAATATCTTCAAATTCAGTCTGGAGCTAAGATTCAGGTCACTCGGGATATGGATGCGGACCCCAATTCTCCCACTAGGATGGTGGAGCTCATGGGTACCCCAGAACAGATTGCCAAGGCTGAGCAGTTGATAACTGACGTTCTTTCTGAGGTGGTGCTTATTTGTCCTTGCGCTAACTGTACCCTCTAGCATTTTTGTGTGGGCGTGTGTTCAGTGCTAAATTAAAATTCTGTGTGATATTAATATAGCCAGGGTGAACTTAAATTGGTAAAATTGAACACTAAACAAGGTAAACTGAAATTATTACATACATAATTGTTAGTGAAAACTTGGTGTAAAGTTTCAAATTATCAAAACTCGATTTTGCTCCTACATGGTTTGTGGTTGACAAGTGTTTCTTTTTCTTTTTAATGTAAATTGCAGCTAGTAAATGCTCCTCTGGTAAGACCTTTTATATTTTTTCTTTGTCTAATCTTCAGCTAATTTTTATGAAGTGAAAGAAGCACTACTATTTTAAGTGAAGCTTCGTGATTGATTGCAAAAAGAATTTCTCCAGTGATTGTAACTTTAAAAGGAAATCAAATCTTACCTATCAAAAAAAGAAAAAGAAAAAACAGAAATCAAATCTCTTGAAATTTGTGTATTCTTTTCTTATAAAAAATATATATTACTCCCAACTTTGTTTTGTTTTGTTTTTTTGATAAGTTGTACTTCTAACTTTGCATTACCATAAAGATTGAGTGTGATTGTTTATATTATCTCTTCCTTTGCAATTATTGTATAATGTTTGGGCCAGGCTGAGGCAGGGGGTTCTGGCGTGGTTTCTCGAAGGTTGACTGGACAGTCTGGGGCTGATAAGTTTGTAATGAAAATCCCAAATAACAAGGTATACATAAGTTACTGTTTTTGCCAGCTCGAGCTGAAAGTTTTATTGGCATGTTTCAGGATATTATGTGATATGCACCTCATTTCAGGTTGGTCTAGTAATTGGCAAAGGAGGAGAGACAATTAAAAATATGCAAGCTAATACTGGAGCTCGTATTCAGGTTTCCTTTCAGAATATTTGTTCTATCTAAACTTGATTTTATGTATATTTTTTTAATTGTGGGTTCAATTGGGGGGCAACCTGATTTTCTGATTGTATATCTTTTCCCTTGTGCAGGTGATACCATTGCATCTACCCCCTGGTGATACATCGACTGAAAGGACATTACAGATTGATGGGACCAGCGAGCAAATTGAGACTGCTAAACAATTGGTCAATGAAGTCATCAGTGAGGTATGTTGGTTAATGCCAGTTTGCAGATCTGGCGTTGACTATAGACTCTTGGCTTCTTGTGCGTAATTAAAATTTTCTAGTGATGAAAAACTTTTCTTATGAGAAGATAACATTCATTGCCCTTATTGATTTGTATGTGTGCATATTTTATGTTGCATCTTGAAAATAAGAATTCTCATTGTGCACTCTTGATTGTGGAAGTGGATCTTGTTGCTTGGGTTCTTAAGTATTGCTTTTTAATACTATTGCTGTGTCGTTCTCTGATGAAAGTATACTGTTAGATATCTGTTTCAATGGTGACAATTTTCAGGTGTTCATTTGGTTCATCTTTTTTCTGTAGCAAGTATTTGTTATCAACAAAGTTAGAATAGAGATCTTCATATTGCACTGTTATTACAAATGTTCTTTGATACAGGACATAAGGGTTCCTTGTTTTTTTTTGGTAGTAATGGGACGTAATTCCCTTTTGGATTTTTGATTCATTTTTCTTCATGTTATTATTTGCTGTGCCATTACCTGATATCTTGAGAATATAGTGCTCAAGGTTCAGCAGCACTCTTCTTTCAATTAATAGATTCTTCGTTTTGTTAAGTACATTTTTATTTCTTTCCTGAAAGTATCATTTGTCAACTTTGCTTTTCTTGTCCATATGACTATGGTAGGTTCTGTTTGTTTTATTGTTTAATGGTTCTAGAGCTCGTGCTAAAGCTACCAGTCTTCATGTTGAAGAAAGGATTCTCATGATGTTGTTAGTAATTTAGTTATCTATTAAATGCTCTGTAAATTGTTATACTGCTATATCATAGTGTTTTCTTCCCCTATTGCCCTTTCTCTTAAGAAAGAAATAGGTAATATTTACATTCTTATTTTTCATCCTCTATTAATCTTACTCTTAACTATATTCAATACTTTTGGATCTTCATTAAGTGGCTATCTGGTTAATTTTCAAAGGATTGGATACAAAATTTAATGGGGCTGAGTGATAGTAGTACTGTCATATTATTTAGTTATTTGCTCTCTTTTGCACGTAATCTTTGGTACTTTTTTAGGCTACCTTGTGATTGTACATTCAGGAGGTAGTTATTTTGCAATAAAATAGATTACTTATCAAAGAAGGTAATGGATACAAGTATTTTATCATCAATTGCTCTTCTTCCCTTTATTGGACTTGTCAAATCCAGAATTTTGCTTCTGCTGCTGTTCTTGACAGCATGCATGGAGACCATACTTACGTGTCAGAAAAAACTCCGGAAGAGAAGCTGAGCCTCTGGAATATTAACTGCTTTGATAGGGATTTCTTTAATTGTGTATTGTTACTAATTTTTGAGTTAGGACTCCTGTAGCGTGGTTCGCAATGCTCAATATGCAGCTGGATGGCTCGTAATTTAGTTCTCTCTCAAATAATCTTAATTGTTATACCACCATATTATAATGTGTTCTCCCCCTATTGCACTTTCTGTTAAGAGAGAAATAGGTAATATTCGCATTCATAGTTTTCATCACCTCTATTAATGTTACTCTTAGCTATATATTCGATACTTTTCTGGATCTTCATTAAGTGGCTATCTGGTTAATTTTCTTATGATTGGATACATTTACTTTATCATCAATTGCTCTTCTTCCCTTTATTGGACTTGTCAAATCCAGAATTTTGCTTCTGCTGCTGTTCTTGATGGTATGCATGGAGACCATATTTTGTGTCAGAATGAACTCTGGAAGAGGAGCTGAGCCTCTGTTTAATAACTGCTTTGACAGAGATTTCTTCATTTGTGTGGTTATTAGTTTTTGAGTTAGGATCCCTGTAGCACAGTAATTTGCAATGCTCTATATGCATTTGGATCTCTTACGGATTAAGTTCTGAATTTATATATAGTCTATGAACGTGCAGCGTGTTTTGACTTGTCTGCTCCTTGAATTTATCATATACTGCAGTTAGATTATTATGTATATGTTGATTTTGGTGGATGGTGGATGTATGAGATTGAGGGTTGAGCAGAGTTGAAATTTGATAGTTTGAACTGGCAGTCTCTCGTGAGAGTGTTTATTGTTGTCATTTCTAAGTGCTATGCAGATTTATTGGATAATTGGTTTCTGGCAGGCCCTCCGTACTTGTTTTCTGTTTAGGTTATGGGCTCATGAAGGCTTCCTTAATTCCTATGATTTATATTGGTCCAAATCTACAATCATTCTTAGCTTATGTCCAAGTGAATAATTATTGGGATTATAGCTTGTTCAACCGTCAAATGTGCTTATTGATTCTGTAACTATGACTGATGTTGTTATTGGGAACTATTGTAGGGTTAGTGTGTATTGGACCCTTGGTGACACCAACATGGAATTCTTTGTGTTGGTGTTCCCTCAGCATCACTCTGGTATGGTTCTAAAACCCAATTTCTGATATTATATTATGGAGTGAAGCTGCAAGTTTCTGTTGATGGAAATACAAGGTCATTGGGCTGAATTATTTGTCATTGGATGAGGACCTTAAGGATTATTGTGTTGATACTGTCTATTACGATGAAGTTCCTTGTGATATTCTTGTTAGTACATTGCTCAACATTAACAACAATTAGAACACCCAGTTTACCTCATTTTAATGTCACATGCCCCCCTTTGTTTCTCTTGATTAGCTGAACTCGGAAAGTTTGATTTCATTCTGTCCTATGCATAGTTCTAATTTCTTAGTCCTGATTTTGGTCACTGTTTTCAGTCAAAGTTGTCCTTTGACTGTTAGATTGTAATATATTATATTTTCTCAAGTATATTATAAATATTTTCCAGTTTTAAGAGAAGAATGACAAATGTATGTATACACAAACTTGGTAAGCTTCTTTAAAGAGATCTATTTACTTGACCAATGTCTAGTTGGCTCAAAATTTTGACATTCTAGGTTTCCTGTGCTCTTATTCTGATGCTTCTGTTTATAAATTATGATGCACAAATGGATATTATTGAAATATACTTTCTGGTTTTTACTTAGTTATGAACTTGTTGCCTCTTCATGGCAATGGAGTTCATGTCTCTTTTATGTAAAATCTTGTATAGTATTGTGGTTCTTTTTTTTTTTTTGTACCCATTCACTTTGAGTAGGGAGAGGTTGGGCTTCTGCTGGAGTAACTCAATATCTCCTCAACCAGTACGGTATGTAGGCATTTATACCCCCTTCTTAGTACAGTATGAAATCCAATAATCCTTGTATGGTCTTATTTGCTATCTGTGTTACTCTGTTGAATTTTTGGACCTTTTCCATTCTATGTTGTTTATATGTATATATGTATGCACATCCTGTGGTTTTTTGTATGCGCATATGTTCCTAGCATTTTGGAAAAGTTCGCCATGGTTATTTGTGGAAACAATTTTGTGCAGAATCGTGTTAGAAATCCTTCAATGGCTGGAGGGTACCCTCAGCAAGGTTACCAAGCACGGCCTCCTACAGGCTGGGGCACACCTGGGGCTCCCCCCGTTCAACAACCAAATTATGGCTATGTGCAGCCTGGAGCATATCCAGCAGGCCCATCTCCCCAGTATAACATGTCTCAGCCTCCTTATTCAGGCTATCCTCCTCAACCTGCGTCTGGTGGATATGCCTCCAATTGGGACCAGTCAGCTGTCCCACCATCTCAACAGACTTCTCAGGGAGGTGGTAATGATTATTACAGTCAACAGCCACCTTCACAGCAACAGCAAACCCCTGGTGGTCCTGCAGCTCCGGCAGATAACTCTGGTTATTATTATGGTCAACAACAACCTTCAAGCTATAATCAACAGGGACAGGGTTATACTCAAGATGGCTATGGAGGGTATCAGGCACAACCTCAATCTGGATATGGCCAACCACCATCATATGATCAGCAGCAAGGATATGCTTCTGCTCCTACCTATGGGAATGTGACTAATCCAACACAAGATGGGCACACTCCCTCCTATGGTTCCCAGGGGGATTCGACCCAGGCTCCACCTGTCCAGCCTTCTTCTGTGGGCCAGCAAGGATACACTAGTGGTCAACAGCCTAGCCTCAGTCCTGCAAGTTATCCAACTCAAGGAACAACACAGCCAGGTTATGGTATTCCCCCAACTTCGCAAGCTGGCTATGGAAATCAACCACCAGCTCAGCCTGGATATGGGCCTGGCTATGGAGCACCTCAAGCTCAGAAACCTCTTGCGAATCCCCCAGTTTATGGGCAGCCTACGCAGTCACCTGGTGGCACCCCTGGAGGCTATGGCCAGCCTGCCCCTGTGCAGCCAGGATATCCCCATTCTCAGCCGCCAGCTGCTAGTTATGCTCAGCCAGATTCTGGTTCGCAACGTGCCCCACCATCCAATTATGGTGCTACTGCTGGCCAGCCAGGTTATGCAGCTCCACCTTATGGTGCACCACCTGTCAGCCAGCCAGGTTATGGACAGACACCACTTCCATACAATGCATATGGTACTGCTTACTCACAGCCTCCGGTTTATTCTGCTGATGGCAGTGCTGGTGGGAACACCCGTGGGACCTATGATGCAGCACCTGCTTCTCAGACTGCTCAGCAGAGTGGAGTTGCCAAAACATCACCCCAGAGTTAATGATATCTGATAAGTAGAGTCCTTCTGGTAATTTGGTAAGGGTTTTTTTCTTTTCTTTTTTTGGTTATTCCTATGGTTAGGTCTAGGTAGGTCTTGTATTGTCAAAGTCATAGATCTAAGGCAAGGAATGGTCGGTTTTGGTGTTTTATCTGTTGGTATGATATTTTATACTTTGTTCTAAATACTGATGCCAGCTTTTATTTCTAGTTATGTTATTTTAAATACTGCGTGCTTTAAGCCTTTAAGTACCTTCAATCCAGCTCGTGTTTAGTTATGTTGTGGATACTTTGGTTTGGCTGACTCTTTTAATGGAGTTGCATTTGGTGCTCATCTTTTATTGGATTTTATTTTTTAATGAGAAACTCTACTCCATTTTCCCCCAATCCAAACTAGCCATTAAATGTCTCAAAGTAATGTAGTGAAAAAGATATCTCTCTCTCTACGAATAGTGGTTTTTCCTTTTATTGAAGATCCATGCAACATCTCGGCGGGGACTGTTTGCTAGAGAAATGCCTTTTTATGCTTTTCAACTAAATGCTGTGAAGGCCTGTGCACATGTTTTTATCTGCTCTATGGCATGTGGATTGAGTTAGATGGGGATCCAAATCTTATAAGATTGGATAATTTGTGTGCAGAGTTGGAACATGCGAAGTTGAGATTTTAGTTGAACGCCGGGACGTAGTCTTGGTTCTCTAACCTCGGATGTGATAGTCAAGGAAATTCTTGTAGTTACCATGCAACATGATATAAGAACTGATTCAATTGAATTGAAAATTTTGAAGAACACGAAAGAAACACTTCACATATTTTATATTTCCAGCCGTTTCATTTTTGGGTTTTATAACTAGACATTTTATAATTACAACCGTTTCATTTTTGGGTTTTTATTTATTATTATTATTATTTATATCTAGACGTGGATATTGATGTAAATAATAAATATCAAATAGTCACTATTCCGTGAATGACGTTAATGTTAAAACGAATGAGTTACTGATGTTAATGTTAAAACAAATGAGTGACGTTAACGTGAAAACAAACGAGTTACTGCCAAAAAATTACACTTATATATTCATAGCTGTAAGGGCACAATTTGGTTCTTAAGCTCAAAAAGTAAAAGGATCTAGGCTCAAAGAGTCTAATACAATAAATTTGTAGAGAGTGAGTTAGAAAACTAGATTCTAATGAGTCGGTTAACAACTATAGTGGGTCCAGATGACAAGAAAACAAAGAGAAACTAGTTTTACCCAAAGAAAATCGTTTTCAGCTCAATCTGAGTAAATTAGTTCTTGTATATATTTCTTTTGAATTTGGTTACAAGTCCACTTTTTATTGCTATAGTATTTTTCTCTCTTTCTGAATTCTCCAATACCCCTCCTTTTGGGGTTTCTTTCTCTTTTATACTATCCTATTTCTTTCATTTCTACCTTTCACGTGTAGGTCAAGTTACTGGCTTTGATTCTTATTCCATCAGCACCTTTTTAAAGTCTCTGGAAGTAGTTATAAGGCTAAAAATTACTGTTCAAGTATCACTTTCACATTAATGTGACTAGAGAGTTAGTTGCAGAGCATTCTATGCGGTGGTAGTAGTTTTTTCTTAGATATTTCTTAGCTTCCATTTGTCCTATACTTTCATGATGTTTATCCTTATCAATAGAATTCTTCAGAGTGTTGCTTTTGATGGCAGACCACACACTTCTGACCTCTACTTCGTTTAGTTGAGGAGGCATTTATTCTCGGATTACCTTCTCACATTCTAATAGACATAACCTTTTCGTAACTCACTGATCCTTACCCTTTCACCAACGTTTCCTCGTTCTCGGATTATTAAGTGTCCTCGGACAAGGTCCATGGTTCAATATACATTTCTGGGCCTTTTACCCTTACAATAGCCTTTATAATTAGAAAGACTTTCACTCAAATTTAGTTAGACCGAAGTGGATTGAAAATAAATTTGAGATCTATACTTTTTAAAAAATAAATTTAGATTTAGAAATTAGAATAGGTGCTCTCCGTCCAAATTTGTTTTTTCCAATTATCTAAGTGCACCAAAATGGATTGAAGTGGATCAAATTTGACCAAAATAGATTGAAGTGGACCGAATAGAACCAAATGACTGAAGTGGACTGAATTAGAATGAATAGGATTGAAGTGGACCAAATGGACTGAATAGAATCGAAGTGGACTGAACAGGATTGAATAAGACCGAATAGGACCAAAGAAGACGGAATAAGACCGAAGTGAATTGAATAGGACCGAATATGAGCAAAGTGGACAGGATTGGCCGAATAGAACCGAATGGACTGTATCCCAATTTATTTATTTATGTAACCTTTTTTTTGAATTTGACTTCCTCAAAATTGAGTAAATCGAGTTTAAAGTAGAACTCCATTTCACCTATTGCGGTCTTATTCGATCCAATTTGGTTCACTTTGGTTTTATTCGATCCTATTTAGTTCACTTTGGTTCTATTCTGTCTATTAGAATAAAGTTTCGCTCCAAATTAGTTTAGAGAAAAACTCTTCAAAATTTTCATTCTCTTTTTTAGATATAAATTTTGAAAATCTAACTGTTGAATTTCATGTTCTTTATATTCTTATTTTTTATACACAATTTTAGATCATAAAAACTTGAAATTTTAACATTTATTTGATGGGATAGTAATTGATTTTTGATTTTCTTAAATTTTTGTAAGCATGAAAGATGTAATAAGAACATCCAATTCAACAGTTAGATTTTTAAAATTCACGTTAAATATAAAAATATATAAAAAGTTTGAAGGGTTTTTTCAAAAAGCAAAACTCACCTCCCAAAAACAAGTTATTACCACCAAACGACGCCGGTTTGCCCTCACCTTAATCATAAAAACAGTGTAAAAGACTGAGCTGAGCTGAGCAGAGCAGCAGAGACTAGAGAGAGAAAGGGAGCGATGTTAGCAATAGGGAGCGCGATTCGAAGGATCCACACAACTGTAGATGCTCCACGCCTCACCAGATTCGCTCTTCATCCCCCTAAATCTGTATGTGTCACCGCTTTCTCTCTCTCGCTCTTCTTCAGCTTTAGTCCTAATTCATAATGCATTGTATATTTCTCTGTCTTAAAGATTTACTCAATATTATTGCAAAAAAATTTCATTGAAATTGGGAATCCGTGATATAAGTTATTAGCTAGTTACTTTGTTTGTGATTATTTGATTTTTCCAAAATTTTTTATTTTTTTGTTTATAAATTTTAGGTAGAGGTGGGATTTGCTGATGGTAGCATCTTTAATTTGTCAGCTGAATTTCTAAGAGTACACAGCCCAGCTGTTGACAGCAAGATCAGGTCTATTGGTGGTGAAAAGGTGATTGTTACAACAATATTTTCTCTCTATAATTTTGCCCAAAAATTTTTTTTTTTCAAAAAGGAGTTGTTACTTTGTTGGTGGATTTTTCACTAAGGCCTCAAACAATGAGCTCATTTGTCTAGTTGGAAAAAACATATTTTCTCACTTTCAAATGAATTGATTATCGCGGAATATGTTTCGTGTTTATGATTTCAACTTGACATGAGCCAGGTGATTTCTGGAAGGCGTCATGTGGGAATCATGTCTGCAGAGCCCGTAGGAAACTACGGGGTAAGGTACTGTAAGTTTGATTAAGTTTAGGCATCATTGTTTAAATTTTTGTTTCCGGAGATGTATCTGCTAACAAATTTTTCACATTTGATGATGTGGTGCTGTTCTCATTTTGGTTGACGTGTCAGGATTGTTTTTGATGACTTGCATAAAACTGGGATATATTCCTGGGATTATTTTTATGAGCTTGGTAGCAACAAATTTACCTTCATGAGAAATTATATCAAAACATTAAAGAAGCATGGACTCACCCGGGATCCACGTAGAAGAAAATAGCGGACTTCTGTCATATCATCCTAGCTTGTTCTTCAATTGATGTCTCATGAGCATATTGCAAATCAACTTTTGTCTTAGCTAGCAAGGTATCCACCATTTCCACCATGCTTACAATTGTTATGTAACTAGACATCTGTATGTATATAAGAATTTACTGTGGTTGTTTTTTGATTTATTGATACAGATTGATTGCTGGAGACCTTAAAAGAGAATTAAGCATTCTTGTTGACAATATAGGCTATCATCATGCACCTGTAGTGTAAATCAGTTGGCCTTCTAAACCTTAACTGATTTGTTGAGCTGTTTATATGTACTTCCAGGTTATTTTACTTCCCTGATAATTTCTTCATAATATCTTGGATCGAAATAAATGAAAAGTGATTTAGAAAGATGGTTCAGCTGATTTATATACTAGTTTTGTACTAATCTCTTGGTTACCTACATGACAGGATTATACATAAATGGAATGTAACCTAACCATGGTATCACTTTTAATTTACATTGTCTTGTTAGGGCAACTGAATTATTTATAGGTTCCATCAATTTCTTAATGAATAAATCTAGGGAAATACTCAATTTCACATGCTGAAGTGGTTGACTGTGAGTGGTGAACACTTTCTAGCCGCTATTATTTACATGGTCCCAGCACCGTTTTTTTCCGCTACTCACAATTGATCTCTTCAGTAAGTTGTAAAATTGAGTGTATTTGTAGTATTGTTGTTTCTTAATTTAGGTGAAACAAGTTCATGTGTGATGAATTAATTCTTTTTTTTAATGGTAGATGAATTTATTCCATTACATGAATGTATCATAATAATTGCCATGCTGGGAAAATGAGACGTGTATGAAACTTATATGTGAAATGGATTGAAAGAGTATTTCACGATTAAGATTTTATTTTCTGGAAATGACAGTGTATGAAGTACCAAATCATTTAAAATTATAAATGATGGGAGACCGCATACATTTTTTAATTTATAATATTTAATTTGAATCATGAACTAGATTCATTTCACATGGAGAGGATGCTAATAGATATATTGGGCAATTAAGATTTGTTATCCGCTAGCAACCCGCATACTTGTGTGGCAAGCACCAAGTTGATGGGTGCTAATTACACATGCGCAGTGAGAGGTTCAATAGGAAAACCAAGATCCAAATATAATTTTTAGGAACAGCAATCATGAAGAAATGGAATGCAATTTGGAGTGTTACAGGAGGAGCGATAATTGTAAGATTTGTATCAATTACTGTATAATTTTTGTAAGAAAAGACATTTAGGAAAATTAGAAAGCTACATACTCACCTAGAGAGTAAGATATACAATATGACACCCATGACCCAACTCAAATGCCACATATCACTTTTAGAAGTTACTGATCCCTGAGAAATTAAAGTGCCTCTGGTGAGAATCAAAGAATCTAACAACTAGGTATGTGAACTCCACAGGACTCGGTCCAAAATCCATAATCTTCATAGAATAATGCTACTTTGGTTCAAGAACTGACGGTTTTCTAGCTTCAAGTCTCTGTAGACAATGTTGGCAGTATGAAGAGCTTTTAACCCTTATACAATATAGAAATCATTTGCACAGTATGTGATAAAATTAAATTCGTTAAACTTCATTACAACGCATAGACAAAAATTGAATTAAAAACAAATAATAATAACAAAATGTTTAATTCACAACAAAAACTTATCTATATTTATATAATATCTAAAAGTTAAAGTGTTGTTACGCTCTTATTGAGCCACATCAAGGTAACATTTCAATCTATTTTGATCCATTAGGTCCACTTCGGCCCATTCGGTCTACTTCAGTCCATTTTAGTCCACTTCGGTCTAATTCAATATATTTCAGTTCATTCGGTCTACTTCAATTCTAAAGTACTCCTATATTAGTAAATAATTAGTTAATTTAATTATTTTGTTCAATTTTTTTTTTGTTTGATACAAGATATAAATTCAACTCTAGCATAATTTAAATATATATGTGTGAAGCTCTCTCTTGAATACTTGAACTCCAGCTGTTATTGCCTACACCCCACAAGCACTTGTACTTGTGGAGTGACTATCACGCTAAGGGTGCGCGGTGGTCACTCTACAAGTATAAGTGTATTAAGTAATTTAGCATTTTTAAAATTAATATTAATCAATCAATAAGTTTGTTCGGGGGCCTTTTTCGGTTGCCCAGCCATGTGTAGTCCTTTAGAGGGTGATCTTATTAGACCTGGGTTCTTTTTGGGGAGTTGCCTCTGAAACTCAACATTGGACCACGTGGTCTAACGGCTACCAGTGTACTTTTAAGCCTACAAAGCCATTAAAGCCAAAGTCTAAGAATCACGATAATAGTCGAATAAATATGTAGTACGCGTTTGGTATGATAGCTTTGATTAGTAGTTGTAATAACAGTTGAAATAAAGTAGTATTTATTTAGAGGTAAAGTGATCATGTACTTAATGACGTAAATTTAAAGATATGAGAGCAAAGTCATATATCTTTGTATAGTTTATAGCTCTAGCTGTGTAATATCAGCGGGCTGATAGGATTTTAGCAGGATGCCAGCGGTAGAGGCTAGTTAAGTTTACTTCTCTTATCATGCATTTAAATGAGTTTAAGCTTTGGTTAATAATTGTAATAGTTTTAATAGTAGTTGGAATGAAGTAATATGTATTTAAATGTGAAGTAATCATGTATTCAATGAAGTAAATTTAAAGATATAAAATCAAAGTCACTTATCTCTGATGGTTTGCAGTCCCAGCGGTACAGCTTCAGCGAGTTGATAGTATCTCAGCAGAGTGACCTCAGCGGTAGAGGGGCAGTTTGCCATGATAACTTCAAGATTAAAGAGGAAAAATGGGTGCAACTGGAGGGAGAGAAAGTATGCCCAGCTGTGTGTAGGGGCTGGTTAAGCTTGCCCCTCTTATTATGCACTTAAATGACTTTTCCCTTTGACAGTACTCTTTTAGTTGTTGTGAAGTTATAAATAATGTTGCCTTCCATGAAAAGGGCTTTTGTACAGAGTATTTGTGCCTTCTAAGAAAAGGGCTTTATGCAAGAAGTAGTTGTGCCTTCTAAGATCTTAGTGCATTTTAGGAGAAAGGCTTTAGTATTAGAAGTTTATGCCTTCCGTGAGAAGGGTTTTTAGTATGAGTGTTGGTATCTCTTGAGAAGTGTGGAGATGGTAAAAGATATAGATGTTTTGTAGGATGTAGTGTTTGTAGTATGTATGATATATGAAAGTATGTGAGATATGGAGGTTAAAGGTAGTAAACATGTGAGATTATAACTGCTGGAGAAGTTGTAGAGGTTGCTTTCCAAGAGGAAAGATTTTGTAAGATGAGAGCATGGAGATGTATTTTGATATTTGGAGATAGGAACAGTAAGATAGGTGTATTTTCTAAATATAGAGTGAGAAAATGAGTATAAGAGAGGTAATAGTGCTGTAGTGTGTTTAGTAGTGTTGCTGGAATTTACTGCTGGGATTTTCTGCTGGAGGATGTGTGAAGGCTTATGAAGAGTATTTATGAGCTAAAGGCTGAAGAGTTTAGTTCCTCCTTTGGAAGCTAAAAATTCAGAAGCTTAGAGCTTCATTAGAGGGAGAGGGAGTAGGTAAGTTCATGAGAGAGTTGTGCTTCTCTCATTTTGTTCCTCCTTTGAGGTGTTGATGAAGGGTTCCTTTTAGAGCTGAGTTTAAGGGGGTATTTTAGCAAAGAATTTCAGCCAAAATCTGTCCCAAATAGCAATAAATCTTCAGAGAATCCATCTAGAGATTTGTCCCAAAAATGGTATGTCTAACTTTAAGGTATTCTTGCTATCGGGTAAGAGCTGCTGGGGAAAGAGCTGAAAAGGAAATTATTTTAGCAAGAGAAATGTTGTTTCTTTAGTTGGTTTTGGTTTTAGCCAAATGAGGAAAAAAAGGTAATGCTCAGGCTGCTGGGCAGCTGTCACAGCTGTTCTGAAAGGCTGTTCCAGCTGTCAGGAAAAGCTGTGACAGCTATCATGAGTGATTTCTGATGGGTGATTTCTGACTGCTGGAGAGGTCATTCAGCATTTATTTCTTGGATTTGGTTGAAAAATGGTAAGATCTCTTTGAAGGGTATCTTGCTATTTTGGGTATAACAGCTGGCTGCTGGGATTTTAGGATTAAATGGCTGATGATATCACTTCTAGCCAGGTGTCAAGTGTTGAATACACTGCTGGGGATCAGTTGGAAATATTTCCTTTTTTGGGTGTTTGTTTTTTTGGTGCAAGGTTCCATTACAACACATTTCTAGCAAGTAATAGAAGGGTTGGTTGAAGGTTAATGAAACTTTAGAGATTTAGTTAAGGTCTCATTGTGTTGTGACATAATCTTAGTAAGCAAGAAGAGTATTTAATGCTCTGCTCTAACAACTGGCAGAGAAATATATGTTCAGATTGTGGCAGACAGCAGTTGGGTATCAAAGATATCATGAATATTTTGTATATATAGAGAGATAAAAGATAGCCAATCAGATTAGGCAATGTGTTTGAGTTGGATTTTAGCTGAAAGTAGTAATAAGATTTATGTAGAATAATATAATGAAGTTTCTAAATTTGTATAGCAACAGCTGGGGGTTGAATGAACAGTTATTTTCCCAGCAGTTAGATGACTGTGGATATTGAGCATTTATCACATAATGAATATCAAGCTTTAGGAAAAGAGTAATGGGGAATCATATTATTTTAAGTGCTATGTGATAAGAGATGCTTACCATATGTTACCCATTACACCAGGACTCGTCAGAGTTTAGGGAGTTGAAGAAGACACGCCAAGCAACATATTTCTTTTATCAACCTTAAATCGCTGGAGCTTTACTGAACATACCTCTTGGCCCTCCAAACTACGACTCTCAAAGTTTCCCCAAAGAGACTTATGAGCTTAAATAATAAGCCGAAGATGAGATGACTTACCTCGGGTTTTGTTTGTCATTTTGTGTAGATATGGGCTCTTGTTGAAGAAGCCGCTTGCCATGAGTGTAAGAGAGGTAATATGTGTTGAGAAAAATACATGTTTGTATCACATACAAAACATACGTAGCGGAAAATTAACGGATCTACTTCATTCGCAATTGATAACATGCATTATGAAAGTTTTAGAATTCAAGAACAAGAAAGCTTACTATGGTGCGGTGAAATTCAAAACTAAAGATCAGAAGTTTTTGGAAAGACTTTTAATCTTCACTTCAATTCCACTTAATGCCCAAGATGTTGTTAGGATATGTGCCCTTAAATCTTATTGTATGATGCTATGTATGATATTATGTATGACATTATGTGAGAAATGATGTATGACTTAATATTGTGTTTAATAAAGTTGTTTTATTCTTATCTAAAATAATGGTAACATGAATATTCAGACATTATCAAATAGTCCATGAGATGCATAGTATGTGATTTATGTGATTTAGTCACAGAAGATATAGATTACAAGTTCTTTGTAAACTCAGAATTTTGGTTCGTAGTCGGTGATGAAATTGGGCATTTCATCTGCGAAGACTATAACATATTAATTACGATGATTTGTCTTGATCATGGAAGTGGTGACTTTTAGTTAATTTGTTGATATATTTTAAAAGTTAAGACATATTGAACTGGACCGCTGTGAGATTTATTATTCTCCTAACGACTGTCAATTGAATAATAAATCTCACGACTTGTATTCACATGAATTCTTAATCCTGAGAGAATAATGGACCTAATCATGAAATGTAGGTTGCTTTGATATATCAGGAGTGAGATCTAAAGTAACGGTCAAAACCTCAGTATGTTGGGCAGCCACATTTAGTGTTAATGGAACATATATTCTCAAGATGGAATTCATAGTCTCTTAACGGAGATATAAAATATTCCATTGAGATAAGTTTAATGGGTACAGTTATTCAGAGAGTTAGGCCTAACCACTTTAGTAAGACTAAAGTATATATTTATGAAATTGGATTTTATAAATATATGTTGAATAACTCAAAAGGATTAAACCAGGTACTCAAGGATTAAGATGTAGTAATTTACAAAGTGGCAGTCTATATATTCATGACTTTGTATTACTACGAATATTTTATGAAGGGGTTCCATGTATAATAAAGTCTTGGGATATAATTTATTAATGAGGCCTAGAGTGCAATTATATTTATATAGTGGTATTAAATATAATTAATGGTAACTTTGGACTTGTCAAGAGTTGACAGAAAGCCCAAGGCCCATTGGAGCTAGTGTCTTATTTGTTCCCTTTTGGTCCCATTCCAAGCCACACACTAAAACCCAATTGAGAAGGCCCAAAAGACTAGCCCAATTAGATAATAAGTTATGTGGAGAGAAACATACAGAATTTTATAAAAGAATAAAATGTTTTGTATGTTTAATGAATAAGATAATATATAATGAAGAGAGACACTCTTTCATATTCTCTCTAGAAAACATAGAACTGATTGAGAGACCATACATCTTGGGCATCAAGTGGAATTGGAGTGAAGATTGAAAGTCTTCCCGAGTACTTCTTCATTTGGTTTTGAATTTCACCGCATCAAAGTACACGCTCTTGTTCTTATATTCTGAAACTTACATAGTGCATGTTATCAATTGCGAATGAATAAGGGAAAACTTTCAAGGAGAGAATAAGGGAGTGTCTAACACTCACATACAAACCATTTCATTCCTTGTGTAATCTTGATGAAAAACAATTATGAAAGACACATGAAAAGTATATAAAATTATGTATGGTTCTCTCCTTATATACAACTGATTATCTAATTGGACTAGCCTTTTGGGTCATTCCAATTGGGCTCTAGTGTGTGGCTTGGAGTAGGACCAAAAAGGAACAAATAAGATTTTAGCTCCAATGGGCCTTGGGCTTTTCTGTCAACTCTTGACAAGTCCAAAGTTACCAATAATTATATTCAATACTGCTACATGAATATAATTGCACTCTAGGCCTTATTAATAAATTATATCCTAAGATCTTATTATACATGCAACCCCTTCATTAAAATATTCGTAGTAATACAAATTCATGAATATAGATTGCTACTTTGAAAATTACTATATCTTAATCCTTGAGTACCCGGCTTAATCCTAAATGTTATTCATCATATATTTATGAAATTCAATTCCATAAATATATACTTTAGTAACTCCTTACTAAAGTGGTTGAGCCAAACTCTCTGAATAACCAATCCCATTAAACTTATCTCAAGGGAATATTTTATATCTTCGTTAAGAGATTATGAATTCCATCTTGAGAATATATGTTTCATCAACACTAAATGCGGCTGCCCAACATACTGAGGTTTTGACCGTAACTTATAGATATCACTCTTGATATATCAAAACAACCTACATCTCATGATCAAATCCATTATTCTCTCGGAAATTAGAGTTGATGTAAATAGAAGTTGTGAGATTTATTATTCAATTGACAGTCGTTAGGAGAATAATAAATCTCACAGCGGTCCAGTTCAATATGTCTTAACTTTTAAAACATATCAACATACTAACTAGAAATCTTCATTTCTATGATCAAGACAAATCATCTTAGTTGATATGTTATAGTCTTCGCAGATGAAACGCCAAATTTCATCACCGACTACGAACTACATTCTGAGTTTACAAAGAACTTGCAATTTATATCTTCTGTGACTAAATCAAATAAATCGCATACTATGCATCTCATGGACTAAGATAATGTCCCATTAGTTCATTTATAAATAGTCTCATATAATTAAACAATTTAATTATTTATGACATGCCAATCAATTGGATTTTAGGGCATAAACCCCAACAATATGGGCCATGCATCCGTCTCTTGAAGTAAGGATCTCACGGGCCATGTGAGCCCAATCCATGTAATTGAATGAAATATGAGCTTATTTTGGGTTTTAAATAGATTTTTTTCAAAAAATCAATAATATGTTGGTGTGGCATGGGTTGCCAATGAAATAGTGCCACGTAGGCCGAAAAAAGAGTCCTCAACAAAGTTCTTTTAAATAGTGCATCTTATGAATGTTTTCATTTAAATTTTTATTAGTAAAAAGAACGTTGTTGATATTCATTTTCGAAGGCCCAGTAGCAAGAAGAAGCCCTTCAACGTGGGCAAGAAAAGAGTTGGTGGATTGATAAAGAAAAAGAACCATTAAGCCCCCGAATGGTAGGAATAATGGATTGTGGGCCTATGAGATAAATAAATGGGTCTTGAGGAAAGCAAGATGGGCCAGAGGGGGGCCAGAGAAGGTAATGGTAAACCCATGGGTATTATGTGATGAAGAAAAGCAAGAATGAGCCATAACAAGCCCGAGGTAATAAAGTAAGAAAGTAAGGGGTCATGACAAGCCCATAAATCTTAAAGATGAAGAATGAAGCAGTTGGGCCGAGAAAGCCTAAAAGAGTTAGCAAGGTGCCTATGGGTATGTAGACTGAGAAACGGGCCAAGGATGCCCAACAGGAACAAATGGGCCGAGGATGCCCAAATAGAAAGGAATAAGACGAAAGAACCCACAAGCAGCGTAACGGGCTGAGGAAACTCAAAGTAGCATAAGTGACCGTGCATGGCCATTGAAAAAGGGCTGGGCAGTAGGTCCAAAGGGGCCCAACAGGTGCAAGTGGAGTAACATCATGGCAGAAGCAGCAAAGCGGTATGGCAGAAAATAGCAGCACGGCTGCGAAAAGAAGAACGAATGAGCTTAAGAAAGGAAGGCCCACAGTCAAGCAAGGCCTAATACTTGAAAGAGGTAAACTGTAAGGAATAAGAAATCAGAGGGTAGTTCACGCCGTAGGAGGTCAAGGATAAATGGCAGGATGCACAGACAAGCCTTTAGACCATGGCAAACGCACGAACAACAAACAAACTTTGGACGTACGCAGGATAGAGCATGCATAAAGCCCAGGCTCTACCAACTTGTACCCAGCCAATACAAGGGTGGCGAATCATGGGTCAGAGGTAAGAGAAGGTATGGTCTGGCGGTGGGTAGAAAGGAGAGCCTATTCTTGGTTTTCCGCTTGAGCTCTTTTGGGGAAAATGTCCTGCTAGGGTGACATACAACCCAAAATAGGGAGGATGAGCTGGAACCATTAAGTGCATGCCATGAGGGATAGAGAGAGAGAGAACACCCATACCATAGCAAACTAGCATGCCACGGTGAGCAAACAAACAAAATAACCTTCTTTGTCTGGCAACAGGGAGCGGCACAGTCAGCATATGTAAGTGATAGTGGCTGGGCAGCTAACAAACCGGTGGTGGTCGGCAAGGACACCCAGACCAGACAAAGGTTGTTAAAGGCTAAAATGGTAATAAAAGCTGCCACGACAAGCAGCATAAAAAAGGTCTCAGCCGGGCACAGTGAAGACAACAGAACAGTAGGAATCACCCCAAGAGCAATCACTAGCATATCATACTAGGAAATCACAAAAGAATAAAGAAAGAAATAGAGGAAAGAAATCGAAAGAGGGAGAAGTAAGGAAAAGAAATAGAAAGTTGGACAAAAAATATAAGGAAAATGATAGATTGGAGTGGCGGGCATGTACAAATAGGCTATTTTTCCCGTCTCTCCCTTTTAAAGCCTACCCTTTGCTGAGGATAACGAATCCATCTAGGTGCAAGCCATTCAGGTCCGTTCCCTCAAAGTGAGTAATTTCTGTGGCAGGATCTTCCTGCGAGGTTACCCACATTAAGGAAATGGTTCCCTCTTTGACCTCAGCCCTGTGATAAAATCGAACATGGCAGATTAGTCGCATTTTCTTTGATTTTATGAACTAATATTGTCCTTCCTTATCCCGTGTTTGTCATTCCCATTTGTGATGCACTGTTTCTTTCCGTCTCGGCTGTTTGTCTAATCTGTTTAACAATAGCGTTGTTCATTTATTATTGTCTTACCCACTTGCCATAGCTTTCCATAGTAACTTCGCTTGCCATGGGCACGTGACCAAGGTTTCGGCAAACGGGGCATGGTTTGCGTGCAAGCAATGCCAAAGTGAGTTGCAGTTGGATTGGTCCGGACTCTCTTATCCAGGATACTTGGGCCTAGCACAGCAAGAGGCAACCTAGCCCAGGAATCATAAAAGGCCCACCATAAATGTTTAAAAGATATTGTTTACTAACTAAAAAATTGTACAAAGTGACATGATTGGTTAATTTCACTTCCCTAATTAATTTTTAGCGATACTGTTGACTTTGTAGATAATACAAATTTTATTATATATAAGTTTTACAAATCATATACTATATACTATATAATAAAAGTTGAGTTTAGTCTCTAGAAACCGTAGTTGCATCAAATGATTACAGTGTATTTGTTCTTATTAGCTTCTTTAGATAAAGTAATAATAGATGTTTTAATAAAACATGCAACTTAATTTCTCATTCTTTTGGTATTGATGATCTCTTCATTTCTTTTCCTTATACCTTAGGTGTGACAATTTTATTCCTAATAATACACCACCTTTATTGTCAAGCTTACAGATAAGGATAATATCAAATAAAAGAGAGAACTTAGATATTTGAAGCTAAAAACTAGGAGATATTTTCTCTGTTGATTTTCTATTTAAATTCACCTTATATTACCTGTACAATACCTATCTAATCTCTGTTTTAAAAGAGATAAAACAGTTAGGCTACATTCCTTTTATGCATGGACCGAAATGGACAATTAAAAGAAATTATTGTGAAGATTAGTCGCATTTTCTTTGATTTTATGAACTAATATTGTCCTTCTTTATCCCGTGTTTGTCATTCCCATTTGTGATGCACTGTTTCTTTCCGTCTCGGCTGTTTGTCTAATCTGTTTAACAATAGCATTGTTCATTTATTATTGTCTTACCCACCTGCCATAGCTTTTCATAGTAACTTCGCTTGCCATGGGCACGTGACCAAGGTTTCGGCAAACGGGGCATGGTTTGCGTGCAAGCAATGCCAAAGTGAGTTGCAGTTGGATTGGTCCGGACTCTCTTATCCAGAACACTTAGGCCTAGCACAGCAAGAGGCAACCCAGCCCAGGAATCACAAAAGGCCCACCATAAATGTTTAAAAGATATTGTTTACTAACTAAAAAATTGTACAAAGTGACATGATTGGTTAATTTCACTTCCCTAATTAATTTTTAGCGATACTGTTGACTTTGTAGATAATACAAATTTTATTATATATAAGTTTTACAAATCATATACTATATACTATATAATAAAAGTTGAGTTTAGTCTCTAGAAACCGTAGTTGCATCAAATGATTACAGTTTATTTGTTCTTATTAGCTTCTTTAGATAAAGTAATAATAGATGTTTTAATAAAACATGCAACTTAATTTCTCATTCTTTTGGTATTGATGATCTCTTCATTTCTTTTCCTTATACCTCAGGTGTGACAATTTTATTCCTAATAATACACCACCTTTATTGTCAAGCTTACAGATAAGGATAATATCAAATAAAAGAGAGAACTTAGATATTTGAAGCTAAAAACTAGGAGATATTTTCTCTGTTTGATTTTCTATTTAAATTCACCTTATATTACCTGTACAATACCTATCTAATCTCTGTTTTAAAAGAGATAAAACAGTTAGGCTACATTCCTTTTATGCATGGACCGAAATGGACAGTTAAAAGAAATTATTGTGAAGATTAGTCACATTTTCTTTGATTTTATGAACTAATATTGTCCTTCCTTATCCCGTGTTTGTCATTCCCATTTGTGATGCACTGTTTCTTTCCGTCTCGGCTGTTAGTCTAATCTGTTTAACAATAGCGTTGTTCATTTATCATTGTCTTACCCACCTGCCATAGCTTTTCATAGTAACTTCGCTTGCCATGGGCACGTGACCAAGGTTTCGGCAAACGGGGCATGGTTTGCGTGCAAGCAATGCCAAAGTGAGTTGCAGTTGGATTGGTCCGGACTCTCTTATCCAGAACACTTGGGCCTAGCACAGCAAGAGGCAACCTAGCCCAGGAATCACAAAAGGCCCACCATAAATGTTTAAAAGATATTGTTTACTAACTAAAAAATTGTACAAAGTGACATGATTGGTTAATTTCACTTCCCTAATTAATTTTTAGCGATACTGTTGACTTTGTAGATAATACAAATTTTATTATATATAAGTTTTACAAATCATATACTATATACTATATAATAAAAGTTGAGTTTAGTCTCTAGAAACCGTAGTTGCATCAAATGATTACAGTGTATTTGTTCTTATTAGCTTCTTTAGATAAAGTAATAATAGATGTTTTAATAAAACATGCAACTTAATTTCTCATTCTTTTGGTATTGATGATCTCTTCATTTCTTTTCCTTATACCTTAGGTGTGACAATTTTATTCCTAATAATACACCACCTTTATTGTCAAGCTTACAGATAAGGATAATATCAAATAAAAGAGAGAACTTAGATATTTGAAGCTAAAAACTAGGAGATATTTTCTCTGTTTGATTTTCTATTTAAATTCACCTTATATTACCTGTACAATACCTATCTAATCTCTGTTTTAAAAGAGATAAAACAGTTAGGCTACATTCCTTTTATGCATGGACCGAAATGGACAGTTAAAAGAAATTATTGTGAAGAAGTGAGCACAACTTTAAAAATAATTTTACATTTTTTTGTCACTTCACAACATCTTTAATTTTTTCATTGAGAAAATAATTTTTATATGCTCTTTGTACAGCAGTGAAATTAAAGAAGAGGAATTGGCTGCCACCTTTTTTTAGTTCCTCTTATCACCTACCTATCTTTGTCTCATTGTATGTATGATATGCTTAAGGAATTGAGTAGCATAATCTGCAACTCTTGAGCAAGCATATCCGGAGATGAACAAGTCAACCAAAGCCCAAGTTAAACCTCATTTCTATTGTTCCAAAACAGCCAGCTGAGACCAAAAAAAATCTCAAGATGCAGTTCATTTAACTGATCGAACATTCGGTCAAAAGCATCGATATATGAAATTTATCAGAACAGGCAAAAAGATCTTCTGAAAGACCATTGTTACTTCAGCAAATGCCTAATTTTTCAAGTTATCAGTATCACGCACTTTTAATTCAAAAAATTCCATGAAAATCTGGGAAAATAGTAGAGATTAGGATTCATGTGTTAGTGGGGAGTTAGCTCACTGAATTAGTGCAACGTCTCTTTGTCTATAACTTGCCTTTTCTACTATGCCATTTTATAATGGTCAGACAGAAATGAAAAGAAAGTGGCTGATTCGTTATGCACGATATGCAAACACTGGCCGTTCCACATGCAACCCAGAGTGTGACCACCTTGACTTGCAAAAAAATATATATATACACTTGCTAAAAAAAATTATATGCTAAACTAACCTATTGTGACCATCTTAATAAAAATATTGAACACCCTGATTTGAGAATTACAAAAATTTGAGTTCAACAAAAATAAGGATAATGTTACATTCACAACATTTTTACAAAAATTTCACAACAAATTCAATGTAATAAGTTGTTACTAATTCTAATTTGACCCAAATACCAATATTATTTTTTTACCTATCAATAACGGTTTTTTGCTTAAAATTTATTGTAAAAATGTTGTGGATGTAGCATTACTCCAAAATTAATTCTGCCCCCAAACATAATCCTTAATCCCTTTTATAAATTAAAAAAAATCTTAAATAACAACAATAAATATTAGCCCAAATAACAACAAACATAAACTAATAAAAAATAAGACTCCCAAACAACAAGAAGCGAACAAATTATACAACAAAAAACCTATTATAAAACAAAAAAACAAAAATCGCTAATCATTCAAATTTGTAAATGTTCAACCTATTCAATAAAATAATCTCTAATTTTTTTTTTCTTATAAAGTGGTACTAAGAAAAATATTGAGGTTGTGAGTTCTCTTTGATGGTGAAGCCAGTTATACTTTATTGGGCTTTGCAATCACAACAATTTTGCTCTCCTCAGTGACTTGACTCGCAAGTCGCAATTGTAGCAAATATTTAAGTAATTGCTTTATTAGATTTTGTATTATTTAAATTTTTTGTGATCACGCTGAAAAAAATTCTTAGAGCCGCCATTATATGTGAACATATAATTTGCATGTCAACTGCAGTTACATAGTATAACAAAAAATACACCATTAGAATTGTTATTGATCGAGCACAAAGCTATGTCAAATATTGCTTCAGTAAAGTAATGTGAAGTTGGCACAGTGTAATTATAGTAAACGCATACATAGAAAGGAGAGATGACAATGTAGTAGATGTCTAGATGACCAATACAACTGAATATTCATCTTCTTCTTTTAGACAAGGAGAGATGACAATGTAATAGATGATCAATACAACTGAGTATTCATCTCCATTCTTTTAGACTGTAGCACATCGAGAATTTATTTATTTTTTGAACCTTTGGTTCCTCGACTAGTCTAGTTGGGCTTAATTATATGGGAGAGTTGAGGTAATTAAGGAGGGTCTGGAATTAAGGTTAGGCCGTAGCACAAGATTTACAGTCACATTTCTTGGGTTGAAAAGCACAATATCCGTAAGGCTTGTTGGGAATGTTGCAGTTGATGAAAAAGCAGCAAGGCATGGTTTTGCAGGTATTTCCACTGCAACACCTGCATTGCGAACAAACTTGAAAGGGTTCTAGCCTTCGTCGCGCTGCATCATGCATAGGAGAGCCAGTCTTGAACATATTTAGGTACTCAGTTGGACCTATGGGCTGAAATGTTGCGGTTGATGTCTCAATTGGCATCTCGGCATTGGATCCTGCGTGCAAACATGTAATTTATATAGTTGACATATGTTGTAAGAGAGATGTCTTATATGAGACCATCTCATTAGATAATTTTTTGTGTATTTAGGTTAATTTTTGATTTTACATGATTAGGTGCTCAAGAGAGAGCTTGAATTAGAGCCTTGCTAGAAAATCACGACTTAAACTTACCTGTAGTGATGATGAACTGAACAAAGATGAATATTGATAGTAATAACAACTTGTAATTAATTACTGTAAAACAGTCCATGCTTATAGATGAATAGATGCGCATGCTCACAAATACAAAGAGAGAAAGATGAGTGTGTTTATATAGAATGACAACAATGGAGAAGATGGTAACTTCTTCCGTAAGTGAGGCAATGAATGGATACCCGCACATACAGGAAGAGAGATATATGAGTGTCTATATATAGAATCAGATCAGTGGAGAAGATATTTTGCCTCCTAGGTTTATAATCACAACGCACAATGTAGTAGCACAGCAGTACGTACGTATATACCTCCGTGGCGAGGGTCCATTTTGGTGGATCGCAAACTGTAATATGAAAGTTAAGAGGGGAAGCCAAAGTCATTATAGTTAACGGTAGGTAGCTTCACTGGTTCAGTTGGAGCATTAGGAAAGACTTGGTAGAAGTATGGAAATTTTACGATCTCATAGTCCTCATACTCCACATCTCCCATGATTCCTAACAAGGGAGAGGGGTTAAATAAAGTTTGTATTCCACATCCACATCCACACGCACTAACAATAATAATAACAATAACAAAAACAACAACTCAACAAGGAGAAAGAGAGAGACAAACGTACCTGAGAGAGAGAGAGAGAGAGAGAGAGAGAGAGAGAGAGAGAGAGAGATGAGTCCAATTCTTGAATGAGAGAGAAAGCGAGCGAATGAGAGAAAGAGAGCCCTAAAAGCCTAATATATACAGTCGGTTGGCTAGCTTATGTCAAAGTATGGTTTTACCCTAGCATTTTTACATTTATATGCTAGGGTTTTTACTTTTTATGCATACCAAGCCCATTTATTCACTTATGCTTCCTTTTTTGGCCTTCTTGTTCCAAAACCAAATTACCTCATTCAAATATATTGGACTCAAATTCCACTCTAATAATTGGGGCATGGCCCTCCTCCTTTATATATATATATATATATATATATATAGACACACACAAACACACATATATAAACAATATTCATTCCTTAACAAGTGGAGGTGCCAATTTCTAAAGGGTTTTATTTATGGCTTAAGATATGTGACTAATTATTTGAGTCAATCCTCGTTCATTGATCCATGAACTGATGTACAGTCTTTGGTATTAAATTGTAAAGATCAATAGTTGTAGTGTTCGTTAAATTGGTTGGGCTTAAAATTGAAAATTTTTGCTCATTAGTCCACAAGAAGTGAACATTTGCTACATTGCGCTGTGTTACATAACTATTAGTCCAAAGGAAGTGATTTTTATGCTAGCAGCAAAGCATGGCTATTCTATAAGCAATGTATGTATTTAGAAATGAACTTAACATTTTTATATAATTTTGTATGTCAATTGGGGTATATTCTTTTATTTGTAAATTTCTTTTTAAACTTTTATCTCTAAAAATAAATCTAACCATCAATACCATAATAAATATCATGTTTGAGAAAAGATTCAAGTCTAAGACAGTATTTTTGCAAACTATCATCATCTAGCTAGCTGTGAGAGAGAGAGAGAGAGAGAGAGAGAGAGAGAGAATATATGAGTAAATTTTAGGAATTTAAGATTTTTGATTTGTTTTGATTTGAGATTGTTTTGTGGGTATTTTTTAGACCGGATTTGCATTTTATCTAGTTGATTTTTGTTTTGTCTAGAGGTTAGGGTTGAATATTTTTGGGATAACTGATTTTTTTTAGACTTAGGAATTTTTTAGGGTACCAATGTTTACAAGGATATTCCAGATTTTTTGTTCTTTGGTCACAAGAATGTATAAGATTTTTTGGAATTTCATCTAAAACTATTTTTTTTCCTATTACCCCTTCTTTTTAAAAATTTTGAGGACTCCGTTCCACTTGAGGGCCTTAGGCAACGACCTAATTGGCCTAGTGGAAGGGCCGACCCTGGCTAGAAGTGATATTGGAAGTGATTACGCTTGAATTAAGGATAATTTGATATTCCCTAATTCAGGCAATAATAGGAGTTGTACGGAATCTACAGATACATTCAACATGTGTTGAAGATACAAATAAGGAAATTATAATAATAACGAAGTATAAGTACAAAAATAACGGCTATATGTTGACATAAGTTAGGTATGATTTACAGATTGGCTGCAATGGCAGAGAAGATTAAGAAACCACCATCAGTGGAAGTGTTGGAGCTGCTGGCAGCTGGACGTGAATAAAAATCCTACATCCCACTTTTATCTCAATTTTTTTTCCCTATTTTATACTCTGATTACTTTATAGGGAAATAAAAAGAGATGCGGGGGCTCTAATTGGCGGAGTATAAAGCAAAACAATAAGAGTGTACAACATGTATAAGATGCTATCATAAAACTACAAACAATAGTTGTGATCCAAAGATACATTGTACTCAGTTATAGTACACACCTCTAATTAATTTTCGAATCCAGCACAAAAAAACATTGCAGTACTGCAATTAATCACACTCTTACTAGATTAAATATCAGTACAGGGCACTCTTCTATACAATACTCACTTTTTAATCTGATATCTGTTGATGCTCATTTTGGAAAAGCCCACCAGCAAGAAGAAGCCCAACAATATGGGTAGAAAAAAGTTAGTGAATTGATGGAAAAAAAAAAAAACCATTAAGCCTAAATGATAGGAATAATGAATCATAGGCCCATGAAGTAAATAAATAGGTCTTAAGGAAAGCAAATGGGCCTAGAAGAGCCCAGAGAAAGAAGTAGTAAATTCATAAGTATTATGTGATGTAGAAAAGTAAGAATGAGCCACAGTAGGCCCAAAGTAATGAAGTAAGAAAGTAAGGGGTTGATGGAAAACCCATGAGCCCCAAAGATGAAGGATAAGGTAATTGGGCCAGGGAAGCCCAAAAGAGTTAGTAAAGCCCATTGGAAAGCAAAATCAGAAAATGGGTCGAGGATGCCCAAGGAAAGAAAATGGGCCAAGGACGCCCAAGGAGAAAGGAATGGGCCAAAGGAGCTCACAAGCAATGTAATGGGTCAAGAAAACCCAAAGTAGCATGAGTATAAATCCAATGATCATGCTGGGTCATTGTAACCAATTGAGAGAAGAACATGCAACAGGCCTAAAAGAGCCCAACAAGCACGGGTCAAATAACACCACGATAGGAATAGCAGAGTGGTAATAACAAAAGATTACGGAAGGAGCAAAGAATGAGCTCAAGAGAGGAAAACCTACAATCAAGCAAGGCTCAACCCTTGAAAGGAGTAAGCCAATAAAGAATGAAAGAATCAGAAGACGGTTCACGCAATAAGAGGTTAAGAATGAGTGGCAGAGTGCACAGATGAACCTCCAGTCCACGGCGAACGCATAAGCAGCAGACAAGCTTTGGACATACATGGAAGTAGAGCATGCACAAGGCCCAGATACCACCAACATGTACCCAGCCAATTTAGGAGTGGTGGGTCATGGGTCAGGGATCAGAGGTAAGTTGGGGTATGGTCTGGCGGTGGGGAGAAGGGAAAGCCTATTCTAGGGTTCTCTCTCAAACTCTTTTGGGGAAAATGTCTTGCTAGGATGACATACCACCCAAAAAAGGGAGGATGAGCTGGAACCACTAAGTGCATGCCATGAGGGATAGCAAGTGAGAATACCCATCCTATAGTGGATAAGAATGCCATGGTGAATAAGCAAACAAAAGAGTTTTCTTTGTCTTGTAATGGGTAGTGGCACAGCTAGCATAGGTAAGTAGTGGTGGCTAGGTAGCTGACAAACCAATGGGTAGTCGAGAAGGACATCTAAATCTAGACAAAAGTAGTTAAAGGCTAAAATGGTAAAAATCAGTCACGGCAGGTAGTATATATAGGGCTCTTGCCGTGCACAATAGGATTATCAACACAATCGCAATAGTAGCAACCACAAAAAGAAAGAATCACAACACCACCATCACCACAACACTACATGAGTAAGCACTAAGAAAGAAAAGAAAAGAGAATCAGGAAAAAAAAAAAGAAAAAAAAAAGGGTGAGAGTGTGGAATTTATAACCCAAACCCAATCCGACCCGCTATAAAAAAATTTTTGTAACCCAACCCAACCCAACCTACCAAGCCCTAAAAACCGACCCAACCTTAAAAATCGACCCAACCTTGCGAGTTGAGTTGGATCAGGGTCGGTCTTGGCGGATTGGCTACACACTCTTAAACTTAAGTAAAGTTTTAATAAAATTTTTAATTTCTATTATCTACTTATATTCAATAATAAATAATTTTATTTCCTTAGTATTTAACTTTTATTCTTGTGTGAGACAGTGAGATTTTCCCATGTGAAACGCATTATTTGAGAATTCTTTCATTTAACATTCTACCTTATTATCTTTTAATTAGTGTTACACATTACTCTTCTTTGAACGGTCTACCTAAATAATTAATCTTCGACTTAACTAAGGTTCTAATGAACTATTTAAAAATTATTATTTATTTATAATTTTATATTCAACAACAAATATTTTTTTATAGTATTTAACTTTTATTACGTGTGACAACATGCAGTTGTACCACATGGTACATTTAAAAAAAAAAAATATTTATCTATCCTTCTACCTTTATTTTTGTTTTTTTGGCAATTAGCTAAACTGGCCCCATTATGGGCGTGCCTTATTTGGGTTTGATTTGACCCAATATTTCTAACTTTTTCAACTTGAACGGACCCTTTTTTTTTTTTTTTTTTTTTTTTTTTTTATAGAAGATAAAAATTCTATCTAACATAATTTAAGTATGTATGTACGTGAAACTTACTCTCCTGTAAACTTGAACTTCAACCTTTGTCTCCAACATTTTATACGCATTTATACTTGTAAAGTGTTCATCATGCCAACAACGCACGGCGGTTGAATAGACCCTTAGACACAACACAAAAATATAATTAAAAATTTGTATAATTAATTATGTTGTTGATGTGAGTCATGTGCCACTAATCACCATATAAGTTTGTAAATATTTTTGTTTTGCACTAAAATTAGTAGAAATCTTAATAACTATTATTTTTTTCTTTGGAAATAATTACGTGGAAGGATTTTAGTGGCAAGGAGTGAGACAATGCAGGGACGAGGCCGCAAAGAAAAACAAATCCCCAATAAACCTCGCCAAGCGAATCTTCACTACTGAGTATTAGACTATACTCTCTATACAGCTTAAAACCCTTCTCTCTCTCTCTCTCTCTCTCTCTCTCTGAAAACGACGAACAAAGTTGTAAGGTACATGTTCTGATATGCCTTACTATATCTACGATCTGCTAATTTTCCATTAATGCACTATTCCTTGCTTAATTACTTGATAGCATTTCTTTAATATTTCTCTGCAAATCTAGGGTTTCTTATAACTTAGTTTTATCTCTCTCTCTCTCTCTCTCACTCTCTCACGCATTGATTTGTACCTAGGGTTGCATTTGTGCCTCGTATATTGATTCATATTTCCTAAACAATAATATGATCAAAATGGCTTACTGGCACCAAATGTGTAAATTTCTCAGTGGATAATTTCTGCTATGTGATACTCATTATGATTGAAATAGCTTGTAGACTGTGCGTTCGAGATAACTCAATTGGTAAAGTCTCTTGTTGTTTGGTTCGTGGAGTCTCAACGAGATTTCTATTACTTTCCAGGAGTTTATCTGTACTTGGAGGGCTTTATTAAAATGAATGTATATTTGGAGGAGGAAATAATTAATCATTTTGATAGAGAGCACCTTTTTCACCTTTGCAGGAATTGGGGTATGCGTGTGTGTGTGTGTGTGTGTATGTATATATTATAGGTTCAGTACTTTAGGTGATGTACCTCAGGTTCTCCAATTGTATTTATACACATGGTGGCATTAACCAATGCAGCAGAAACAGTATATGCTTTCCCGATGACAAGTGAATTCAATGTTATGTGTTTGAATTTAATCGGGGAACTTAAGATACAACACCTAAGGAACTTCACCTTAGTTTTGTCTTATATGTGTGTGTGTGTGTGTGTGTGTGTGTGTGTGTGTGTGTGTGTGTGTGTTCTTTTAGCAGATGGGATTTGGCTCAAATCGCCCTTCCTCTCACAATAATGGGTGAATGGGAAGGTCGCGAGAGCAAAACTTACTGGGTGGGTGTATAACTATATAGCTTGCCAATGAAAAATAAAGGATTATATTCCTTTTTATAAGGCTTGACGTTGTGATCATTTTTTTTTTTTTTCTCTATACAAAGTTATGGGGAATTTTTGTTTAAGGTTAGCTTGTCAAATTTAGCTCAATAAGAAAGTATTTGAATTTTGAATACATTTTTCATTGAAAAAAACAGTGTCTAATCCATTATGAGGTGAGATGTTGGGTTTTAAGTTTTTAGATGCCTAAATTTTTCAATTTTTTGTAGAAATTTTTAGTTTGGGGAGTTGATGGCGTCCAAGCTGGTTCAATTGCAATCCAAGGCTGCTCAGGCTTCACAGTTTGTGACCAAGCACGGATGTGCATACTACAAGCAGCTATTGGAGCAAAACAAACAGTACATTCAAGAACCACCCACTGTTGAGAAATGCAACCTTTTGTCAAAACAATTGTTTTCTACTCGCCTTGCCAGGTCAGTCACTTTATCTGATTCATATTCCCAGTTTAAGTTTGATTCCTAAATTTCAAGTTTACCTAAAACAAAAGCCATGTAATTGACAAAAAGTGTACTGCAAGTAGTGGAATATCAGGTTAATGAGAAGGCAGCTCTAAGTGATGATTCTTGTTCTCGGTAATGCTTTGATATGTTTGTTTACCAGTCTTGTTTGATAAGGAATTGTCTGTTCAGAAAGTAAGTGCAGAGGTGCTGAAATTGTCCCTTCCATTTTCTTCAGTTGTTTTATTTGCCAGATATCAAGTAATCTCTCTCATTTGTAAGTTACACGCCCAGTGGGTCTTGAACCCTATCAACCCATCCTGTTCTTCTGGGGAGAGGAAGTGTCATTTGAACTAAGGCTCATTGGAGTGGAGATATGATGTAGTCTTACAATGAGGAGACTAACAGTAGACAAAGCGAGGGATAATGAGTCCTATTGTTTAAATCAGCAGTCATTTATGGAAAGAGGATGTAGATCATGACATAGTAGATATCATCCTTTGTGGCTGGTTCCACTGATGTGGTTGATATGTGTGTTTTCTTTAAATATAAAAACAAAAGATGTGTTTGCATACTTACAGTCCTCATGAATTATCTATAATTCTCCTCTAATACATTTTCCAGCCTAATACCAGATGTCGATTGATTTAAGAACAAAATATTGTGGACGTTTTAATTATACTTCTCACCTTAATGTGGAATGTGTAGATGAGTATCTTTAATCTCTGTATCACATTTGATTCATGATATGGAGTTCCTCTTCATCACTTTGACTACCTTTGAATATGGTGATTGTTTTTAACATGTAGTGCTAATACTTTTCCTATCCTCCAAAATGTCAGTCTTAGAACCATAGCATTTGTGACAAAAACTAGTTGCAGCTTCCCAATTATTGTTGCTCTACTATGTTGGAATTTTAGAATTGTGGTACCTTCTTCCTTGTTGAAGCAGGACCATAGCTTATGTGACAGAACATAACATTTTATGCATTTTGCTAGATGCCAACCATATTCTTGTTTTTCACCGTTGTTATGGCTGTGCTTTTCTCTTTGACAAATTTGTTTAATGCTGCTTCGTACGAGTGTTTCGATTACTGCTAAAATGAGATAATGTGGATGTTGCATTTCATACATCTCTAGGGTGGTTCTAATTAAAAAGTGCATGCATGCTAGAGTGGGCTTATTCTGTAAAATATAATCAATTTATCAATTTGTTTGTGTTATAGTCTTCCTGGGCGCCAAGAAGCATTCTGGAAGGAGCTTGATTCTGTCAAGCAGCTGTGGAAGAATAGGCACGAGCTTAAGGTTGAGGATGCTGGCATTGCTGCTTTGTTTGGGCTAGAATGCTTTGCCTGGTTCTGTGCTGGTGAGATTGTAGGTCGAGGATTTACAATCACAGGCTACCATGTTTAAGTGACGCATCAGGACAAACTGCCTCTGAAGTTGAATTGATTGAGCTTCTCATCATTTAGTCTTTTTGTTTTAATAACTATCTTCTTCTGTCAATTGACTATAACATACATGTTAAAGTGTTATCCTGCGAGAATATGAAAACTCTAACAAATTCATTAGCCTCAATAATCTTCCAATTTGCATTTCCATCTATCTTTTTGTTTTTTCTCTATGCATAAGCTCCATTGTAAGTTGAACCAATGCATGACCTTTTTAAAGGGAGTTTATTCTGGGGGTTTGGATTAGGCGGAGTTTCAGGGGAGTGTTTGCCTTTATCCAGACAGGTTTTATGTTTTTTAAAGGAATGCCTGTTTATATAAATGCTAATGATCATCCAACCAAGGTCAAAACCTTGGCAGAAAAATCATGGTCAGTTTTGATGTATCTGGTTCATTTGCGTCTGAATAAGAGTTTTCGATATAGAACTAGTTTTCTTGATTGCCTGACTCCATTTACCTCACATATTAAGGTCCATAAATGTCAAAATAAACCTATTTTGTTTCTCAAGTATGACATTATTATAATCCAATACAGTACAGGCTCCATTGTAAGAAAGACATAGCGCTTGGTTAGTGAGATTGTCGTGAAATACGGTTAAATTTGTACTAGTTATCTTTTTCCAGCTAGTGAGTGTCGTGAAATATGGCTACCTTTGTACTTTGTTTTCTATTTCCAAAAATTTAAAATGCGAGTAATTTTTGTTGTCATGGAGATCAACTGGAACCAGCAGATTTTAATCTGTGCTTATTTTTGCATTATAAAAAATATAATCTATATGTATATTCTTGGCTTCAAATAAAACAATAAATTTCTAATTGCACGCCTGAGAGTAAGCCATCATAGACAGCAAGAACTTGGTGAGGTTCCATATGATTGTGCCTTACTGAAACAAAATTTTCTGATGTTGTTGAATGAACCGTGCTAAAGAATGGCATTTTGTGGAGTGTGCATGTCAGTATGTCACAATGCCACGGCATAAGCCAGCTGAATATGCAGTTACCAATACAAGGAGCCATTGAGAATAAATTAAATAATTAACCTGAAATGTCCTTACATCAAGAATGTTGATTCTCCACCTTCTCAAAAAAAAAAAAAAAGAACGTTGATTCTCCACGGCAATACGTTACATTAGTGATTAGACCTTAAAATTGGCAAGAACACTGCAATTTATATCCATGCTTTCCATGTACTGATCAAACAATCTTGCAAAACCTCACTTAAAGGAATTCTCTCTGTTCTTTGTAGATTGTAGTATACCTTTGGAGAAAAGTGAAAATGTAAACAAATAGAATGTCTCAAAAATTCAAATAAGTTCGGCCACTTTTGACTTCTATTCTCTTTATATGCGGCACCTACAAAATATGGAAGCAATTCCAGTATTTTGATCTCCTTCAAAAGAGTTTGTTACTAAATGCCACTAACATTTTTGGAGACAAAAGCAAGACAAATGCCAAGATGGAACCAAAGAACATTTTAATGACATATCTCATTGGGTCCTGATCAACTGCCTCAGAGGTGTTCCTTGAGGTTGACATGGCTGTTGCTGATGGTAGAGCTTCTATAACAGCATCTGCCAGATCCATGATGAAAGAAGAAGTGCATCCGAGGGCAGGGACACGGCCCCAATTCTCAATCCCAGATTCAAGGGCCAACTCCTTATACTCAATATCAATCTCTTCCAGAGTTTCTATGTGCTCACTCACGAAGCTGGGATATAAATAGACATCCAATTTAGTCAAACTTTTTCATGGCTCGTGGAGATCAACATAATTATCAGAGCTAAGAATGAGGAAAGTGCACCGGAAAAAGTAAATACTCAGGCAATTTAAATGCCTACTCATGGTCAAATACCAAAGTGGGCTCCTATAGGAAGCTTGAGTCAGATAATGCAGAAAGATGCACACCTTCCGCAATAAACTCCTCATTTAAAATGGAAAAAATATTCAAAGCTAAAGCAACAAATAATGGTAATTACTAATTATCCTCCAGAAACCAAATGCTATCTGTGATAGACTTTAGTGCACTATTTATTTTATTTAAAAACTAGCATTTGAAGACATCAGATATTGTGATCACAGAACATTTCCAAGAATCAGCAAGGACTAAAATCCACAAAAACCAAACAATTCTACTTTAAACATTGACGCCGTACCTCACTGGAACAGCTAGGAGACTCTTCACGCCTTTCTGGCCAAGCTCAACAAGAACTTCATCAGTGTAAGGCTTCAGCCACTGTACAGGACCAACACGGCTCTGATCCAAAACAACAAAAAGGGAGAAAAGAAAAGGGAAAGAAAATAAGTCAAGGATATAAGAAATTAAAAAAAGAAAATCTGAGTCCAGTGATGCGGAAAGGGAATCTTCTAGTTGAGTGTAAAGACAGCAACTGTGGTAATGAACAAAGTAAAGAAGGAACTTTGAGGCTAAAATCATTAGAGCTTAAATTCTACAACCAACCTGGAAAGCAAGAGTATGTTCATTGAAAGTTCCTCTAGCTTTCAACTCTTGCATTATTAAGTAGATGCACTCCTCCATTTGATCTTTGTAGGGATCTCCAGCATTCTCAACATAGCTAACTGGCACTCCATGAGCACTGAAGAAAATCATAACCTGAAATACCACAAAACAATAAGCAACGGTTCCCGCAGCAGTAAAATTCATCAACTGACCATAAAAATAGATTTTTCACACGCAAATCAATAGAGCCACGTCAAATCAGTTAGTGAGGACATTAAACCCACCTCCTCAGGCTTAGAAAAACTTGTTAATTCCTTCTCAATCAAGTCAGCCATTGACTTGATGTAACCTTCTCGTTGATACCAGGACTTTATAATAGAAACAGGCAGCCGTGATAGATAGTCATCTTCCCTGAAAGATGACTCACATTCAGACTTCAAAAAGATTGTTGATAAAGGTGAACAGAATGTTTAATTAAATGCTTAAAAATGGAGTTCACAAACTGAGAAGATTATCACCTAAAAATATTCTGCATTACACGGATGCTTGACCCAGTTGTAGAGATGGAGAACTGGGGATATAGAGGCAGCACAACAAGCCTGGTTATCCTGTCTCTCTTGATCTGAAACAGATGACAAGAAAAACTTCAACCATTAGACTCAACCAATTGGAAGATAAATGGGAACACAAAATTGATTACCTTAAGAACAATGTTAAAGATTTTTTTTTTTTTTTTAAATTCTTGTGACAAGCAAGACACACCTACAGAAACGTGGTTATTGTTTTTGTTTTTAAATATAACTAAATACTTGGCCACAAGACCTCTTAAATGTCTTAAAATCACCCAAAAGTTAATAATTCCACTACAGAAATAAAGTGCTCACTTGCTGAATTGCTTCCTCAGTGAATGGGTACCAATACCGCATTCCAACATAGACATTTACTGGCATGTTCTTTGCTTTCAAAGCCATTTTAAGTGCATCTGCCTGCAACAAGTAACAAAAATCATAATTAAATTTATACTAAAAACCAGAACTATGCAAACCCAAGAGAAAACTCCAAAACACAACACATACTATCAACAATAATAATGAAACAAGAATAACACATGCATTTTGACAAGACATGCTTTGTACCTGTTCATCTGTTATTTTACGCAAAGGAGAGCCACCTCCTATAGCAGCATAGCCTTCTTTGCTTTTGGGAGCCCGAAAAACAGAAATTAACTTTGCCAATGGTTTTTGGAGAAACCGAAACAACCTTGGGAGACGAATGATATCCTGATTCAAAGCACCAAACATATTATTATGGAGCTAAGACACCACGACCCAACAATGCTGACATAATATTATGCAAGGCTGAAACAATTGACTAATGTACCGGATCTGCGAATAGATTGAACAAAAACGGTTGAACGTCATCTAGTGTATCTGGTCCTCCTAGATTCAGAAGCAGCACTCCAACCCTCTCTTCTGTGGCATGTAAATTAGATTCAACATCAACTCCGCTGTGTGTGCATACTCCCACAGAGCAAAACGTTTGCGCCACTGGGTTTCTCTTCTCAATGGGGCTGCAATGACGTGATCTCCCAAGCATGCCATTTCTTTTATCACTTGTGCTAGAACACGGACTCAAAAACACCCGAGATGTAGATTTTTCAAGATCCAGTGATCCCTCAGATAAACGACATGACCTGCCAACAAGTAAACTTAGTTGAGACCTTAGCTTTTTAGTAAATGAACTATCAAGAAATTTTGACAAACGTACTCAATGAGCAGAATCACTCGACTCACACAACTATTACAAAACTCAATGTGCACAATTTGCTCTAGCAGTGCTCTGATCTTCCAAAGAACTATTTTTCACAACATTTTCATAATTTGTTAAGGTGTCAAGTTGTGATCGGAACAACATCACTTTTTACTGAGCCCACCACGACCACCATTGACACCAGTTTTATTATCCACCAATCACAACAAGCTACGTTAACAACCGTCAAAATTTTCGTGTCCCTAGACTTAATTGTCAAACCATTTACAAATGTAGCTCAGCAATCTCACAATTTCAAGAATGCACAAACGAATCCCAAATAACACAATATGATCAATAAAGTTTCTAAAAAATACTTTTACAACAACGAAAAAAATGAACATTATGTGAAAATCATAGGCATTAAATTCATACAAATTTTTATTTCTCAGCATGAATAGTCAATTTACAAGCATACACAACTTCACAGTAATTTCAACAAACAATGGATCAGCAAAAATTGTTTGGAATAAAAAAAACATGACAGGGAAGCTTACGTTGGAAATCTTATATGAGAGTAACAGTTGAGATTGGATCCGAAGAGCTTTGTTTGGGAAACGACTCCAGAGTATGACGTGGCGGACATGGCTTCGAAACCCTAAAGAAAAAAACCCGAAACGTTTTTGGAATTCTTTTAAGAAATGATGATAAACTTAGAAAGAAAGAACGCGTTATTATATAATAAGAAGAAGAAGTGGAAAAAGGAATTGAATTCTTGAAAAATGATTTTCATTTTCAAGGGTTAGCTGAGAGGTATAAATGGCCCAATTTGAAAAAGTCAAAAAAGAGCAGAGCCGAGAATAAAAGAAAGAAACTTCAAAGTCCAAAGTCCGAACTCTCTCACCTAACTCCACAAGTCGACGTGTGTAATGTGTTTCCTAGAACTTGGCTACAACACTGCCACGCTGGCTAGCTAGCTCGCTTTTAGTCGCTTTCTTTTCCTACGCGTTTTTTTTTTTTTTTTGTTTCCCACCAAAAACGGAATTTACCGCTATTTTATTCCCCATGGTAAAATAAATATTATTGGAGTGTTAGCTGCATGGGTTGTGTTAACGGGGATTGTTATGAATATCGAAAGTACAGTACAAGCAAACCGGGACAATAACCATTTCCATTCGGATCAAATTTCGGGCCGGAATTCCGGCTTGAAGCTGGGGCTTCCTATTTTGGATGAAAAAAAAAATTAAAAACAAAAAGTAGTTCGTTTCTTTCACAAAACTACTCTCAGACACATTCAGCGTACCTGTACAGCTTGATGAAACTGAGGAAACTCCACCGCCGATCTCACTCAATTTCAATTTGGTTTTGGGGTTACAAGAGGAGAAAATTGAGAAAAATTAAGATTTCTAATCAATAGGTAAGAGGAGTGGGTGTTTTTTTTTTTTTTTTTTTTGAGCGGGAAAATTGAATTTCAAACCTTTTATTCAACTAACTTTATCAATTGAGTTATCTAAAATGAGCATATGCCAATGATGCGAAAGAAATTAGAAAGTTACAGTCCATTTAGAGAGTTAAAATACATGTGTTTAAACAACAATTTTTAAATTTAAAATATTTTTTAAAAAATATGTTAATAAAAAAATATGTAAAAAGACGTGTAATATTGGTTAAGTTCGAATGAAATCATACACAAACACCCCCTATGTCCCGATTGGATTTGGATTTTGGACCCAGTTTGCATTTCACAGCCCATTGAGCTTAAATACCAGGCCTTATTCATTGGCTTTTAGCCCAATCTAATTACTTACTTTGTCCATTTCGGTAAATTCAACACACTTCGTGCCTTAGGGTTTCTCTTCAAAACCATTATAAATCACTGCTTTCACCCTCCGCCTATAACACATCTCTTCACTTCTTCGCTCGCTCTGTTAGCTAAATGATCGTACCAAGCCTCTGTACGAACTACGAATTGTTCATCACAATTGCAATCCTTATTTGATTTTCGTTAACAGTTTGTGACCCACAAGGTAATCAAACGCAAACACTACTTTCTCTCCTTTTTTTTGTCCCCTCAAAATTTTTCAAATACCTTCTCAATTTCAAGCAATCGTGTGTGTGCTTATCTTTTGTTTTTTTTTTTTTGGGGGGGAGTTAAGGTAAGTTGTGTTTTGTAGGATCTAGAACACGTACATGTGGTTTGGGTTGGGCTACCTTTGTGGCTGACCTATGATTTTATGTATGAATGAAGTGGGCTCCATAATCGAGTCAACAGCGGGGGCCCATTGATGGTGACCTGTCTGCCGCTTGGAGCCCATATTAAACTCACCGGAGGAAGATCCCTGAAACTCATCGTTGTTTCATGACACAATGCTCCTGGTTACATTTTTATTTCATATATATATTATACTCCCTATTTGTGATACACATTAGCTAGCTCTTCAATATAAAACGATGTTGTTTTTTTATCTTATTATTGGTCTTACTTTTGAGAGCTTAATCTTTTTTGTGGTATATATATAATATTATATGATATGACTGAATGGCACTCCAGTCAGACACGGGTGTTTGTAAATTCCATAACAATCCACCTTTTGCATAGTGCCTATAAAGATCTACTGCTCACGATTGGAGGCTGCCACTACTACCATGGTTTCCTTCAAATTTTAAGCAGCTAAATTTTATACATAATATTCTATACCTTATTTTGAATTTAATTTTAAACCTAGCATGGTTTTCAATTTTTTATTTTTTGGGTTTGTAATATAAGTTGATTGATGAAATTATATACATAGTTTTAACAATACTTTAATTATGCCTATACCAAGAGTTGAAATTTTTTTGTTTAACCAAACTTACTTTTCCCTGTGATCTGATTTTTTGGTTCCATTTACATTTGGATTTTGGATAATGTCAGCTGAACAGTTACAGCTTCTTGCAGTCAACAGATAGTACCAACCTTACGGTGCCTGACTGTTGTAAGGAACACAATTATGGGTTAGGCTTCCTTATTGATAAAAGAAATGATTCTTGATGATTGAAGTTCCACAAATTGACCCTATGTTAAGATAATTTTGGTGTGTGATGGGGAGTTCTTGATATGAAATGAGCTAGGATTGGAAGGTGATGATATTATTATTAGTAAAAAGCCAAATAGCCAAATAAGCTTCCTAGTTTATTTGGTTAAAGATGATGGATTCAATCTCTAGAGAGCCTCCCTAACAGAAACATGCACTAATATCAACAACAACAAAAAGAAGTGAGAGAGAGACATGGCTTCAATATGATTATTCTTCATTGATTGATTAATGAGGGTTACAAGCTCCTTGCCTCACTAATAATTATCGCTATGGGATCACTACTTAAATGTGTTCTAAAGCATAACATTGTCTTTAATGTGTACTAAGCATTTCCCAAATAAATAAATAAACATCACACGGGATATGTTATGAACTCCCTAAATGAAGAAAAGAACATCAAAAATTATTCAGTATCAAGCTGTCCAAAAAAAAAACTAAAAGAGTTAATTTAAATTAAATGAAGGCCAATTAGCATGTTTTCAGCCGAATGGCATTCGGGAAATGAGAGTTAAGTTGAATTATCGATAGTTCTTTGCCTTAGGCCCTTTGTAGCTACACGTCTCTCTCCCCAAATAATCTACATCGAACATGAAGAATGGTCACTAGATTTTTTAGTGTCTTTTTACCATAATAAGCCTGTCCAACTCATAAAATAAACCAATAATATAAAGAGCATATTTTGCACTCCGGGCAGAGTTTTGAAGGTAACAAACGGCCTTGAATGAAACAGTAGGAAGATATTCAAACATGCATTTCCCTTTGATCTTGGGTGCGTGCAAACATGCACATGATGGGAAGATTTCGCACTCTTGGATCAGGGGAACTCATAGCAAGACTGCCTGATAATACAGGACCGTACTGGAGTTGGATATGACACACAGATTAACAAGGGAGCTCCAACTGTATTCACTGGATACATTATATTATAAATGACTAGATCCCAGATGATTTAGCTTAAGGCATGTATTGTTTGATGGCATATATACTTATTTGGCTTTTTGCTGGAAGTGGACTAAAGTATTTTGTTAAGTAAGAAAAAATATTAAGGTAAATGAAAAAACTATACTTGAACCAAAAAAATAAAAATAAATAAAAGCTAATTAAAAAAGCTACTAGCAAACGGACATGTATCTACACAGTTTTTCCCTTTTCCCATATGAGTGACATTGAAGGAGTTCAAATTATGGCAGTGGGGAGAGTGCAGCATTGGTTGAGATTTACAAATAATGATACAACAAAAGAAAATGACCAGATTCAACAAAAGGAATTTAAATACCACAAGCCTAGGGTTGTTTCAGAAACTCCAGCTAGGTAATTCATAAATGGTGCTCAAAGACCCTTTTTTTTTTTCTCTTTTTTTGGACAAAGGAGATCAAAATTTCTGATGTACATGGTAATGATGTAAAAATCAGCTTCAATTTTTTAGTCAATGCTAATATATAAAATTTTGTATCAGTCAACTGCAACTTTTGTCATGATAATATCCCTAGTTTCAACTACAAAAATTGCACAACATCCTTTAAAATAGCTTTAATTATGCAATTGTTCACAAAAGAGATCAGAACCATCATTATACAGGCAATAAGACATTAAAAATTTAAATAAAAAGCATCTATTCTACTAATTGGAACCCCTGTATCAGGCAAAGATGTAAATTGAAAAAGTTTATGATATTGAACCCTGTATCATCTTCGCAAGAACGTAATAAAGGCTTTCAGATGCCAAGCAATAAAGTGAGTGCATCACACAATTCACACAAGTAAATGAAAGTATGAAACTATAAGAATTGATGGAGTTGTATGAAAATGTAATAATTATATAATGTTCTACTTTGTGTAAGAAAATTAGTTTGACTAACAGATAGACTACACGGCTCTAACTGCGTCGAATTCGTCCTCAAAACTTACAAAGATTCATGTCTTGGATTCAAAGAAGTCATACTTTGAGAAACATGCTTAATCAGAAGCACAAAATTGATTGAATAGATAAAAAATAATGTAATCTAGTTCTAGTGTACAAGGCAAAAGAAAGTTGTGCTCCAATACCCTCAAATTAAAACAACAAAATAGCAAATGAAAAGTTACAACTTACAAGGCTACATGAAAATCTCAGAGATTTACTGGATCAAAGGAAGCAACTACACCCAATAGATTTTTGCATGTATCCTCAAAAACAACAAGAACAATCAAATGGACATAATGGGGTACTTCCAGCATCAGCCTTATTGATACCCAACTCCTCTTCTGTGTAAACAGTAAACCCATCATTTGTTTTTTTTCTAGGCCGGGAAGGTGGCTCAGCAAACTCGCTATCATTAGAACCTTTATCCTTCTTCTTTTTCTTAGTCTTCTTAGGATTTCCAGTTGCTTCTTCATTAGGCTTTTCAGTCTTTTCAGATTCAGACTTCTTCCTTTTCTTTCCTGCAAAGATTTCATCGATCTCACTAACAGCCTTTTTCTGCACCGAAGAGAGTTTTTCTTCTTCCACAGCATTATTATTTTCTTGCATTTGCTTAGTCCATTTGGAAGAACTCTTTTTTGTCACCAGAGAGGGATTTTCTTCTTCCATAGCATTATTATTTTCTTCTATTTGCCTAGCCTTTTTGGAAGAACTCTTCTTTGTCACCGGAGAGGGAATTTCTTCTTCCACAGCATTATTATTTTCTTGCACTTGCTTAACCTTTTTAGAAGAAATCTTTTTTGGCATCGTAACAAACTGAAGCTACAGACCCAGATTATTTATTTATTTAAATACTGCAATCATAACAAAAAGAGGTCAATATTTGCTTGGCTTAGTCTCTGAAAATAATATAAACAGTGAGAGTTAGAGATAGGGGTGTCAATGTTCGACCCAACCCGCGAACACGACACGAACCCGACACGGGTTTTTTCGGGTTAGGGTTGGGCCTTAATGGGTTTGGGTCATAAACGGGTCGACCCTAAAGTGACACGATAAGAAACAGGTCATAAGCGGGTCAACCCGCGTAACCCGCAATAAACACGTTTGACACACCAATTTATTTGTGTCAAACCCGAAATGACCCACTTAACACAACCCGTTTAACTCGCATAACATAACATCCATAGATTCTTATTTGTTTCATTAGTTATTATTACTCTTACATTATTATTATTATTATTATTATTTAGTTCTTATAAAACTGTTGAGGCATGATCATATTTTGTAACACTACTAATACTTTTTTATTTTTATTTTTTTGGCATAAAACTTGCACAAATGAAATTGGATAAGCTTGTGGAAGATGTTATGAATTTGGACATCAACAAAGAATCTATGGATGATAATCATGGTCATAGTCAGGATTAGAATAATGTTTGCTCAAATTTTTTTAATATTGATACTTAGCATTTAGCGAGTTCCAAGGATATTATATTTTTGTTGAACTATGTTATTTTATTTTTGTTGAACTATGCTATTTTATTTTTGTTAAACTATGTTATTTTGAATTTGGGTTAAAGTGTTACACTTTTTTTGGAGTGTAAAGAACTTATTTCTAGATGAATGTTATATTTTTGTTGAATTATATTATTTTGAATGTGGGTTGAAGACATGAAGTGTATGCACTGCTTTTTGGGATGTAAAAAAAAAATTATTTCTAGATGGATTTTATATTTAATATTATATAGGTTGAAATGGGTTGTGTTACATTCGTGTCAACCCAACACGACTCGTTTATTAACCGTGTCAAATGGGTTGGGTCAGGTCAACTCGCCTTATTAACAGGTCGGGTTAGGGTTGAAGGATCCTGACACGATTATTAAATGGGTCGGGTTAGGGTTGAGTCATTTAGTCGAATACCCCTACCTCGACACGACACGAACTCGACACGCTAACCCGAATTGACACCCCTAGTTAGAGACACACACAAATCTTTTTAAACATTTGATAAGTCATCAGATTAGGACCTTAAATTCTCCTATTAAATTCAACCATCTGACTTATTGGCCAATGCAGTTCCTTGTGTATAGTTAAATCTTCCAAGACCACATAGTTGGGGTTCAAAAATAAATAGTTAAATACCACAGTTGAATTTAATTGGGATATCTACGGTTCCACACTTAACGAACTGTAACTAAATTTTACCTATAAAACAAACCAACAATACTACAATCGCAAAAAATTTCACAACCATTTTCACTCAGATTGAGATTAGTGCAACATCACTTTCACAGCGGACTACCATACCATATTTTTATTGTACGTCAATCACAACCAGCCCAACCAGCCACCTTAATCCTTGTGAAATTTGTTGTGTATCTATCTAGACTTATTGAAAACCAACCAACCCTTCTGCCCTACTGAGCTTGATGCAATGAGTTGGTCCAATTGAGTTGAGAGCCAATCATTGATTTCTGGAAACTAAACTAACTTCAAAATCAAAAATTTTGTTCCACATTCTATTCCCCAACTTTTTTGTTAGTTCAGTGAGAATATAACTCAAAGTCTGTCCTTTAAACAACCAATGACCAGCGTGTGTGTCTAAATCAAAAAACAAAAAAAGAAAAGTTTTTTAGCAACCAAACAAGAAACAAACATTTAAAAAACACTGATTTTGAGGTTTAGATTGAAGCTAACAATGAAAAACAACAAAATCAATTAAAAAAAACAAAAAACTGAGTTTGGGTGCAAGAATTGTAATAACAACATGGGATAGGGAAAAAGCTAACCTTTTTGATTTCGAAGAAGCTGTGGGAGAAGCAAAGTAGTGGCTCTTTGTAAACTATAAACCCTAGCTTTCGTGTTTACGGAGGTGAAAGCTGAAAGGTTAGAGAGAGAGAGAGAAGCGAAGGTGAATATTGTTGTTGTTGACGAGTGGGGTTTTCAATGGTGCGGACGAGCTCACTGAGAACCTTTCAGATTTATGACTTGGTTTTGATCGCAAGCCGTTGATTCCTTGATAAAGGGGTGGTGAATGGGTTACGTCACGTGGTCAATGTCTTGACCCTTGAAAGCCTATTCAATTTTAGCTTGATAATATACATTTTTTTTTCCTTTTTTCAAAAAGAAAATATACAGATACCTCCTTTTTTATTTATTTATTTTTTTCATGAAAAAAAATGCACATCATTAATACTTTTTGATTGAGCACAAAAATTAAACATGATTGCTTATGTTTTTTTTTTTTTCTGGATATTTTTATGTGCAGTTAAAACTTATTCTTTTGAGAAAAGTAGGAGTGAAAAAAAGTAAAATAAAAGATTATTAAAAGGTGTCTCAAACTACAATCTTAGGATACTTGTTAACAAAATTCTTTAAATTAATTTTAATTTTTTTGAAGAAAAAAAATACTTTGCTTCTTTAAATTTGAGTTGGTTTTAATCTTAGTCTTAAAAATTCTTTTTAAATCCTCAAAATATTTAAAGTATTTTTTTTCATTTTTTCTATTACAATTTTTGCTTATGTGGCAATGGAGCATATATATGGAGAGAGTTTTATAACTAAACTTTGTCCTTTGAAAAATATGTGATTGTTAGCTTTGTTAAGAGAAATTAGGAAAATTTGAGGAAATTAGATGTTGAATAATGAGGGTTTCAAGTGTTTTTATTTTTTAAAATGAGAAAAGTGCGGCTTTTTTGGGTTTTATTATTTTTTGTTTCAAATGTTTTTTCAAAGCATTTTTTTTTTTTTTTTTGGGGGGGGCGGGGGAGGGGGATTTGTACTTTTTCACCTCAATTTTGATGATGAGAAAATGATGGAAAAGTATATAAGCAATTTAAAATTTTCACCATTGGGTGTTTCAATGTTTTTGTTACTTTAAAGATCAATGCAACGAATGGCATTCTTTGTTATGGTAGTACAAAACTTGAATTCTTTGCATTTTGAAGCATGTTATTTTTTTTACTTTAATTTCTTGATCTATTCCTAATTTATGGCAAAAAGAAATCAATTTATATTTTGATTTTTGCTACCTTGTTGAGCTTTAACTTTTGTAAAACCGATCTTTTTCTTTTCTTTTTTAATTTTTAAAGGGAGGCTAAAAACAAGGAACAATGTAAGAACTTAGCTGCTAGATTACAAATTTTGTAATGAACTAAATAACTTGTTCATCTATTTTTATACCTTTTTCTTTTATCTATTATTTGGATCTTTACAACATTTCTAATCTGTTCTAACAAATTCAATCATGCATTCTAGCAAAAAGAAAAATGTTATAAATCGAAAACATGTTTAACAGACTTTCGATTTTCTTAGCAACAAAAACGGGGTAGATGAAATAATAGTCTCAATCCCAGATTCCAAAATTTATCCCATCTTAGCAACAAGAAGGGGTAGATGATAAAAACAAAGTAGTATCAATCTAGATACCCAAATTTCTTATCAAGCCACTATCTAATTATCCTATAAGTTATTTAAACCTTCCTTTTGGTTCTCATAATTGTCCAATAGCTTGCTTATAAGTTATAACCCAGGCAGAGGGAACTGGGTTGTCAGAGCTTCAACTCTCTCGCGCAGATCCGACAATTTATCCAGTAAAGGGAAATCAGGGGCTGCTACAAACTTCAAAAAATCTTGGAGCTTGGATCCTGAGACTAACCGCTTAGCTTCAAGGGTTATCTGTACGCCCTCGTGAATAAAGTTTGCAATTTCTACAAATTCTTTCTCTGTGAATCCTCTAGTTGTCATAGCAGGTGATCCAATGCGGATACCTCCAGGCACTAAGGCACTCTTGTCACCTTTATAATTGAATATAATTGATTGTAAGTTTCGACAAGAAAGGGAGAAACCAAAAAAAAAAAAAAAAAAAACAGATCAAATCAATTAAAATAGGATAAACCTGCCAAAATTAGGACTCACCAGGAACTGAATTTTTGTTGAGGGTAATAGAGGCCAAGTCAAGAATTTTCTCCACCCGAGCTCCATCAATACCCTGTTAAGGGAAGCAATGTTAATTGCTGTCAGTAAAGGTAAATGGTAGGCAAAACACCCCCATCCCAAATAATCATCACAACAATCGTTGCAGTACTAGCAAATTAAACAGGTTCTCTTTGGATTAAACGCCTAGCTATCCAGAACAAATTTTGACATATAATAATATTAACATGACCTGGAATTCTCCCTTTCAAAGATAATGCACACACACACCAAAAAAAAACCTACCCCACCTTGGTAGGTCATGAATGATCTATATGACTATACTATACTGGGGAATGTTTGAAAACGTAGAAGACATATCAAAATTTGTTCATAGACTATAAATCAATTACTTGAAATAATAATGCCAAGGAATATATATGTATAAAAGCCAGCATCAAGGTTTAAATTTAAAGAAACACAAGTCAATGAGCTTCTGCTCAAATAGCACTTTCTACTCCTATAAGAATGGGATGGAGGGTAAGGACATGCATTCAGTACTCATTAGGTGCATGTATAACTCATCCAAAACAAACAACCCCCTGGGGACAAAGAAGTCAGAAACTTACCATTGGCCTTAGATCAACAAGAACCAGGTGATTATCACTCCCACCAGAAACCAACTTATATCCTAATTCATTCAATCGGCTAGCAAGAGCTCTGCAATTAGAGACCACCTATAGACAGTAAAATTACATAAGTACAATTATAAGGGCATAGCTTGGACCAATCATCCTTTCAAAAAAAAAAAAAAAAAGCTTGGACCAATCATGAAGGGGGAAGCATAGTACCTTATACTGGTATGCCTTAAACTCTGGGGACTGTGCATGCTTCAAACTAACTGCAAGTCCCCCAATTGTGTGGTTATGAGGGCCACCCTGCATAATAACTCTCCCTTTAAATATGTTACAAGAATAATTTGCAGATTAAAAATGTAAACATGGGTAACCACATAAGATAAAAGGAACACAACACTCCATACATCTGATAACAAAGCAAAAGAGATGAGTCCAGCTGACCTGTAAACCTGGAAAAACAGCATTGTTGATAGCAGATTCCAAGTCAACTCCAAGCACAGGATCCTTCTTGAAGAAGATCATGCCACCTCTTGGACCTCTCAAAGACTGGAGAGAAATACCTAAATTTATCAGGTCATGTGTGTGCAGAACGCAGATTACAACAAAGACAGCACATGATTTTCAGAAGATTTGATATAATGCCATCTGGTCAGTATATTGTCAAAGCAAACTTTCCTACCTATTGAAACATAAAAGAAAACAAGGTGACTCCATAATAATATATATGCGTATCTAGAGAAGAAATCTGGATCAAGCTCTCTCTTAAGCGCACAAAAAGTAAGGCAAGCAATACAATAAATGGGGAAAAAAAATGGAAGAAATATTTTGCACAGTAAAATTCAAAATTTTGACCAATACCTTGTGTGTGGTTGTGGTCACTATATCACAGTACTCAAAAGGATCAGCAACTACAGATGCAGCGACAAGGCCACTTATGTGAGCCATATCCATCATGAGAAAAGCACCAACAGCATCCGCAATCTTCAAGTGCAAATATCAAACATAACCAGTTAGTTATTCGGTTGGTAGAGAGTAGACAATTATTTGGACACAATAATCCACCATTCACCACTAACGGATGCTATTGCATATAAATAATCACAGCATAAAACCTCTTACCTTCCTCATGCGAGCATAGTCAAAATCTCGAGGATAGGCACTTGCACCAGCAATAATGAGTTTTGGTCTAAAGAGAACAGCCGTTTTCTCAAGCATGTCATAATCAACAAGACCTGTTTGAAAGTTTATTCAAAATTAGAATTGACCACAAAATCAATTCAACCATTCATCCTTATCAAAACTAATAAAAGAATTATGTCACCTGTAGATTCATCAAGTCGGTAAGGCATAGACTCAAAATAAATTGATGTGCCAGATACCCGTCGTTTAGCAGTCATGAACCCATGAGACAAGTGTCCACCATGAGGTAAGTCCAACCCCTAAGTTACAAGTACAAGTTATTAATGTATTCTAAGACAGAAAATGCTAACAACAAAAGCTAAAATGAAGAGAGAAAAGCAACCTACCATTATCCGGTCATGTGGCTTTAAAACTGCAGTGTAAACCTCAAAGTTAGCAGGCGAACCAGATAGTGGCTGAACGTTAACACCCCACTTCTTTCCATCTAAGTGAAATGCTGCCAAAGCTCTTTGTTGACACAGTATCTCAAGCTCATCTATGTACTCGTTGCCACCATAGTATCTGAGGTGTATGATAAATTAAAAGCTATAAAACTTACAATTGAAGTACTTTCCTCAAAATAACAAGTTATACCTTTTACCGGGTAGTCCTTCAGAATACTTGTTTGTCAAGCATGATCCAACAGCTTCCATTACCGCTCGAGATGTGAAATTCTCTGAGGCAATTAGCTCAAGGCTTTTGAACTGCCGCTCCTTCTCCTTGTCAATAATCCCACGTACTTCGGGATCAGCTTCAGTCAGACCATAGTCTAAAACGCTGCTTCCATTACCTACATTTCATAACAAGCAATTCCATGCAAAAAAGATCAGCCTTGACTAAGTCCAGCTACTGACAATTGGTGAGATATTTATTGTCATAAGCATTAATTTGTTTATATGATTCTATGCAAACAAGATGCATTTTATGCATAACAAGAGAGTAAGAAAATGTATCAAGCTTGTTTTTCTACACTGCTTCCATTTTCCCCACAAGCAATAACACAGATAACTCATTCTAATATTTCTGTAGGATTCACGGCCATAAGCAATAGCACAAATTGTAACAGGATTAACATTACACCCAGAATAATTAATAATTATGGAACCTCTACAGGTGAATATGAAAATTTTATTGCAATAAAATGACCATTATGGTTGTCTGTGCAGACAAAGCAGAAGCAGATGCTCAGCAAGCAGAAAAGTAGAATACACAAATTCTCTAAACAGTGATAAAACAAGATTAAAGAAAAAGAAGGAAGAATTGACAACTACCATAAAGTAGTCAAATCAAAGAGAAATGCAAAAGGCAAAACAATAAGCTCAGTTTCCAAACTTAGCATTGTGAGGGGTGAATGAAGGTTGTGATGGGCCAGTAATATCGCCATCCTGATGTCATTTCTCATTATATATTACTCAACAAGTCACTAGTTATAGAGACAGTATCCAAAGTCGAACTGCCTTCAGTAATTTACGGTTCTCCTGAGTCCTGACATGAATATAACAAAGACTCAATACTTACTGGCACAAAGACTCAATACTGACAAATAAGAATTTAGTTGACCATATCATTAGTAATTCATATAGAAGAAACCAATATCAATCAAGGCAAAGAAATGTCCACAATACAAAATTGTGCCAGTAATAAGAATCGAACAACACTAAACACTACTTCTTCAGATGGTATCATGCCATTGTTAGATGCATACAAACTTATACTCCAAATCTTGACACCTCTTCCTAACAAAGCATTTTAAAACACACACATACACATACATAAATAAATAAATAAAAAATACTCCCCATGTGAAAAAGTTAGTATTTAGTCCCAAAACTTTTTGAGTTAGGCATGGATCCTCAACAGACTAACGAGGGTTGACCACTATACATATAGGATCAACTCAAGAAAAGTGACTAACATTTTATGCTGGCCATAAACCCACCGCGACCCTCATTTATCCGGACTCAGGACCAGATAAAAGGTCATATCTAATGCACAAAACTTCCACTTTTTCAGGTTTCGGCCCAGAAGTGAGCAAAAAAATACGACACTAAGCACTAAGATATGAAGGATTCACTGCCTTCCAGATGAGAACTCAAGACAACAAAAACAACCAATCAATCAACGTAAAGTTGATACCTCCAATTTCAGGCGCAGGAACAGAGGCAGAAGAAGGCGGCCTCCCGGTAACTAAACTTCCTTCAACATAAGAAGATCTACAAGGTTTCATCAAATTGAGCCTTCCTTGTGCTGGAAACCCAATAACACTAGACCCTTTTGGAGCAAAATTTGACCCTTTGGTCCAAATGGGCTGTTGAAGAGACCCCATCACTGCAGCTCCACTACAAGCTTGCATCTTTGCTTCCAAAACTATATGTCACAAGCTTCCTACAGATTCCAAATAAAAAAAAACCCAGCTAAAAACTTCAGCTTGAATATCCACACATACCAGGAAAAAAAAAATCCTAAACATATATTTTTTTAGTACAGAAACCCTTTTTTCATTCAGGGGCTGTCTTTTTCTTATAGAAAATTATCCATTAAACCAAACAGAAATTTAATCTAACAACAACAATAATAAGAAGAATAAATTAAGGAACCAAAATAATCAATTTTGACATAAAAAAGAAAACAAATATTGAGGTTTACGAGGTTTTACCTTTGTTAAGAAATCTGTGTTTGGGATTTTTGCGTTTTAGTGTGGTCAACGGGAAATGAGCATAAACCCTATTTCTTTTTGAAAATGGGAGAGCCGCTCACTGAGTGAGTGGAAGAAACAAATATTATTATAAGAAGAATGTCCACGTGGCAAGGAAGTAGAATAATATATTTAGAAGAAAAATGCTAAAATCCAAAACTATCCCTCAATGTTCAACTTTTATCATTTTAGCCTCCTTCTAGCTACAGCTTATAAATGAAAATTATTTCACTCTTACTTTTACTATTATTTTTTGGCCTCTAAGGTAGTTTTTAGCGCTATTCATTCCTGATTTTACTGTACTATTTTAATTATCTTTTACTTTTATTTATCATATTTTTAGTAATAATTTTTCAATTTCAATAAAATAAATGGTATCTAAATACTCTCGAAGTGTAGGTTTGGGTTTTTTTTAAAAAAAATATTTCGTAATTAAAACAAATTGAGAAACTGTTATTAAAATTATATTAAAACAATAAAAACAAACAAGCATTCCTCTCAATAAAAAAAACAAACAAACATAATGATAGCAAAATCTAGCACAAAACCCATCTATAAGATCAGCAGAAACAGTCATCAGCTTTATAGAATACACAGCAAAAAATCTAGCAAAAAACCCATCTATAACACAAAGAAAAATTCTCACGAATTTTCAGAACTTACCCAAAGCTGCTGCACTTGGTCGGAGCCGGAGCTGACCCTAGCCCGCTGGGAAACCTCTTCTCGTTCTCGGTCTGTCTTCCCTCTCTCTCGATATATCTCTATCTCGATTTCGATTTCGATCTCGCTTTCTCTCTCTGTCTCGAACTCTCTTTCTCCCACAGTCCGATCTCGCAGTCTCTAACTCTCCCTCTAAGAGCATTTGCAGTAGTGGTGTCAAATTGCTGTATTGCTATAATATATAGAAATATATCTACTCAGACCCACAAATTCAGCTCACAGCAGTGGAGCTATTTCCCTATTTTTTAGCTTCAAGTGAACAGTGTACATCTATAAATAAATGTGCACTGTTCATCAAAGCTAAAAAAAAAAAAAACTATTTTATTAACTCTCTCTCTCCTCTCTCATTAACAATCAGCCTCTCATTCTTCCTTTCTCTCTCTCTCTCTCTCTCTCTCCGGCGCCTCTTCTTCTTCTTCCTTCTTCCTTCTCTTTTTTTTTTTTTTTTTTTTTTTTTTTCTCTCCCTCATCGCCGATCAGCTCAGCGCTGTCCTCCATCGCGGATCTCAGTTCATCGCCGTCCTCCATCGCCGATCTTCATCGCCCAGCCCTCCATCTCCTCGCCGATCTTCATCACCGTCCTCCATCGCTGTCCCACCTCGCTGTCCTCCATGTCTCCCTTATCGCCAATCGCATGGGTTTTTTTTTTTTTTTTTTTTTTTTTTTTTTTTTCTGTTGTGGACTGCTGTGGTGGTGGTGATGGTTGTGCTGTGGTGGTGATGGTGGTGGTGATGGCTATGCTGTGGTGGTGGTGATGGCTGTGCTGAAGCTTGCTGTAAAATTTTTTATTATTATTGCTGTCCCACCTCGCCGTCCTCGATGTCTCCCTCATCGCCGATCGCATGGGGTTTTTTTTTTTTTTTTTCTCTGTTGTGGACTACTGTGGTGGTGGTGATGGTTGTGTTGTGGTGGTGATGGTGGTGGTGATGGCTGTGCTGAAGCTTGCTGTAAATTTTTTTATTATTATTGCTGTCCACCTTGCCGTCCTCCATATCTCCCTCATCGCCGATCGCATGGGTTTTTTTTTTTTTTTCTGTTGTGGACTGCTGTGGTGGTGGTGATGGCTGTGCTGTGGTGGTGGTGATGGCTTTGCTCTTGCTGTAAAATTTTTTATTATTATTGCATTAAGTTTTTTGTATTATTTTAATCAAATAACTAAAAATATAGATGTATTGCTGTGGAGTGTGAAGAGGTAAAAGCTAAAATTATAGATAAAGTAACTTTTAGATGAGAGAAATATAGATGTGCTGCTGTGAATGCTCTAACGATCTCTAACTCTTTCTCTTTCCCCCTCTTTCTTTCTCCCAAAATACTCAAATACTCGGGTGGTTATTAGGGTATCAGATTATTTTGATTTCTAGGGGGGAAGGGGAACGACGTCGTTCCCCTTATATATTTTTTTTAATAATAGTTTTTCATTTTGTTTTAATTACGAAATAAAAAGTAAAAAAGCCCTATGTCGTTTTGGTTTACTTATCTTGCTTATGGTATTGGTTAAAGATTTTTTTTTTTAACTATTTAACTTATTTTTGCTATGGTTTATGGGTCTTATTGTACTTTTTAGTACTATTTATGAGTCTCATTATATTATTGCATCTATTTTTAGCTTTATTTACAGTATTTTCAGCAAAAAATTTTAACTTTCAGCTAAATAAGTTGTTCCCAAACGAACTCTTAACCACTTAACTGAGGAGTAACTGAATACTAAATTGACAAAAATTGGAATTTAGATGACTGAAACTTAAAAAACTGAAAAGACAAAAATTGAAACTTAAAGGGTCAGTTTTTTATTTTACATTTTTCCCCAAGGAAGAAAAAAATAACTTGAAATTAAAGCTGTGTTTGGATAGCGTTTGTGGCGTTTTTTTTTTTTTTTTTAAGTCAGCGTGTTTGTCAATGTTCATTGGCCATCAAACAGTGATTTTAGGCCAATGAACAGTGACAAACACTGTAGCAAACAGTAAAAAAAAAAAATTTTTTTTTTCAGTTTTCAGCAAAATAAGCAGTATCCAAACGCATACTAAGGCTCAAAAATTAGAAACCGTGGATGCTCGAGGAGGAGGAAGAGTTGATCGTTATTTAAGGGATTAGTCAACTTAATATAATCGGGGTCCACACGAGTTGGGCCTCTTATGGTTGAATGATTATTTTAAAACTGAGTGAGTGGGTTTTTGTTTTGAATGTGATGGGCTGGAGTTTTTTACTTATTTCATGTTGATGACAATGAGGTCAATGAGTAAAAGGATGATGCTAGTATGATAAGAATGAGGGTGGCAGAGAGATGATTCTCTCTTCTCACATAGCCGTGGGGATCTAGGGATTTATTCTTGAGGCCTTTATGATGGGCTGATGATTATATTTGAATTGGGAAAAATGACGATTTATACATAGAATCTTTAAGAGTTTAGGAAATTTGAATAAGAATGATGATGTCACTTACATATCCTAATAATTGGGACACATGTCATATTAATGAATTTCCTTAATTCCTATGTGCAAAGAACTAAAACATGAATTGTCCATGTCAAGTTTTATTGTGAGTTATAATTGTTGACTATAACCTTAATTATTATTATTTTTTTTGAGAAAGTATAACCTTAATTATTGATTTAAGGTGCACAATCTAATAGTAAAATTTCATGGAAATGTTAGCAAATTATGGCCAACCATATTTCTTCCTTTTTTTTTGGTTGAATACAGTCACTTCTATCATCAAATATAAACACATGCAGTACATCTTCAGTCATTTTTCTTTTCAAATGAATTCTTAATAATTTTTAGAATTTTAGTAGTAAATTGTGATTTTTGAAAGTTTTGGGGTAAAGATGTAATTTTAGGAAGTTTCAGGCCAAAAATGTGATTTGTAGAAGTTTTGGGCATAAAAATGTAATTTGAAAAAAGGTTTGGGGGCAATTCCATAATTTGAAATTTTGGAGAAAGGTTAATGGTGGTGGGTCCACTGGTTGGCCTTTGCGGTGGAATTAAAGTTGAGTTTTTGTTTTAAATGTGAGTGGGCTGGAGGTTTTTACATAAAAGGGGCTTTCAGTTGGGCTTTGCGCTTGGAAGGAAGGGTGTATGTTGATGATAATGATGATGATGATGTCAACGAGTACAAGGGAGGAGCTTGGAGTTGGGATGAAGAGAAAATGGTGATGTTAGTGTGATTAGAATGAGGGTGGCAGAGAGACGAGCCGATTCTTTCTCTTCCATATCCGTGGGGGTCCCAGGATTTATTTTTGGGTCTCTACAATGGGCTGATTTATGAATAAAAAAAAAATGGTTTATATATGGGATCCTTAAGGGTCTAGAGAATGCGGATAAGAATGGTAGATAAAAATGTTGATGTCACTTACATATTCTAGCAATTGAGACATATCATACTAGTGGACTTCCTTAATTCACATGTGCAAATAACTAAAACATGGATTGTCCATGTCACGTTTTATTGTGAGTTATTATTTGTTAACTAAAACTTTAATAGCCTATTTGGGAGTTAAAAAAAGGAGGGAGAGTAGAGTAGAGGGAGGGAGAGTAATTCAATTACTTTGTTTGAAAGTTTTTTAAGGAAGGAGGGAGAGGGATTTGAAGGGGTTTGGAAGGGTTTCAACTACTTCTAACCCCTCATTTTTAATTCCTCCAAATTGGAGAGATTTGGAGGGAGAGTAGAGTAGATAAGTTATTGGCCAAATGAATTCCCTAATTTACCCTTTCTAAATTAACAAAATTACCATTTCTAAAGGGCTAATTACCCCCTTCCTCCCCCTAATTTTAAAAACATTCAAACAATGTAGAGGGGAATCATTCCCCTCTACTCTCCTCCCCACTACTCTCCTTCCCTCTACTCCCCTCTACTCTCCTCCCTCTCTAAAATTCCAAACAAGCCATAATTGTTGATTTAAGTTCTACAATCCAATAGAAAAATTTCATGGAAATGTTAGCAAATTATGGCTAACCATCTACCCCCCCCCCCCCCCATTTTTTGGTTGAATACGATCAACTTTATTATTAAATATAAGCACATAATCTATCATAAATCATTTTTTGGTTCGCTGGTTTCCATAACTTAATTCTCAGTTTCCATAACTCATAACTTAAAAATAGTAGGACCCATAGCGAGAAGTCCTTTTAGAAGCACCATAACTCTGTTTCCATCACCCAATTATCTGATTTTTGAGTTGTAAGTTATGGAAACTGAAAACACATTTTGGCAGTTTTCAGTTTCCATAACTCATAAGTCAATGGCATTTTTGTAATTAAACACACATAGGAGATCCACTCAGCCGCAACTTTTGACCAGTCAAACTTTTTTTTTTTTTTTTTTTTTTTTTTTTTTTTCTGGGTTTGGTCTTCACGTCTTCGCTCTTATTCTTTTTTCTTTTTCTTTTTTTCTTTCTTCACTGGGTTGGGGGTTCAGTCTGCACTCATCCTGAAAAAAAAGAAAAAAAAAAGAAAAAAAAGAAGAACAAGAGTGCAGACCGAACCCAGTGAAAAAAAGAAAAAAAAACTTTACAGAGTAACAGGTATGGAGCCCACAAATAGTGTGAAAAATATTGAGTGATGATGCCATTTGGGTGTGATATTTTAGAGTGATGAGTGATGGAAATTGAATAACGGAAATTGAGTGATGAAAATTTTTGAACCAAATAGGCCTTAATAATCCCCCAAATTTTGTACTCGCCTTGTGTGGAACAGGTACCTCAATCTTGGTCCTTAAAAATATTGTTCCACTCAATTTTGGCCTTCACAAAGGTCATTGATTGTCACCATTACAAATGATTGTTACAAGTGCCCTCATTATTATTATTTTTAATTATAAAGTATTTAGCGTTGGCATTGCACCTCTGAAGAAGTTTTGAGCGCTTAAAAATTCGTCCTACATGATTTAAATTATCATCTGGGAATAGATGTAAGAATGCAGGTGAGAATCAAGCTATAACTCCGACTCTCCGACATGTTAGTTCAGTTTTGCATTGTACATTTGGTTAAGCACTAAGCAGAACAAATGCCATGTAATGCCAGATTCACCAACTATGTTTTTGCTAGGTAAATTTGGGAGAAGAAAAGGTGAGGTTCGAACTCCAAGTCCATATGCTAACCCCACATAAGAGACGGCATGTCGTTGGTTCATTCAAGGTGCCAGTTACATATGAAGGAAGAAAATAGAATACACCATAGATGTTATGAAGCACTTAGATGTTATCATTGCCATATTTGCTATGAGACACTTCTATTGCATTGCATCCTGGGTTATCTACCATTTTCAAGGATGAAATTTACGTTTGACATATTTGCTGTAACATGAAATTTGCAAATTGTAAGTGCTGAGCAGTACACTAGCAGATGTCTTTTTTTCCTGTTATTTAAAAAAAATAATAGAAAAAAAATATGAATTTTTTCTGTTATATAGCATGTATGGCTAAGTAAAAGATGATAAGAGGTGCCACAATATAAAGGGTTGCAACAACATTTCAAGAACAGATGTACAGAACACAGAATCCACTCAAGAAGAAAACATGTAAATGATGTAACAGATGGCTGGTACTCTTTATTCAACATGTGAAAGACCCCCACCACTTTCAGACCGTGCCCTGCAAATGAGTAGAAAAATTTTCAGTAGGCCCACTATTTTGGAAATGTAGGACCATATATGCAAGTGACCAACTGTTTAAAGTGAAACCTTTCAGGCCCTTAAACAAATGACAAAACTTAGATACAGTTACTTAGGTTAGGTGATGTACCTTAAGTTCCCCAATTAAATTCAACCATTTGGTTGGGTTGGTTAATATAGCACAAAAGGTGTTATCTTCCCCAAAGACAATTAAATTCAACTATGTGGTCATTGGTCTATGCAGCCACATAGTTGAAAGTAATTGAGGAGCCTAAGGTATAACACCTACGCCTTATGGAATTGTATTGAAGTTTTTCGTTTAAACGATTACTCCACTTGGTACTTGAATCGAGATGTAGGGTAGACTGAAGGAAATATACTAATTCATTCATATAAAGAGTTCTATCAATGGATTTCAAGCCAGTAGATAAAGCCCATTGGCAGTAGTAAAGAAAAGAGAGGTATAATAATATTCAAACATCATTTTAATAGCAAATCACGATCTTCAATTTGTAATGTGGCATTGGTATCAATACTGAACATATTTTCATCAATTCAGCATAAATCATTTGTAATGTATTGGACTGGCAAACACACAGGTATATATTTTGAAGGAGTATATTATTTCCTAACATAACAATCTAATTACTGATTTATGTGAGTCCGGGAATGTAAGAAATACTTAAACACCCCCCCCCCCCCCCTTTATTAATAAAAAATCATGCATTACGATATGAAGTATACAGTATCACATAAATTACTCAATATTCTTTTTTGAACATTAAAAAAATTAAAATCATCAATTTATTTATATATGCATCAATGCTCATTTCAAATGCCATGAAAAGGCAATATGGATTTTGAATAATGGCATATGTGAACTTTCATCCAATGTTTTAAAATACATTCTGGTGATCATTCTAATTTGCCCTTTGGAAGGGAATATGTCAATACCTGTATATTCTAACATACCATTTTAGATGTATAAATAAATAAATTGTATAAATTTAAAACAGAAACTCCTCATTATATAATGCAGTAGGTTCACATAGTATCATTTCAATACCAAATATTATCATTAGGGACGGATGTCATAGGTTAAAACTCTCTCTCAAAAAAAAAAAAAAAAAAAAAAAACCAAATATTATAGAATCTTAATATCTTTATTGACCAAAAAAACAAAAAAAAGTCTTCAATTAATTAATGCACCCAGTATTGATCAGTATAACCAGTATTTTGCCTAGTATTTGCCGAAATTGACCGGTACACCCGGTATTGGCTGGTACCACTCAGTATTTTAATCAGTTACTAATCAATCATTCAAAAACAGCAAACATGTCATGAATCAATCAGAGAGAGAGAGAGAGAGAGAGAGAGAGAGAGAATTACTTGTGGTCTGAAGGATTTGGCATAAGTTCATAAACAATTGTTGCAACGACATCCCTCTTCAACTATAATAATAGACAAGAAAAATGAATCAAAGGATCAGCAACAGCTTTTTTTTTTATAGTAAATAGGACCAACAACAACCATCAAACCTTTATATGGCAATGAGATTACCTGGGTAGCTTCACCTTTTAGGCCAATATAATGTATCTGAGTAGTTTCACCGCCAAAATTCTCAGGAAAATGCAATGTGATACTTGCCACGCTTTGAAATTTAGAATATCTAATAAAATGTATTGACATAATATCAGAAAGTACACAATAACTGATCTTAAGACTAAAACCCATAGGTTGCAGAAAAAACTTATACATAAGTTCTAATGACATCAACTTGACAATCTGCATTAGTACTAAATGAGAAATGTACTCATGTTTTAGTATCTAAATTATTAATTAAACTTACCACACTTTGCCTTGCTCTCGTCTCTCAATATAAAATGAAATGAAGTTTCTACGCAAAGGCAATGCAGTATGATGTATACCAACAAGAATCGAAGGAAAAAAAGATTACCTTGTCTGGTATTCCAACACTCCTTGCAAATTTTCAGCCAAATCCCACTCCTTGAAACAATAAAAACAAAGGTTTCATATAATTTGAAGTTTGAAGAAAACAACAAATGCCTTGACAAGAACAGAGGAGGCACTACCTGAATGGCTTGCATACCTTGAGCATCCGAAAAGTCAATGCCATCTCGATTGATGAACCTATCAAAAAAAAAAAAAAAAAAAAAGATAGAAAAATAATTCTGTGTTTTTTCCCCCCAGAAAAAAAGGAAAAGTTAGTGCTGTAGAAACCTGGAACAGATTTCATACCATTAAAATTCCTTTGGTGTTAGAGTTAGAGTCAAATATGACATCTATATTAAAAATAAATAAATGTTAAAAAAAAAAATCAGACAGGCAAAGCATTACTGAGTTTGGTTTCTCATTGCCCTTATGGATTAACAAGAAAATAGCAAAATTGTTTGCCCTTTGATTTTCTTCTGGTATTTGTAATTTTTTGGTCTTCTCTTTCTTGGTTTTTCTGCCCTTGCATGGGTGACGATGCATGCTAGTATTAGAATTAGCATTCAACCTTCTTCCTTTCTTATTTGTCATGGGTAATATATATAGTATATGTGAATCATCCGATTCAGTGATATTTCTTCATTCAACTTTTTAAAAGTTTACCTATAAAACATAATACTCTTTTAACTATTTGGCATTTTCATCTACTACAATCAGATTCTGAAATACATGGATGTCCATCCAGGAGAGGGGAAAAGAAAAAAGGAAAGAATCAGTATACGTTTAAAAACACAGGGAGTGGCAACCTGGCCAGGGGAGAGGAGTGGTTGGTTTGAGCAACAACTGTATACTTAAAGGCTCAACAACTTGGACAAAATAGAAAAAAGGAAATGTGTTTGTCTGTATGTGTGTGTGTGTGCGTGAGAGAGAGAGAGAGAGCTTTTAAACAGCCCCCTTTCGATTCTTCATGCTTATAGTATTTTTTGTTCGGACTGCTGCTGTATACAGCAGCCCAGATTTTCAAAATCTGCAAAAATGGTGTCTATGTTTATTAACATGTATAGCCAAGAAAATTGTTACAAAGCACTTTGATTGTCATTCAAAAAATTCAATTAAAACCCCACAAAATGCTATAGCTATAGTACCAACTAGTAAACTCCAAGTTCTTGACTACACACATGTCAAATGGATGCAGGACGAACATAATATATATAGTTGCAGGGTTGGTGTTATAGCAAAGAAAAAAGAACATCCCTGTACAATAGAAATGATTGCATCGTTATTCTAACTTGCAAAATAAAATGCTGAAAAACGAAAGCCATCTAACATAATGGAAATGTTACAAAGGTTTAACCTACGCTCTCATCTTGGAAGGACTGGTTCCATCAGCACCACCAACAATTGATATGCTCTTGATCTTAACATCTGACGTAAATCTATCACAGTTAATCCAACAAATCAAATGAAAACATTTAGGAGCCTTCGGGACAATTACTTGTGTTGTAAAGATACTAAGATAGCAGGTTTCTAGATAACAGAAGTAGTGACTTACGGAATGTAAACAAGTAACTCCGGGTCGCCTTCATTGCTTTCCAAGTGTTCCTGTCGCACAAAGACAATCACATGAGCTTTGTACACCGGGTAACAAAGAAGTGTATTTTATACAATAGAAATTGCACATGGTAAGCCAAGCCTGAAAACAGCATCTCCATGAAAGACATGCTGGATTAATAAAACTACGTAAAAAAAGAAATAAAAAAGGATGTAGTAGGCTAATTACCTCAGAAGAACTAAGGCGCTGCTCCCAAGCTTTAAAAACAGACTTAACACTTCCTGGAACAGACTCATTCAAAGCGGTCACCTAAGTAACGAAACCAAAAAAATAAAATAGATAAATAATTAATGTCTTTCATTTATCAAGGAGGAAAGTTTATACATATTAGTTGGAGGTATATTCAAACAATGACTCTGACAGAGGTGGTGTCCTGTCAATCAGCAAATAGGAGCTCCAGTGATCCATATCACTCACAAGATCACTGAGTTAGTAAGTTACAGAAACAAATATCATTCCCCTACCCAACACACACACACACACACACAAGTCATTTCTTATTGCTTAATAGTTTAATGAGCATAAATGAAAATCATACCAAGACACATATTGACTTCATTCAAAATGCATAACATGTACAGCAGCATTGATCAAAAAAATTGAACCATTATCTATATGTTTAGTTTAAAAGTTAAAAGTAAATAAACCATTAGCAACACATACACATCCACCTCTCAGTTACACATGAAAATCCAAAAGCTGTGACCATAATTTCAAAAGTTGCACATTCCCTTGAAAATTTATAAACAAATAAATAAGAGAAATATACTCCAACAATTATTATTCCAAAAATTTCCATAGAGAAGATATTTTCAACCATATATATTTCAATTTGTGATAAAAAAAAACTAGGACAATATGGGAGAAAGGGTCCAATATGCAGATTAAAACAGATTAAAAGACTCAGACTATTTCTTGGACCACTTAAAAAAATCACTTAGTAAGATAAACATATCTTTAAATAAAGAAGAGTCCAGAGAAAGACTGAAAAACAAAAACAGAAACAAAAATTGAAAAATTGCCAGGCTATAGATAAATGAAACATGAGATATTGCACTACTTTGCGATCTCCTCATGCATATGATCATCACAAAATCATCCTAATCCTTCTTAGCTTAGAAACATCTCTAAATGGATCATGAATCTGGTTTTGGCATGAAACATGGTGTGGAGATTCTTGCCTGAAAGACAGTTTTCCTGACTTGTTTGTTTTGGCAATGAATAAGAACGCTTTACTTGCCTTTCAAATTTCCCTGCTACCTAAGATGAGGATTGAATATCTTGGATGTTAATCAAGAGAAGAAAATTTGAAGATAAATCTTATTATGAATCTTTGAGGGAGTTCAAGGGCTGTTTCTTTTCTTGGTGCAGCATTTGCAGAGCTAGGGTAGCTCATAAGGCTGCTTTTTTCTTATGGAAAGCAGCACCGGGTAAAATCTTGATTGATGATAATTTGCAAAAGTGACACTTAAAAATTTTTGGACTGGTGTGTCATTCATATAAGAAAAGTGGAGAGACAACGGAACATCTTTGGCTTCATTGTCCTGCAGCATCTAATCTGTGGTCTCTTGTGCTTTCTTTATTTGCAGTATCTTGGGTTTTTCCAGAGATGATGGTCCAATTGCTAGCTTGTAGGCAAGGAAGGTTACATAGTAATAGGGGTGTAAATGCTTGGAAGGTTGCTCCTTTATGCGTCTTGTAGACTATTGGCGAGAATCCATGCATCTACCGACTATTCCTAAATAGTTTTTTTTTATAAGTATTATAAATGATAAATTAAAAGTCCTAAATAGTTAAACAATGAAATCAATGAATCTGTAAATTATTAAATAATACATCAAGGATGTAGTCTAATGCTATCACCCTATCAAACAGGGATTTTAACAAGGACTGTTTGATAATGTGAATGGGACATTCAACTCCATCAAATCAAATGAAAAACATATCAGCAAAAGGTGCCTACCCACACCAAATGTTCATAAAGAACGCTCTGATGCCATCAATATACTATAAATCAAATCCTAAAAACAAAACCTCAATTTTCTTTGAATTTCTCTCCACAAACTCATTCCATATATCCCTCTCACATTTCATAAATTCACGCACCAGAAAATACTCAGACCCCAGAATTGAAAACAATTCCTAGTGACCATTATAGCCACTTGCTTAACAATACCTCCATCTTCCTTCAAAACCACTCTATATGGATCCCAACAGGATTTTATTAGAAAAAATAACCAAATCCATTATTAACATAATAACTACAGTAGGATATCAAATGCATCCTAGATTGAATGCCAAAAACCCAGATTGCAAATTCACATACCAAAACCACTTCAACCTATCTCCACTAAATCTTTAACCAGAAATCCACCTAAGTCCAAGGAGTATCGCAACTAATATTTGCACAGATCACTTTCTGCTTACAAAAAAATGGTTCTATACCGTCATATTGGGAATATATGAAATACCACGCAAGAAAACTTATCTACCTTTTCATACTGCTTCATAATTCTCAAAAGTTTCTATAACTCAACTAGCAATAACCGCAAGGTTGAGCCTAGAAGAAAAACCTATTAAATGATGCTACTCAGAATCAGCAGGAACGGGAATCAACTATCTGACAAGTTATTACCTTCAACAATATAACGTAAAAAAATTGGACCATTCAATACTTTTACCCAAACATCAAACAATAAAGGAAATATAAGGTTCAATATGAGAAAAATCACTTAAAGACACAGGTGGCCTTATTGATGAAACAATGAGGGAGAGTTGCTTGAGATGATTTGGTCATGTGCAGAGGGGAGCAATTAGTATGCCATCGAGGAAGAGTGATTTGTTTCAAGTCGAGGAAATGAAGAAAAAAAAAAATCAGGGAAATAGCTAAAATAACATTAGTTTAAATTGTAAAAATTGACATGCCAATATGGAGGTAATAGCCGGTATGATTTCAAATAGAATAGAATGGTGAAAAACAATACATATGGTCGACCCTGATTAGTCTGTTTAGCTACATGCTAACCCCAAATGTTTGGGACTAAGGTTTAGTTGTTGTATCAGACTACCAAGCAACCTTTCAATTTATTTTTCTTTAAGAATCAACAAGAACCAGTTCATTACACATTATCAGTATCATATCTATAGGCAAGCCATTGAAAACAAAAAATATACATAACATGGGAAATAAAATTTATGGGATTAACAACTTTAAGCTACTGGGACATAATAATTTACAAATGGAACATCTGGGAACATGAGAAAAATCATAAATGGGGCAACTGTTCCTTTTAATAACCAATCTGGGCATTTCAGAAACACAACCAAAAGTACTCACAATGTCAAAAAAAAAAGAAAAGCTTTGATTAGTTTTATGAAGAGAACCATTTACAAGGGTTGAGAAAAAATATATATAAGAGAATAGAGATTTGACCTTAGTGAGGTCTATGTGCTTGTAAAGAGACCAATCAGTTGAACAATCATGATCTTCACAACTGTGGTCATGTAAACACGCCATCTCCAAATTCTGAGAATCTCAGACACCGCTGTATCTCGGTATAGAGAAAAGCACTCGTAAAAGAAGCAAGCAAGAAGAAGATAGCATTTATCAGAAGCGTGACTCTTTTTCTTATAAATAAATAAATGCCCCGTTTATAAAGTGGCACTCGACCAATAAGAAATTAATGGATTACTCCCGTAAAATTATTTTTATTATTATGAGAAAGAAGAAAAGATGGAAATTAATGGATTAAAGCAAGCACATCACGCCATGTATAATAGCATAAAAGGTATAATTTATGTATATTTAGATCGTTGCTAATGATGTTTAGAAGTTATTCTTATTTTCAAATTTTTTTTGCATTTAACTTTATTTTTTTAATATTTTAATTAGTTGTCTAGTTTGCAAAACTATTTAGTAAACTAGTATCCTAAAACTCGAGTTCTAAGATAGAACTCAAGTTACAAGTGGTGGCATTTGATGTGAGAAAAAATTTATGTGGAACTCAAGTTTGTAAGACTTAAGTTCCACAATTTTCTTTCAGATTAGACTGTTTGTCTTTGTCTTATTCTTCTTCTTCCCATGTTCTTTTGCATCTGCTTCTGCACTTCTTCATTCTAAATCACTTCATCTCTTTTTTAGATTGTTCTGCTTTTTCGGATTTACTTCTCTAGATTCTTCTTATGCTTCTCCAGATCTTTGTTTTGCTTCTCTAGATTCTTCCTTCGGTTCTGGTTTTCGGTCTAGTTCTTCGATTCTTCTTCATCTTCATTTGCAGATACTTCTATAGATCTCGAGTTTGAGAAACTCGAGTTCTATATGGATAAATTGTTCCAGATTAGCACCAGAACTTGAGTCTTTGAAGCTCGAGTTTGTCATCGAACTCAAGTTTCACAGACTTGAGATGCTAGTTTCTAGTTTCGTTTCCATCGCATGCTAACTTATTATATTGACTCCCACAATTATGCTAGTTGGAAAATTACCTCTTCTTATTTCTAAAAACATGAGTACACATTTGCTAAAATCAAAGGAAATAAATAAGAAAAAATTACAACCGGAGTATTTCAAATTATTCTTAAGACTAATGAATGTATTTTCATAAGAGTAAAATCTAAAATTATAGTTTTAAAAATTGGAATGGTCAAAGAATTGAAAATGGGTCTTGTTTTCGGTTTTAACAGGATCAATTCCAGGATGAACTGGTTTATATGTTTTTTAAACCATGGGTAAAATTAATCCTTAAACTTTATCAAAAGTTTATTTTTCATACTAAACTTGAAAAAGTTATTTTTTCATTCTTAAACTTTATAAAGAATTATTTTTAGTTGTTTAAAAACAAAAACATAGACAAAAAAAAAAAAAAACCTTTTCCAATAGTCATGTTAGAAAAAATATATTTTTTAAAGTTTAAGAACAGAAAAATAAATATTTTCAACAGTTTAAGAACAAAAACAAAATTTTCAATAGTTTAAAGGAATGAAAAATTACAACCAACATTTTTCAAATTATTCATAAGACTAACAGATATAATTCCATACCCAAAAAAAAAAAAAAACATTATTCCTAAGATAAAGGAATGTAAATCCAAAATAATAAAATTACCAATTAAGAGATGTGCATCCATAATAATAATAAGAATGAAATGTTTTTTCAAATCAAATTTACGGGTTGTGCTCCTTATCCAAATAAAAAATTCCATAGAGCTTGAATTTCATAAATTCGAGTTCTAATAAATTATATATATATATATATATATAAATATATATGTTTTTCTGTCATAACCCAAAAAAAAAAAAAAAAAAACACAGTTCATTAAAAAAAGAAAAAAAAGAAACTTGAAACTGTTAAAAAACGCACCGTTTATATCATCACCCAAAGCCAAAAGCAAAAGGACGTCATTTTGAGAATTGAGAGAAACCAGTCCACCAAAGCACAGTGAGAGAGAGAGAGAGAGAGAGAGAGAGAGAGATATGGAAGTGGTAGTACAAGGAGAGAGCTCAGATGTGAGCAGCAAGTACACGTTGAATCCTTCACGTATATGTAACGAAGACATATTGCTGTGCGTAGATGTGGACGTTGAGTCTCTCGTGGAGATGAAGAGCACTGGCTCAAATGGCCGACCCCTCACCAGATTGGACTCCATCAAGCAAGCTATCCTCATGTTCATCCACGCCAAGCTCTCCATCAATCCTGATCACCGCTTCGCCTTTGCCACTCTCTCCAAATCAGCTTCTTTGGTACTATTTTTCAAAATGCTTCAATTTTTGAGATTGTTGAATTGGATTGGATTTTTACATGTTATCAATGATTTTAATAGGTACCCATATGGTGAAAACATATTAGGATTCTCTAGAATTTGATATAGGGACACACCCAATTTCGTAACATGCTTTAAGTGGTCGACTGTGAACGGTGGACACTTTTTGCTCACCACTTTTTACATGGACCCACCGCTCACAATCGGCCATTCCGTGTTTTGTTCGTAGTATTGTCGAAAATTTATCCATAGATATTGACATTTATTCTATTGTATGTAATGATGTATTTCTTGATTGTTGGTTTGGCATGTTGCCTTTGTTGAAAACTTATAAAAAAAAATGTTGCCTTTGTTGAAAGCAAACAAGAATATAGGAAAGAAGAGGCTTTCGAGTTTTTGGATCTTAGAGCCTAGGCACTAGGAAATTGTGCACTCCAAGTTTTCCAGTGGTTATTGGTTTCCATATTTTTATAAGACCCAATTACCCAATGCTCTAAGCAACAATTTGGTGAGGATGAGCTCCTCTTGCATTAGGGGTAGAGAAAATGCAAGCAGCGTTTATTGTATCTAGCTTTCATTAAAAAATCACACGGGGGACCGTCTTTCCTAAAGTATAAGTCTCTTAGACAGATTTTTTGCAGCTCCTGATAAGCTAGTTGGATGGCGATTTTGATATGATGAAAATGGAACAAAATATGGAAGTAGTTGATCACTTTTGTGAGTGATTGTCCGCCTTAGAATTATTGTTCTCTTTGTAAGGACTTGATGCATACAGCGCATAGATCTATTTAACATATCCATTAGGTTCACATCATTTATAACCCAGCAGGTTAACTAAAGAAATGCTTTCTTATTAATGAGAATGGCAATACCAGTAGTCTATATTACACACACAGTTTAAGGCTGTAAGTGGGTGCATGGATTTATAGAATTCAGATCTTAGACAACATCAAATTTCATTTTCCCCTGAGGTTGAAGGAAAAAGCTAGCTATGGCAACATTGTTTTAGTTTATTTTAATTTTTTATTATTTAATTTAGCCTTTTTCTATTGTACAACACATGCATTAGAAAGTGCCAGGAAAAGCATCATTAGTTTTTTTTTTTTTTTTTGAGAAACAAGCCAAAGTATACAACAGGGAATTCAACCAGCAATACTACATCAGAGTAACAATGGAAAAGCACCTGAACAAACAAGTGCAAACCAAAACAAAAACTCAAAGAACACAACTAGGTGCAGGTTTGCACCATACAATCTATTACAAAATATAACAAACAAACGACACAGCTAACTAGGACTACGCTACCAACAAGTAACAAAGAGCTAGCCAGAATTCTGCCTTCCAATCAAATCCTTAGACATGAACACAAAATCAGAAATACCCCACTTGATGCATATTTTGGTGTTGATACCAGACCTAGGATATGGTCCTTTAGTTTCAATCCTTGCTTTCACCTATTTTCTTATGGGACCAGCAATTTGATCATCTGTTTTAACAGCTCCCAAATGCTTTATGGCCACATGTGGTATATACTCGCACTAAAACCCAATCTGCAGCAGTCAGCACTTAAGCTTTTACCTTTCCAATTTGTTGCAGCACAATTGGTGAGATTTTTCCAGTCTTCATCAAGCCTCTCTTGATAACACCAGTTCCTCATTTTCCTCCAAAGTCTTTTACAAAAGGGGCACTTAAAAAAAAGGTGATCTCTACTCTCAGAGCTTCCTCTGCATAACAAACATAAAGGATCACAGGTTATTCCCCAACTAGCAATCCTGTCATAGGTAGAGTCTGTCCCTAATAGCCAGCCAAGTGATGAAAGCATGCCTTGGGATGGCTTTGGTGAACCATGCAATCTTCCACCAACTAACAGTTGGTTTCTTTTTTCTAATTTGATCCCAAGCACTTGAGATAGAAAAAATTCCTGATTTTGAAGGAATCCATACAACTTTGTCACACTCACCAATATCAATCAAAGGAAATTTACTTAAAATTGATACAAGAACATCAGACCTTGCACTTCCCCAATTCCAAGCTTTGGATAATCTAATGCTTAAGGGTCGCCCCTTGGCTAATTGGTGTTGTATGTGTTGCCGTGATGGGGAGTTGGCAGACCCCCTTCTTCTTCATTGTCTTGTTACTCATTCCCTATGGACTTTTATGCTTCAGGCTTTTGGTATTCATTGGGTTATGCCAGGTTCGGTGGCAGGTTTGTTATCTTGTTGGCATCAGTGGCTTGGGAAGATTAATTCGGACATTTGGAATTTGGTTCCAGGGTGCTTAATGTGGATTGTGTGGTTGGAACGAAATTGTCGATCTTTTGAGGACAAGGAGAAGACTTTGGATGAGTTAAAGGTTTTAAGCCAACGCAGTTTTTTGGAGTGGTTTCGTTGTTGGGGTTTTACTGATTGTTCTTCTCTCTCTGAGTTTATGTCTTCCCTTAGCTTAGTTTCCTGATTACCCTCTCTTTGTTGTGCTATGTGCTCTTTTTTTCTTCTTGTTCATCTTCATGAACATCTTGTACGTTTCTCTTTTTTTTTTTTTCTTTTTTTTTTTTTTATCATTAATATTAGTTCTTTGATTACCTATCAAAAAAAAAAAAAAAGAACCCTATGCCCAAACTTTCGATAAAGAGGGCCATCAGGATGCCAATTGTCATGCCACATATATAATGCTAGATCCATCCCCTACCAGGAACTTTATAAGGGGTCTTGCCAAAGCTATGAGTTTTAAATTTTTTCTCCACCCTCAAGAACAATATTGAGGAGCTTTGACGATCCAAAAACTCTGGCCCTTAAAAAGAAGAATTTTGACCCAAGCAATCCACAAGGAGCCAGCATGGGTAAATAGAAGCCAAATAAACTTCATGATTGCAGCTTTATTCCACACTTCAACCTTGATACCTAATCCATATGCTGCCTTAGGTTGGCATACCTCATCCCAGGCAACTTTAGCCCATATCCCATTCCTCTCAGTCCCTTTCCACAGGAAAGTAGACAATTTCTGTTCTAATTCTTCTATAGTGCTCTTGGGTAGAATAAACACATTTGACCAGTAAGCTTGCACACTGAATAAGATAGATTGTATAAACTGAAGTCTACCTGCAAAGCTAAGCATCTTGAATGACCAAGAATTAATTCTTGCAGTGATCTTAGTCAGCAATGGGATGCAATCTTGGTGCTTGAGTTTACCAGAAATAAGAGGGACACCTAGGTACCTGACTAGCAACTGGCCTTCCTTGAACTTAAGAATATTTAGGATCTGTTGCTTTAAATTTCCTTGTAGACCAGAAAAGAAAACTTCACTCTTAGAGGAATTAGCTAATTCCAGCATGTTGATTGAATTCTGTTATATCTGCTTGAATAACTCCAATTGAGTGCAAATCAGCACGTGCAAGAATCATAAGGTCATCAGCAAAGCACAAGGGGGTTAGTTGCAATTCTTTGCACTTAGGATGAAATTTAAAGATACTGAACTCCTGAACTTTACAGAGCAAGATTCTTGAAAGAATTTCCATCCCAAGTACAAATAGGTAACGGCATTGTTAGTTATACCACATTGTGCGTTTGATGCATTAGATATGTTAAGATGGAACATGCAAATACCCCCTGGTAATGAATAATTATAACTGGTTTTGCCTGTGCAACCCAAAATTTATTCACAATTATTTATTTATTTATTAATGTATTAGATATGTTAAGATTGGAACATGCAAATACCCCCTGGTAATGAATAATTATAACTGGTTTTGCCCGTGTAACCCAAAATTTATTCACAATTATTTATTTATTTATTAATGTAAGTATTTTTTATTAATTCAGAATTGTTTTGGTTCATTTTTGCTACCATGTAGCTTAGGAAAGAATTTAGTAGTGAAGTTGAGTCCGCAGTTGCTGCAGTTATGGGACTCTCAGCTACTTCGTCTTGTGGTCCTGCTGATCTTACCAGTCTGTTTCAGATAGCATCTCATGAAGCCAAGAAATCCCGTGCTCAAAATCGAATTTTTAGGGTGGTAAGTAGCGTGGGAATCACTTTCTGTGTATCTGTTCATGTATTTGTTTGTTGCTTACTGATTATGATGATCTTGTCACGCCTATGAAACTTCTTTGATGCATGCTCTATCTATAAAATCTGACATGCATTATGATATTATGTTGTGTTTAGATTCTTATCTACTGCAGATCATCTGCAAAACCTCATCATCAATGGCCTATAAATCGAAAACTCTTTACCTTAGATGTTATTTACCTCCATGACAAGCCTGGACCTGACAATTGCCCCCAGGAGGTCTATGATGCACTTGTAGAGTCCCTTGAGCACGTCAGTGAATACGAGGGCTACATTCATGAGAGTGGGCAGGGGCTAGCACGTGTTCTCTACCGCCACATGTGTGTGCTGTTGTCACACCCTCAACAGCGTTGCCCACAAGAATATGTTGACATTCCCAAGTCTCTGACAAAGAAGTTATCTGCATCAGAAACAATGCCTTGTGATGATAGTGTTCCTGTATCCAGCCAATGAGAATGTATAAAGTTAAATTAGAATCTAAGGGGTAGTGCAATCAGTTGGGGGCAACACCTCACGAATCTGAGGTCGCTAATTCAAATCTCCTTTTACACTCCTCCCCTTCGGGCCAAAACTTTACAAAAAAAAAAAAAAGTAAAAAAGTTAAATTAGTGGTCTTGTGTTCCTTCTTATCTTTTGGTTTTCTAAGTATGACTTTAGTTCTTTTTAAAAGAAGTTGATATGAACCTCTTTTTAAACGGGAACAAGGAAATTATTTGACCTTCCATCTATTTGTATAAAGTCTCTATGTTTTTTTTTCTTATGAAAATTATGATGCATCGTTAAATATGAATTTCGACATTGGTTATTTTTATTTTTGTCCATGTTTATTGAACATGCAAAGATCACGTATGGATTTATTTTTTCCAAAAGAAAATGTGATACATACATGATCATGGATTGGGACTGTAATTTATCGCCGATATGTAGTCATCATCTGCAAGTCCTATCCAAATACATGGGTTTTGAATATTTGGATGATTTGCAACATGTGAATGTATCATGTCTCATTTAGCACAACACTACTCAAGTACATTTTGACTCGGAATGTTTGGAATCTGGTCTTCCAAGCAAGCCTTTTTTGCTTGAAGGGCTGCTTTTTTTGTTTATGAACTCCTATGAACCATAAACCATATGCACTTTATCAGTAATACCTTAATGATTTCAAATGAAATTTACAAGTGGATTCGAGTCAGTTTGAGACAGAGAGACCCCAGTTGACTCATTGCCTCATTGGTACCTTGATTGCAGTGCCAATTTACATGTTAAGAGGGCAGACTTATGGATTATCTGATCAATCAATGAAACTGAAATTTCAAGATGATATATATATATATATATGAAGTTATTCAAAAATGTGTTTTGGTGTGTGTTTCTTGAAAATGATAATGAATATTAAATCATCCAATTAATCAATGGTTTGTGTCTGTAATATGGGACTATATATCTCTTTTTTTTTTTATATTAATAAATGACTATATAACTCATTAGGTTAAGTATTGCTTTCGAGAGACTTTGTTATATTTAAATCTGAATATCTTTGAAGATACATAGCTGATCCAAAATTTTGGGATTAAGACTTGTTCTCTACTTGTGAGAGGAATCGATTGACCATCATTTTCTATTATAATTTGTTTGGGTTATATTAAAAAAGTATGAACATCTTCTTAAAATCTCTACTGTTGTACTTTTGCCAACTTATTTCTTCAACAAAATAAATCAATAAAAATAAGCTATATTGGAGTCATATGATAGATGCCCCACCTTTTTGTGGCAGTGTTTATATTGGGACTCCATGGGTTTTGTCTCATCCTGGAGTTGTCGTGGTTAACAAGGATCTAGTGGTGTTTTGTTTAGTTTCAGGCTTTCAGCTATTCCTCTCTTCGGTTTGGTGTTGTTCGAATTATGTTCAGTTTGCTTCAGTTTAGCGGTGTGGTTTGTGCGTTGATATGTTTTCTTGTACTGTAGTCTTGTTGTAATATATTCCTGTTTGTAAGACTTTTGTTTATACAATATCTCCCGTTTGTGCAAAAATAAGAAAAAAAAAAAAAAAAAGCTATACCAAACACCAAACGAATAATATATATCACATGCATAGCAACTTGCATCAAACCATTTTTTATTCACATGTTTTCCCCTTTGTTTATTTTTTGACTGGAGTTGATCCTTCAATCATCAGAGTAAGATGATATGTGTGTTTGTCAATCACAACATGAACAGGATCCACACATTGGGAAATAAGACCTAAAATTAAACAAAAACTATCCAGAAAATTTGAGAAGTCAACTTAGACATAAATCTAACCACCCAATATATTATTGATGATCCTCAAAAGGTCTTCAGATTTTAGGGTCAGGATCCATTTGACAAGGCTTATTGGCTTAAAGAGATCGACCAGCATGATGCATACAATGTTTGTCTCTTATCCACTCGTAGATACTAGCACACAATTATGAACCATGATTACGCTATAAGAATAGGATTAAATTTCTCATTATATTTATTCTTTACAAAGTTTGACCAACTGCTTGCATCTTTTCATAAATCTGTCTACTGTTTTGTTGATTCCAATTGCCATGGATCCATTTCCTTTCCCTGTAAAGTGCATCAAGTTGGTCAATGGTCAACAACTATCTTTTATCTTTGTATACATTTTGATAGGAATCAACATTTGTTTATTCCTCCATTTCTTGATCACCCACTTAAGCAACAAGTTAATATAAGCTTGTTTAGCTTTTGGGTCAGATATTTCATTTTCAATAAATTTCGTGTGCATTTGGATTAACTTTTTGCTAAAAATTAACAAAATAATAATTATATATAGAAAAGTGAGACTTTAAATGGCTATAAATATGTTGATAAGCATCTAAGTTAAAAAGCTAATTCAAGTTCACCTGAAAATAAAGTCATCATGTACGTGAAGAATCACAAGCGAAGTAACTAACAAATTGGAGTTTAAGGTTTTAGCTATCATTCAACTCCAGACATAGTTCAACATGTGACATTATTTAGATGATTCATAAATAAAAAATCAAGTCCATACTAACTTGCATATAGTAATTTTAATTTGATATTATAGAATAGGATTAAATGCATGAAAAGGATATAAAAAATTACTGTCGCAGACAGAAAAAGGTGTGCAAGTTTGTCAGTTTGAACATGGATTTGAGTTCCATAGGGTGCATCATGCATGTAAAAAGAACCAGCTTATAAAAAGAAAACATACACATCATGTGTCCCTTCAAGTGAATCTTGGGGTGGCCTAAAATAAGACCCAACAATTAAAAAATTGAGAATTATTGAATCTAAAGTGTGCTTTCTGACCTCTGGGAGCCACTTGTATAGTTATCTACCGCTTATAATCATTATTTAGCTATAACATGCGCATCCTGGGGTCCTTGGATTCATGATTAAGGAAACTGCTGCAGCTATCCTTGGACTATAAAAGTAAAGTGAAAAAATAGAACAGATAATATTAGTTGCAATGGGAATCTGCATATCAGTTGCATCAAAGGAGATTCATGATGCTGAAGATGGCCATGAAAATGTGATATTCTTCCAAGGAAATAATGTTTCTAATGGAGCTCTGGGTCTTGGCTCTCTTTACTCTAAGCAAGGGAGCAAAGGACTAAACCAAGATGCTGCCATTCTTTACCAGGTTTTGTTACATGGTTCTCTCAAATTGTATCTATGGTCCCTAGTTTTACAGGTTGTGCTTAAATTAGAATTTAAGTTGTTCTTGATTCTCATGAGAAAAGTCATCTTCTCAATTTAGTTTCTCTTATGTTTCTTCCTAAGCAATTCAAAATCATTTATATTGTCGCAATGAAATCATTGTATGATGTGTTTGTTCATTTAAAATTTTAAAGCTATCCAAAGGTGTACCATAAAATTTTCCTTGATAAAAAGTGGACCATACACCACTGGTGAAATCCAATTTACCATGGTATACAATCTTGGATTTTTAGGTCAAAACCAGTGGCTTTAAAACTACTACAATTTCAACTAACATGTACTGTACTATTAGTCTTATCAGGTTCCCCATTGAAACATAAATTCTTTTTTCTTTAATAAGGGCTATGGAGTGGAAGATGGAGCTTTCTGTGGAGTTTTTGATGGGCATGGGAAGAATGGTCACATAGTGAGCAAGATAGTGTGTAACCGCCTGCCTTCGCTCTTACTAAGTCAAAGGAATGCTCTTGCAAAGACTTATACAGTAGCAAATGATAGTACTTTCCAAAACCATGTTGAGAGAATAGATGGTGAATTAAGACCAAGCAACAATTTTCACATATGGAAAGAGGCTTGTATCAGTGCCTTCAAGTTGATGGACAAGGAGGTACAACTACAAAAGAAGTTGGACAGCTCTTGTAGTGGAACAACTGCTGTTGTAGTCATAAGGCAGGTAAAAGACCAAGTAGTTATGAACGAATTACTTCTTATGAATTTTTCAATTTGTTTCTTAATTTTTTCTTTCTTTCTATAATTGGAAAATTAAACAGGATGAAGATCTTATTATAGCTAATCTAGGTGACTCCAGAGCTGTCTTGGGGACAATCACCAACAATGGAGTTACTGCCATCCAGTTAACCACTGACTTAAAGCCAGGCTTACCTTGTAAGACCTCATTTCCTTCTCGACATTATATGCATTGAAAAATTGCATGGTTGGGGGTATACTAGAGTATTTTGCTATGGTACTTGTCACACAAAGGAGTTGATCCATACAAGTAATCAGACAAACATTTTTACAATCTTTTTACAACTGTTGATATAACAAGTTGTGATTAGAACAATATCACTTTCACGTTGGCTTGTTATAGACACCACCGTTATTTGCACAAATCATAACATGTCAACTACACAGTTGTGAATTTTTTTTTTCCTTGTTATTTTCACTCACCTTACCATTGAGGACCTACTAATTTTAGATAACTTTTTCAGTGACTAATCAATTTTCATTTCTGACATAGGTGAAGCAGAAAGAATAAGGAACTGCAATGGCCGGGTGGCTGCATTAAGGCAAGAACCACATGTCCAACGAGTGTGGCTGCCCCACGATGACTCTCCGGGCCTAGCCATGTCACGAGCTATCGGAGACTTCATACTCAAAAACCACGGCATAATTGCCATCCCCAATATCTACTATCACTGTGTAACTTCCAATGACCAATTCATCATTCTTGCAACTGATGGGGTAAGTGCAAATTGAATGAAATTTTAATTTGTACATGTTCAAGTGTCAGATACCTTTTCATTCTCCTTCTCATTGTATTGCTAATTAGTATAATGCGTTTTATTTTTATCGTTTGTGCCTGAAAATGTAGGTCTGGGATGTGCTCAATAATGATCAAGTTGCATCGATTGTGTGGGCAGCAGATAGTGAACAGGCAGCAGCAAGAGCCGTGGTGGAGGCGGCTACTGCCACATGGAAAAAGAGATACCCTTGTGCAAAAGTAGATGACTGCACTGCGACTTGCCTCTTTTTACAAAAGAAGCAACATTTTATTGTGCCAGTGGAGACTTGAGCTAGCAGCATTTCTTCCTCTAGTTGAAAATGTGGCCGTTCCTGCCTTGCTTTGGCCTTGGCACAATCTTGAGTTATTTGGCACAGTTCTTTTTTATTATTTGGAAACCAAAAATCAGAGCAATTACTGGGAACAAAACTAGTTGAGTGGAAAAGGAATACACAACAATTGCTTTCAACTATTTAACTATTTACTAGTGCATCTGTTTACTTGTTGAGTAGCAAGATAATTAATTGTATCAAGAACAATTTAAAAGGCTCAGTGGGGGGAAACAATGAAAATATTCAGACAGATTCAGATTAGAGATTCCCTTTTCAATCCTAATCCAATAAGCTTACCATTTGACATTTAAAAAGATGAAAAAAAAGTGCATGTAAATAGTCAAGAATTTCTGGACATATCACAAAAAGAGGAAATGAACTGCATTCTTCACTTGAGATTCTATTGGAAATTTTCTTTTTAAACAAAATTCATAAAAACCAAAAATATTTTTGCACCTCATCTGTGAGTGAAACCTATAATACCAAGCCATATATGGTTCCTATGATTCAAAAATCAAGCTGCATCACCCTTCATATCTTCTCCAAGAAGGTCATCATCATAAGAGACAGATATTTGACTGATCATGTTGATTGTGCATTGAAATGTTAGCTTGGAACCATCTGAAAAATTGAGTTAGCATCCATAAATGAATTTTCAATTCCTGGTGAACCACTCTCTTTCTTTTGCTTTCCTCCTCGTCTAATATTTGATTGCTTGAATTGCTTCTGCATGATGATTTTTATTTTTAAAAAGTCAGCACTTTACGTTACATTCACTTCAAAAAATCATCATGAATGATGTTATGATACAATAATTTCAAGTTCAGAAAGAACATAATGCTGCCAATGCAAGAAGAAGGTTGTGGCATAAAGGAAGATTATTTACCAAATTATTTAGAGCCAAAGGACAACAATTTTAAAATAAGCTGTGGACGGTAGAGTCAACACAGTACAGGTACACTGAAACATTTTCATATTGATTTACCATTATTAAGCATAGCAACTTTATACAACAACCAAAGTAACTAATGGTCATAAACATTTTTATTATAATTTTTTTAAATTTGGAAGTTATATATACACAACCAATGGGTTTTGAACCCAAAATCTCACCCTCCACCCACTCTTGTCAAAGGAGGAAGAGCCATTGCTTTACAAATATAGGAATGAATGAATAAAGCAAACGTCTCTTCTCTTAGAAGAATAAAACAAACCATTTGAAAGTATTCTGTCTTCTTCAATCTTTGACAGCTAGACTCCTAAGTTTCTTCAGTTTTAACAACCTGACTCCCTTTTCAGTATGCCCATGAAAAGAGCATGAATGTTATTGGACATTTACATAAGCCAATAAAAACTAACAAGTATTTATATAATCTTAGATGTATGAGATGTGGTCCAGTTTTGACTCCCAGAGAGAGAGATTATGAGCAAGAAACCAATCTCCAAGGAAGTGGCATCTCGAAATATGATTGAGTCAAAAGGGCACTTCAGTTTGCCTTTTCAGATTATTAGTTTATTAAACCAGGGCTTCACCATTTGTGTCTTGAGCTCCGAACTGTCAACTTTACCTTTTCTATTTTATATGTTTTTTCCAGGGGCATCAACAGAAACTATATCTGTTGCAGGCTATTAATTTTTTCTTTGCATCGAGAAACAATCTTTAATTGCTCCAAACATGGTAGCATGGCCAAAAAGTCTTTTCCAAGATCCACGACTTTTTCAAACAAACACAGCATGTACTGTAGATACATGCAAACAGAAATGTAATACATATGTGCACATGAATTGGTACAACAACAACAGCAGCAACCAAGTATTCGTTCAGCCACATGTATATAAAATAAATAAAGTTTATTACACACCTCAAACTCCTCCACTTTTTTCAGTATCACCTAATGGACTTTTGGTTCTCATTGTTTTTGGAACTATCGCTTTGTTGTTAAGGTTGTTGTACTATTACATAGGAGTTTTTGAATATTGGTACATACTGGATAAACCAAAGACGATGACAATATCAACCAAACCTTAATCTTAAAATTTTGTTGTTGTAGCTTATGGAATTTATTGGAGCCTGAAGCAATAAACCTAAGTCTAATACATGGGTCCAATGCTCGCTCACCTTTAGGGAATTGAACCGCTCTACGTCGACGATAACGAGGTTGAGTTGTCTGCCTCTGCATGCGTGAAGGTTGGTTTTTCTCTCTTGGGGAAACCCATTCTATCTGAAGTGGTCGGCCCAATGCCCAGGCAATTTTCACTTCGGTTTTAGGTAGTCAAGCCCAATAGTGGTACGGGGACAAGCCCAATTTAAACATGATAGAATGCTCTTCTCAAAAAAAGAAAAAAAAAAAGAAAAAAAAAAAAAGATACTCCTAATAATAATATAGTTAAGAGGATTATAAAATGAAAAATATTAGGTTTACAATATTTTTACAATAAATTCTTGGTGGCAAATTATTAGAGATGGGTGAAAAAGAAATATTAGTGTCATGCCCAAATTGTAACCAACATGTCATTTAAGATTTATTATGAAAATATTAAGAAAGTGTTATAGTCATACTATTACTCTTATAAAATTATTGTTATTTCACTTAAGTGTCATTAATAATAGATAATATATGTGAATTATTTTCTTGAAAAAAAAAAGGATTATTTTGAAAGTCATCACCCTTGACTCGTGGGTTTGGAAAGAATTTTGTCCTAATGCGTTAATGACTGACTTTATGATAGTTTAATATGAATTTCCTTATCAAACATTTTAGGTGGGTGATTTTTTATTTTCTTATCAAATATTTTAGGTGGGTGATTTTTCTTTAGATGACAGAAACACACAATTTTAGAGGTACCTACAATCCTACATCCTTGTTGTCTATGAAAAGATTAGCAGATTGCGTCTCTGATTGAACTTCTAATAGGTTATATTATTATTTATGAGAAAGAAAAAAAAAAGTGTTTTTGCTGATTAGATTCAGCCATACATTCGATTATATATTAAAAAAAAAAAATAGATATATAGATTCAGTCATATATAGGTTCGTTGAACATAGACACCTTTATTTATCTCTAAATATGTATATTACTCTAATCAATCATGAAAATGAACCTTTTTAACATACATTGATGGTCCACAGGACCACAGGCCAATCCCCATCACCACTGGAGCTTAATTCCAGTGCGGTCAGTGCATAGGCTTAAAATCAATCAAAGAACAAAGAAAGGCAAACGACTCTGACAGCTTTGTTTCTCAGTAATAAATACAATTAAACATCTAAAATAAGCCACAAATGCATCTCTCATTTTGGATTGCAAAACCCTCGTCAGCCAGATTTCTCAGGTGAGGATAAGTCACTGTTTTCATGAAGCTAACAAGCGTGCGGAGTCTGCGGACGCTCTTGCGAGGAAAGGCTCGGATCTGAATTGTGATATTATTGTTTTCAATAGTCCGCCTGTGGACATGAATATGTTGCTGTATTATGACAGTCTTGGAGTGTAGTATGAGAGGCTCTGCCCTCAACTGCATGTTCCTCTCCTTTAGTTTTTAATGCAATTCAGCCACACAAATGAAACTTCACCATGAAAGCCACTAGGGTCCAATAGGAGTATATAACAAGACTAGTTAGCTTTAATTATTGACAAAAATATATGTGAGTTTCACTTAACTCAATGGATAAACACACATGTGAGTTTCACTTAATTCAATTGGTAAAATCTTTTATTATCGAATAAAAGATTTGGAGTTGATACTATAGATTGAAACTTGAAAGTGAAACTATCCCTCAAAAAGAATTTTTTTTTTTTTTGATAAACACACATAGGTTAAAATTTTATTTTATCTATAAAAAAAAATACAAGGCACTACCAATCAAGATATTCAAAATTATTTATTTCCTCAGATTTAATTAGTTTAATTGTTAAAATATCTTAACATTAGATAAGAAATTAGAAATAAATCCCTCTAAAATAAAAGATATTTCTTGATATCCTGGACGATACTAAATAATCAATAAGAAATTGACTCTACATGTCAAATCATGTCTTATGTCGTATGCATAAAAATAAAATGTGTCATTAGCAAATAGGAAGCAGGCATATAAATTGAATTCAGTTGTATATTCAAAGTTTTCTCTATGGTAAACCAAAACTTAATTTTTCTTTGATAACTTAAGCTTCATATATCAATTGTTCACCCAACCCAAAAAAGAAAAAAAAAATTATATATTAGTTTTTTTTTCACTCAAGAAACACATTGGTTATTGAGAAAAAATTTATATATATATGTGCATTTTTATTGAATAATAATACATATGGATTATATAATTTAGACAATATATTTCTTTTTTTGTTTTCTAGTTAAGTTGATATCAAGTTAGTTTTCCTTATATCCATACAAGGATAATTATTTTACTAAAACAAAATTTGTCCCAATGAAGATAAGGAAAGAGCGCAAGCAAACACAAAAGCAGTGTGTGGAGAGGAAATTCCTTCTCGTGTCCGCATCATTGCTTTATTATCTAATATTCAATTTTGTTTTTACGTACATTGATTCTGATAGATTCCCTACAAGTCTTTGTCGTAACTTGTAAGATTATATCTCATTGTCCTTTGGAATTCAATAAGAGAGACACATGACAAAGTTCATCGCTAATTTCATATTACAAAAAACTATATTTTCTTCCTTTGTTTGAGTTCTTAGCCAAAAATATAAGTAGGTTTGCTTTGGAAAATAAACTTACACCATGCCCTGATTAATTAAAGAAAGGGTTATATCGGTTTTAAGTTTGAACTAACTAACTTTTAGTTGTAGGTTTTTTTTTTTTGAGAAAGAACACTGTAATTTTATTTAATGGATAACCAAATCGGCTTGAATTACAGCAGAAAGGTGTGGAGGAACACCCTCCATTTACATCATGAACTAACATATCATGCATGTTTAACAATATTGTGGTATTTGAATCCCTAAAGTTTGGATGGAAATTAACTAAAGGTCTAAGAGACCCATGGCAAATGAACAAATTTTGTATTTTATAGACAAATTTATTCTTCAAGATCCTTATTTTATAAATTACAATTACCTCCTAGTAATTTCATTTATTGAAATTTAGTCTTAAATTTTTCAGTTGCTACATTTTATCCTTAAAATTTTTGGATTTAAAATAAAATTGCTAAGGGGTCGCATGCCTCACATGTGCAAAACCAGTTATTGACTCATTTTTTGTGACCTTTTGAGAAGAAAAAAAACAATTAATAGGGGGCTAAGTGACATAGACTGAAAGTTGGCCCTGATTAAAACTTATATTAAGGCTGCGTTTAGTTCAATATAAATTGAATTCTGGGTGTAAAATGAATGTAGGGGAAAGTGAATTCCCGTAAAGAAAATGAAATCCGGGTGTTTGGTTCTGCCATGAAAAATAGTCCAAAAATTAATTTTCGGTGTTTGGTAACATTCTGAAAATGCTATTTTCCCACAAAATTTTCACATTTTCTCAGCCATTTTCTAAGTTCCCAAACAAATTTTATAATAGAAAAATTCAAAATACACACTTAACCATCAAAGGAAACAAAAATCAAAACAAAAAAAAATCAAAACCACAAGACGGAGAGAGGGACGGAGAAAGAGAGAGAGAGAGATCGGTTCGTGGCAGAGTGAGAGATCGATTGGCTCAGGGGTGGGTCCGATTGGCTCGGATTGGCTCAGGGGTGGGTCTCGCGCACGTGGTGGTCCGATTGGCTCGGGATGGGTCCGATTGGCTCGGGGTGAGTCCGATTGGCTCAGGGGTGGGGTGGGCTGGTGGAGCTCGTCGGTGCATGTCAAGATCGGGTCTTGGGTGTTTGTGGGTCTTGGCTGGTGGAGCTCGTCGGTGCATCGGGTCTTGGGTTTTTGTGGGTCTTGGGTGTTGGCCGGCGCGCGATCTGGCTGGGGTGCGATCTCGGTGGTGTTTCAGATGGCGTGATTTGGCGGTGCTGGGGTGCGATTCGGCGGTGCTGGGGTGCAATTCGGTGGTGCTTCTGGGCGGTGAGCGATCTGGCGTTGCTCTCTCTCTCTCTCTCTCTCTGTGTGTTCTGGTTGCAATGGAAAATGGCTGGAATTAGTTTGAAGGTAAAATAGGTCCGGAAAATGGATTACAGTTGAAGGCCTGATATTTTACAGTCAACGGAAACCATTTTCCATTTGACTAAATTTTCTGGACAATCCAAACAAGTCCCGTGGTGTAAAATGTTTTCCGGATTTCGTTTACTGCCAAAACAAACACAGCCTAAATGTAAACTCGACTAATGAATCAATGTGGGGAATAATGCTAGAGATACAAATTATTTTAAAAAAAATTTACAAATTGCTGATGTGATTATTGGTAAATGAAAAAGTGATTAATGGTGGACCTAAATGAAAACCAATAAGAGGTTGGTCACATCAATATTTTGCAAAAATATTGTAAAATAGTTTGTGATTGTAGCATTATTCAAAATAAAATACTTATCTTTAAAATAAGTGAAATTATATTTTATGAAAATATATCTTGCTTAATTTTGAACCGATTCAAACAATATTATGAAAGAAAAAAGAGGTGAGTATATTCAATTTATTAATAAAATTTGGGTCATATTTGATTTTAATCCTTGAAATATGGAAAGTACTGGCTGTAGTCTAAAATAGTGTAAAAGTACAAAATTAATATTTTCATAACCTTACTGTCGTAACAAAGTTCATGTGATTTTGTTGAATTTAGATAACTCTAATTTATAAGGAAAAGGATATATACGTGAGGATAAGCTTGATCTGTTTATAATTTTTAGAGAATTAAAAGGGAAAATTTTCAAATTTCAAGGGTTAGAATAGAATATGACCAAAATTTAAGGAAAAGAAAGTATACTTGTGTTAAAAGAAAAAGAAGAAAAAAAAAAAACTAGATTTTACTTTTGACAATAAGTTTTTGGTTGTTTTTTATTTTGGTCTATCAAATTTAATTCCATTTTCAAAATATTCCTTTCGTTCATATTTGTGATTGATTTAAGTACTAAAAAAATGCCTTTCTTCTCTCTCTTTAGCGTTTAGATTAGTCACAAACATAAAAGTGTAGGGATGAAGGGCTTAGATAAGGATATTGGGCTGTGGGCCACGCCTGAGGACATCAAATAGCCTGGGGACAGATAAATACTAACGAAGATAGATAGATTGTTGGGCCGAGAAAGAGGTTAGGTCACAATGAACAGGTGACGTTGTTCGAGGAGCGATCCCTCCTCGACCAACAGAATGGAGGCCTAAAGTCCAACCACCCAGCAAGTACTAGGCAACAGGCAACCGTGCTTGGGAGGATAAGCTTTAGAAAGAGATGAGTCAATAGAGAATTGAGAAATATCTAGGAAGAAAACTGCTACCACTGCATTAAACGCTTTACATCTAACCCCCTGGCCGCATTAATGTGAAAGTGATACCTAAACAGTAATTTTCAGCTTTATAGCTACCTACAAAGACTTCAAGAAGGTGTTGATGAGACAAGTATCAAGAAGATTAGCAATCTAATCTACACATGGAGGGATGAGATGAAAGAGGGAAAGAGAATATAAAAGGGAAGAACTCCCTTACAGTGGGGATCATCAGAAGAACTAGAAAGAAACCACTACATAACCAAGAACTTGAATATTTGTATAAGTCTAAGAGAAATATATAAGAACAGACTATCCTCGGACCTGACCGAAGAGCAATTTTCTTTTTCAAACTGTTTGTTTTGCTCATTCAAATATTAACAAGCCTATCGTGGTTAACATCCTAACTTATTGAACGTTCAGTAATAGGCCCACTCTCTAACAAATTCATTGTTTTGGGCTCATTGGGCCATTGTCTAAACCATTTGGGCTCTGGATTAAATTGGGTCCTTATAATTGGTGCCGTTTGTGGGGAATTGAACATTCTTGAGCTTGTTCAATTATGGTGAGTTTAGGGCCAAACCGTGAAGAATCTGTGGGATCTCAACATCAAGATCATTTTCTTAATCTTGAATGAAGGAGAGACCGTAAAGTTAGTGTGCACACAACTCATACCAGTAGGAGTCATTCCAAAAGTGGGAGCCATGTGTCTTATGAAGAAGATACCAGAAACTTGCAAAGGAGAGGGACTCCTTCGAGCTTAAGGTCTCAGTTTGATGATGATGACATTTATAGACCTAAATCAAGGACTTTTCTCAGTGAGTCTTTCTCTTTTAATGAGGAATACCATCATAGGTGAAGGAGCAGAAGCCCGGCCTATAAAGGTTTGGGGAATGATGCTATGCAGGGCCATGCGTCAAATTTCAAAGTCACCATTTACACTAAGGACAAGCTTGTTCACCCCAGACAACAATGATAAGTTATTGGAGAGAAGCCTAGATTTGGTTGATGAATGAAGAGAAGTTGCCATGGTTCAACTGACATATTATCAGCAGAAGCTTAAGTAAGGGGATACAGGTGTAAGGACGAGGCCATTAGCACCAGGTGACTTGGTATTTAGAAAGATTGTGGGTACTGCAAAGAACCCATCATAGGGAAAGCTGGGGCCCAACTAGAAGGGGCCCTACCGCATTATCTCTATGGCTGGTATAGATGCTTACTTTTTGGAGGACTTAGATGAAAATGTTATACCACGCCCACGGAATGTAAATAACTTACGAATGTATTATTATTAATGAAAGGCAGTCCTGTCATTTTTTGTTTCTACTATCATATATTGTGCATCCTATTCATTTAAGTATTAAACAGAACATTGGTTATGCTTGGTTCCTCGAACTACATACCTTGAGTAAATTAATACTTCCTGTTCATTTAAGTATTAAACAGAACATTGGTCATGCCTGGTTCCTCAAACCACATACGTTGGGTAAATTAATACTTTATGTTCGTCTAAGTGTTAAATAGAACTTTGGTTATGCTTGATTCCTCGGACTACATACCTTGGGTAAATTAATACTTTCAATTATTTATCTAAGTGTTAAACAGAACCTCAGTCATGCCTGGTTCCTTGGACCACATACTTTGGACAAATTAATACTTTCAATTATTTATCTAAGTGTTAAATAGAATTTCGGTCATGCTTAGTTCCTTGGACCACATACATTGGATAAATTAACACTTTCAATCATTTATCTAAGTATTAAACATAACTTTGGTCATGTCTGATTCCTCGAACCACATACTTTGGGTAAATTAATACTTCTTGTTCGTCTAAGTGTTAAACAGAACCTTGGTCATGCCTAGTTCCTCAGACCACATACCTTGGATAAATTAATACTTTCAATTATTTATCTAAGCGTTAAACAGAACCTCGGTCATGTCTGGTTCCTCAGACCACATACCTTGGGTAAATTAATACTTTTAATCATTTATTTAAGTGTTAAACAGAACACTGGTTATATCTGGGTTCCTCAGACCTCATATCTCGGGTAAATTAACACCTCCTATTCCTTTAAGTGTTAAGTGAAACTTTGGTCATATTTGGTCTCTCGGACTACATGCTTTAGATAAATTAATGCTTCACATTTATTTGAAGTTATGAATGGATCCTTAAATCACACGTAATCTTTTGAGCTAAATGTCTTAGGTACACAAATTCTATTTCTAAGATAAGTTGTAAATTATCAGTGGCTTGGAAGTTAATTTATTAGATTACCAATCGCATGGGAGTTGAACTGTTAGATTATTAATTGCATAGATATCTGTCAAGATTAAGGGCAATGCTATGCTTTGATGGGAAAAAGTTATAATTTGAGCTTGCAGCAGTTAAACCATGTTCAACAATAAAATAACATTTTTTTTTGACATAAACAAGCTGAAAATACAAAGAAACTTAGCACCTTTCATTAAATAAAGCCTTGAAAAGGCAAAGAGAGTACATGTTAAAAAAAAAAAAACACATAAAAGGAGTACTTAAAAAAAAAAAAACAACAACAACAACAACAAAATATAAGCGAAATCCTAGGTAGTCTTGGGAGGAGGAGGGTTGGCCTTCGCTGTAGTCTAGGCAGAAGCCTCGGGCACTATTGCTTGAACTGCACCTTTGCTCTTAGGATCCTCCTTGGTAGTAAAAGGGAGTGTGGCAAGTACAAGTACCTAGCCTTGGAATGCTCCTTTCTCCTTGGAGGAGTCCTTAGGTGTAGGTGGGAGCTTGCCTTTTTGGAAGGGACAGTTAAGGCTAGAAGAGCACTGGCAGGGGTAGCTTGACTGGACAAGGGCGCCTCGGGAGCAACTTCTGCTCGGGAGCTGAAGGGGCCTACTACACGAAGGGCTAAGGGGTAAAAGACATTTTCTACCCTCCTTAGTGTTGAAGAAGCATCTACCCTAGCTTGGTTTAGTGCTTTGTTCCACACCTAGAGGTAGTAGCCTCTACAGACTCCAGTGACCTGGGCCCTGAGGTTTTCCTTATTCTCCTTCACACTAGTATCATAGCCCTCATACTCGGCATAGGTTGCAGCCTCCTTTGCCTTCTTCAATTGCTTCTTCAGAGCACCCATTTGCTCCTTAGCAATGGTTAACTGATCCTCAACCTTGCGTAATTGTTAGCGCTGATCCTCTGCCTGCCTCTCAGCCCCAGCCAGAGCTGCCTCTGCACTCTTCTTGTCCCTATTTTCCTCAGTTAGTTTGACATTGAGGTCTTTAACCCTCTGCTCAACCACAATGAATGCCTCGACGGTGACTATGCGCCGTCTTTCCTTCTCCTTCATTTATTTGTGGGCATCATCTACCCATTCCTTGGTGATATGCGTTGTTTGGATTGCCTTCAAAAAAGAAAAGAGAGAATTTAAGATAAATTCTCTAAGAGCAAGAATGTCATGAATACTTAGTAAAAGTAATAATAATAATAAAAAACTTACCATAGCCAAATCCCTTTTCAGGGTTAGAAACACTTCGTGTTTTTTTAATGTCCTCAAGTCAGCCATATCTTGAGGCAATAGTAGTGGTTGCTCCAAGGCATTAGCCACGTAGCCTGCTTTCTCCTTGTGGAAGTCTTTGATGGAAGAGTCTAGGGGAAGAGGAGCTCCATCCAATTCCTAGGGAGGGTTCTAGATTTGGACCCTAGGGTGGCGATTAGGCACCCTCTCCATGATCACTCCCTCGCCTGAGGACTTATTTTGTGCCCTTTTAGCTATTTTGGCACCTTTCTAAGGCTCGAGCTCTTTGGAGGGGATGACTAACCACATCTTTACCCTTCCTGTCTAGTTTCCTTTTATTGTCTATGGGCTCAGATAGAGAAGTGTGGACGGGGAGGGGAGTTGGAGGTCGGGTCTGGATGTCCACCTCGGGGACTAACCCTCCTACATGAGATTCGAGGAGCTCAAGCAGGCTGGTCTTTGGCTTCCTCTGTAGCACCATCATGTCAGGGATGTTAGAAGATTCCTGAGCACTACTGACTTGAGTAAGGGGAAGGTGGTTGAAAGTGGCACCTGGAGATTCTGGGGATCGAGGCTGGTTAAAGGCTTCAAAGTCCTCCTCGGAATCCAAAACTTCAACTACCTTAACTGCTTCTTCAAGTGCCAAGTGTGAGGAGGTTGCCTCTTCCTCAACACAGTGTTAAATAGGTAACTCCAAGGTTCTTAAACCCAGATTGGCCCGTGCAGTCCGACCGGGAAACCCTCGAACCGTTCATATTTACGGTCGGTTTAAGGTAAAGAACCGTTCCATGCGAAAAAGCATGGAACCATCCAGACCGCGGTCCGACCGTCCGGTTTTGTGAACCGTGATCGGTTCACACGGTTCAAATGGTTGCCTTGTTTCAAGCTGAAAACGGCGTCGTTCCAGCCTTCCCCCTATACGACGTAGTTTTGGCCTCACGGATTGCACATGACATACCCTGAACTGATGAAACCCTATCAGCTTGCCTCATTCTTTTAATCACTCCTTGCCTCTCCCTCACTCTCTCAATCTCGTCTCTGCCTCTCTCTCTCCTCGCCGTCGCAGCTCAGCCCAGTCCCTCAATCACTCTCTGCCTCTCCCTTACTCTCTCAATCTCGTCTCTACCTCTCTCCCTCGTCACCGTCGCAGCTCATCCCAGTCCCTCAATCACTCTCTGCCTTTCTCTCTCACTCGCATCTCTGCCTCTTTCCCTTGTCGCCGTCGACGTCGACGTCGCAGCTCATGCAGAGCCTCATCGCCGTCGCAGCTTACTCCATTGCATCACTCTTGCCCAGATTGCAAGGTACTCCATCGCATCACTCTGTATATTGTGATTCTTTGAATTGAAGAGATTTTTTTTTTATATGGAAGTCTTCTTACAGTTTGAGTCAGCAATGTGGTGTTTTTGATTTTCTGGTCTCCATTTTCTGAGAGAGAATCATCTTAGCTTATGAAATGGGAAAATTCGATGCTAGCATTATTAAGTATTCAATTGATTAGGGGCATTCATGGTGTCTCTAGGTGGATACAACAAATTCTTGTTATGTGTTTTGGGCACTAGGCAGATACGACAAATATTACTGGGTCATTTCTGATTTCTGTTTATGGAATTGTTTAGATGTGTGTTGGTAGTGTTTTGGACATTAATGAGACATATGGTTTTTTTTTTTTTTTTTTTTTTTTTTTTTTTTTTTTATGGGGGTTAGGTGGGGCATTGGGATAAACATGAAACTTATTGCTCAATTAATAGAATATAATTTGTTTTGTATGAAAGTTTTCTTTACAGTTTGAGTCAGCACTGTGGTTAATTTGATGCTAACATTATGAGGTATATAATAGAATGATAAAATTAGTTACTACTTAATGGACAATTTTTGTTGATATTTACTATTGTCATGCTCATGTGTAAAAGATGATGTTGGTGACACCAAACTTTTGATTATTGAACTCTATTGATTTACATTGTGCAAATAATAGGATTAGAATTTTCCCTATCTGTATTTCAAAAATTGATAGGTCTATGCGTGTTTGGCTGGTTGTTTAGTCTTTTAGATTAAAATGGAAACGGAGATCGGGTCTACTCCATCACATGAAGTTGACTCTAATGTAGTGGAGTTTAGCTCAAGAGTAAGGGAAAAGGTTGATCCGGCTTGGGAACAATTTAGCCTTGGGGCAGATGAGAAGGGACAAAATACTTTTACATGTTTGTATTGGAGGCAAACATATAAAGATGGGGGTATTAATAGGATGAAACGACACCTTGCGGAGATAAAAGGTGATATTGGATCGTGTAAAAAGATTTCTCATGATGTGAGATACCAAATGGTGGAATATTTGAAGGAGTTTGAGTTGAAGAAAAAAGCAGAGAAACAACATCAAGAAGAAATGTTTAGTGTGCCTTCCACAAATAGTGATATACAAGAAGATGAAGATGTTCAAGAAGTATTTAGTAGTGGGTTGCCTAAAAACCTATTTTAGGCAAAAGAAATGGTACAAGGCCAATGGATAATTACTTTGCTCCAAGAACTACTCCAGGAGCTCAACCTAGTCTTAAAAGTGTGTTCCAAAGCAAAGAAAAGGTGAGGCAAGCTGATATGGCTATTGCAAGGTGGATGTATGACAATTGCATTTCTTTTAATGCAGTGAATTCAGTGTACTACCAAAGGATGATTGATGCTGTAGCTGCTGTTGGTCTTGGTTATAAAGGTCCATCTTATCATGCTGTACGGGTCCCTTTGTTGAGGGATCAAAAGAAAGAGGTTCAATTGTTGGTTGACTCACAACGCAGGCATTGGGCAGAAGTTGGATGTACATTTATGGCTAATGGTTGGACAGATACTAGACATAGGTCATTGATTAATTTTCTTGTTTACTGTCCTAGGGGAATGGTATTTGTAAAATTAGTTGATGCCTCAGAGATTGTGAAAAGTACCAAAAACTTGTTTAAATTGTTTGATGACGTAGTTACATAGGTTGGTCCAAAAAACATAGTTCACATGGTTACTGATAATGCTTCCAATTATGTATCTGCTGGTAAATTGTTGTGTGAAAAGTATAAAACTATTAGTTGGTCTCCTTGTGCCGCACATTGCCTGAATCTTGTGTTGCAAGATATGGGAAACATGCCTCATGTGGATAATCTCAAAAAACGTGCATTCAAAGTTACAGTTTTTATTTATAATCATGTGGCTTTGATTGCTTGGTTGAGGAATAAACCTGGTTGGATAGATATTATACGTCTGGGAGCAACAAGATTTGCTACTACTTTCCTTTTATTTGGAAGCATTCACGTGCATAAGCATGACTTGCAAGCCTTAGTGACTAGCAAGTTCTTTGTGGATAATAGATTGGCAAGAGAGTCAAAGGCAAAAGAAGCAGTTGCTATCATTTTGGATAATTCTTTTTGGCATGATATTAATGTTCTTGTCAAATTTCATCGCCACTCATTTGTTTGTTACGGATTGTTGATTCTGATCAAAGGCCTGCAATAGGATATGTGTATGAGGGCATGCATAGAGCACGGTTGGGAATCAAGAAGATGTTCCGAATGAGGAAGCACTTGTACAAGCCATACACCTCAATTATAAAAAACCGTTGGGACAAACATTTGCTTAAAGATCTTCATGCTGCTGCATGTTGGTTAAATCCCGCTTTTCAATATGATGAGGAGAATTTTTGTCGAAAACCAGCAATAAATATGACTGTTTTGGACTACACTGGGAAAAAAATATGATGGTGACCAAGAAAAGGTAATTAAGGAAACCCAATATTTTCGAGACCGTCTTGGGAGCTTTGTTAGAGATCTTGCATTGTCAACAAGCAAGACCACTCATCCAGGTGAGAAGTAATTAGTTTACTTTAATACTATAAACAAATCTTAGTTTTTTTTGTTCATGTTGAAAGTTAGTTTTGTCACTATAGTTAGAATAATTGAAGTGATTATTCAATTGAAAGTTTGTTTGTTTATGTTGATTAATATTAGATTACGTTGTGTTATGAAAATCAGATGAATGGTAGAAGTTGTAGGGTGCTGATGCTCCAAACTTGCAAAAATTGGCAATTAGAATCCTTAGCCAAACTTCCGCCTCTTCTGGATGTGAGCATTGTTGGAGTTTATTTGACCAAATACATTCTAAGAGGAGAAATAGGTTGGAGCATCAAAGGCTCAATGATTTTGTATTTGTTCATCATAACTTGCGACTGAGACATAGGTAACTAAATGCTATATCTTGTCATTATATTAATTTTTAAGAAGTCATTTATATAATGTAATTGTTAGTTACTAATTATGTTCAAATTCCAATAATGAGCATGACATTTTATGATGCAGGCTTTACAACAAAAAGTTTAATTTTGACCCCATTGATTATGCAAATATCGACAAAACTGATTTTTGGGTGTTTGTGGAAGAGGAAGACCCATATCTTAATTATGAAGAGTTGGAGAGTGCAATTTATGAAGAGGGTGCATATCCAGCAAGTGCAGAGCCTTCTTCTAATATGGAAGGTTAGTTTATATGTAAACAATTTGATAACCTATAGTGATTTTTCTTTTATTTTTTTCAAACTTGTGTAAACATTATAATGATTTTTCTATTTATTTTGTTCAAACTTGTGTGTAGAATCTGTAGATGATAGCAGTGACATTGAAGTAATTGATTTGGGAACATTTGGACAACCTATTGGCCCTCCTCCTGGATTTTCAAGGAATGATGATGAGCATGATAACTTTGATGACTTTGATGATTTATAATCATAATAATTTTGTTTGAACCTTGAAGTTCTATTTTGTATTTTAGAGATAATTTCTATGTCTTTTTGTTAACTTGGAATTTGAAGTTTTATTATTGTTTTTTAGAAATAAGTTTTATGTATTTTTGTAAGAAACAATGTGTAGTTGTGTACTGTATGTGTAACTTGGAGGCTTGTTTATGCATTTTTACTTTGTACTTTTATGGATTGATTGAGTAATTCATATTTATGTTTGCTAAGGATTTGACATTTGTTATTTGTCTAGAAAGTTATAATATAAAAAATATTTGAAAGATAGATCTCTAAATGAATTAGACTATTTTAGTTAATTTTTCTATTTTTTTTTATTAATTTAATGTTTTTTATATATATATTTAAAATAAATATTAAATTAATTATGACGTCATCACAGTTCGACCTCGGTTCGACCTCAAAAATCTTGAACCTCTCTCTTTTACGGTTCAATGAATGGTCTGGGTCTGAAAACCTTGGGTAACTCAAACTGATGGGTACCTTCAGGTGGGGGGCCAGTAAGGAATCCTGGAATGGCGATGTTGATTTGGTGTAGCTAGAGATCCTTAGCTTTTATCATGTACTTGATGGCTTGAAAGCTAGTAGAGATGGGCTTGTATCCAAGGATAAGGTGAGCTGCTCATAGTTGTCCGTCGGTATGGACAAAAATCTCGAACTAGAGTATTCTCGTCAGGTCAGGCTCGTTGACGAGATTGAGGTTGGGGGCGTTAAAGTGCTTATCTGCAAAAATTTCAAAAACGAAAGTGTCGTTAGAGTGGGAAATCGTTGAATAAAGAAAAATAAACTTACAAACTAAAGAAAGAGGAATAAGAAATTGTTAGTGACAAATGGGCAACGTTAGAACAGTGAGCCTAAACTTAAGTACCCCAGCTGGTGTTCCCTCTCTTGTTGGGCAATAAAGTCCATCATGCCATTCCCTCGAGACAGTCAGGAAGTCATAGTCCATACCCTTGTTAGTATCGGGGAGACATGATATGAGCCTAACTTCAGGGACCCTAGTTTTGAGGTAGTATCCCTGACTTTTAAGGTGCTGACAATTATACACCCAGTTAATATCATGATGGGTGAGGTTTACACCCATCTTCTCGTTAAGGGCGTCTATGCTACCTAATATCTTAAACATGTTTGGGGTGCGCTGGGTCAGGCAGAGTTTGTGAGCAATCAAAAAATCCCTAGTTATTCTACCCATAGAAATCCTCATCCCTCCCTTTATAAAGACAATCATTGGGATTACTACCTCCCTTCCTGATCTCATAGCATGCCACTCCTCTTGAAGGCAGTGCTAGATCAAAACCCTAGTTGGTATGTTGTAACGGGCTTTAAAGTTCTCTATGCCTTCTGGGGTGTCTACCAAGTTAGCAAATCTACCTATTTGATACGTGAGTGGGGGGTATTAGAAGAATAAGGTGTAAATTAGGGGGCCGAGGAAGAAAAGGTCCTAGAAATAAGAAGGTAGGCTAAAGGTTACTTACGAAAATATGGAAAGGCACCTTGGACTGATTTTTGAGAGTTGAAGATTTAAAAAGTGGGACATCTAGGTTCTTCGAGCAACTTATATAGGGGTGGAAAAAGTAAGCGGGAGAGTTCCCGCTCAAATCCCCACAAAAAATCTCCACCGTATGATCTTCATCACACCGTAGAATGTGGGGGACATGGTGCTGCATGGAGTAAATGCTGAGGCGTCCCGAATGCCGAAGCGTCAAGAGCGTGCTCCATTGCAGGTGAAAAGACATCTACACGTGAGGAAACAACGTAAGCGTGGGGAGGTACGGTTACCTAAAATCAAGAAATCACACTTTTCTCGAGGAGAGAAAGAGTAGGATTTTGAGGGGCTATTGTAGGGGTGAAGGGCCCAGATAAGGATATTGGGCCATGGGCCACGCCTGAGGACGTCAGATAGCCTGGGGACAGATAAATATTAGCGAAAACAGATAGATTATTGGGTCGAGGAAGAGGTCAGGTCACAATGAACAAGTGATGTTGTCCGAGGAGTGATCCCTCCTCGACCAACAGAATGAAGGCCTAAAGTCGGACCACCCATCAAGTACTGAGCAACAGGCAATCGGCAACCGTGCTTGGGAGGATAAGTTTTAGAAAGAGACGAGTCAACAGAGAATTGAGAAATATCTGGGAAGAAAGCTGCTACCACCGCATTGAATGCTCTGCATCGAACCCCCTGGCTGTATTAATGTAGAAGTGATACCTAAACAATAACTTTCAACCTTACAGCTATCCATAAAGACTTCAAGAAGGTGCTAATAGGACAAGTATCAAGGAGATTTGCAATCTGATCTACACGTGAAGAGCTGAGATGAAAGAGAGGAAGAGAATATAAAAAGGGAAGAACTCCCTTATTGTGGGGATCATCAGAAGAACCAGGAAGAAGCCACTGTGTAACCAAGAACTTGAATATTTGTATAAGAGAAATATATAAGAACAAACCATCCTCGGATCTGATTGAGGAGAAATTTTCTTTTTCAAGCTGTTTGTTTTGCTAATCCAAATATTAACTAGCCTATTGTGATCAACATCTTAACTCATTGAACGTCTAGTAATAGGCCCACTCTCTAAAAAATTCATTGGTTTGGGCTCATTGGGCCATTGTCTAAACCATTTGGGCTCTGAATTAAATTGGGTCCTTATAGAATGCAATCCTGACTTTTTTATGTTTGATTTGAAAGAAAAAAGAAGAAAAAGGAAAGAACAAGGGAGAAAGGAAAGTAAATCAAGTGTTTGGTTGGGATGAATAGTGACAAAAGAAAGGGAAAAGGGGTGAGGGGAGGGTGGGGGGATTTATTTTCCTCTAGTGCCCACTACCTCCTAATTTTAGAGAAAAATGAGAGAGAAGAAATAATTTTACGGGTGGAGCTAATTAATAGGAAACATCATCCGATAATAAATATTAGATACATTTTTCTTTTCTTTTTTTTTTTTTGGAGAAAGAGATACATTTTTCCATTAGTAGGCTATTTTCTTCTCAAAAAAAAAAAAAAAAAAAATTCCATATTGTAAACCAAACCACTTTTTTTTGTCACAGTATTGATATAGTTTATTATGAGTGGTTAACTATCCCCTTACCTATTCTGTAAAAAAAAATCATCACTTATCTTTAGACTCATTATTATTATTTCTAATCACATCTTGCCATATTTGTCAAAACGAAATCATCACTTATCTATGAATTCATTATTATTATTATTATTATTATTATTATTATTATTATTATTTTCTAATCACATCCTGCTACGTGACAATCCTAGCCCAAAGTTGTAAAAAAATTGGTGAACCTATTTTCGAATTGAATGGTAATTATCGAAAGAAAAAAAAAATTGATTGTTTGACATGCTAACAAGTCCTTTACAAGTTTTAAAGCCTAATTCGTAGAAAACGTAATAGTACCCACCAGTAGAAAATGAGGCAATGGGTCCCACCCTTATCACATCTTTACCCTTTAATCACGCCAAAAGTCTCACAGTCCCTGAGCTCAACGGTGACGTGTACGGCCAGATAGGCCATATCTCTCACACACACCCATATTTTAATGAAACAGGAAAAAAAAAGCTACTGGACCCCACCCACCCCAAAATACGTTTCTTTCTCTCTATAAAATCTCAGCTCCACCAACCAATCAAACTAAAGAAACCTTCCTTCCTTCCCAAACCAAAAAAGCTCATAGCTGCCATGACTCGCACAGCTTTTAGCGTCGTCGTCGTCGTCCTCCTCTTTATCGGCCTCTCCGGTTCGGTCTCCGCCGGTAGGGACCTAGTCGGAGATATTCTCCGGTTGCCTTCAGAAGCTTCCAGATTCTTCGGGAGAGGTCGTGGTGCTGATGTGGCTGATGATAATGATGATGACTCGTCCGGAACCAAATGGGCGGTTCTGATTGCCGGTTCCAATGGCTACTGGAATTACAGGCACCAGGTTATTCTTTTTATTTTTATTTTGTTTTACCTTCCAGTAAATTTTTGTTTTTTCAATTTTTCTGAACTTGTTATTTCACAAATATCTAATTTAATTGTGTTTTCTTGATTTCTGTTTTTTACCCCTGGTTGATTTTGTTTTTATTTTTATTTGTTTGTTTTTGTTTTTGTTTTTGATTTTAATTTAATACATTTGAAAAAATTCTTTGAAATTCAACTAGCTGAATTTTGTTTATATATATATATATATATATATATATATATATATATGAGTGTGTGTTAAGAAGCTAAATGATCATTATGGATTTGTCTAAAAGTAGTAAAAATTTGATGGAATTATTATTGGGTTAAAGCTTCTAATAATTGTCTAAGTACTCTATTTAATGGGTGCGCGTGTTTGTGATGAATGAGTGAGATCAGAACTTATTATCAGTTCCAACAATCCAACTGATTAACTATTAAGAAACGGTGAATTTGATCATATGTTGCAAAGGCATAGACTATTAGGAAACGGTGAATTTGATCATATGTTGCAAAAGCATAAGCTATTAGGAGATGATGTGAGCCGAGACTCCCCTTAATAAGTGCGTCCCAACACTTGGGATTTTAAGCTCTTAAATTGGAGGAAGAGTAGAGAAGAATTTGAAATTGGCACCTTTGATCCCATGTTATATTGACAAATAAAAATATAACAAATCAAATTTTATAAACTTCTTTTTCTTTCATAATTCGATTGAGGGAGGGTGGATTTAAACACTGGATGTCTTCCATATAATCATATATATATATATATGTGTGTGTGTGTGTGTGTGTGTGTGGGAGTGTGTGATTAGTAAGCTGACTTGGGCTGATTTATCGGATTTTGAGATTATCAATTGATTTTTGCGTCTTTTTCTTTGTGAGTTTCGGGAATATCCCCATTCATAGATCCCTCTTTTTTCTTCATATGAGGTATCGGGCAGAGTGCATGCGCATATTATCCTACTTCTGTTTTTGTTTAGGATGAACATTACTATTATGTTGTATTTGGAGGGACCTTGTAGTGATCTAATCATTCCTACCATAATCACATTGAAAATAGAATTGTCAATTATGGACCAATTTGTTTTATAAGTGAGTTTATGGATTGATAACGGGGACTTTCCAGTTTGATATCTTGAGTTGGGAGGACCACTGTGTGAGTACACTTGATAAGTATTTATTCAACCTCCTCTTGAGTGCCATGTTATGCTCTCACATGGTTCCACAAGTATTCATAACTTTTTTCCCCTATTTGGACTCTTTGTTGGACTTTACATGTTAATTCCCGGTGTGATGCAACCTAACTTGAACTTGCTATAGGGTAGGTAAAGATAATTCGCCTTGAGACAAGAAAAGAAAACTGTATGTTTTGTAGCATAGTGCAGTTATGTTGACTAGTTTAATGAGTTCCTATTGTATGTATAAATTAATGAGATTATTTGTTATTGTTTTTTGTGCTATGGATGTCTCGGGCATGCTCGTGTCCTATTTAGAGCTTAGCAATAAACCATTGTTTCTTGTTTGTAAGTGTGATTTTATTGTTTGATGAGATTGTTAATGCCGCCGCCACCCCCCCCCCCCCCCCCTACCTCCCTTCTATAACTTCTTTTACAGGCTGATATTTGTCATGCCTATCAACTGTTGAAGAAAGGTGGGTTGAAAGATGAAAACATTATTGTTTTCATGTATGATGACATTGCTTTCGATGAAGAGAACCCTAGGCCTGGAGTTATTATTAACAAACCGGATGGCGATGATGTGTATGAAGGAGTGCCAAAGGTCAGATTTCTTTCCTTAAGGTCCTAATTACTGCTGATACTGTAAGTTGTGATTTTCTCACTTATGCAGTGGGTTCTATTGTGGCAGGATTATACTGGGGAAGATGTTACCGTTGACAACTTTTTTGCTGTAATCCTGGGAAATAAAACTGCTCTTACAGGGGGTAGTGGGAAGGTTGTGGATAGCGGTCCAAACGATCATATTTTCATATACTATAGTGATCATGGGGGTCCTGGTGTTCTTGGTTAGTAGCGATCTTGAAATATATTTTTTTCAGCACTTGCTTTTGTTGGTTGCAGGAGTTCATCAGATTGCTTAGTTCTCATTTACTTGGGCTATTAGTCTCTTAAGTTTTGGTGTGGTTTTCCTATTATTTGTGTCTGGTTTAGGTACCTTTTAGTTTCCTCAAACTGAAGCTGTGATGCATGGGTTCCCATGTCAAAACATATCTTTCTTGGTGTGTAACTATTACTTATGCATCACATATTAATAATTGGATGATTTTGGAATGGGATATTTCGAAGTTATACTCCCATCTAGCTGTAGAGGAGTCAGGGTCTGCTAAAGAGTTCTGGCAAATAGACTTTTGTGTTTGTGTGCGCGCAAGCACACGTGTGTAAGGCTACTATCGGATATGGGTATAAGATTTTAAATTTGTATCTGCTTTTCTTCTCCATCATCTTGGCAATCAAACAAATTATTCTATGATATGCACCCTTAAGCCTGTTTAGGAAGACCATCTGAGTATCCGGAAAGGATCAATTTAAATCCTCTAATAGAAACGAAGATTCCATCGGAACAATTATTTATTTCTATTTCAATGCACCTCGTCTCTCTCTCTCTTTTAAACTAAAAAAGAAGAAGAAGCAATGAAGCGTGGATAAATAAATGACAAGAAGATATTGGAACATCCATTTGGAAGAATTGATGGAAGTAGGAGTTCAAGCACTAATTTTTTTCCTTATAATTACATGGCTAAAACCATAGAAGTATCTGTTCAGCAGAAAAAGTTTCAATCCCTCTCCTCTGATTATATTGATGACCATCCTTTTAAAAGTTGGCCACGATATTATAAGGCAAGATCTCTACTATAAGGCTTGGAATCTCCTGAGTAGTCCAACCTGATGTAGTTCAAACCTGTCTTGAGTTCCCAAGCAGTTGGCCAGGGCTTAAACTTGTTCAAAGTCTACTCAAGAAAATAAGTCTGAATACATTTTATACAATTAGTTTGTAAACGTTGTTCAGAATATTATTTCTTGTAATTTAAAATATTTTATTTGATGATGAATTTTATATTTTCTTATCAGTAGTATAATTTTTTGTCAGGTATGCCTACCAGTCCTTACCTTTATGCTGATGATCTGATTGAAGTTTTAAAGAAGAAGCACGCTTCTGGGACCTATAAAAGATTGGTGTGTTGCAAGTTGAACTATCATTTTCTTGAGGCATTTTACATTTTGGTGTGATGTTAATTTTTAGCTGGACTATGTGAACTTGTAGGTATTTTATCTTGAAGCTTGTGAGTCTGGAAGCATCTTTGAGGGCCTTCTTCCAGAAGGTTTGAATATCTATGCAACAACAGCATCAAATGCAGAAGAGAGCAGTTGGGGAACTTATTGTCCTGGAGAGGATCCTAGTCCTCCTGAAGAATATGAAACTTGTTTGGGTGACTTGTATAGTGTTGCTTGGATGGAAGACAGGTATGCAAAATATTTCTGTATTTTTGTGCATGTTATATGAGAAGGAATCAAGAATAGTTTGCAAATATCAGGTTCACTTTAGTTATACTAAGATTAGTCTCAACCGTATAGAAGAACTATCTCCAAAATGGTTTCAATTTACTTGGTTGAGTATACTCTGCACCTGCACTGTCCTCCCAAAAAATGAAAAATAAGTCATAAACATAGAAAAATTGAAAGGTAAGTGAATGTTGGCTGAAATCTATCACATCATGAATCTCTTTTCTCTACACTTATTTTGGGTTGCTTCTCTTTATATGATCACTCCTGTTTAGGTATTTCACTAAGCTGATGAACAAAAATTTAGAAGTATACACTTGATACTGTTCAATTTCTATTTTTCTGTTCTAGTTTTAACGGCATGACTTTGTGATCAGTGACAAACACAATCTGCGGACAGAAACTTTGCACGATCAGTATAGATTGGTAAGAACCAACTGCATTGTTATGAAAGTTCAAAAGGGGGGGGGGGGGAGGGGGGTTTGGGTTCTTGGGCATAGCTTACATCCAGTGCCCCATTGTGTTGGATGGGACATGATGCGGACACGTGTCTGAATTGTGTCGATTGCAATGCATTGGACCCAAGCCAAACACCTAATTCTGAAGGGCGAAGAGAGAGATACCATGTACTTAAAATATTTTTGTTTGATTGGGCAATGTGGGTCAAATTTCCTTCATGTCAGCAATGGGACACATACAAGGAGTCAAGAACAAACTGTGTGTGTTTTTGGGATCTGTTGTGTTAGAAGTGTCCAGATGCTGCCCGTGCAATTATTAATTTCTGATAGCATTTAATGATATCATTATGCCGGCATTCACAGGTCAAAACGAGGACTGCAAATGAAAATTCTGCCTATGGTTCTCATGTCATGCAATACGGTGATATAGGTCTTAGCACGGACAATCTCGTCTGGTATTTGGGTACAAATCCTGAAAATGAGAACTCCACTTTTGTGGATGAAAACTCCTTGAGGCCGCCTACAAAAGCTATCAACCAGCGAGATGCTGATCTTGTCCATTTTTGGGATAAGGTTTGTTCTCCCAACTGTTTTTATTTATCTGTTACTGTCCTTAATTCCAAATAATACAAGGACCTGTTGATTATAAGGAAAATGGGCCATCAATGAAACTTTTCTTTCTTGCTGTGAAATTCTAGTTGTAAATGTAAGGGGCTCTCCATTATATATTGGCTACACCTAATACATATTTTTTGGTAGCTCTCATCCTTTAATTTTAGCCTGTGATCCAAGCTTTTCTTTCTAAATCTTTTTTCAGTTCCGCAAGGCTCCTGAAGGTTCTCCTAGGAAAATTGAAGCTCAGAAGCAGTTTGTTGAAGCAATGTCACATAGAATGCATATAGATAACAGCGTTAAACTTATTGGGAAGCTCCTATTTGGAATTGAGAAAGGTCCAGAGGTACTCAACACTGTTCGACCTGTTGGGCAACCACTTGTTGAAGACTGGGACTGCCTTAAGACACTGGTATATTACCAATCCTCAGCCTCCCCTTTACCTCCGTGAAAACCTTTATTATTCTATTCCCTCTTGTTTTAACAAAAATAACCCAGATCTACTTGTAGCTCATCGGGCTACGACTAAACTAATACACGTAATTGCTTCTAGGCAAAGCCTACACCAAGATTAGTTTTAACAAAAACGGCAAGACCACCTTTTTTTGATCATTTTGAACGAAAGATATGGATTCTTAAGTGAATTATTCTCTTGCTGCTATCTATAATGGTGTGTCCTAATCAATCATTTTTGTAGGTGAGGACATTTGAGACACATTGTGGATCCATATCCCAATATGGGATGAAACATATGCGCTCCTTTGCAAACATCTGTAATGCTGGGATTAAGAAGGATCAGATGGCTGAGGTATCAGCTCAAGCATGTGTCAACATTCCTTCTGGGCGGTGGAGCTCTCTGCACAAGGGATTCAGCGCATGATTGAATCATAATGCGCAATTTGAAATTCCAAAACTTGGAATGTAGTAAGCTATATACAGGTTTGTAAACGTATTGTAATTTGATGATGGTTCTCATGATTTCCTCATGTAAATAGAAATCCGGCTCCTTCATTATCCTGCTCTGTACTGAAGAACTTGTCATAAATTGTAATTAATATGACAGTGGCTGTTGTGATTATATGAACATGCATCCGATTGTCTTACGTAACTTGAACAGCTATAAGCTATTGCATGAACAGAAGGGGCAACAGCTTTAAATGTGCTTCCAAACTATTGCATGTGGGTCCTTGATGATGCAATTCCAAATGATTTATTCATACGTGCATGCCCGTATGATTCGTTCTAGGAAAAGAAGAAAAGAAGAGTATGTTACATAACTTTTTAAACAACTTATTAAGATGGCAAGTTAATAATTTTAGCATGGCACTAACGCCGCTTTATTATTTTACCATTAACGTGCGACCTTAATAATTGTAACAAATATTATGAGAAAATTATGTCTCTAGACTTACTGGGAAAAGAAAGTAGAAACGTACTACCTTAATAGTTGTAACAAATATTGTGAGAAATTCGGTCTCTTGACTTATTGGGAAGATAAAGTAGAAACATGGCAGTCGACAAATTGAGTAATTATGGTAGGCCAGGTGACTATGGCTCTCTTGTGGGTTGGTTAAATTTTTCAAGTAATGTCAATTGTTGTAAGGGCAAATTGGACTTCCCCCTCAAATATAGGATAGTTGCAATGTCCTCATTTAGTTTAAAATCTAGTAATGTTCTTCCCATATCTTTTTGTAACGAATACCTTACCTTACCTTATTTGTTGGTACTTTTTGGTCAAATTAATGAAAAAATTCATTCTTTTTGAAAACTATGTTTGGACATACATGTCAATATCTTTAATACCCTCTAATAACATACATCAGATAAACGAATATATCATAAATACAGTAAAACATAACATGCACAATTTGAAAGATTATCATACTGTGAAGATAAAATTTTGAGACAACATATCCATAACCAAAAGATTCTTCCCTCTAATTACTTGGTGGGTGGGTATGTGTCGCGGGAGGGGGTGGGGGACACTAAGGAATCACACATTTAGTAAAATTAATCGGGTGCTCGAAAAATTATGGTTACCTATGTTTTTTTGCGTGGGTGGGTTGGGAGGGGGGGGAGGGGAGACAAACATAATTTTTAAATTTATTTCCTTACCAATGTCCCTTGACAAAAGCCAAGGAATTGAAGTTTTGTAATGGGATCCTTTATCAAAGCAATAAACATAATATTTGTCGACTGTCATCACTCTGAACTTCATTACCTCCATAGTGAAATATGTGAATCTTTTGCTGACAATCTAGAGCCATTCATTGTCACTTTGCCGGTCATAAGTTCATATTTCTTGAAACTCGAGAGAAACACCACATTCCCAAACGGACCACCCCTCCTCCTTATCTCAAGTTTCCTCAATTGGTTTTGGACAACTTCCTAATACACATTGTAAACCCATGCACTAAGAGTATTTTCTCATAGATTTTTGTCATTGCTAATTCCCAATGAACTCAAAAGTCAGGTAGATCAATAATTTTGCAACTGCAAGCTTCTGGAGTTTACTGCAAGTTTTCACCATTGCACCAATAGGGTCATTCACAGTGCCTTATATAATTGAGATGTTGCTTGTGCATGTCAGAATTATTTTGATCCTGACAAGTAGTGGTAGAGTATGCTTGGGTGACAGATGAGCTTTAGTTCAATTGGCACCTTTTTCTCTTATGGTCTGTTTGTTTGGAGAGAAAATAGGGAGAATAAAAAATAAAGGGTAGAAAATAGGGTGGAAAATGCTATTTTCCACTGTTCGTTTGGGGAAGAAAAATAGAGAGGCTCCTGAGTTAAGAATTTTTTTCTGCCCAAATTGAGAGAAAAAGTGGAGTGGAAAACTGATAAGGGAGTTGTTTTACTAATATACCCACGTCCAACTACCCCTCATTTATTACACAGCCACACTTTATTGACTTTCTTCTTTCTCCTCTCTTTCTTCTTTCTCTGCACATTTGGGACTTCGGATTTCTTCATCTTTCTCCTCTCTTTCTCACCAACAAGACCGTCCAGGTTCTCCTCTCTTCTCTCTTTTTTTTTTTTTTTTTTTTTTTTTTTTTCTCTTCCTCATCTCCTTCTCACCAACGGTCCAGGCTCTCTTCTCTCTCTTTTTTTTTTTTTCTTCTCTTTCTCATCTCCTTCTCACCAATTAGGTTCAGGTTCTCTTCTCTCTCTCTCTCTCTCTCTCTCTCTCTTTTTTTCTTTTTTCTATCTCCCTTACCGACGGGTCCAGGTTCCCTTCAGTCTTTTTTTTTTTTTTTTTTTTTTTCTTTTGTTTTTAAACGTGACATGAGCTATTGTTTCTTGTTCTCATTATACTCCTCATTAATCTACTGTTTCTTGTTGATTTTTTGGTTTTGTATGACATTAATTTTTTTTTCATTCGTATATCTAGCAGGTGTGTCTTTGCTGAGATGGTTTGTCATTCATTCTTGGTTCTGATGATACCTGAGTTGGATGTTTATGTGTTGAATGGGTTTATGTGGTGTAGTGTGATGGAAAGAATTCTATAGGTGCTGAAAAGTTTCAATTCATGGGAAGTAGATGCTGTTTTATAAAAAAAAAAAGACATCCCAAAAAGAAGCCCGTTGGGCAAAAAGAGTAGAAAAAAAGACCTCCCATACAAGAACTCCCAGTTTCAATTCTGCGGTGTTTTTTTTTTTTTTGGGCACAAAATCAATTAATTTTAAAAATATTATTTAACGTAATATATTTTTTTTTTCATATTCAATAAATTTAATATTAAAGGCATCCTAATGTATGCCCTTATGCAACTCACTTTATATTATTATTTTGATATTATAATAAAAATAATAATATAAATTTATATATTATATAAATTTATATAATTTATATGTACACTATTATAATTTTTACATTATAATAATAAAAATAATAATAAAAATTTATATATATGATGTGGTAAATTTCATATTATTTAATGAGTACAAATAAATCTATTTTTTACATATTATGTAACAAGGGTATAATAGTCAATTTATATAAATTACATTTTCCATCCTTTTATTTTTCTCTCCAACCAAACATAAGAGTTTTCCATCCTCTCACTTTTTCACTCCTCCAACCGAACACACAAGAGGAAAAACTAAAAATTTTCCATCATCTCACAATTTTTCATCCTCCCACTTTTCCACTCTTCCAACCGAACGGACCCTAAGACTAGGTGTGAGGTGAGGTTGTTGGTTCAAGATCCATTAGCTAGCGTGTAACATATTAGAGTGTTTGTTTTGTGTGTGTGTGTTTGTGTGTGGAGAATCAACTTACCGGTTACTAATAAAAAATGAAATGCTTGGATGACCAATTGGGTACGTGTGCTAGCACACGTATGGAGCGCTCCTTCTCTGAAGTCCTTTCAGGCATTTTGCATCGGAAAATCAGTGGATCTGTTCTTGCAAAAAACCAATTCTTGTGCTAATTAAGGTGGCCAACGATTTTTGGCACATATCCTGGCCTTGACTCCTTTGGTATTAGCTTTCCTGTTTTTTTGTAAAGCTTTTACTAACGTAACTCTTGTTCTTGTTTTGATCCTTTTGTTCTTTGTTTTTTTATTTATATTTATATTTTTTTCTTTTTGTTTTGATCCTTTTGTTTGTTTGTTTGTTTTTTTTTTTTCCAAGAATACCATTAAGATGGCAAAATGAACACCCATATATGAATAGTGACCATAAAAGCGGATTGTTTTCTCAAATTAGGGACAATTATAGCAAAGTCAATATATCATAAAAAAAAAAAAATTTAATGTGCAAATATATGTTTTTCCTTTTTAAAGTAGGTAATGAAGAGAACTACTTTATTAATATAATGTTTGGCTAACTTCTGATACTTTTTAATTGAAATCTCATTTTGCTTTAATGAGAAACTGCTACAGCATCTACTAACTAAATAAAAGGTGGAGATTAAAACCCACTATCATTTGTCATTGTATATTTAAAACTACAGAAGATGTTCAAGTAAAAAAATACTTGAGGTAAGTCAAACCCATTAATATAATCTTTATCCAAACTCTCAAAACGCTACGCCAAGAGGTTGGATAATAGTCCAATCCTCCTTTATGTTTGTACAAAGTGATTGGTACTAGTTCATTTTTTTAAAATTATTGTAGGAAAATACTAAAAAAATATATGAATTACTTTTTTTTTTCTTCTTCTTCTTTGCTGGATTGGTAATACGCCAGTTTACAACACATGCTAAAATTTACTATAAACCTAGCATTACTAGCTCTTACTTAACATATGGCCATAGGAGGGCAATCAATTAACAAGCAAAACTTAACCAACAAAAGTGTACAAAACCACCTTGGGCCTCCCCTAAAATATTTCAGTAAGTATAAGAACACATCTTTTACAATTTTTTTCAATAGAATTATTGATATAGTATATTGTGATTGATGTATAATAAAAATGGTGTCAATAGTAAATTTAAGTGAAAGCGATGCTACTTTAATCACAACAGGCAATGTCGGAGCTAAGGGGAAATTTAATATATATATATATATATATATATATGTAAGGACCAGACTTGAGTCCCTTGTCCAAAGGATGAATGGATTTGGACCCAAAAAGCCCAGTACAATGAATTTGTAGAGAGTGGGTTAGAAAACTAGGCTTTAATGAATCAGACAACGATCAAAATGTATCCAAATGACAAGAAAATGAAGATGGACTGGTTCAATCTAAAGAATTGTAGAGAGTGGGTTAAAAAACTAGGCTTTAATGAATCAGATAACGATCAAAATGTATCCAAATGACAAGAAAATGAAGATGGACTGGTTCAATCTAAAGAAAATCATCCTCGGCACAGTCCGAGGAGATCAGTTCTTATATATTTTTCTCGAGTATGATTACAAGTTCAATCCTTGATTGTTACAGTCTTTTTTTTTTTTAGTTTTTCGATCCCCTCTTTCTTTGAGGGTCTCTCTTTTATTTTATCCTATCTTCCCCCTTCGTCTCCACCTTCTATGTGTAGATCAGATTGTTGGTGTTGATCCCTGTCCCATTAGCACCTTTCTAAAATCTTTGAGTAGTAACTGTAAGGCTAAAAGTTACTGTTCAGGCATCAGTTCTTTAGCTTTCCCCTTAGATATTTCTTAGCTTTCCCGTTGTTTTATGTTTCCGTGAAGCATATTGTTATCAATATAGTCTTCTGGGAGGTCAATCTGAGTAACAGCATGAACCCTTTGACCTTTATTTTGTTTAGTCGAAGATGTACTCCTCCTCGGACTACTTTCCCAAACTTTCTCAGTCGCAACTTGCCCACGAAGATCTGGCTCTTACACCATCATCACTGTTTACCTGTCCTCGGACCAATGAGTATTCTCAGACAAGGCTCAATGCCCAATTTGCATTCCTGGGCCCCTTCTCCCTACAATAAATATATATATATATATATATATATCTTTTATATGATAATTTCATTGAAAAAATATAGAAAGGAAATATTTCCTATTTTATTAATGTTTTCTAAATTTCAAAATTTGTAAAAGAAAAACAAGGATGGAAAAAAAAAAGAAAAAAAAAAGCAAATTTTTTTTTGAATAGAAAAAAGCAAAATTTTAGATTGAAGATTAAAAAAAAAACCAAAAAAATGTAAGAAGAAAGATTGTTACCTTTCAAATTATTATGTAGTAATTTATTATTTTCATAGAAATGAGTGCAAAGTAATTAAATTTAAAAATTATCACATAACAAGCTCCATAATTTAATATTTAATACTGTTTTCAAGTAAACTCTAAAGTTTTATATGCACAAAATAACAATATAATTAGATGAGAATTACAAAGTAAAATTTTGACTATAAAAAAATTACAATTAATATGTCTTATTCCTATATTAAAAATTTACAAAAAGAATATATTCTATAGAAAAAAATATTGTTTATTGTCCATATATATGAATTGTGCGTGTGCAAAACATTAATTTATAGATGTTTCTGTTTATAGATATATGAAAACATATGTTAATGTCTAATCCCGACTCAGTCAATATAGTTTTGAAAAGTGTTATATTGTTACCATTTTATAAAAGCTCCTCAATCGTATCGGGCTGGAGCTGCACCCCTCCAAAACAAATAGGAACCACCGCCTCCGCCAATGCATGTAACGTCATGAAAACGTGTACCATAGATGTCATCGAAAACGATGAGTATTAAGCATCATAAGGGTATATATATCTTCAACCGTATACGAAATACTATTTTAAAAATGCATTTCCCTCCGTCACAATTCACACCTATATAAACTTCTCTATATTCAATCAGCATTACCAAACTGAAGCCTCAACAATACATTGCTATATATGACTTCCATGGCCTCTAGCGTCGTCCTCCTCCTCCTCTTCGTCGTCCTTTCCGGTTCGGCCTCTGCCTGGTTTCCCCCAGAAGCTTGGACATCCTTTGAAGGAGATGAGGTTGTTCCTGTGACTAATGTTACATTTCCAGGGACCAAATGGGCGGTTCTGATTGCTGGCTCCAGTGACTACGCTAACTACAGGCACCAGGTTATTATTATTATTATTTTTCCCCTTCCAATAAATTTATTTTTGTCTATTGTTTTTATACTTGTGAGATTGTTATTTCACAAGTAACTACTAATTTGGTTGTTTTCTTGATAGGTTAAACTATTAATTTGGTAATCAAATTGTTGGGCGAGGTTTGATGTGGCTTATCAATAATTATGTCAATTTAGTTCAATTTTCAATATAAAACTAATATCATCTTTCACTCTCTATTTAAATAAAATCGATATATTTTTTGAGAAACTAAATAAAATTAATATACTTTATGGTATTTCCAACATAGACCTCCAGGATTCAAATCTTCACATCTCCCAGCCATTGAATTATTAAAAAAAAAAAAAAATTACTACATATTCATTATTGTTGAAATCCATTAATCACATATTCACATTCATTGTTACACTAATTTATAAACTTTATATAGTAAAAATTATAGCATTGACCTTTACCATTTATTCAAACAATACTACTCAGAACATAATCTTTATAACAGTCTTTTCATAATTTGTAGAGGAATTAAATTGTAATTGCAACATCATTTTCTCATTACACTTACCGCTTGCGTCATTTTTATGGTTATGCCACGCCAATCACAGAATGATACGAGTATATTTTGTATTATTATTATTATTATGATTCAAAATCCCTCTTCTTCATGTGGTTTTCATGTCAAGAATGTTGCCAGTGTTCTTGTGTTAGCTTTAGAGCTTAGGGAGAAACCTAGCGAGCTCATTTATTGTTTGTAATTAATTGTCATATTCTTATTTATTTATTAAGTTCTTCTTTCTTTCCTCTTGCCTTTTATAACTTTTTCTTCTTCTTCTCAGGCTGATGTTTGTCATGCCTGTCAAATCTTGAAAAAAGGCGGGTTGAAAGATGAAAACATTATTGTTTTCATGTATGACGACATTGCTTTCGATCCAGAGAACCCTAGGCCTGGAGTTGTCATTAACAGCCCTAATGGCAGTGATGTGTATCACGGACTGCCAAAGGTGATCATATTTATTTCCATAAGGTCTTATTCTTCTATTGCTGATCATTCTATGAGTTGTGATTTTCTAGCTCATGTGGTGGATATTCTTGTTGGGCATGCAGGATTATACTGGAAAAAATGTTACTGCCCACAACTTTTTTGCCGCAATCCTTGGAAATAGATCTGCCCTTACAGGGGAGAGTGGGAAGGTTGTGGATAGCGGTCCCAATGATCATATTTTCATCTACTACACTGATCATGGAGGTCCTGGCATTCTTGGTTAGTGGGATCTCTATGAATATACCTATTAAAAATTTGTTGCTGCTTGCTTCCACTGGGGAATATGAGCTTCTCTATTAAGTCCAAGTATTAGAAAGTTTAAATTATTATGCTACCAGGAAGAGAGAAGAAAAGAATGGTGAACCCACACACACACTTGATTACTAAACTAGACAATATGACTACCATCCTATATAATTCTAAATTTGTTGGAATTGTATGTGTGATAAAAACAAATTGTAACAATGGTGACCAAGATAACTTTTATAATTTGTTATGTTTGCCTTCAAGAGGGTGCAACTATTCGTGAAAGGGTACAAAGATGTTTATAAATAGATCCCAAGTTTTCAAGTCATTTCATCTTCACTAATACTAACAAAATTTATATCTTTTTTTTTCCTCCGTAATCTTGGCAGTAAAACAAATTTTCCTATGATGTGAACCCAGCAGCAATAATTTTGTTCAAAGAAATTTCACAAATTACAAAGATAGAAGTCTCTGTAAGCCTCGGAATCTTTTGATGAGAAGTCCAACTTGATGTAGTTCAACGATTACTCTAGAAATACAAAATTTTCTCAACTTTTTTTCTCAATTGTTGAGATATTGCTTCAATCATAACACGTCGTGTCAACTATGAAGAAAAAATTGTGTCCTTAGGTTCCTTGTAGTTTCAAACTTCAAACCATTATTCTTGTCTTCCTATGCAGTTGGTCGGAGCTTAAACTTGTTACAAAGGCATGCAACTCAAGTAATTAATCTGTGTTGTATGATGGGGAGAATTTATGTTTTTGAGAATTTTTATCTGGCAATTATAAACGATTTGATTACATGACCATTTTGAAATTCTCTTTTTCATATTGTAATTTTTAAGGGATGCCTACCCCTCCATTTCTTGTTGCTGGAGATCTGATCGACGTTTTGAAGAAGAAGAACTCTACTGGGACCTACAAAAGCTTGGTATATATGTTATAAACTCAAGAATAAAAATCTTACGTTTCATTCGTAGTGTTGCATATCACTCATTTCCTTGAGGCATGCATCACAACTACTCTTTAGTGAGATGTTAACTTTTAGCTGGAATACTTATGCAATTGTAGGTTTTTTATCTTGAAGCTTGTGAGTCTGGAAGCATCTTTGAGGGCCTCTTCCTGAAGGTATGAATATCTATGTAACTACAGCATCAAACGCAAATGAGAGCAGTTGGGGAACTTATTGCCCTGGAGATCCTAAATATCCTCCCCCCCCCGGCCCAGAATATCAAACATGTTTGGGTGACTTGTATAGTGTGGCTTGGATGGAAGACAGGTATGCAAAATATTTGTATTAATTTGTATCAATCGTGTTAGTTATATGAAAAAAAGAAAAGAAAAGCAGCTTGCAAATATCAGGTTCACCTTGGGTTGATTATCTTTATTTGATCACTTCTGTTTAGGTGTTTTATTAGGCAAAACAAAAATTATATGTATACACTTTTTTTTTTTTTTTTGCTTGAAAGAAGTGTGCTGTGTAAACCTTGATAGTGTTCAATATATACTTGTTTGTGCGAGTTCTTATAAGTTCTAACAGTGTGAGTTTGTAAGCAGTGACATACACAATCCGGCAACAGAAACTTTAGAACAGCAGTACAATTTGGTAAGAACCAATTCTGCAATATTGTTATTGAAATTCTCAGGTTAATGAATTCTAGTTCAAGTGACACCTTCACTTTCCTTAATAATGGAATAAAGAATAAAATGAGAGTTTGACACCCGTGTGCATATATGTCTAATTTACTAAGCTAGTGTAACTTACTAATCTCATTTGAGATTGAAATTTTTAATTAGGTTCACTCCTCTTTCGGGCTTGATAATTTAACTAACCTAACCACTTAATAGAAAAAAAAATATTACAGCTTTAATTTTTTTTATTAAGTTTAAATGAAAAGAAATGAGTACCTTTCAAATTTTGATGACCTAATATAACCGACAAAATATGTATGGATAAATCAAATGGATTCTAACTTTAATCATTAGATCTCTTGTGATTTTGATCTCTTGTCAAAATCACAATTAATTATTAAGTCAAAATCACAATTAATTATTTTTTTTCAAATCTTCCTAATTTCCTTTATGTCACAGTTAAATGTTATCAACAATTAATTATTTTTTTTCAAATCTTCCTAATTTCCTTTAAATCAAATGGAGCTCTCTTACTCTAGGTCTCTATTATATAGTGGCCAAGCTTACATGTAACATTTTATATTAGGAAGCTGCCATCGTTTAATGTTGGCCTCTGTGATTTGAGCTTTTCTTTTCAAAATCTTTTTACAGTTTGAAAATGCTCCTGAAGGCTCTCCGAGGAAAGTAGAAGCTCGAAGGCAGATTGTTAAAGCAATGTCACATAGAATGCATGTAGATGGCAGTGTGAAACTTATTGGGGAGATTCTATTTGGAATCGTGAAAAGTGATGCGATGCTCAACACTGTTCGACCTACTGGGCAACCACTTGTTGATGACTGGGACTGCCTTAAGGGAACGGAAATGTTACCAAACCTCAGCCTCTCTTTTTAAGGATGATATCTTGGATTGAACTTAAGCTTTAATCCCCTATTAGAAAAGTTACTCCTTTTGTTAGTGACAACCCACAATTTAGTACACAAACTTTTAATTGCTACATTTGATCTTGTCAAATATGAATTAAAATGAAACTATTATAGTTTTATCCAAATTAACATATTTTGCATTTTTTATTACTCCTAGTCCCTGTGGTTTGACCCAATAACAACTAAATCCAACAAAAAATTTTCAATTTGACCTCAAAAGTTTGGATTAAAATGAAATTTTAGAGGTAGATTGATGTATCAACGATTTTATTTTAATCCAATTCTTAAGAGGCCAAAGTAACAAGTGAAAATCTGTGAACTAAATTGTATTAGGACCAAAATACAAGATGGTAAATTATAATTTTTCATTTTTTAATTATTTCAAAGAAAAAAAAAAAAAACTGGGGGACCATTGACTTAAGAGTATTTTAACTTCAATTAATAGTAGTTATTAATCTCTAGATGATCTATAATGGTGTGTCCTGATTAATCATATGTGTAGGTGAGGACTTTTGAGACACATTGTGGATCGCTATCCCAATATGGGATGAAACACATGCGCTCTTTTGCAAACATCTGTAATGCTGGGATTAGGAAGGATCAAATATTGGATGTAGCATCGGCTCAAGTTTGTGTTAGCATTCCTTCTGGGCGTTATAGCTCTCTGGAGAATGGATTCAGTGTATAAATAAAGCATAATGCACAACCTGAAAGACCAAAACTTGAAATGTAGTAATCTATACACAAGTTTGTAACCTTACTGTATTTTGATCATAGTTCTTAAGATCTCATCACGTTAACAGAAATAAAAACTTTACTTGTTATACCAATAAAGCACAAGGCAATCTTGTTATGCTGTTTTGGACCTATATCAATATAAATTAAATGAGCGCAATGGTCATGTTGGTTAATTTTCAGAGCAGTGTTCCATTATGTGCTTTTCTTCCTTTCTAATATACTTTTTTTTTTTTTTGGTTGATAAGCCAATATACATTGTTGAGGTTTAACTACCTAGGCCAGAATTTAACCCTAAAGCCAGCAAATAGACGAAAATGCAAAAGGCTTGTCAATCCGATATGGCCCAAGAAGAAATTGGCCCACTAATTGGGCAGTTTAATTGCTGAATAAGGAACCCATAAAATCCCTGTGTTTCCATTGGGCTTGGCCTGAGACCAAGGAAAACTCCAAGCCACTGAAGGAGGAATGGTCTGTATGGGTAGTGGATACGGATGGCGAGTGCATGCATTAATGCCCAAGGTCCATTGGTAATTTGGTGCTGAATTTACTCACTTTTCTAGCAAATGCATATTAACCCCCTTTTTAAGAAGAAAATGCATAACTACTCTAGGTTGCCTTGATTCACCAACATTATAGAAAAGCCTTTGAATAAAAAGAAATTGCTCAACCAAATAAAAAGAAATTGCTCAACCAAATCTTATTTTTAAAAATGATTTGGCTTGCGTCTAATACTCTAGTTCATTAGACACAACACAATGCGAATATATGTCTAAAATTGGTCATATGTTAACATCGTATTTTCATTCAATGCACTCGAAAACTATGGATGCAACTAGCCCTTGAAGATTGTGCATTTTCTTTTCCCTAATGCAAAAACAAGATATTCACTTCTCAATGATAAAATCATTGCAACTTTCAACAAAATCAAGCTAATCCTTATAAAATGGGAAGAAACACACACGCACCAAAGAACTAAGAAGACACTCACTAGATTCACAATTTACCATTCTACTCTCAAAACCATCTCATCCCTCAAACAACAATAACCCAAGTGTCTCACCACAAACTGTAAGTATCATACATTAATTCACATATTGCTTACATTCTCTCCTTTCCTAACCTACCCTCCTTGTGATCTTGTTATTCTACTTTAAAATCATCAACTCCGTTCATCCTAGGTTTTTTTTTTTTTGGTAGAAAAGAAATGCTAAATTAGAGAAGTTTCAATTTTCCTTGCTGCTGAATAGGATTTTTTTTTTCCTACCGCTTAATACGGAAAATTCTAAACATCATCCATTTTCACTATTATGGGCTTTACTCTTGAAATTTTGTCAAGCCCAAAATTTGGCCTTTTAAAGTGAGCGGACACGGCCGAATGACTCAAAGTCCATTCAGCGGAGATTTCTATGCTTCTACGCCTTCTGGGCCCTGATTAAATAAGATTGATCGATTCATTCCACCGGGTTCATGAGTCAGCCAATCCTGTAGTGACACGTAGCTAAATAACAGAGGTAGCAACTAGCAAAGCAAAGTGAGAAACACAATTAAACAGGGAGCAAAATCTTTCTTTCATCAGAAACCACGTGTTGCTGTTCTCTCCGTTTGTTCAAAAGCTCCCTTTTACGTCGCCGTTTTGCCACCAGATTATCGGTACTACTCCTCTGCATTCTCGTTCAATTTCTCATCGATGCCGACCTCTTTTTCTCTTTTTCTCTGATTCTTCTGATTTTTTTTTTTTTGTCCCTCGATTTTGACTGATTTATGTGTATATATTTTTGTATATGATTTTGTTTTTTTGGGGATCGATGGGGTGAAATTTATTTTAGCTGGTTATATGCTGTTCATGCATTAAAATATTAACAACTTAGAAAATTAGAACCAATATGGTTTAGCACAGAATTTGATTTTGAATATAAATTCGTGTGGTCAAATTTGATTACTCTGCTGTGAATCCATAACCGAGACCCCAAAGTTTTGGATCAACAAAACTTGGGTACAGTTCCTTAATTACTGTATTTTAGGTTATTTGGATATCCAAATAAATTAAACCATGTAGTTACATTGAAATTGTTGAATTTAATTATCTTTACAGAACCATGTGTTGCACTGATTAATAGTCAATACAGCTTTGTCAGCTACACGGTTGAATCTAAGGTACAACACCTAAGGAACTGTACTTAAGTTTTACCCAATTTATTAAGAATCACATATGTTCATTTTGCTATGAATGAATAGGTTCATTTTTGTTATTGAAATATTGTACTCGAGATATTGAAAGCATTGTCGTTCTCGGTATAAATTATTCAACTGTGTGATTTAGAAACAATTAGGTGTGCTCCATAGAACATTTATTTGTTACTTCCGTGCTATAATATTTTAAAAAGTCCCAAAAGTTTGTTGAAGGTTCGTTTACGATCACAAATAATTCATTAATATCTTTCTCAAAGTAGGTGTGGCGGGACATAAAGATTCAATTGCAGCAGAGAAAAAATCAATTGAGGCCATGGATAACATACCAGCCTTCAACGCTGAGCATCTTCAAAGTAATATGAAGACAATCTATTACAGGTTTGTTTTTAACGTTTGATGAAGTGGAACTAGTCTAATTAGCTGAATTATAGACTATACATTTCAGAGGGGTGTTGAATACTTGAATGGTGGTAGATTAAATTTTATGTTTTAGTTTGTAGTTCGAGGAATGGGCCAATACGCAATATTGTTACAGGGGGAACCAAGGCCTTATTTCATGTTTGAATTCATTAATTTCGTTTATAAAAATATGAGGCTTTAATAACGTTAAGGCGTGACTTAATAAATGATGGAGGGGACGACTATCTACTGTACCCATTGAGTTTTAACATAAGGCTTGTTGGGTGTATCATATGGCAGATTTGAACTTTCCTGGATGTGGTGCCTCAGGACGTTCTAAAATGCAATAATATATGAAGTAAAAAATCATTTATAAATTTTTTTCTCGTAGGTAGAATCTAAGTATCTACGTTTTTGTGCAGCCGGACTTTTCTGTCAATTATTGGCGGGGTCATTGCTGGAATCATGGGGTTCACAGGGTTGACTGGGTTTATTTTTTATTTCCTAATAATGGCAATCACTTCAGTTGGGCTACTAGCAAAGGCAGGGTTTACAGTTCATTCATACTTTGATAACTGGAACCGGGTTTTACTTGATGGCTTTTTGGGTGGGCTTATGGTATGGCTCTTTATTATTAGTTCTTGTTCATCTCTTTTGTTTTTTCTCTTTATTTATTTATTTATAATTTTTCTTACCTGTTTGCCTAAGGCTCACCCCTTCCATCTCATTTTTGCCTGCTTCTGATTATTTTACTTTAAGAAGTTCCAACTTTATACTGTGCATTTTTTGATTCACTTCTATTTTTAACGTATTTTCTCAATTAAGGGGAGGCTCAACAGAGATGAATCTTACTTTTCAATTTATTGCCTCTGAAACTATAATTGATACTGTGGCTTTTCTCACGTTTCTGGTTGTTGATCGGATCCAAACCTGGTTAATGAGAACACTCTGGAAGTATTTGAAATTTTTAATTCTCCCAGCCTCCTCCAAGCAAATAATGTGCATGTTTTCTTCTTTTTGATTGAGTGCCCTATTGTTTATTTCTCTTTTTTGCAACTTCATGTGAATGATGTTAGCCTCAGGAAGTTACTTAGGTTGATTTAAGATGAATCTGTTGATAGGGAAAAACTTCTGCCTTTGATTATGCTTTGTTATGAAGTTCATCAGTAAGAGATTTTCTGATTTTCATAGCTTGACCTTGTTGGCAATTGGCCAATCCATTCTCTTGCAATAAATTATCGAGAACTTATATCTGACTGAAGAAAAATGCTTATTATCTCATTGGGATAGGTTTTGTTATTTGTGCTTGGAGCTCAGAAATTTTGAGTCTTTGATTACTGATAAAAATATCTAATTAATGCTAAATTGAATAGAGAATGACTTTTTCAGGATGTCACCAAAACAAAAAAAAAGGGAAGCTAACTCATTGGCCATTTAATTTATTTTGTTTGTTTGACTTATTCATGTATACATATCAACATTACAATGTAATTCCAACTTTCTATTATCTTCTTGACATCTTGTTTTTTTCTTTTGCAGTCATTTGTGCTTTTCTGGACGTATCCTTTCTAAATGTTGAGATATTTACTAGTAATGGAATAAATTTTGGACTATTGCCATTGTTTTTATACACTTCTAGTAATGACAGTGGAAGTAGTGCTGAGACTAGAATTAGATTATGTACTATCTAATTTTCTCTGATTGAAAATTTTGCGCAAGACAACCTGATTTTAACTGCCCAATCAATGTTGGGGTTGTTGAGAAAGAGGGCTATGAGTAAAGTTTCTCTACCAACTTCATCAGTTCATCATGAATCCAATTTTGAAATATATGAAAAATCAAATATTTTTGGTAGCACCCAATTTGTGCTGTTAAACATTTGGCATAATTGTTCTGAACTTTTCTTTTTTTCAGCCACATGTCAGTTAATCGCACTGATACCTTACTGAACCATGCTCTGGAAATTACTAAAGATTCCTAAGTATTAGCTCAAGTTTTTAATTCTTGTTATTGTATCATTTTTTTGGTAGATTTTTTGTTTTATATTTTCTGCATTCCTTGACATAAGAAGATTTGCCTATGACTTGGTGCACATATTCTGATGGATTTATTGCTAAACGGGAATGGAGGAAAGCTATGATGTTGCAAATGCTCTAGCTGTGATGCTTCTACACGGGGCTTGGAAATAGATTTAATATTTTTGAATCAGTTTTTATGACATTGTGTGGTTATCCCAAGTGTACCTTAATCTTGCCTCTTCTTTTTTCTTTTAAGTTTTCATGAATACTATTTGGCTGGAGAGAAATGTGTTAAGAGTGGTTGACTATAGCTGGCAATCTGATGCGTACGAAATTTTGTATGAAAGCTGCTCAGCACAGTGGCTTACACTCAGCAACACCTTATTTTTTCTTCGTTCAATTGAGTTTGTACTTTGGATTATGCATGTCAGTCAATATTTGTGAGGTGTCACAGTACTCGTGAATTAAAAGAAAAATATAACCTTATTTGTAAAAGCATGAATGTTTACGACTTTGTAAACAAGTAGAAAGACTTGACTGCATATATGTTCATGTTAATGGTGGCAATTTAGTGATGAGTTACCACTTGTTTTAATTCTATAAGCCACTTTAACTCCTTTATGTGGATGTTCAAATTCGAAGTTAGGTATTGAATTAGGAAGGTGTTAAACACCCAACCTTGCTTGATAGTATGGACTCCATAAGGGCATTTGTAAATACTTCAAGGTTTTGTTAAATGGATGAAAATTTAAAAATTCAAGTAATTGTAACTCTGAGGGTAAAACTGTTTTTCATTTTGTACAATCATCTATAATATTAAATTAAAAAAGAAAAATAAAAAAGAGAGACTCAAGAGTTCAATCTAAAGAAGGATCGGGATTTTATATAATAAAGGTAGAAATTACATTTTCATCATTACATTTTCAAGCGATTTTCACTTTGGTTTTTAGATTTTATTTTTACCGCTTTTATTCTTTATCCTGAAAAATGCTTTCTGTTTTGGTCCCTGCCGTTACATCAGAGACGAAAAATGCACACGTGACAAACGAAGTACACTGTTGGCACACTAAAAGCTGACGTGGCCATTAAAATAATAATAAAAAATGTTATTTGGCATTAAAAAATGCCATATCATCATCTAAATTTAAAAAAAAAAAACTAATTTATCAATTTTAACTAAAAAAAAACTAAAAACATAATTAAAAACCAAAAACCATACAAATTCAGAGTTAAGTAGTCCCACATATTTTTATCAACCTAGAGTTAGCGAATCGAAGACATTGAGCCAGACATCGATGAGGACTAGAGCGACGATGGTGATGATGGAGAGCAAGGCCAAGATGATGCGGTTGTCGACAGTGATGTGGAAGAGGAGGAGTGGACGGTCGCGGAGGAAGTAGAGGAAAGACCAGATGATGAAGATGGCGAGGAAGACGATCATGGAGATCGGGTGCCAGAGGAGGCTGAGGAAGAGGATGAGGATGAGGAGCACGATGAACGTGTAGTTCACGCGGAAGTGATTGAGGTTGCGCTTGACGCAGGTAGTGGCTTCGCCAAGTGTGTAAGGGCGTGTGAAGGAGGAGAATGGTTGGACGAGCTCGCGCCATGGATGGCACGTGGCGAAGACGAAGCGCGCAGCGGCAGCGTTGGCGATGGTTGTGGATGTGGAGGGAAGTGTGTTGTAGTAGCTTGGTGATAACTGTGAAGAAGACATTGCTAAAACCAAACCCTGTTTGTGAATTCGAAGAGAGATTCCAAAATTCGAATCCTTAAATTGAAAAGAAAAGAAGCACAGATCAACAGAGAGAGAGAGAGTGAGATTTGATGACGATACGAAAGGTCGTCAATCTGAGTGTTCATCCAATGATGGAAGATCTGTTGCCAGCCAAAGAGATCCTGAGGAAACAACAAAGAGTCTGAATGGATAACACCGGTGTGGTGTTTGCCACACAAGCTCCGATGATAAAGTTAGAGAATCAAGAGGGCAAAGAAATAGTTTAGGAATTCTAATCCGAGAGTTTTTGTTTTCTTTTTTTTTACGTACCTCCCTGCAGTGTCTGACTTCCTTTATATATATACGTTCTCTTCCATCTCCTACCCGTTGAGTCCATTAATGGGGACTTGAATAGGGCGTTTGTAACGCTTCCCATGTATACTAACCGTCGGGTGATTGACCTTCCAACGGTCAAGGGAGTTATGGTGGCTCTGTAACGGCTACCTTATTTATTTACGGACCGACGATGCTTCTTCCCTTGTGCTTCTGTGGACGACAAGAGCCTCTGCGTCTATCGTCTTCCATCGTGACGAGGGTTTATCCTGAGGAGTATGTGGTCGTCTATCAGCTGCCCCCCCCCCCCCATTCTGAGGTTGTTTATTTGAAGACGACCGTGGAATGTGCTGTTTTTTTTTTTTTTTGTACGAATATATATATATATATATATGTTTGTTTATTAATTTTGGTTAGTGTTTCGTGGTGGTGCCGCGCGTGTTTCGGCCACGTGTCCCGCGGAGACTAGTTAGGGTCCTTGTGGCGGCGCTGCGTGTGTTAAGGCCACGTGTCACTTGGGGGTCAGTCAGGGATCCTCGATTCCAGTGAAGCTTTTCAGTTTCCCACGTTTTTTTTTTTTTTTTTTTTTTTTTTTTTTTTTTTTTGTTTTGAGGCGCCCCCTTTCTCTCTTTTTTTTTTTTTTTTTAAATTTCTGGCGTTTGCCTTTTGCGCTTCATTTTTGTAAACTCCACGCTTCCTATTCCGAAATTCTAGTTGCTCTTTGAGTTCCATTGTGGCGGTTTCTGCGTTAGTTTCCCTGTTTTTGCTCCTTTCTCAGGTACCTTTCTATCCCTTTCTGTCTTTCTTTATTTCCTCTTTCTGCGCTTTATTTCCATTTTTGAAATTTGGCTTTTTCTCTTCTTCTTTTTAAATGGATCGTTTTGGCATTGGGTATAATACCTCCTTAATTACTTTCTTTTTCGCCCGCTTAGGAGTATTCGTAGGCCGTTTTAGTAGTCCTTACCCTCCGATTAGGGATTTTGCCCCGGGCGACACCGGATTGAGTTTGGTGTTGGGTGAGTTATACCCACTGTTGTGTGAATCCCTAGGTTGGTTTGAGTCGGTGCGGGGAGAGTTAGAGAGGGAAAAGATGAGTTTCGAGGGTAGATCCGGTGATTTTGGAGCTATTTCGACATCTAGTGCTGGTGTGGGTGAGACGGATACTGCTATTTCCAGGCCTATCTCTTCCCGTCGGCCTGTTCCAGCCCCTTCTCGTCCTTTTCACGCTCTTCAGGAAGAGTGCTCTTTGAGCGAGGATACCCTCTTCAGATTTAGGGATAGGTTCCAGATCCCTGAGGAAACTAGGATTCGTCTTCCTAGGAGAAGTGAGAGATCTTGTGTTTTCGCCCATGGGGAGGTTTGCTTTTATGAAGCTGCATTCCTGTGTGGCCTCAGATTTCCCGTCCATCCATTTATAATGGAGCTTCTTCATCACTTAAACATAGCTCCGGGGCAACTTATGCCCAATTCCTAGAGGATCGTCATAAGCTGTATGGTGATATGGACGATCATAGCTGACGGTGACATGATCACCTTAAATGAGCTTGTTCACCTTTATCGTCTTAGGGAATCAAAAGAATTCGGTTACTATGAGCTCGTTCCTTGGGACAGAAGGTCTAGGCTTATCGCCGACTTACCTTCGTCCTTTCGTTATTGGAAGTCGAGGTACTTCTTTGTGTCAGGTGACGGTTGGGAGACCCTGTCTGACGACTTTTGGGGGGATGTCCCTAGGCTGCTGCGTCGTTGGGAGACCCCTGTACTTGGTGCGTTGTATTTTTCTTTCTGTATTTTTTTTTGCTCGTCATTTTCCTTGGGTTTCTTTTTGATCGTCTTTTTTTTTTTGTTATTATCATTTTTTTTTTTTACAGCCAAAGATCGTCCAGCGTTGGAGAGTAGGTTCGCGGAGCGTGTGCAAGCAGGTATCCAGTACGCGAGTACAATCGAAGATTTTGACGATCTGATAGATCCTAGGACTTTGGCTCGTCACTGCTTGGGGCCAGAACCTTCTCATTTCGTCCTTCGCGCCATACGCCGTGAGGAGAAGAGTAAGTTGCTTATTGGCAAAAGTAGATCGTCCATTCTGGCCTTGTAAAAAATTTTTTAACACATACATGGGTCTTTGCTTTGATGCAGAGATGACGACTAAGTTCAATCAGGAATTTTATGCCCGTGTTAAGGGGAAGAAGAATGAGCCCCTTTCCAGCCTTGGTCAACGGAGGTTGAGGCTGACGGACAGAGAGAGGGAAAAGGAAAAAGAAGCTGTGGAGAAGGGATCGTCCACCCCTACCTTGGACGAGGGTAGAGCAACTTCTCCCGCGCTTTCAGTTGAGGAGATCAGTCCTCGCCACAAGAAGCGTAGGACGAGCGAGAAAGGTAAAGGAAAGGTAGATGCAAGCATCTGGGCTGACGTAGAAACTGCCCTGGCCTGTGCGAACGAGGTGATTACTCATGAGGGGCTGAAGGAGATCTCTGGGGTCCCTTCTCACGAGATAGTGAATCGTCATGTTCATAAACTCGTGCAGGTAAACTTTCTTCAACTCCTTCCTTGCTTTGTTCTATTAGGAATTATGATTATTAATTCCTGTTCTTCTAAATACAAGGTGTTGGGAGAGTCGATGCATATTACTTCCCAGTACCTGGCTAGTGAGGAGAGGGCCGTTATTGCTACTTCTCGAGCAGAGGCTTTGGAGATCGAGGCTTCAGGACTTAGGAAAGATTTGATCACCGCGATGGACGAGAGTAATTCATCCAAGGAAAAGGTGAAGGCTTTGTCCGTGGAGCTGGAGGGCACAAAGCAGTTGTTGAAGCAAAAAGACGAGCTCTTGGCAGCGGCTGGTCAAAAGATGAAGAATGCCGTGGCTAAAGCCGTCTGCGCCTTCCAGACCACCGAGGAATACAATGCCATTCTGTTCGGCTGGTATTTTAAGGGGTTCGAACTGCTGAGGCGGTACCTGATCAAGCACGGACCCGGTATTGATTTGGAAGAGCTGGATTTTGAGGCGATTGATAAGGAAATCGAAGCGGATGAAGCTGCTCAAATTGTGGCCTCAACTGGAGAAGATCCTGACCCTGGGAGAGACGATGACACAGCTGCCCCTTCATAAAAATTTGTTTCCTCCTGAATGCTTTTTTTTTTTTTTTTTTTTTTTTTTTTTTTTTTTTTATGTCTAGACGGTCTGGGACGGTTGAACTCTTTATATTGGATTCCCCTCTTGTTTTGGGGTTTTCTCTTTTTTTTTTTTTTCTTTTTTTTTTTTTGGACAATCTATATGATATGCTCATGCTTTTGTTTGCTTTGGTAATCTGTCGATTACAAAGATTCTTGTTGATGTGTTCCTATTTTGTCCATCCAGGACTTGGTAAATTCTCGCCAAAGGATTTTCTTTTGCCTTCAACATGCTTTTCTCCCGTCCATTCAGGACTTAGAAAATTTTTTATGTGGATTTCCCTTTACCTCGGCATTGCTTTTACTTGGACGAGGAACGTTCATTTTGGGATCTTGTTGCCTCTTTAATTTGGACAATATATCCATGCAAAGAGTTTTATCGTCACTTCCGTTTGGATGACTTACATGCGCCTAAGGAATATTATTGTCATTTGGGCGCGGTCGATGTACATCCACTTCAAGGAATTTTATCGTCATTTCGATCTTGGACGATGTACATCCATTTAAGGAATCTGATCGTCATTCCGATCTTAGACGATGTACATCCATTCAAGGAATCTTATCGTCATTTCAATTTTGGACGATGTACATCCATTTAAGGAATCTGATCGTCATTCCGATCTTGGACGATGTACATCCATTCAAGGAATCTTATCGTCATTTCGATCCATTCAAGGAATCTTATCGTCATTTCGATTTTGGACGATGTACATCCACTTAAGGAATTTTATCGTCATTCGGTCTGGAATTTTATCGTCAGTCCAGATTCTAAATTTTTATTTATAAATTCATTATTTTTTTTGCGGGGTGGTAGGCATACGGTTATTAACGAAAATAAAAAGAGATGCGAATTCGAAAGATATGCCATTTATATCGTTAATCAAAACAAGATGCGAAACATCGCTATCTGCATACAATCGGGGTAAAAATCTTATTCGTAGTACCTTTTTAAGTGCTCGACATTCCATGGACGAGGCAATTTGTTCCCGTCTAGGTCTTCCAGATGGTAACTTCCTCGTCTGGAGTAATTGACGATCTTGTAGGGCCCTTCCCAGTTTGGTCCTAACTTGCCATGTGCTGGGTCTCTTGTTGCAGAGGTTACTTTCCGAAGGACGAGGTCTCCAATGTTGAATCTTTTTAGCTTTACCCTGCGATCGTAGTATTCAGCCATCTTCTGTTGATATCTGGACATTCTTATTGAGGCTTGGTCTCTTACTTCGTCCAAGCAGTCCAGGTTCGTCTTCAATTGATCGTCATTGCTTTGTTCGTTGAAAAATTCAGTTCTGAGGCTTGCAAGGCCCATCTCGACGGGGATCACTACCTCCGTCCAATAAGTTAAGTTGAACGGCGTTTCTCCTGTTGGTGTTCGGGCAGTGGTTCTGTAGGCCCATAGGACGCTTGGTAATTCTTCGGGCCACGCTCCCTTCGCCCCCATTAGCCGGGTCTTGATGATCTTTAGCAAGGTTCGGTTTGTCACTTCCGTTTGCCCATTGGCCTGGGGGTGTCCTGAAGATGAGAATTGATTTTTGATGCCCAGGTTTAAGCAGAAGGACCTGAATCCGTAACAGTCGAACTGACGCCCGTTGTCTGAAATGATCATCCTGGGTATCCCAAACCTGCAAATAATATTTTTCCATACAAAATTTTGTACCTTTACTTCTGTGATTGTCGCCAGTGCTTCTGCCTCCACCCATTTCGTGAAGTAATCAATCGCGACTAACAGGAACTTCATTTGTCTCTTCCCCTGGGGTAGGGGGCCTACAATGTCGATCCCCCATTGGGCAAACGGCCATGGAGAGGAAATGGTCGTCATCTTCTCCCCAGGGATTCTTTGCACATTTCCATGTCTTTGACAATCGTCGCACCTTTTGACGAAGTCCGCAGCGTCCTGTTGCATTGTTGGCCAGAAGTAACCTGTCCTTAGAATCTTCTGAACGAGGGATTTTGCGCCCAGGTGGTCACCGCAAGCTCCTCTGTGCACCTCTTCCAGGATGTATTTGGCTTCCTCGTCCTCTACGCATCTCAAATAGGGTTGAGAGAAACCCCTCTTGTAAAGCTCGTCATTAATCAATGTAAATCTGGCCGACCGTTTCCTGACTCTCCTTGCTTCTTCAGGGTTTGAGGGTAATCGTCCGTCCCTCAAATAGGACAGGATGGGTTCCGTCCACCCAGAGTCGACGTGCACAAAGAAGGCTTGGCATCCCCCAATACTAGGGGAGTTTTGTTCTTCCAGCGTCCATTTGCTTACTTTTGTCAAATCGTCTGCTGTTGCACTTCGTGCCACCTCGTCGGCTTCCACGTTTTGATCCCGTGGGATCTGGACGAATTCCACGTGATTAAAATTACAAGCCGCCTGCTTTACCAACTTGAGGTATTTCTGCATTTTGGTCTCTTTTGCTTCGAAATTTCCCCTGATTTGTCCTATGACGAGCTGCGAGTCACTTTTCAGTATGACGTTTCTCGCGCCAAGTATCCGAGCGATTCTTAGTCCCGTCAAAATAGCCTCGTACTCCGCCTCGTTGTTTGTAACTGGGAAATTGAATTGGACTGCATACTTCAAGACGTCTTCTTCAGGAGAGGTGACAACGACCCCTGCTCCACCCTTTTTTTGGGTGGACGAACCATCTGTATGGATCGTCCAAAGTTCCTTCAGGTTTTCTTCTGGCTCGGGGGTGGTGAATTCTGCTATAAAGTCTGCTAATACCTGCGCTTTTATGGACGATCGAGGATGATACTTTATGTCAAACTGGCTAAGCTCAATGGCCCACTGAACCATCCGTCCAGCTGCCTCTGGACTGCTCATTGCTTTCTTGATGGGCTGATCCGTCATCACGATGATAGGATTGGCCTGAAAATACGGACGAAGTTTTCTCGAAGCTACTATCAACGCGAAGGTGATTTTCTCTATTCGCGGGTATCGCGCTTCAGCTCCCTGGAATGCTTGGCTGATATAGTATACAGGAAGCTGTGTCCTGTTTTCCTCCCTAATTAGGGCCGCACTGACCGCGGTTGTGGATACCGCAAGGTAAAGGAACAAATCTTCGCCCTCCTTGGACGGACTCAGGAGTGGTGGATGGCTTAAGTAGCGTTTCAATTCTTGGAACGCTGCTTCACATTCCTCTGTCCAAACGAAAGCTCGTCTCAAGATTTTGAAGAAAGGCAGACACTTGTCTGTCGCCTTGGAGACGAATCTGTTAAGAGCTGCCACTTTTCTTGTGAGGGTTTGCACTTCTTTCAACGTCCTTGGAGAAGACATTTCGAGTATGGCCTTTACTTTCTCGGGGTTTGCTTCTATTCCCCTCTGCGATACCATGAACCCGAGGAATTTTCCGGAGGAAACCCCGAAGGCGCATTTGGACGGGTTTAGTTTCATTTTATACCGTCGAAGCGTGTTGAATGTTTCCCTGAGATCGTCGAGGTGGCCTTCCTCCTTTTTGCTCTTCACGAGCATATCATCCACATATACTTCCATGTTTCTTCCAATCTGCCCGTTGAACATTCGATTCACCAACCTCTGGTAAGTGGCCCCCGCGTTCTTCAATCCAAAGGGCATGACCTTGTAACAGTAAATCCCTTGGCTAGTGACGAACGCCGTTTTTTCTTGATCTTCTTCGGCCATCTGTATTTGGTTGTACCCGGAGAAAGCGTCCATAAAAGTGAGGAGCTCATGTCCGGCCGTCGAGTCTACTAGCTGGTCGATTCTGGGTAGGGGAAAGCTATCCTTCGGGCAGGCATTGTTTAGGTCCGTGAAATCAACGCACATTCTCCACTTTCCATTTGCCTTCTTGACCATGACGACGTTTGCCAGCCACTCGGGGTAATAGACTTCCCTTATAAAATTAGCAGCGAGCAGCTTACTAACCTCGTCCATGATGGCCCTGTTTCGCTCTGGGGCAAAAACCCTTCTTCTCTGCTGAACGGGCCTTTTTTCGGGGTTGACATTCAGACGATGTTGGATGATGTCTGCCGGAATGCCCGTCATCTCCTCATGGCTTCAGGCAAATACATCCAGGTTCTCCCTTAAGAAGTCTACAAGTTTGTTCTTCGTCTGGGGGTTAAGACGGGTTCCTACTTGAGTCATCTTTGAAGACTCTCCTGCGACTAACTCAATCGTTTCCAGTTTCTCGGCAATCTCCGGAGTTTTCTCCTCGATCATCCATGTGTGATTCTCTTTTGAGGCTAAGATTGCCTGGTAACACTCCCTTGCCAATACCTGGTCTCCCCTCATTTCCCCAACTCCTTGCTCCGTCGGGAATTTTACTTTCAAGCAGTACGTGGAAGTTGCTGCTCTCCAACGATTAAGGGCTGGCCTGCCGATGATCACATTGTAGGACGATGGTGCGTCTACTACCAGGAAGTTGTGCTCGTGGGTTACTTGAAGGGGGTACGACCCAGCCGTGACCGTCAATGTTACTATTCCCCGAGGGTACACCTTATCTCCACTGAAGCTGACGAGGGGGGACTCGAATGGACGAAGTCTTCTGGGATCCACTCTTAATTGTTGAAAGGCAGGCAGGTAGATGACGTCAGCCGAGCTACCATTATCTATCAGGACCCTCCTCGTGTTGAACCCTTCAATCAGAAGCACGACGACTAATGGGTCGTCATGAGGCTGTTTCACACCCCTCGCATCTTCTTCTGAGAAATACATGCCTTGGCCTGTTCGTCTCTGTTTCTGGGAGGGAATTGCGTGAACACTGTTCACCTGCCGTTGGTATGACTTTCTGAGGGACCTGAATGATCCTCCAGAGGATGGTCCTCCAGTGATAGTTTTTATTTCCCCGATCGCACTCTGAGGACGTGAAGGGGGTTGGTTATCGCTTCTCCGGTTATCTTGACGCTGGTCTTTGTTACCTCCCCCGAATCTAGTAGGGTCCCCCTTCTTCACATATCTTTGCAGCTTCCCTTTTTGAATGAGTTCTTCTATTTGCTCCTTAAGGTCTCGACAGTCTTCTGTGTAATGCCCGTGATCTTTGTGAAAGCGGCAGTATTTCTTTTTGTCCCGCACACTGGGTGACGAGTGCAGCGGTCTGGGCCACTTGAGGTACGGCTCGTCCTTGATCTGTGTCAAGATCTGGTCGACAGGCATTACCAAAGGTGTAAATTTTTGTCATCCTTTCGTCTGTTTCTCTCTGTGTTCTGACGGTCTGTTCGGTCTCTCTTTCGTCCTCTTCGATCGTCTTCTTGGTCTTTCTTCTACCCTTGCAGTTTTTCTGGCTCTTCTATGGCTGCCAGGGCCTCTTCGGCATTCATGTATTTCTGTGCTTTCAGGAGCATTTCTGCCATCGTCTTGGGGGGATTTTTGGCTAAGGACACCACGAAATCCCTTGACTTCAGTCCAGCTTTGAAAGCTGTTAACTATACTTTCTCATCTGATTCGTCCACTTCCAGTGTTTCCCGGGTGAACCGAGTTACATAGGACCTTAGTGTTTCCTTCTCACCTTTCCTGACGGTAAGTAAATGATCTGCTGTTCTTTTCGGACGTTGCCCGCCAACAAAATGACAAAGGAAGCTGCCACCCAATTTGTGATGCCCCAATTTGATTGATTGATTGTGTGATGTGTGTGGGTGTGTGATGAGTCCCACATCGGGTATTTACTGGGTAGATCTGGGCTTTATTAACAACTACAAGGAGCCTCAACAGTGACTAGTCCTTTTGAGGTACAGCGCAGATGTGGCTAGCGCTTTTCCTTGGGTCGTTACATATGGTATCAGAGCCGACCCGGTAACCCCGTGTGGGCTCGGAGACACTACCCCACAAAGTGGGCCCTAACGAGGACGTTAGGGATTTAAGTGGGGGAGATTGTGATGCCCCAATTTGATTGATTGATTGTGTGATGTGTGTGGGTGTGTGATGAGTCCCACATCGGGTATTTACTGGGTAGATCTGGGCTTTATTAACAACTACAAGGAGCCTCAATAGTGACTAGTCCTTTTGAGGTACAGCGCAGATGTGGCTAGCCCTTTTCCTTGGGTCGTTACACAATTGCTCGAAGTTGTCAATGGACGATGTTGGTAGCTTGGTGAACCATTCTCTGGCGGCCCCTTTGAGAGTGGTGGGAAATGAACGACACAGTATTTCGTCAGGGGGCTGCTGGAGGCCCAGGGTCGTCTTGAAGGTGTTGAGATGATCCAACAGATCTTTCAATCCGTCCAATGGCTCGAGTTGAGGTAGGCGAAACTTTGAAGGTACCGGGCATTCCAAGACTGCCAGGGTAAAGGGGGAGTCCGTCTTCCTAACCATTCTGTCCAGGCTTTGGTCCGTCTTACCTTTGATAGCATTCCTCAGTTCGTCCATTTCTTTTCTCATTTCCCGAATGGGATCTGGGTTCGTCTCTTCTTGGGTGGTAGGGCCCCTTCGGGAACTTTCTACTTCCTCCTCCCGGTTGGTTCCCAGCTGACTGCCTCCTCGTTGTAACATCTGTCTCATCTCTTGGTTTTGTCTGGTCAGTTCTTCCACCGTGGCCGCTAACGCCTGGATTTGCGAGGCCAGTGCGGCATGATCTTGATTGGCATTGGATTCCATCTGGACCCGGTTAAAAGCAAGTTGATCCCCACAGACGGCGCCAAACTGATGACGATACGAAAGGTCGTCAATCTGAGTGTTCGTCCAATGATGGAAGATCTGTTGCCAGCCAAAGAGATCCTGAGGAAACAACAAAGAGTCTGAATGGATAACACTGGTGTGGTGTTTGCCACACAAGCTCCGATGATAAAGTTAGAGAATCAAGAGGGCAAAGAAATAGTTTAGGAATTCTAATCCGAGAGTTTTTGTTTTCTTTTTTTTTACGTACCTCCCTGCAGTGTCTGACTTCCTTTATATATATATGTTCTCTTCCATCTCCTACCCGTTGAGTCCATTAATGGGGACTTGAATAGGGCGTTTGTAACGCTTCCCATGTATACTAACCGTTGGGTGATCGACCTTCCAACGGTCAAGGGAGTTATGGTGGCTCTGTAACGGCTACCTTATTTATTTACGAACCGACGATGCTTCTTCCCTCGTGCTTCTGTGGACGACAAGAGCCTTTGCGTCTATCGTCTTCCATCGTGACGAGGGTTTATCCTGAGGAGTATGTGGTCGTCTATCAAGATCCATGGCCGAAACCCCATGGTTGAAGATCCATGGCCGAAACCCACCTTGATCGAGATCTGATCTTCTCTCTCTAAACCCAGATGGTCATCGTGGTTTAATTGGTTTAATGGTCACCGTGGTTTGATCTAATTAGCTCATAATTGTGTTTTGGTGTATTTTATTGATGAGGATTGGTTTTGAGTTTTGGTATTTTTGGTATTTTGTTTTTTATCTGACCATGTTTTGGCTTTTGTTTGTTTTATTATTATTATTATTATTTTTTTTTTTTGATTAAGTGTGTTGGGTTTTGTTAGTTGATTGTGTTAGAGTATCTGAGTTTGATCATGGTTTTGTATATGTTTTTGCTTGTTTGAATGCTAAGAAAATGAAATAAAAGAGAAGAAAATCTTGAATTTCTTATTTTTTGGGCAACCATGTTCTTGGGAGAAAAACATGAAGAATAATTATTATTTAAACTAGTCGCTAACCCGTGCGATACACGGGATAGTTAAATAAAAATTAAAAATACTTATTTTACTTAAAGGTATATGACTTAAATTTTATAAATGTATAATTTAAAAATGAATGAAAATAACTAATTTGTTCAATATAATGATTTAGAAAAATTCTTTTTCTTCTATATCATTAGTTTCACATAACTTTCATATCATTGGTTTCATATGTGTGGGTTTTATTAATAAGCAAGAGAGTCATAGTCACTACATTAAAGCGAAATTCCAATTAAAAATTATTAACAAATTAACAGAAATTAGAAATTATTAAGAAAGTTGCTATGGAGGCGCAGTTGTACCAAAATTCATACCGTATGTTATAATTGATGACATCACCTCATAAGATTAATTCATAATCTATATCCATTGCAGCTTTGGTTATCTCCATTAGTCTTTATGCCCAAAAAAGTTATTGAACTTCTATCTACGAAGGCCCACAATATCAAACCTCCCCCACGCTACCAATAAAGCCTTCACTCAGCAAATGAAGATCCATAGTAAAAAAGTCATCGGTGAAATCCATGGAGGTTTGCAAAACTAAATCTATAACAAAGAGCACAAATCAATGATTAAAAAAATTGAATTATTGCTTTATAATCACAGAAACTTTCATCATGTAACAATATTAATACAATCAGGTCATGGTAAACAAATATCTAAACTTGATTGAAAGATTTAGAACTGTACGCTATCATTGAAGGTTGAAAAATCAGCAATCAAGCATTATTCAACACTTGCACCACTTATAAATATGCATTGCCGGTTGCACAGATTAGTAAAAATCAGCAATCAAGTATTATTCAACACTTGCACCACTTATAAATATGTATTGGAGTTGGATTGGGTTTTGGAGTCTCACCGAGAATTAATGTGTCTTTTGTTTTTGTTCTAATGTGATCATGTTATGGACTGATGATAAATAATGTAGTGAGGACATAATACGTTTGATTAAAAAAAATAATAATAATGAATTTGAGTTTAAGTTGGACTTGTTAAGGAGATAGAGTTTCACTCTTTGTAAAGTTTGGACTAAACAAAAATAATTTTATTTAAATATTGTGCTGACGTGGAAATTTGTGGGAGCTTCAGAGGCTTCAGTTTTATTTAAATATTGTGCTGACGTGGAAATTTGTGGGAGCTTTAGAGGCTTCGGTTTTATATATATATATATATATATATAGATAATTAAATGATAACTAAAATTCTATTTTATTTTAAAATAAAATAAAATATTTTTAATATTTTTTAATTCTGCCGTTTGTTATGTGTGCATTTTTCGTCTCTGATGTAACGGCAGGGACCAAAACGAGAAGCATTTTTCAGGTTAGGGACTAAAAGCGGTAAAAATAAAATCTAGGGACCAAAGTGAGAATCGCTTAAAAATATAGGGATGAAAATGTGATTTTCGCTAATAACAAAATGGTCACTTTTAGCAAAAGGACTATGACTGATTGAAAATCATGTAATTTCAACAGTAAAGAAGCATCCTTCACAATTGATTTGAATGAATACAATAAAATGAAGTTTATTATTACTATTAAGTAACGTGGATATGTTTTTATTTGAGTGGTGGGGAACTTTATTAAGGGATGATTGTCTATATTTGGTGGAATTCGATTATAATGGTGAAAAAAAATTCATAGCTATATTTTAAATCTAAAAATCTAAAAGTTTAAAAAAAATTTTGCAATTTGGTAAAGTCACTTGACACAATTATGGCGTCTAAACCCAACTTTTATTATATAGTATACTAGTCGCTAACCCGTGCTATGTACGGAAACCCACCTATTTGTGAGGTAGATAAAAATAATTTTAAAAAATTTAATAAATTACACCATTGCATGAATTGTTCTTATATGACTTCAATTTGTGTTATAATTTGATGAAGAAGCCACTACTTGAACTTACAATGGCTTACAAAAAATTTTTCAGACAGTTTCAGATACAACAAAAAAAAAAAACTTAAAAATTCAGATATTAAAACTTCTGAAAGACCAAAATATATGAAGAATCAGATGATTCACTACTTAGAAATTATTGAAATAAAAAAAAATATAAATGACTAAACAACAGAGAAATATAAGAGAAAAATGAGTTGCATTCAAAAGAATAATTTCAATTATTGCAAACTTTTTTATCTTGTAGAAAACGGCTAGAGAGAGTTCGGCGGTACATGTACGAAAATACATGAAAAACCATAAAATAATTTTTTTAACAAAATAGAGGACAAGAAAATAATATAAGAAGAGCTCATATCTCTACTCGGCTTTAAATAAAAATATATTGCGGTTTGCTTTACTTTTATAGTGTTCATGATTAACCTCGTAAATTAGGAAATAAATTATCAATGTTTGAGTTTGAGTTTGACTTGTTAGGGAGATAAAGTTTCACTCTTTGTTAAGTTTGGATTAAAAAAAATAATTTTGTTTAAAAAAATGATAATGATGAGTTTGAGTTTTAGCTGGACTTGTTACCGAGATAGAGTTTCACTCCTTGTTAAGTTTGAACTAAACAAAAATAATTTTATAATTTTATTTAAAGAAAATGATAATTTTATTTAAATATTTTTAAAAAAATGATAATGATGAGTTTGAGTTTTAGTTGGAGTTGTTAGAGAGATAGAGTTTCACGATAATGATGAGTTTGAGTTTTTGTTGGAGTTGTTAGATAGATAGAGTTTCATTCCTTATTAAGTTTGAACTAAACAAAAATAATTTTATTTAAAGAAAATGATAATTTTATTTAAATATTATAAAAAAATGATAATGATAAGTTTGAGTTTGAGTTGAAGTTGTTAAAGAGATAGAGTTCCAATCCTTGTTAAGTTTGGACTAAACAAAAATAATTTTATTTAAATAAAATGATAACTTTATTTAAATTATAATATTAATGATAATGATGAGTTTGAGTTTAATTTTGACTTATTAAAAAGATAGAGTTTCACTCCTTGTTAAATTTAGACTAAATAAAAATAATTTTATTTAAATAAATGATAATATTATTTAAATATTGAGCTAACGTGGAAAATTGTGGGAATTTAAAAAATTTCAATTTTATATAGAAAATATATAGATGATATGATTTATTTAAGAGAGATAGATAGTGAGAAAGGGAGAGTTGGGGTTAATAAGGTAGGTCTTTTAAGTAACGTGGATACGTTTTTATTTGAGTGGTGGAAAACTTTAGTAAGGGATGATTGTCTATATTTGGTGGAATTCGATTATAATGGTGAAAAAAAATTCATAGCTAATAGAATAAAAACAAGTGTATATTGAAATATAAATATTTTATACAATTTTGAATCTAGATTATCTTTGGATTGTTAGTATTATAAATGAATCCTTAACCATATATACCTACATTTATTGTTGAAATTAAAGCCTTTGCACCAACTTTTAAGCCAGCTGGAGCTACACACCCGACAAAATTATATCACTTAATGGAATACAGATGGACATGGAATGCTAGCTAGCAAAACTCAACTATAACACTAATTAATGGAATTGAGATGGTCTAAGAATGCTAGCAAAACTAAACTATCTCTTACCGTTTCCTTAAAAAAAAACATGTGATATATATCCTTCCAAACACGATATATGCAGCAAAATATATATATATATATATATATATATATATCTTTTTAATATGTCACATTTTATTTAGAAAACTAGAGAGAAACATATTTAATCAATTTTTTGTTACGGTTAAAAATATATAAAACTGAAATCATTTTAGGGGGGAAAAATATATTGTTATCATTGAAAGGGGAATATGTTATCTTTAAAGAGTATAACAAAAAATAAATGATAATAGGATCTCAATTTATTGGTTATAATTTATTTTCCTTCATAAACATTTGTTTATAAACACTAAATTATGGAGAAAACTATATAAGAAATGTTCACACTAAATTATGCTTTTACTAATTAGGTTAAACTGTCGTTAATGTTTATGTTAAAAATGTTGCTTACTAACATATTCTTTGCTTAAGGACATGTACGTTTCTGTAATTATCCTCTATTTCAGAATTAAAATCCATTGATTTAAATTTTTAATTAAAGAATATTTTAAAATATTTGGTATGACTTTTTTTTTTTTAAGTGTTTCAACAGATTTTTGAAAAACATGTTGATGAGAGATTTGTTGCAAGAATTTTGGTGCTCTAAAAACTTTGGATTGTTATTGTAACCAGGTTAAACTATTGAATATAGCATAAATGTTGTCGGTAGTTATGAAATGAAACCTATCTAAACGAGTCCAAATAATTTTGTGGTTGACTTCTTTTCTATTTCTATCACGGGTCCCTCAACATAAATGAGTTTTGTGGTTCACTTCTATTCAATCACGGGTCCCCAACACAAGGACTATAAATTTACACTCCTGCTTCTCACTTCTCACACTCGACCCTCCCATAACACAAGCAAATATGGCGAAACTCTCTCTCTTTTCTTTAGCAAATCTTCTCTTTGCTCTAATAATCTTCCAATGCGTAATTTCTCAAAGCAAGCTTGTTATGGGTTTACCGCTCTATACTGACTCACGGTGGATTGTGGACGGAGAAGGGAGACGAGTGAAGTTGGCATGTGTGAATTGGCCATCACATGTCGATGCCGTTTTGGCTGAAGGCCTTAGCAAGCAACCCTTGGATGCAATCTCCAAGAGGATTGTGTCAATGGGATTCAACTGTGTTAGGTTTACTTGGCCAACTTTCTTGTTCACAAACGACTCGCTAGGTGCTCTTACTGTAAGACAGTCCTTTCAAAATCTAAATCTATCTCAAGCTCTTGCTGGCATCCAGTATAACAACCCATTTATCATTGATCTTCCACTTCGAAAAGCTTTTCAGGTGAGATGTTTGCTTTTTATGCCCTTTAAAAAGCATCTCATGCATCATATTCACATGTTTCAAAATCAACGTTACTTGCATATGAATGAAAGTATTTTTAATAGTTTTAGTTTATAAAAAAAATTTATTATGTGATTTTTTACTCTTTATCATCTTATCAAAATACTAATTAGTTTTTAGTGTAGACGGAATACTAATTATTTATCTCTTATTTTTAATAGTAGGAGGGGTACTAATTGTTTTTAATGTTAATTGAAATTTGAACCTCATGTTTTATTTTTAATAGTTAGACATCAAACCTTAGATAGGCAGAGTCCAACTTACACTAATTCATATTTTTATGTAATTATCCACATATATCATTGCTTAACATAAATTTTCATGAGGAAGAATAAATTATTGTAATTTTAAAATAAAAAAATACTAGTAATTTTTTAAATTTGTTTCACTTATGAAAAGTAAGAATAATATTCTTTTTTATTTCCCCTTCTCCTAACTTCGTTATGTTCCTGTTTTTTCTTTTTTTCTCTATACTTTCTTTTTCTTTTATAGATTCTTTACCTTAAAAGAAATTAACCAAATAAGATTTTGTACTTTCTTTTTCTCTTTTTTGTTGGCATTTTTCTGGATTGGGCAAAGCACAATCCTAAGAACATGACTATACTGCAACTAAAAATTTGACATGTATTCTCAGGCAGTGGTGTATAACCTTGGGGCCAACCATTTGATGGCCATACTGGACAATCACATAAGCAAGCCCGGTTGGTGTTGCAGCCTTGATGATGGCAATGGCTTTTTCGGTGATGAGTATTTCAATGTAGACGTCTGGCTTAAGGGACTAAGTCGAGTAGCTGCCATGTTTAGAGGATTTCCCAATGTGGTAGGCATGAGCTTAAGGAATGAGCTCCGAGGCTCCAGACAAAATGTAGATGATTGGTTTAGGTAGATACTCTCTCTCTAATAAAGGATCTGAATTCTCAATTATGTGTCTTAAATTGTTGTACAATTCAAAACAACAAGGGAGCTCTCTTTCTCTCTCTCCAATAAATGTCTGTGTAATCTTAATAAATCTCAAATGCAATTTTTCTGGAACATTTTAAGAAGAGTCCGGTTAACATATGTCCTAAGTGCATAGGTTAATAAAACCCTTTTAAGAAATACCATTTGTCATGTTAAAACTGATTTTGCTTTTTGCAAATGAAATGTAGATACATGCAGCAAGGAGCAGAGACAGTGCACGCAGCAAATCCGAATGTTCTTGTCATTCTCTCTGGGTTGAGTTACGACGTAGACTTGTCTTTCCTTGGAAATAGATCAGTGAATCTCTCATTCACTAATAAACTAGTATTCGAGGCACACAGGTACAAATTTTCAAATACACCTACATGGGCAAACCATAGTGCGAACGAAGCTTGTGGAATTATCCAAGATGACATGACGAGCAAGTCAGGATTTTTGTTGGACAAGGGGTTTCCATTATTTGTGAGTGAATTTGGGATAGACGAAAGTGTGAACAATGCCACTGACGAAAGCTTCATGAATTGCTTCTTGAGTTATGCAGCTGAGCATGACTTTGATTGGGCCATTTGGGCACTCACTGGGAGTTACTACATTAGACAAGGAAAAACCAATACGGAGGAGACCTACGGGCTACTTAATTTTGATTGGAGTGATGTTCAAAATCCAAGACTTTTGCAGAGGATATCCACCATTCAATCTCCCTTTAAAGGTATGATTAGATTTTGTTTTCCTTGTTTTTTTTAAAATAAAAAAACAAATTCAAAACTTCATAGCCTTTTTTTTTTTTTTGGGTATGATTCAATAGTAAAGAGATAGAGGATTTAAAACATGGATGTTTTTGTTGAAAATACCAAGAATTGATTCTTGGTATGTGGAAATTTTAAAATGGATCAACTTCATCCTTCCATCGATGGCATTGGTTTAAGTTTGTTTCCTTAATATGGTGTTGGCTTGATTTTGGTCACTTAATTATGTTTGATTTGGTCCCTCAAAAATAGGGTGGCTTTGTACTTAGTTTGTCAAGTAAATCAAAAATAGATGGAGACACCAAATTGTTCATGTTTTGAAATTTGAAGGACCAAATCCTATCTTTTGAATTTAAGAGAAAAATTAAATCTGCACCAAATTTTAGGGATGGAATGCATAATATATACTAATTTTTAGTATTTCTCTTAATGTGTAAACCTACCCATTATGTCAATTGTTCTTTTAAGAGGGTATAGTAAATCAGAGTAACACATTATAAGATTGTGCTTATGTGACATGCAGGGCCGGGTTTACCAGGTTTACGAGGAACTAATACAGGGGAATTAACTAATACAGGGCAATTAATTTTCCATCCCTCAACTGGTTTATGTGTCATAAGAAGATCAGTGTTTGAACTCATAAGAAGATCAGTGTTTGCACCATTGACATTAGGACCCTGCACCGACCCTAAAGCCTTGTGGAGCTACACACCCAAGAAAACTATATCCCTTTATGGAGCAGATTTTTGCATACAAGCAGATGGACCAGGAAAGCCAGGAAAGCTTAGAAATATATGCATCGACCCTGACACAAAGTGGGAAGCCATTTCAGATTCTAAGCTACATCTCTCATCCACTGTTGGTGATGGCAAAACTGTTTGCTTGGATGTAGATTTTCACACATACAATGTTGTGACAAATTGGTGCAAATGTGTGAGTGATGATAAAACATGTGACCCAAGTAGCCAATGGTTCAAGCTCATTAAAATATGAACCGTGGTTCAATTAGCTGATTGATTAATTTTACCTCTAGACACTATAATTCAATTTACTCTAGGATTCATTGCAGATCTTGTTGGTTTTTTTTTACCTAAACTATGTCGTTGATTTTTTGGAATTATATTACTCTTAGCTCTTCATGATTCTGGTGCACCCTATACTTTCAAATAATTTGTTCCCAAAGGTTCTGTGCATTCAATTTTTTTTATATCGATTGAGCCATATGTAATGAATACGAATGCATATGTAATTAAAAAAGAAACGATACAACTAAGCATTGAATATAGAATAAAACCTAATCACGCTACTATCAAATGCAATTAAACCCTATCTTCATGCGTCCACGTAATCTTGTGGTTCTCTTCACCATCACAGGTTCCTAACACAAACAAGGCCTATAAATTTACACTCCTGGTTCTCACACTCCCATAACACAAGCAAATATGGGGAAACTCTCTCTTTTCTTTAGTAAATCTTCTATCTACTGCAATAATCTTTCAATGTGTCATTTCCCAAGGCAAGCTTGTTATGGGTTTTCCACTACATACTGATTCACGGTGGATTGTGAACGAAAATGGGAAACGAGTGAAGTTGGCATGCGTGAATTGGCCATCACATCTTGATACCGTTGTGGCTGAAGCAAGCAACCAGTGGATGCAATCTCCAAGAGGATTGTAACAATGGACAATGGGATTCAATTGTGTTAAGTTGGCCAACTTTCTTGTTCTCAGATGACTCACTAGGTGCTGTTACTGTAAGACAGTCCTTTCAGAATCTAGGTCTATCTCAAGCTTCTTGCTGGTATCCAGTCTAACAACCCCTCTATCATTGATCTTCCAATACAAAAAGCTTTTCAGGTAAGATGCTTATGGTGCCCTTTAAAAGCGTCTCATGCATGATATATATATATATTTCAAAATCAATATTACTTGCATGATGTATTTTAATAGTTAGACAGGCATCAAGTAGTTTATCAAGGAAAAAAAATGATAGACATCTACTCAAATTCATATTTTTACGTAATTACTCAAAGCTTGTGAGGAGATGACATGACGAGCAAGGAAGGATTTTTGTTGGACAAGGGATTTCCATTATTTGTGAGTGAATTTGGGATGGACGAAAGAGAGACCAATACAAATGACAACAAATTCATGAATTGCTTCTTGAGTTATGCATCTGAACTTGACTTTGATTGGGCCATTTGGGCACTCACTGGGAGTTACTACATTAGAGAGGGAACAACTGATATGGAGGAATTCGATGGGCTACTTAATTTTGGTTGGAGCGATGTTCGAAATCCAGGATTTTTGCAGAGGATCTCCACAATCCAACCTTCCTCTAAAGTTATAATTAGATTCTATTTTCTTTTTTTTTTTTTAACAAATTCAAACCTTCATACGTGGAAAGACCTACGGTTAGAGGTGGCAATTTTTGTCCATATTTATAAACCCGTCTATTATCCGCCTTATTTGGATAAGTCATAATCCAACCCATTTGAGTATTTGAGTTAAATGGATAAAGACCCATTTAATTATTTAATTAGATGGGTCTAAATGGATAAATCCACTAATACCCACTAAACCCATCTAAAATTTAAAATTAAATAAACCCATTAATACCCAAACCTTTCTAAAATCTAAAACTTAAATAAACAATAACCAAAATCTAAAAAATTCAGTCTCACTCTCCCTCAAATTTTCTCAGTAACCAAACAAAAGGAAATTCTAGAGAGAGAACGGGGATGGAATCGAAATTCTAGAGGTAGTGTATCAGCTTCGTCTCCGGCAAAGCTGGTTATGTTCGCTGACGTTTTGGTTGAAACGGCGTAGGTTGAGGTACTTTTGTTTACAGCTGTGAGGTGTGAGGACGTGGTGGAGCGTGGTGGTGGCTTGATTTTGGTCTCTTAATTATGTCGTTTGTTCAATTTGGCTCCTCAAAAATAGGGTGTCTATAAGCATTCCCTTGTCAAGTAAATCAAAAATAGATGGAGGGATCAAATTGTTCATGTTTTGAAATTTAAAGGACCAAATCCTATCTTTTTAAATTTAAGAGATAGAAATCAAATTTACATCAAAATTTTGGGATGGAATGTATAATTTGTTGAAGCTCTAACAGAACAAATTGACATAATGGGCTAGGTTCACCCATTATAAGAGGGTATAGTAAATCAGAGTAACACGTAAGATTGTGCTTTTGTGATATGCAGGCCCAGGTTTACCAGAAACTAATACACCACAATTGATTTTCCATCCTTCAACGGGTTTACGCGTCCTAAGAAGATCGATGTTTGAACCATTAACATTAGGACCATGCACCCACCCTGAAGCCTCGTGAAACACTGGAGAAAACTATATCCCTTAATGGAACAGATGTTTGCATACACGCAAATGGACCAGGAACGCTAGGAAAACTTAGTAATATATGCATCAACTTTGACTCAAAGTGGGAAGCCATCTGAGACTCTATGCTGCATCTCTCATCCACGGTTGGTGATGGCAATACTGTTTGCTTGGATGTAGATTTTAACACAAAAAATGCTGTGACAAATTGGTGCAAATGTGTGAGTGATGATAAAAGAGCAATCAGATTGCTTGGAGTACAACTTTTGCTTTTGGTATTTGGATATTATGGCAACATAGGAATAGAATAGTCTTTCAAAACCGATCTCCAAATCAGTCTATCCAAAAGGAAGTCTTGCAGAGAGCAACTGAATATGCGCTTTGTGCCCAGTCAGTAGCGGTCTGCAGAACCCGTGTGGAAAGGAAAATCAAATGGGAAAGACCTCCTAGGGGGTGGTATAAATTGAACACTGATGGATCCTCCTTAGGAAATCCAGGTGCTGCTGGAGGAGGGGGGGGGGGGGGGTAATCAAAGATGCTTCTGGTGCTTGGATTCGAGCCTTTTCTAGAAATATAGGATCAACTACTAGCTTCCTCGCTGAACTATGGGCTCTAAGAGATGGGCTTATCATGTGTAAAGAACTACAATTGCATGCAGTTGAAGTAGAATTAGATGCGTGTGTAGTTTCTGATTTGATGAACCAATATGGAGATTCTAATGCAGTAAACTCCTCTCTCGTGGCTGATTGCAGGCTTCTCATTGCTCAGATGCCCTAGGTGAAGGTGAACCATTGCTATAGGGAAGCTAATTGCTGCGCAGATGGTTTGGCTAGGCTAGGAACTAAACATCATAATGATATTTTGTATTATAATTCCCCTCCCTTTAGTATTTTGAATGTTTTTCTTTTGGACTTTGTATGGTCATGAATCTGTCAGGCTTTGCCCTGCCACTGATGTTTCTATTTCCTCTTTTTAGTTGAATGAAATCATCCAGTTTACCACAAAAAAAAAAAGATAAAACATGTGACCCAAGTAGCCAATGGTTCAAGCTCATTAAAAATATAAGATGAGCTGTGGTTCATATGATACTTCTCCAAAGTGAGAATGGATAGTGTTGGATCTGGCTTTATCAACATATCATCAAATGCATACTCACTAGTGTAGTTCTTTGTGTATACTTGTTATTTATTCAATTTTTTTTTACTGTTATTGATTTGACTCACTTGAGTTATGAGGTGCTATTTACACAACAAAGATAGTTGAAAAATCATTGAGTGCATGTCTAACAAGCGAATACAAATATACAATTATAATGTAAGATACTATGATAAAAGTGGCTAACATGTTAAAGTGAGGTTCCTTAATATTTAGTTGGAATATTTTAACCTTGGTTGATTTTAATCAACTAATTGAGTTGATTAATTAAGCCAATTATATATTAGATACACCATGTAATGGTCACAACCATATCACAATTATTAGATGTAACGAAAATAAATTTAACACATACGGTTTTATAATTAAACAAAAACTCTAATGGGAAAAATCCTATGAGTGGTTTATAGGTCAACTTCAATACTACAATTGGAATTTTCTATCTTGTGAATCTCCTTAACCCACGAATACTCAACTAGGTTGCACCGACATGCCATTTTTGGCGACGTACCGATGTCTGACACTCATCGGGCACAGATACCGGTACGACTCACCAGACTCTGGTGTCCGAGCGGTGTCTCTTTTTTTTTTTTTTTTTTTTTTTTCGCTTCTCCGTCACGGCTCCGACATGGCTCCAACATCGTCAACCCTCCCTCTGGCCTCTGCCTGTTGCCCTCTGTCCTCGCCAGTGCTAGATCGGGTCGATTGGCAAGTCGGCGAGCTCTATAGACAGTCGTCGTCGACGTCGTGCCTTCCGATCTTGATCTCTCTCTCTCGGCGTGGACAGGACCAACAGGTCCGATCTCAATTTCTCTCTCTTGGCGGTGGACAGGAGTCACAGGACCGACCTCTTCTCTTCTCTCTCTCTCTCTCTCTCTCTCTCTCTCTCTCTCTCTCTCTCTCTCTCTCTCTCTGTTTTTTTTTTTCCTTTCTTTCAGATGGTCAACCTCTGTCACTATGTTACTTATTGTTTTTTTTTTATTTTTAAATTCTACTCTCACTGTCACTATATTATACTGTGTATATATATATATATATATATATATATATATATATATATTTTTTTTTTTTCCTATTTCTTTACTCAGCCTTTTGCCTTATAAATTTATTAAATTATAATGTTTATTTTGAATTTAGTGATTTTCGTGTTTGTGTGGCCAACCATTTTGTTTTATAGTATTACTTTGAGTGTTAGTTTACTTATTTGTAGTTCTTACATAATTTAAATTCTAGACATAAACATATTTTATGTCTAAAAATATTAAAAAATATGCCTAAATATAAAATTTAATTAATTATTTAATTGCCGTGTCCACGCCGTATTGTGTCCTTATTTTTCAAAAATTGCCGTATCCCCGTAGCCGTGTCCGTGCATCATAGATACTCAATCTATGTCTAACACTGCAACAACTTGATTGAAGTAGGTTATATGTGCATCAACTTCAATTGAAACACCTCTTGATCTTCAACACAACGTTGGATAATGTTTGGTACAGGCTCTTGGTGCACAACAGTTGCAACAAGATCTTCATTTCATAGGTTTCTCTCCTTACATTTACGATGACTTAATATGTGTTTAAATACGTTTTAGCACCCTAGTGCATGAATCCCAAGGCTTTTGTTCATCATAGGTTGCAAACTTTAATTTTTATTTTACCTTAGGCTTGATCAATTGATTGGAGATGAGGATAAATTTACAAGATCTTCTTTTCATAGGTTACTCTCCTTATATTTATGATGACTTAATACGTGTTTAAATATGTTTTTTTTTTTGGGATCTGTTTAAATATGTTTTAGCACCCTAGTGCATGAATCCCAAGGCTTTTGGACATCATAGGTTGCAAACTTTAAATTTATTTTACCTGAGGCTTAATCAATTGATTGGAGATGAGGATAAGATCGAGTTTTAATGAATCTCGATCTATTGAGCTTGCAGTCAAGTCAAAGCAATATACTTGATAGCTTCTGAGCAATTTCCTATGTTTTCAATTTGATTCTTTAACCACTTTTCTAGAAGCTAAAAGTCACATGTCAAGACACTTTTAGAACACGTTGTGGATACATATTGTTCAAAATAATATAGGCAAATGGGTTTGATTATTGAGTATTTGAGTAACGGGAAACTTTAATAAGGGATGCTTGTCTATAATGGTCACACACACACACACACACACACACACACACACACACACACATATATATATATATATATATTAATAGGAAAAAATTAGAGAAGTTCAATTAGAATTTGAAATTATAATCCAACTTTACAACATGTATCTAGATGTATGTGGGAACTACATTATAATTATCTACTTATGTTTGTGCCATATGTCCATTTAAGTTTTTTAAACTTTTTGCTAAGTGAGTTAATGAGTGCAAAATATTAAGAATTTAATATTAATGAATTATAAATTTAAAAAAAAAAAAAAGGAAATTATACTTTATTACCCTAAACTATACCTCATGTTACACTTTGCAACCTAAACTTTTCAAATGCACTTTTTGCACCCTAAATTATAACCCTTGTTATACTTTGTACCCCGACGTTAGTTTGCTGTTAACTTAGATGAAAAAATATGACACTACGTGAAAAGACCTAATTACCCCTCTTCTCAATACTTTAAAAATAAAAGATAAATTACACTTTACTACCCTAAACTATACTCCTTATAACACTTTGCATCCTAAACTTTGAATTTTCATCCAAGTTAGTGTCTATTTGACATAATTAATTTTGCCAACTTATTTTACTATTCAACTTATTTTTATTATTATTCATGAGCCTCATTGTACTTTTTGGTACTATTTATGGGTCATACTGTACTATTTTAACTAACTTTTACCTTTATCTACAGTACTTTCAGTAAAAAATTTTCAGTTTCAGCAAAATAAGTGGATCCCAAACAGTCCCTAAATAGCAAACTTAACGTCAAGATGCAAAGTGTAATAGTGGTCATAGTTTAGGGTGCAAAATGTGATGCCCCAATTTGATTGATAGATTGTGTGATGTGTGTGGGTGTGTGATGAGTCCCACATCAAGTATTTACTGGGTAGATCTGGGTTTTATTAACAACTATAAGGAATCTCAATTGCGACTAGTCCTTTTGAGGTATAGCGCAAATATGGCTAGCGCTTTTCCTTGGGTCGTTACACAAAATGTGCATTTGAAAAGTTTATGATGCAAAGTGTAACAAAAGGTATAGTTTAAAGGGATAAAGTGTAATTTCCAACAAAAAAAAAAATCTAATCACATATATTCAATAAAAATCACCACACAACATAAATCATCACATGTTCTATCTTGTTAAAAATTAGAGAAAAAAATTATCAAAAGTAGTATTAAATTTAGGTAAAAATTTTAAATGTGACTAATTATTTAAAAAAAAATACTTTGACTAATTATTTATATTTTTTTTTTTGATAAAAATTGTATTTAATTTTAAATATATCCATATGTATTCATTTTTTACATGCTATTTTTTTAAAAATAATTTGACTAATTGATTATAATGGGAAAAAATAATTTGATTAAATGCAAAACTTATAAAACAAAAACCACAGATCTACTTCATTATATATATATATATATATATATATATTTAGTTGAGTTTAAATTTTATATTATTTTTAAAGTCTCCATTAAAATCTTATCAAAATTAAAATAAAAGAATATTTATAAATACTATAATCATCTATTAATATCTACTATAATTACTGTAGGGGTAAAAGGCCCAATATCAGATAATGGGCCGTGGGCCTGTCCGAGGAGATCTCCCATCCGAGGACACCCCGTCATAAGGGAAGTACCTGGCCTAACCCCCCTTTGTCATATAAACTACATGAAGGAGAAAAAGGACTTGTCCGAGAAGAACTTACTGCTCGGATCATCAAAGGAACAACCCCGACGAAGGTTCCAGCACCGGCCCTGATATGCAAAGGACTCCCCTGATGTCTATAGATCATAAGGGGCAGGTGGCAACAAGGAGATATTTTATAGAAGGCTACTGTAACCGCATTTATGATCCTACAGCTAACATCATGGCCGCATTAATGAAGAATAGACGTCTGAACAGTGACCCTGACGGGACAAGTATCCAAAGGGAATCACCCACTGGCACGTGAGGGGAATTGACCTATAAATAGAGCTGGGAGCAAGGGAAGAAGGGGACTGAACATTTTTTTTTTGGTGAAACTAAGGAGAAGAGAACAGAAAAAGAATAAGGACCCCGACGAAGGTTCCAGCACCGGCCCTGATATTGCAAATGACTCCCCTGATGTCTATAGATCATAAGGGGCAGGTGGCAACAAGGAGATATTTTATAGAAGGCTACTGCAACCGCATTTATGACCCTGCAGCTAACATCATGGCCGCATTAATGAAGAATAGACGTCTGAACAGTGACCCTGACGGGACAAGTATCCAAAGGGAACCACCCACTGGCACGTGAGGGGAATTGACCTATAAATAGAGCTGGGAGCAAGGGAAGAAGGGGACTGAACATTTTTTTTTTGGTGAAACTAAGGAGAAGAGAACAGAAAAAGAATAAGGAAGTAAGAGAAATCTCTAAGAAGCAGCAAAGAACCACTCCTCGGACAGAGCCGAGCAGGACTTCACAACTAGATTTAGGCCAGAAGCAAGCCCACTTTTAACTTTGTTAGTTCAACCCACTCTCTTACAAATTCATTGCAAGGGTACTTTTTGCTTACTGGACCAGAGTCCATCTCTCCTGTAGGCCCCACGACAATTTGTGCTCTTACAATTACTAAATAGGAAAAAATGTTATTAGGTAATCATGATATTTTGTAATTTTTTTTATACGTAGATAATGGGAGAGGGAGAGTTGAGATTTGAACCACAAATATGAAGCACCAGTGTGATATCACTTAACCCCATGTCTTGGAATGACTTTTCTAATCTTCATTAATTCTTGCCCTTCACAAGCACTTCGAAATGCATTGTTATATATATATGATAAAAATTGTATAGTAAAAAGGGAAATGAACTAATAACTTTTTTAACTGTGAACTAGTTTGTACAATTATTCTATAAAGATAGAAATAGTAGGAAAATGCATTACAATTTTCTCCCTGGTCCCTATCTATATACACCATAAGTAAGGTTGTGAAAAAAATATGCTTGACCCGCTAACCCACCCGACCTGTGTGGTCGGGTGGGTTAGTGGAAGGTAGGTTTTGCTTATTAAAATGGTGGGTCAGCTTGATGTGTGAGTTGAATTTTTAAAACCCGTCAAGCTTAACATGCATGAAAAATATTTTACCATATTAAAAAGAATAAGGTGTCAATTTCTTTTTTTGTGGGTATTTGTTTTTTTCTTATGTTTTTATTTGATAGAAAACAAAGAACTATTTGAAAGAATACCCATAAAAAAGATCCACTAAAAATTCCTATTTCATAACCTAATTAAAGAAGTTCCAATGTAAACAAGCATATCTTATTAACTCTCACAACTCCACCCAACATATTGAGCAGAAACCACTCATATTTTCTACTAACCCAGAGATTGTAGAGATTGATCAATTAGTGATTGTCTAGAATTTTTTCAACTTGTCAAAGGTGATTTGGTTAAAAATTTAAACCTCAACCCTCCTCCCACCCGACCCATACACAACTCCACCCAACCCATTGAGCAGAAACTACTTATATTTTTTATTAAACCGGTGGTTGTAGAGATTGGTCAATCGGTGATGGTTTAGAATTTTTTCAACTTGTCAAAGGAGATTCGGTTAAAAATTTAAACCTCAACATTCCTCCAACCCGACCATACACAAACCCATCCATATAACTTTAGATCTAACTTGTTTAGTTTTACTTTAAATTCAGATCTATAAAATAGTCTCTCAATACTTTTGTGATATAGACATGGGTTAGAAACTAAGAATAGTTAACCATAGTTAGTACACTATAGTGAAGATCTTCAGTCGCACACCTCATCCCAGTCATTCATCACACCCGGTTAGCAAGAAAGAACTAATAATATAAATAAATAAATAAATAAAATGAATTTGTTAGTATATGTTAATACAGGAGAACCAGACGGCGTTAAAAGGTTCCGTTAATTCAAATAACGCCGTAACGGGATTCAAACGATGGACGGACGGAATTGACGGATTATATGAGAGAAGCAACGAGGGCCCTATGATTATTGATGGACGGTCAGGATTGGGCATTTGAAACGTGACGGAGAGTGAGAGAAACGGGTATAAAAACTGAGTTTTGAAAGAGAGAAAGGGAGAGAGCCTTTCGATTTTATCAGAACAAGAACAACAACAACAACAGGCTCTGTCTGTGTAGCTTTGTTTCGTTCTCTCTCTGTGATTTTCTCTCTCTTTTTTCTTTCAATTACTTTCTCAGAAACCAAACACGAAAATTTGCGACAGCTACACTATAAAAGCTGAGGATCTGGATTCTGAACCTTGTGAAGAGAGAGAGAGAGAGAGAGGTTTGTAATTGAGCACAGAGTTCGATTTTGTAACTTTTGCTTTCTAAACAATCTTCGAAATAATCACTCATTTTTCGTGTAAATTTGTGTTTCACAGAGTTCAGAACGTGGTTTCCGTAGCTGATTGCAAAGAAGATTGTGTTAATTTTCATTGAAAACAAGAATTTTAGAGTTAAAGATGCTTCCAATTCGAAACAGAGTTTGATTTCTTTTTTTGCTTTTGTCCGATTTTCTCATCCGAGATAATAACAACATTTGTTTGTGTTCGATTTGTGTTTTACAGGTTACATTTCGGAGAGATTTGAGCTGTTTTTTAAGGAATCTGAAACTTTTGTTTTGTCATATGAAAAAAAAAATCAAAAGCAGCTATCGGTTGGAGAGATTAGATTCTTACATGGAAGTCGAAGATTTACGCTCTGAAATGTCAACATTTTGTTGAAATCTGAGTAATACAGGTGAGAGAAATTAGTATCTAAATTCGAAGATCAAGAAAAATTTCAAGTACTGGTTTTTGAATTGAGCTTAGGGATTGAATTCCTTAGCGGCTTTCACTGGCAAATCGGATTTGAAAATTGAACCTCTGTAACCAAACACTAATTTTTTCAGCTGGTTCTTTGTTTTGTGCAGGGCATCGGAAACTGTTGGGTTTCTCAGATAGTGATTCGGTGAGATTTTCAGGTAATGCGTTCAATTCCATGACTTTCTCCCATAATCGGTGCGCATTTGAGTCAGTTTCTCCGATGAAAATTCCAACTTTTTCTTTTGTTGTTGTTGATTTTGGTCTGTCTTCCCTTGAATTTTCTTCAAAGAAAATGAAAAGCTCTCCGTTTGAAATTTCACTTCACGGCCTTTTGAATTGTGAAATGCAAATTCTGAGTTCTGACCCAACGACCCTCTGTTTGGTTTCCGAGAAATCTGAGCAAAAGAAAACGAAAAATTTTTTTCTGAAAAAAATTTCATATCTTGGAGATACTCATAATCTTCAAATGATGTTCCATCATACTCAAAACGCAAAATCTCCACCATGATTTTTGTTTCGTAAATCTGACCGTCCCACGATCCACAATCTCTCTCTCTCTCTCTCCTCTTTTTTTTTTTTCCATTTTTTTGTGGGTAGCCCCAATAGCCATGTATCCAAAATCCAAACTTCGCTCTTGTGCTATGCCTTTTTGGTGCTCCTTATTAATCTTTGCACTTTTAATTACTTCTAAACTAGTACAAGTTAACCTTTGGGTTGTATAGAAAGTTAACCTTAGTTACTAATTTAACTATGGATGGGACAGCTGTGTATAAAAATGGATAAAGACTCTGTGATGAGGAACAACTCCACCAACAACAACAACATTAGAGGAGGAGGTGAAGCGACGTCGTCGTTTTTGAGACCAAGTATTGATAGTAGTAGACAACAGGAAACGACGTCGTCTGATTTCGGGTTCCAGTGGGGGAATCGCAAGCGGCTTAGGTGTATGAAAATCCAGGTCAAGGACAAGGACCACGACTCGGCCGGACCGGTTCACAGGACCACGGTTCGCGTGGACCGCCGGGTCGTCCGAGCCGATAAAGACTCGTCGAATAGTCACCCCAGTAATAATGGGTATTTAAATCTGCGTCACAGACCCTCTTCTTCTCCTCCACCGCCACCTCAGCGAATTCTCAGGTACACGCACTTCGATTTAAAATCTCTCTCTTTCTCTCTTATTTTTTATGTTATGGTAGCGGCGCGTGTGGGACACGCTACGCTGAGTCGTGGAAATTTGGTTGTGTGGTTTGGGTTTTTGTGTGGGTTAGGGTGGTTGGTGAGGTAGTTGATTGGGCTGTTTCTGACTTCTAGATAAGTGGCGCGTGGGCTAGCTTCGCGCTTGTTATAGTCGTGGATTACTAGATCAAACGATTGCTTTTTTAATGATAGTAAATAGTATGCCACGAGTTTTTAACTTTTTATTTTTACCCTGTGTTTTTAAATGTTATTCTAAGCCTTTTTTTGGTTAGTCCGTGATTTTCACTTTTAATTTGCATTTTATAATCAAATCTTTCTAATTTATACCGTTGTTGTTTATTCTAAATTTGTGGCTGTTTTTTGTTTTTGTTGTTGTCTCTTTGTCTAAAAACACTGCCTTCATAGTTAGAAAGCTCTTGAACGGAAAAATTAAGGTATAGTTCTTTTTTTAGGTATTATATTTGAGCTTTTCTAAGTAAATTTAACGATGTAGTTTTGGAAGCTATTCAAAGGTGAAAGCCGTACAATACTCAATTCTTTTCAACTCATAATGCGTCTTCTTTTAGAAAACTTTATTGTAACGTGCATTTATGTTTGAGAAAGAAAAAAAAAACTATGAAAAGATTTAAGATGTATTTTGATGGCACGTGACACTCATACCATTAGGTCACGTGATATTACTGTGAAATGAAAGTCATGTTATCTGATCAGTGCTTTGTGACGCTGTGCAATTTCTGAAAATTCATTTAGAAAGATATTTTCTTTCACCGCTTGATGGGCCTGCTCTGGATTGGCAAAAATGGGCGGATATGAAAGAAGTGGAATGGTGGGCTCCCACTATTCCTCTATTTGGGACTTTGTAAAATGTACATTTTAAAGGAAATGAGTGGTTGGATGTGGACCCGCAGATATGCGGTGCATAAAGCCACAAAGTAGATTCCTCTCATTAAAGATGTTTGAAAATTTCTTTTTGGCCCTCATATTCCCAAAGGACAGTAAACAATAGAAAAGAGATATTATTGCATTTGGCTAAGAATTATAGACAAATACTTAACCATCAAATAAATGAAAGGAAAGGATTCAATACTTACTTTTATCTTCCATTCTATTTGTAATTCCATTAATTTGTTTTATAACTTTTCGTACACATTGTAAGTTGGGTTAAATTGCTATTGTTTGTTTGTAGCTAGTTTTTTGGTTTAGTGGGTCCAGATAGCTCTAATGGCTATAGTTTAATTGGTTGAATAAAATATTTAGAGTACAATATCTACCTACATTAAAAATTGATTAATTTTATGTCTAATAACAAAAAACTATTATAAAGAGCGGATGCAATAGCCTAAAGCTCTTAAAAAAAATGTTTTAACTTTTACTTTATTTTGTTCATCTACAACTTCTTTTTTAAAGCTTTATTTTTAATTTTTTTCAAGTAGAAATATACTTTTGTCTTTAGCTCATTGGTGGGACTCACACATGCACAAATAATTTCTTGTGCCCAATTGGTTTGTGGTGAGTGACCTTATATAGATTTTATATGTGAAATATCAGCTTCAAATGTGTCAGTGTAGTCAAAATGATGAGTTAATGGACTTAAATGCTACATTGAAATTTCACCTTCAATGTTACATTTGGGCTGAATAACTGTACTGCTTATTTTGTCCACTTGGATGGTCAGGAGGGTGAAGATGTATCGTTCAAAAGACTTGCTCATTGTAAGTGCATGAGGGGGCCTCTTCCTGTAGGAATTGGGTATGTTTAACAGTTTAAGGTAGGTTTTTCATGTGTGATAAATTTTGCTTGAGGTCTAGATAAACTGACAAAAGTGACAATCTGATGCATGAAGAACTTGGAAGAAAAGTTAAGTTTGTACTGTTGTATGTTTTTGCTGAAAATTTAGAGATACTTGTATTATTGGAGTACGATATTTTTTTGAGAAGATTTTTTTTTTTTTTTGTAAACTTTTGAGAAGATTGTTGCTGGCCTGAAATGGCAGTATGTGCTATAGAAGAAATAGTAATACTGTATACGGTCATGATTTGAATGGACCAAAATTAAACAAAGATTTATTAATTTATCTTTCCTTGAGCTTCTATCAGCCCCAGCTTTTTAAATCTGGATAAGGTTGAGCTTTTGTTGTCACCCGACAATTTCACCTATATTTGTTTTCTTTTTTCTTTTCTCTTTTGGGTATTGATGAAAACTTCGTTCACTAGTCCTAGTCATTGTTAGTCTCTTTAATCCTTCACAAAATTGATTTTTTTTTTCATGTGTTCAACTGGTTTTGCTTGAGTTTATGCTGATTTGAGGTGTCTGTCATTTTCTTTCTTGTTTTTAAATGACAATTGAGCTTGTATTATTTGTTGTTTTTTCTTATTATATAGTTCAAAGGCTAATGATGAGTTTAAGGGTCTTGTGCTTGGCTGTTTTTATGAGCAATAGCTTGGTGTTTGTTTTTATATAATGATTATTTTAACTTCATTTTAGCATTATTGGTACTAATATGTTGCCTCACAATATGCTGGATATACAATAATTTATTATTTTATGTAACGGTTGACACAACATCTATCATATATATTCCTATGATTAGATTGTGGATTACACCTAATGGTAGAGGAATGTTGTGTATGTCTAACTGTAACACAAAATACCACCTCCTTCCTAACCCAGTAGTATGCACGTGACTTGGATCCTCAACCATATATATTTAACACGGAAAGAATATATAATTCTCATTCATATATTCCATTAATGATTCTCCTCCCAAACTTAAACTTGTAAGGATCAACTAGTCAACAGAATGGGGGAGGTACAAGGAGTAAAGTAATGTTCAACTTGCAAAAACATTATTTATGAATATGTCAAAGCCAAAAGCCATTGAAATTTCCATCTAGCCCGTGACATGTGTAACAACTCTATGTCTTCTTCACCACACCTGATCATTTCCCCCACTGCATCTGATCTATAATATACCTTCCTGCCCAAACACTCCAACAATAGTAGTGCCTCCTCAAAAAGAAAAAAAAAAAATTAAAAACCCATTTTCTTTTTATGGGTCAAAATTTTTACTTATTTTTATCCAGATCTGATAACAGTTTTCACAAGTCCAAAATTTTTTACCAATTCCTATTTAGATCTATTACTAACATTTTATCAGATTAACTAACACGTTACCGTAATATTTTTTGTTACTAACAATCTGTCGCATCAAGGCGGAGCAAATTACACTTTTCTACAAGGCATACCCCAATTCATAGCCGTCCGATGACATGTCGGATTAGGAATCTGGTCCACCCCACCCCCACATGCCACTCCACTTTTCAACACGTAGCTATATTAATATTAGTTACTAACACAAACCCAAAAGCCATTCTCTTAATCCAACACCTCAAAACCTTCCCATCAAACCAGCTGTTCAAATCTCACACGCACACACTCCCCTCTCAAATATCTTAACTTTTCATTAAAGAAAACGAAATTAACATCTCTCTCTCTCTCTCTCTCTCTCTCTCTCTCTCATTCATTCTTAAAAGCAAAAACGCAACAAAAAAAAAAAACACACCCCATTGTCTACGCAAAACACGACGAGATTCTAGCCCTCCTTTCCTTTCTACTCACACACCCACCCACCGATCTAGATCACCCACAAAGGTTAATTTCGTAATTTCCCTTTAACAACTCCAAAAAATTTTTATTTTTTTACCAAAAAAATAATTTAATTTTTTTTTGTAAATTTATTGTATGATATATATTTCTACCATATGGTATTCATATATTTTTATTATTTTTGGGTTGTATTAGGAACTCTGCTGAGATTACTTCAAGTGCTATGAGGGGAGGCCAAAGCAACGGAGGAGTTGTGAGGGGAATTGTTACCTCACCGGACAGAGGGGGTGCGCACGATAAGAAAGTGACACACACCAATCACAATAGCCACCACCATCACCAGAATGAGAATAATATCAATAATAATAATAAGTCAGCGGCTGCTTCGTCCGAGACAGCGCACGATAGCAAGAAAGGTGGTGGCTCGTCGTCTGGGGGTAGCGGTGACGCTGGTGTAGCAGGTGCAGGAAGTGTTGTGTGGCCTCCAAAGTTCGTCATTGCTTTGACCAACAAAGAGAAAGAAGAGGATTTCATGGCTATTAAAGGCTCTAAACTCCCCCAGAGACCCAAAAAGCGTGCCAAGTTCATCCAGCGCACCCTCAATGTAAGCCTTTTTCTTTTTCTCTTCTAAAATTTTATTTTATTTTTTTCAAACAAAAAAAAAATTGAAAGTTCAATTTGTAATTAGGGGTAGTAGTTTTTTGAAACAGTCCAATTAGCCACTTAGGTAAAAATAAAATTTAGCTGAGAAAAAGTGTCTTAATCTAACAATAAAAAAAAAAGTGTTTAGCAAATAATTTGATTATTGTAAACTCAAAATATAAGGGGGTTTTTTTTTTAATAAAAATTATGCTTTGACTAGTTTAAAAAATAAGGTGATAGATAGGAAGGAAAAAAAACTGTACCAAACATGAGGCTGCAAGTTGCAAGCCACCTTTTTTATTATGTTGGTTTTGGGAATGCGACACGGTTTCTGAGGAATTGGTTTTGATGTTTTATTCATCATGGATAGACCTATTTTACCGAGTTTAATAATATTTTTTAGCCCATCTGGCATTTTCCATGTCCTGGTATTTTCAATTTAGAAAAACAGTAAAACAAATTTTTTTGGTAAAAAATATTAGAAAACGAAACGGTCCAAGTCTACGCAAGTTAAGTAATAGTCGAGTAAAAATAGGATATCCGTGACAGTTATAGTTTCTATGGGTAGAACTGTTTAATTTTTTATTTTTATTTTTGAGAACTTTCGCAATAAATCTGAATAATTTTACAACAAATCATAAGTAGTAAGTTATTGATTCTAATTTAAGCTCAGTATTGAAGTTACATTTTTACTCACCAATAATCGTTAGTAAGTTATTGATTCTAATTTAAGCTCAGTTATTTGGTAGAAATTTGGTGAATATAATTTTTTTTTTTTTTTGTGTGAATAGAGTATTTGTAATTTTAAATTCGTGTCCGTGAAAATTTCTAGGGGTAGTTGGACCGTACAGATAGAATTGTTTTATTTGTTAGTACTAAGCTACTAGTATTCTCGGTTTTTTTTTTTTTTTTTTTTTCTTTTTTAAAGTTTGGATCTGCTTCGCTTTTGTTGTTCTTTGATGGGAAAGCTGGGGGAAAAGGTGAACACGTGTCAGTCAATTCGTGGGTGTGTACCTAACAGTGACCTAATGTTTGTTACCGCTTTGAGTGAATGAGTAGGACCGAACCGGGTGCTTCGGAATCATCCTAATTTGAGCTTTATTACAGGAGGGATATTTTAAGAGGAATGATATGTCTACAATATTTTTACATTATTTTTACAATAAATCATAAGTGGTAAGTTGTTATTGGTTATTATTGTTGGAGCAAAAAAGTAATCTTAGTGTTAGGTTTGAATTTGAACCAATAACAATTAATTACCTATGATTTGTTGTAAAAATGTCGTGGAAGTGCGCTTTTTTTTTTTTTTTTTTAGAATCAATTTAAGAGAGATAAGAATTGATAAAGATATGTTTCAAACACGCGTGAGATTAAAACGGATAATTTAATTGAGATGATTAATTTCACGAGAAAAGAAATTGTTTTATACTATTTGTACTAATTTAAAATTGTTTATGTCACATGGCATTACTTGTATTTTTGAATTAGTAAGAAAAATAATTCTTTAATCTTTACCATGAAAAGATTTTTTTTTTTTTTGGATAGGATGATACGAATCTTATTAAAAGAAATGGTAAAAATATTAGTTCCTCGTCAGGAAATGGATGGAAACACAGGTTAAGTTATTTAAAAAAAAAAAAAAAACATGGGTTAAGCTTATTTTGTAGTGCTGCTTATTGGCACTCTTGTCTTGTCATGGACATTTTGGTTCATTCCACTTCAATTTATGGGCCCATCGGAGTAAACATAGCCGTTTGATCTGAATAAAGATGTGATTTTGTGTGTAGATTATGTGGAGAAGCATACTAAGCAAATCATGGATTCTGGATGAATTGTGATTGCTTGAGACGAACGGCTATTGCTATGCCTTGTCGGTTCTAACATGAGGCTTAGTGGGCCTATTGCCAAAATTCCCCACTAGGGCCACCACAAAGTTTTTACTTGGCCGACTAAACTCCAAATATGTTACTATTTTGGAGCGATGTCATATCGGGAAATAGGCAATAATATCATTTTCGTAGACATAAATGGTTGTGAAATCTTGTAACGATAGTAGTATTTAGGAATACAAAAGGCACCCTATAATTGAGAGAGGCACCTACACGTGTCAGTTATTGTAATTTAATAACCGGTTTGAAATCCGGATATGAGAAAGATGGTGGAGCCTATTGAAATTGACGGTTCATGCTATACCAGGTGTACGGTTCAGCACTATTCAGTCGGGGTAGAAACTATGGTTATTGGGTCAGGGACTGGCCCACTTGTGGCCCAAAATAAAATGTCGACATAAAGGCCATTGAGTGAACAGTTATATGAGTCCCCTTTGTAGTAAAATACTAAAATCTCCTTTTGTTAAGGGTATTTTCGGCATTCTAACAGCTTTTTGATTATTGTGGAAGTTGCATATTGTTTTCCAACTTTGGACCATACTGGCCAGTGTACAAAGCGCAAAAGGCACATGATGGCCATGTACATAGTGGCCATCATGTGCCTTTTGCGCACATGCACTTTAAGCATGGCAAGGAGGTAGGGTGAGATTGGATCATGTGATTTGTTTCCGACCCGTCCTCTCTTCGGGGTGGGTCGAGTTAGGATGGGGTGGAGGTATTTTGTCATCCAACATGAGGTGGTTTCAATACTAGTAAGATAGAGTTGTGAGCAAAGAGGATGAGTTGCATTAAGAGTTTTGAGATAGAGAGAAAAATGTTTTGGGATGGTAATAGAATATATATTAAAATTAAATTATAAACAGGATGTGTATAAAAAAGATTAAATTATGTAGATATACACACACACACACACACTCAGGATGAGGTGAGGCAGGCAAAACATCTCCAAGAGGATGTGTGGTATTTTTCCCATTCCCAACTCTTAGTTCAATTTAGTTTTTACTTTTTAGGAAGCATTTTACTTTGCCAGCCAAATTTTATATGAAAGAAATATACAGGGTGAATAGAGAATTATATTCAAGCAATTATATTTAGGATGTTTCTTAGAATGCTATTAATACAGTTTCTGATTAGAAAAGAAGAAATAATTACAAAAAAAATATTAATTTAATTATGAGGGTGCCTTGTGTAAAAAATTTCCATTCAAACTGGAAGTCCAAAGTGTGGGGAAGAAGACATTTGCCTCCTTTGTTTGTTTAACGATTGGGTATAAGAAATTGATCTGCTTCTGACTTTGTTTTCTTTGCTGTAATTTATTCCACAGCTGGTGAGCCCAGGAGCATGGTTGTGCGATCTGACCCTGGAACGATACGAGGTCAGGGAGAAGAAGATATCCAAGAAGGTACACTTTGCTCTTTCTAATATAAACTTCTAATGGTAGAGTATATTTCTTATCTTTATTGCAACAAATATAAACTTTTGCAGCAAAAACCACAAATGTGGGCTGGGGTAACTCTGTTAAATGTATCGTGGTCTGTATCTCTGGTCTCTATATAGGTTTATTAAGTGAAAATGTTGAATCTAGTGCACGAAGTACCCTTTTCTTTTTCCTTGTTTTTTGAGAAGCGAGTGCTGAAGTTTTTTGTATCTATTGCAGAAACCAAGAGGGTTAAAGGCGATGGGCAACATTGAATCTGACTCTGAGTAGAAGACAACCCTTTGGAAAGTGAAAATTTTAGGATTGCAAGAAAATATAGTGCTCGATGATGAGGAAGATGTGAGAAATGTTAGAACTGTGTTGATCATCATCACATTTCACTTATTGAAAGAATGAAAAGATAAATTTTCAGTTATTTGTTTCTTTTATCTGTAGCCTTTTAGTGTTTTTTTTTTTTAATCTAATTCTTAATTTGTTGAGTCGCTCCAAGATAAAGGTGGAGCACTGCTCAGCTTAGGCTTATATGCCCTAGATCTTGAAGGCAACATTTCATCATTCAAAAAATCTAAGCCCAGTTATTAAGTTTAATGTCTGAATGTAAAAACCAGACCTGACTTCTCATCATACAGAGTCTGCTCATCTTGGTCATAATGTTTACACCTAGAGGGGAAGACAATTTTTGCATAATTATGTTGAGAAATGCTGAGAGAGCCTTCTCCAAACAAAAGCTTGAGCTTTTGGTTGAACTTGGTGATCGCCCAACATTTTCTATAGACTTGTCAAATTTAGGACAAGTTTATAGCCATTTCTGTTTAAGAGATTCAAGAGCTTATCCCTTCTGCTATACTCAACTACCAACTTCTTGATTGGAAGATTAATACATTGCGCACCAGCTTCTGAGGATGATTTAAAGACCTCTATGTTGTCTCTAATAGTGGAAAGGCTTTTGGCCCCGATGGCTCTCTTTGTTCTTAACATGCCTAGGATAAATGTTGGGCGTTGCAACGGATACAAAGAAGTTCATAAATTAATTGAAAGAGGATCATAACCCTCGTATGAATCCGCTACTAGAATCATTTTTATTTGCAACAATTACAATATGTCACCATGTTGGTCATAAAAAAATGGTGGAAACTATGTTAAAGCATCGATTTTAAAAGTGTCTACAACTAACGCCATTTATCAGCAACAATAATAACATGTTATCTAAATTTTTTTTAATGACTAGGTGTCTGACCACCACTTTATTAATGGACACGGACAGAATGATATTGATATATATATATATATATATATATATATATATATATATATATATATATATATATATATATATAGAGAGAGAGAGAGAGAGAGCACTGTCTGGTGCTTGTTAACATTTCCTTATACAAACGGTGCTTGTTAATGTTTCTTTTTATGGGTCTTACTTAAAAAAAGTGGAAAAAGTTATCAAAAAAATTACCCAAAAAAATAAAATACTGTCAAAGGCTGCCAAAAAGTTGCAAAAAAATTGTTATTAACGGGCACCGAACCAAACGATACTTGTTAATGTTTCTTTTTATGGGTCTTACTTAAAAAAAGTAGAAAAAGTTATCAAAAAAATTACCAAAAAAAATAAAATGCTGTCAAAGGCTACCAAAAAGTTGCAAAAAAATTGTTATTAACGGGCACCGTTCGATGCCCGTTAACACAACCCATATATATATATATATATATATATATATATATGAAACTTTAAGGAGCAAAATCAAAATGGTCTCAAATTATAAGGGTGTAAATTCTAATTTAATATTTGTATTATGAAACCGTCTATTATTGTGAAAAGTTGTTTCGAGATTTATTTGTAAATCTAGAATGATCGTGGTTATATAATCAAGTCCTCCTTAGATTAAGGAAAGCTACTCCAAAGAAGTTAATGCCACGTTCAACATTTTTGTACCCAATGTTCGTAATCCTCCATGTACAACAGAGTCTAGAATCCAGATCAATATCTTGTTGGAACACTATTTAAGAACACAGCACAAGATACAACAAGCTAAGAAATATTATTAGAATCTTTCACCCTGCAGAGATACATTGGGTCACTAATCCAGATGGCACTCTCCACACACACATGAACATTTCGTGGGTATCTTGTTACCATGCTCTCACAATGACAGAATCCCTTAATAAGGGAATCTTATCTGAAATAGTACCGATTGATCCAGAAGTCTGTAGACAGCAATGGCCACATAAAGATCATTGGAAAATGCCCAATCCTCTTATAGGATATGATGACCCTTACTATCATAACCATGATCCAGATTACAATGCGGATGTTGATGAAAAATGGTTCCAAGGAAGAGATAGATGGGACTAGACATCTCTAACACTTAAAAAAAAAAAAAAAAAAGGTCCCAGAAACGTCTTCAGGCATGCCACCCTTGTCTTCAGGAGTCAGAGATATCTACTCTTTTGTCAGAAGCATATCTGGATAAAAGCCAGGCCCCCACTCAGGTTGACATTTGTCAACTCACTTTATCATTTGTTAGCAAAGACCCCTACTTCCCTAGACAATTGTCAACAAGAAGTGAGCCCCTACTATTCTCTTTGGAAACTCATTGTAATCTGAATGTAAATTATTTCTGTAAGATATTGCCTATAAATAGATCTGTTGTGTCTTTGTAACGGGCAAAGTGAAGGAAGCCCTTATAAGCTCTTGTAAGCCCTTGTAAGATGTTCCTCAAGGTCTTTTATGTCTGATGTAAAAAAGCTGTTGAATCAAATAATATCTCTTAGACAGCAATGGCCACATAAAGATCATTGGAAAATGCCCAATCCTCTTATAGGATATGATGACCCTTACTATCATAACCATGATCCAGATTACAATGCGGATGTTGATGAAAAATGGTTCCAAGGAAGAGATAGATGGGACTAGACATCTCTAACACTTAAAAAAAAAAAAAAGGTCCCAGAAACGTCTTCAGGCATGCCACCCTTGTCTTCAGGAGTCAGAGATATCTACTCTTTTGTCAGAAGCATATCTGGATAAAAGCCAGGCCCCCACTCAGGTTGACATTTGTCAACTCACTTTATCATTTGTTAGCAAAGACCCCTACTTCCCTAGACAATTGTCAACAAGAAGTGAGCCCCTACTATTCTCTTTGGAAACTCATTGTAATCTGAATGTAAATTATTTCTGTAAGATATTGCCTATAAATAGATCTGTTGTGTCTTTGTAACGGGCAAAGTGAAGGAAGCCCTTATAAGCTCTTGTAAGCCCTTGTAAGATGTTCCTCAAGGTCTTTTATGTCTGATGTAAAAAAGCTGTTGAATCAAATAATATCTCTTAGCTTGTTGTATCTTATGCTATGTTCCAAAACCTCTAACCATTAGCCATGACACATTTTGATCATAACCCATATATTTTCCCACGTGGAAATAGATATTTTGGTTTGAAGTTTCTAATGATAAACTAACAGGTTTAAGCATTAAAAGTTTGTTGTTTGAATGGTTTCAACACCTCAACTTAATCAACATTCATTTTTTGAAGTAGTATAGATGAAAATGTGTTGACTGCATAAGGCTTTGAGGTTAAAAATTAGTTCAGGGCTTATATCACTTATTAGTAGTAGGTTAGAGGCTTTTTTGACGATAGGAAAAACCTGAGGAAGAGTGATCTATTATTACGTTCACGTTAATTATTGTTAGAAAGGTGTTTTTACTTTTCACACGTGTTTTGTGGATGCCATAAGGTTTTCTTTCTTTTTTTTTTTTTGGATTCTCATTAAACATATATAAGTTCATAACTAGTTACAATGGAGGCATTTTATGCGTTTTTTTTTTTTTTAAAGTGTTTTTCTTGTTGTGAAAAACCCAAAAAAAATAAAGATCCGCGATTGTTTTTCCTTTAAAAAAAAAATTATTTTTTCAGTAGAAGATTGTGGAATGCCACTCCTAACAATTATATATGATTAGAAGAAAATTGTCAGTTTGCATGTCGAGCTTAATTAGGCAAGTGATCAAAGTCAGAGGGTTGAAGTTTTCAATTCTTAAGCAAGGTAGAACAACCACCGGATACCATATTTGGTGCAATATATAGAATTGTTCTTAATGACGTGACGTGTAGAAGGATGACTTGTAGGAGGACTAAGAATTTTGTCTAGAATGTAGAATGATGACTTGTATATTTGCAAATAGTAAAGAGATAATTTTAAACTTGTATTAGCCAGACAAAATTGGCCTATATCCTTTTCACACAAACTAAGCAGCATTTTGCCTTTTTCCAAACTAATTAGGGAAATGCCCTCTTTTAAAAATCGATTTTCTAAAAATCGAGTTAGGCCCTATAGCGGCGTTTTTAAGGAATCTATAGTGACATTTTTAAGACCTATAGCGGCGTTTTATAACTTGATCTTTACAAAGTCGAGTTATAGGAAAAAAAATGAAAAAAATTGCATATAACTCGATTACATGAAGGTCGAGTTATAAAACGTCGCTATAGGTCTTGAAAACGTCACTATAGACTCCTTAAAACGCCACTATAGGGCTCCAAAAATTTTTTTTTTTTTTTAACTTGATTTTGAGAAAATCGAGTTTCAAAAGAGGGGTATTTTCCTAATTAGTTTGGGAAAGAGGGCAAAATGCTGCTTAGTTTGTGTGAAAAGGGCATTTGCCCATTTTGTCCTGTATTAGCCTCATTACACGCGAGATGAGGCTTTTTTTTTTTTTAGGTTTAGTGTCATAATTTTTTTTTTTTAATAAGTTTGTTTTGAAGACATGTATTAATAGGAGAGTATCATATTTTGTAGGCATTTTAAGTGGAGTTGGAGATATATTTTTACCGGGTTATCCTCAAGTTTTTTCTCACGTAAGATTTAGGAGTATTTCTAAAATACATAAAAGCCTAGTCGAAAGAGAAGAATCTACTTATAGATAAAATAAATAACTATTTATCTACACCACCTAATAGGCTAATATACAAACTTTTATTTTATTTTTTCATGAAAGCTATACGTAAGTGTATAATAGTTGTGATCCCTTTCTTAGCTTGTAACTATTCATCTAAGACGCTTAATGCATTACATGACTCTTTAGTTTTTATAGTCTTGCATCTCACTTTAGCTATATAAAGAGATGTCATTCTTTGTAAGAGGGGCCACAAATAACAAATACAACTTTCTTACTTCATTTATAGTTTATCTTTCAAATGATCTTTTGTGTTAGAGCATATGTTGAGTTCTTTTCATGTTTTTGATAGGAGATAAAGTTTTATTTTGCCTTTTATTGTGCAAATACTTTCTACTAGTGTACTGTTTGTGTTAAGTACACATTTGGGGTTTTTAGGCATGTACTTCCCATTTGGTTGAATAAAATACAAATTTATGAGAAAAAAATATATCAATAGTTCCACACAAACCAAAAGATCGGGTTCCCTAATCCTAGCATGATCTCTCGAAGACCACCTTGTAAAAACTCATCTTATAAAGATGATTTTTAAATCTCGAAAAGGAATTCCAACTGAACCAACCATTTTACCCTAACAGACCTTCTCTAAATCTCACATGATTTGCTATGAAAGGGAAGCTATATATCCCCCATGAAAATTAAATATAAAAAAAATAAAATAAAATTGTCAACCTCTGGTGCCAAGTTATTTCAAATATGAAGTAATTAAAAAATGTGTTCCGATTTCAAAGTTGGGAGGTTGATTCCTTGAATGATGTCAGTGAAATAACGTTTGGTTAATAATAGTTGTATTAAGTTATTAACCAATCAACGAATTGGAGCCCACAATAACCAAGATTTTTTCTTTTTTTTTTTGGTTAAGAAAAATAGGAGTTCGTTAAATTACGCTATAGCCGCCAAGCAAGGCGCTAGAACGGCGCTATTTTTGTGCCAACTCGTGTGGATGCCCACCAACGGACTCTTGTTGGCAGCAGGACTCAAACCTAAGTGGGTTAGACGAAACGCCCGAATCTTATCAGCTGAGCTAAGCTCCCGTTGACAACAATAACCAAGAATTAGGTAAGCAATAAACGCCATCAATTATCAAACTCAACCAAATTAACCCAGCTTTTATGATCAGTCATCAGTCCTCTGACAAAGTAAGGAAGAAAAATTGAGTTAAATTTTTAAGTTACTTCAATTGTAGCAGAGTTTGCATCTTTTTTTTTTTTTTTTTTTTTTTTATATATATGGAGTTTGCAACTTTTACTATTTCAATTATACAAAACAAAAGCAAAAAGGACGGTGAGAAAAACAGTACTAGTAAACAAAATTAGGTGGGGGACATCGTATTAGCCTACACATTGTCACCCATTCCAGAACTTTGGCATAGGAATTTTCAATACGAACCAACAGATATTCCAGCATTATTGGTCTCATAGGTGTCAGTGTGGAATTATTTTTATAGTTCTCAAAGGTGCTTCCACACCACTCCCACTTATGTTATGGATCCATAATCCATTGTGAATTCCAGCACATAAATAGTACTAATAGTGTGAACTGTTTTTTTTTTTTTTTTAAGGTGTAGGTTAGAGGGGCACCATTGTGAATTCCAAGAATTACGTAAGCAAGAGTCCGCCATCAATACACGGACAATCCTTCATAATTTAAAATACAGTGACACAAATTTGGTACATCATAAAATACACAATTTGGTACGTCATAAAATTCTTTCAAATCATATATAAAAGTGAACTGCTCCAATATCACACTCACACTTGTCGTGTATACTATGAAAATTATTATAAAATAAATTCTCTATAGCAGTATTTTAAAATGAATAGTGCTACAACTATAATATTATATTCTATACCACTCCCCCAAAAGAATCACACTCCAACAGTATGAAGTGCGCACCAATGCATTATTCTCCTGCACCCCACCAATCACATGGTTGATGCCCAATCGCATGGTTGATGCATTTTTATGGTTCGACTATTTCGGTACACAGAGTACTTTCCTTCAAAGTTATTTACTTATATATTATGAAAATGATTTTTTTTTTTTTGGTTGCATACTTCTCATTAACATTAGTTTGATTATGACCGACCTTGGTCCATCACTGCACCACTTTGATTAATTGCCTAATTGCCTCTCACTTAGCAAACATAAACAACTATGAATAAAAAAAAATTAAAAAAAAATCTTTATTCAGATTTATCGCTTAGTACATAAGGTGACAGTGACACACCTAGCGAAATTACTTGAGCCATTATGTGTTGTTGCAGTTTTAATTATTATACCTTGTCCTAACTCTATAAAGACAAAAATCGTTTCGAATTCACAAGACAGAACACGTGATTCTGTTCAATAATTGGCGATAGGTAAAGGAGGGGCAAATTTGTACATAAGCGTAAAGACAATTAACTTAAGTACTAAGAAATTTGATCAAATTAATTAACAAAGAGGACCCAAGAGTGACAAGTGTTGAATTTGGTTTGAAATTATTCTCAAGCATAAAATCCATCATCACTATCTGGTCCAAAACGAAAGCGATGGGAACCCAATACCACACTCCCAAACACAATATTCAAAATTCCATGCTTTCATTATTCAAATCAGGAAGGCAAAATTAACCATCCCCACTCAACATTCATTTTTTTTTTTTTAAGAAAATTACACGCTAAGAATTGCTGCAAGCAAGTTTGTTAGTTTCGAATCAATTCAAATCCCAACTTTAAAAAAATTGGCAATCCATTAAAATTTTGAAGGTTTAAATTGGTACACAATTTAAAAATTTTAGAGTTCAATAAACTAAGGATACCATAAAATTTAAATTGAAGCAATCACTATAAGATGAGGTTTCAATTTACCAATTACTTTATTTATTAAAAAAAAAAGTTATATTTGATATTTACTTCATTATAGGTTTCTAAGATAAATTTCAAAAAATAATTACATTTCATATTAGAACCACAAATACAGACACAATTTCTTCCATCCAAAACGTTTATTAGTTTTCAAAATAATTAAGTATTCACTGATTAAACGTAACTATAATTAAGCTAAAATAAATAGAATAAACCGTTTACACTTTTAACCGCGAGAGTGAAAAAATAGGAACCGCATAATTAACCGAACGAGAAAAACACAAACACAAAGAAAATCTCAGATCTAAAATAAGAAAGAAGAAGAATAATCAATTATTTACCACAAATGATAACATAGAGTAATAATCGTCTCAAACCATAGCCAAAATAAAATCCATCACGACGCATTACATATTTTCTACCGTCTGTGCATCACTACCAAACTCTCTCGCCTACATAAATATCATATCACTCCCTAATAAAACCAGACCAAAAAAAAAAAATTTTTAAACCCTAAAACATACCAAACTAAACATAGAAGCAGAAAAAGGCAAACCGCGACTCTACATCGCGACCAATGAGCGAATGACACGTCACGATCGCGATCACGATCGATCGAACGCCTCAGATCCTGAGAGAAGATCCGAAGACGAGAGCAGCAACGGCGGCGAAGAGAGCGGGGCCGACGGATGGAGCGATGGCTGCGGCAGGGGAGGTTGGGCTGGGCGCGGGAGCCTCGACTTGAGCGTGAGCAGCTCCGATGAGAGAGAGGGCTGTGAAGAGGAGAGCCATGAGAGCCATCAACGAAGCCTTGGAGAGAGCCATTGATGAATGAACGAATGAGCGAAAATCTCTGCTTGGGGTTTTGAGTTTTTGAGAGAGAGAGAGAGAGAGAGTAGAGTGTTTGGGTTTGTTTATGTGCGTGTAGGTGAGAAAAAGGAATTGTTGTAGCGAGTCCTTATATAGGGAGAGAGGTCATGGGTAGCTGAGCGGTTTACAGGCTGGCGATTCTTCTGAGTTGTGACAGCTGGTTCCTTTGTGGGCCCCCACTACTCTGATTTCTAACGACTCTCTACCACTACTTTTCTGGTGCGCGTGGTCGTGAACATAGTAAATGTCGTCGTTTCGTGTACAACACAAATACGTGGTTTCAATTTTAACTTCATTCTTATTGTACTACTAGTCCGTTACCATTTTCTTTTTCTTTTTTTAGAATAATAATTCAATAATTTTTAGAGAGTTTTTATCTATGGCATATGCAATTGGTGTAAAATGTCGTCGTTTCGTGTACAACACAAATACGTGGTTTCAATTTTAACTTCATTCTTATTGTACTAGTAGTCTATTACCATTTTCTTTTTCTTTTTTTAGAATAATAATTCAATAATATTTAGAGAGTTTTTATCTATGGCATATGCAATTGGTGTAAAATGTCGTCGTTTCGTGTACAACACAAATACGTGGTTTCAATTTTCACTTCATTCTTATTGTACTACTAGTCTATTACCATTTTCTTTTTCTTTTTTTAGAATAATAATTCAATAATTTTTAGAGAGTTTTTATTTATGGCATATGCAATTGGTGTAAGCAGGGATTGAATCCCGGATTATACTTAGGGGAGCCACAAATTTACTATAAGATTATCAGAGGTGGAATGGACAGATGGCTCAACCTTAATAGCCTGTTTGGGAGTTAAAAAAAGGAGGAAGAGTAGAGTAGAGTAGAGGGAGGGAGAGTAATTCAATTACCTTGTTTGGAAGTTTTTTAAGGAAGGAGGGAGAGGGATTTGGAGGGGTTTGGAGGGGTTTCAACTACCTCTAATCCCTCATTTTTAATTCCTCCAAATTGGAGAGATTTGGAAAGAGAGTAGAGTAGATAAGTTATTGGCCAAATGAATTCCCTAATTTACCCTTTCTAAATTAACAAAATTACATTTTCTAAATAGCTAATTACCCCATTCCCCCTCCCTAATTTTAAAAACATCCAAACAATGTAGAGGGGAATCATTCCCCTCTACTCTCCTCCCCACTACTCTCATTCCCTCTACTCCACTCTGCTCTCCTCCCTCTCTAAACTTCCAAACAAGCCATAAGAGAACTTGAGAGTGTCATTTCTGTGTTTGTGTTAGCACTTTTGTTGTTCTTATCTTGTATATAGGTGGGATGGGACCCGGTTATTAAAATATTGTAATGAGGGGCTTTTCCCAGTTTTTTATCAATATAATTCTATCTTTGCAGTCAAAAAAATTATAAAATTTTTTATAAGTTGAGCTATTTGGAACCAACGGTTAATTCAATAATTACAATAGTATAGATGAGAATTTGAATTATGTTAGTCTCCATTTGAAAAATGTACAAATTAAACTATAATAAGACTTATTATTATTATTATTATCTTCTTAAAATTTTGGCGCATCTGGTAGTACTTGTAATAATTGACTATAATTCAATCAAGATGTTTAGAAGAACCTTCTAAAAAAAGAAGATAATAAGAAAAGAAAAAGAAAAACATTTTTTTTATATGGGTAAGGTTTGGGACTAGTGCCGAGTGGCATTATACTTGTTGAAATAATAACACATGACTACTTTTGAACACGTGTCACCATTTCAACAAGTCTAGTGAAACATAGTAATATGTTCATAGCTCATAAGTTTTGATGTTTATATCTTTCTAAAAAAAAAAGATATTTATCTTCATGTATGTGTATGGAAATATTTACATATAGACTTTATATTGAATTGTATAAATTTGTAAATAAACTCTTTAATATATAATTTTAACTATAGTTAAGACATTAATTATTATATATATTTTTTTCAGAAGAATTATTATATAGATTTACAAATAGGTAAAATTTTTAGTACTTGTTTACTAATTTGTGAATAAGCTCCAAAAGTCCAAAATTTTTCAATATGATAATAAACCAAATTCGAAAAAATTTCTCATTTTGATGATGACAAACTTTCCTTGCATTCTCCTTTTTATTATTATTTTTTTAGAAGAATAATATTATTTTTTAAAAAAATATATAAAATAAAAAAAAAATCAACATTCCTAATCAAAATCAAATCTATATATATTAATAGGCAAAGTTCAAAGAAAGTCTGATTAGAATTTTAAATTAGAATATAATTTTGTGTTATGTGTCTAAATTGAGTGTAGAAATTGAAGACTCCAAATCCAATTAAATTCTAAATTTGATTTCAATTGAAATCCAATTTTGCGCCACGTGTCTATCTAATTTTATAATTTTTGTGGCAAGTGAATTATTAGGTACAAAAACTGAAAAGTCTAAATCCAATTAAATTATATATATATATATATATATATACATATATATAATGAGAAACCATTACATATTTTAGACATGTATAGTTTAAAAAAAGTGTAAGCTAATCTATATATATAATTATAGGTGAAGCAGAGAGAAACTCAAATAACATTTCAAATTAGAGTTTCGATTTTGTGCCATGTGTCTAGATTTGGATTCTCAATTTTGCGTCACTTGTCCTAACCAAAACTCAAAAAAAAAAAAAAAAATCTAATTAGACTATAAATTGGACTCCAATTTTATGTCATGCATCTTATCTAAGTTTTTTAATTTTTGTGTCAAAATAAATGATGCATTAACATTTAACACAGAAGCCAAGAAAACTATAATAATAATGTTCATTGGCCTAAGTAAGAACATTTCACCTGTTCACTACCAGAACGAAGGAGTCCAACGAGAAAGACTATAAAAGTAAAATATCATCTCCTCATAATGCTATATCGTCATCTCATGTCTTCTCTTTCTCTCTCAACCTCTACCAACTAGATCTACACATTACCCTCTCCTCCTTCTTTCGGATTTCTAAGAGTAAGGCCGGGTTCAAACACAATGTTCAATCCCATTCTTTCTTTTTACAATCTCATACATTACCGCTTCATTGGCGCCTCCAAGAAAATTTCAAACTCAATGTGGAAAATGAATCTACCAAGATGAACATCTTCTAATCACAATTGTTAATATTTTCGTGCGTAAGCACGGACTACATGCTAGTACTATGTATAATGTAAACAACTTTTAAAATATATAATTTAAACCGTTTAATTGTAATTGTTTTTAATTATATTTGTACATATGCATAAGTTACACACTAGTTATTTAAAAAGTATAAGCTAATACCGTGTATAATTTGAACATCTTCTAAAATATATAATTTAAACCGTTTAATTATTATTATTTTTAATTGTATTTATGCATATACATGAGGTTACACACTAGTTATTAAAAAAGTGTAAGCTAATGCCTTGTATAATTTGAATATCTTCTAAAATACAGTATATAATTTAAACTGTTTAATTATAATTGTAATTATAAAATACACACAAGGTTCATATTATACAAAGTATATAATACTGTGTATAATGTGAACATCTTTTACAATATATAATTTAAACCGTTTAGTTGTAATTTTTTTAATTGTATTCATGCATATGCACAGGTTACACATTAATTATTAAAAAAGTGTAAATTAATACCGTGTATAATTTGAACATCTTCTAAAACATATAATTTAAACCGTTTAATTGTAATTGTTTTTAATTGTACTAGCTGCGAACCTACGCGTTGCGAGTGATAATTATTTTTGTAAGGACACAGATTTGGAGAACCAGTCCAAGATTGGGTGAGACGGTCCAAAAGGCCCAAAAACAATGCATTTGTAGAGAGTGGGAAAAGAAAGCTGAGCTAAATTAACTTAGACAATCAATACAATGGGTTAAGATCACCAAAAAGGGACTCAATATACTATTCTTAATAAGGGTCCGAGAAGGTCAATTTTGATACTTGCTGTTCTTAGTTTTGATACAAGCTACGCTTCGTCTTTTTCTTCCTTTTTTCCTCTCCCTTTTTTTAAGAAGGATTCTTTCGTATTATATAGCTCTTTCAAGATCATATTCACCCTATACTTGTCAGTTATTTGAGTCTTCACTTAAGTACACGTCCCATCATGCATCTTCTTTAGCCTTCTTTGCGTTGCAGTGGCCAAGGTTCCACTATTCAAGGGTCTTCTTCACATAAATGCGGTCAGAAGAGTAGGTGCAGCACATTTAATGGGGTAGTAGCAGCCTTTCCTTAGATATTTTTGGGGATTTCCATTCCTTCAGTCCTGATATACATCTCCATAACTAGGGTTATGCGAGGATCACTCCTCGGACTGCCCTTATTTATTCCAAATGCGACGAATTCTGTTCTGGGATTTTGCGTATTCATTTACCTCTCCTCGGACTTCACCACGTCCTCAGATAAAGCTTGAGGCCCAACATATGATTTTGGGTCTTTATCCTCATAAGACCTAATACACGATTTCAGGCTTTAAGCTCTTCAAGGCCCAATACACGGCTTTGGGCCCCTGTCCCTACAATAGCCCCACAAAACTCCGGTTTTTCCCTCTTATCCAAGGAGAAAAAGTGGGGTTTTGACATTCAAGAGATGCACACATTTACTTCCTCGCTTGCACGTGCCAGATTATTGTCTTATGCGCCTCACGAGTGTTATTGATGCTTTGGAGTTCGCGAAGCATTATTGATTACTCCAGGCGGCGTTATGTCCCCCACATCTGACGGTGGGGCGTTGATCTAACGGTGGACATCATTCCTTGAATTTTGAGCGGGGTAACTCCCACTCACTCTCGCTCTCTATATAAATCACTTGGAGAAATTACTCCCGTCATTTCACAATCTCCTGAGTCCTCTAGAGAGTTCAAAGAGTTCAAGCACTCAAAAATTGAAAATATTTTCATATTGCTAACTCCCAATCACCTCCTCCTTACGAATTCCTTGAAAATACCTTTAAGGATTCCAGAGTTACATATACACATTAGTTTTTGTAAGTTTCTGAATCCTCAGACTTTTCTTTTTCTCTTCGGCCAGACTCTTCGGCCTTCAAAAATTTTTATCTCAACTTCGATTACGTCCCTCTAGTTTGTCCACATGGGTAGGTTTAAGTATCTAGCGGACTCCTCGGCAAAAATAGAGCTTTTTAAGGATAAATACCTCATTCCGCAGGGAGTAGCCCTGCGGTACTATGAACCAGATCAGATAGATTTTGACAGAGAGGAGGGAGAGGTCGTCATTCCTATGATAGCTTTTATAGAAGGAGGAATGACGCTTGCAATGGGTAGAATAACCCGAGACTACCTCTTTAACCATAGGTTATGTCCCTACCAGTGCGCACCTAACGTCTTTAGGATCCTGGGTTGTGTTGATGCTTTAAACAAGCATCTGGGTTTGGGGCTCACTTGGCACGATGTAGTGCATATGTATGAGTACCACTCATAAGTCGATTGGGGGTACTACCTTAAGTCTCGGTCACCTGTAGTTAGGCTTATCTCATGCCTTTCCAAGTCAAACAAAGGGATGAAGGACGATTACCTGATAGCTTCAGAAGCGTGGCATGACGGTGTTCACTGGCCCGTCTGAGAAGGAGAGCCAGGTGGGATACCTTAGAGTTAGGCATCTTAGAAAAAGTTTTAGAGAGATTTTCTTTTTTCCTTTACCCTTACTATATTGCCTTTCCCTTTTACCTTTGTTTCTTTCTTGATGATGGATTCTCGTCTTTCTAACTATATTTTGTTTCTTGGATATGTTTACAGATAAGAACCACATAGCTCCTCGGCTCAGCCTATGCAACGTCGCAGCCCTCAATTACCTACTCAGATCTGAAATCTTTGTAAATGAGGACGGACAGTTGCGTGCGGTTCATCTCATCTTAGGTTTTGAGCCTATCTCGAAGGTGTTTCAAGATATTGAACACAGTATTAGGGCGGGTGATCCTCGGATACATCGGATGAACGTGTCCAGACTAGATTTTCTTGCCCAAGAAAATCTTCCCCCGGTTGTGCTACCAATGCACCAGAACGCTCCACCACTTGCGATTCCTTTACAACAACTTCCACCAGAAGTGGTTGGTGTAGCTGAAGAGGAGATTGCCTCATCCCGTCTATCTCTAGAAGAGGAGATAAACCGATTTCGATTCGAGAAGGAAGAGAATCCGATACCAGTGCCAGCTCACACTTCCAATCCCGAGGGTGAGACCAGCGACCACTCGAGTGTACACGCTCCTGCGGCAGTGATAACTTGCCTTGATGGTACCTCCGAGGAGGAGATGGCTTCAAACTAGAAGGGCAAGGGCCTGAGGGAGCTTCTGGCCGGGAGGAATAAGGGAGGAACTTTGAAGGAGGCCCTCGAACGTAAAGTCACTCCTTCACTCCCTCCTTCTCTACCTCTTCCTGCTGACCTCGGTCTGAAGGTTAATCCGAACCTAAAGAAGAAGAGGCCAATTGTAAACCTTGAAGAGGGAGAGATCGGCCAACAAAGGGGAGCCAAACAACAAAAAACGGCTAAGGAGCTCCAGGATAGAAGGTCCACCTCTGTGGACAGTAGAGAGGAGCAGAATATGGTAGAGGTGCAACTTCCATTGCAAGCTTGGTCTCCTCGGCTTGAGGTAGATGAGGCTGCCATCCCTTGGGATGTCTCTATCTGCGAATACCGAAGAGGCTAAGGCACGCACACAGCTGAGGCCCTTGAGCAACCACTACTCCTGCCCAAGGACATGGAGGCAGTGAGGATACTAAAACAGAAAGATCTTTTTTTGTCCCTGAAAAGAGATCTTACTATGGTAAGTTCGCAACTACACATCGTTTATCTGTCCAGGTTTTACTAGCTTCTTTTATATTTATGGGGTAGTAACGTTTTTCTTGTGCAGGTCACCCAGGAGGTCTTTGTGGCCGAGGAGTGGGTAAAGGAGGTCCGGAGTGAGGCCAAGAATGAAATTCTCCTCCGCCTCGAAGTAGAAAAGAATTTAGGGGCTGCAAGGGCAGAGAATAAGGAACTTAATTCTAAGCTAGTCCTTGAGGAAAGGGAGCCAAAAAGTGCCCAAGCAGGGCTGAAGAACGCCGAGGTGCAGGCGGAGGATCAGCGCAAGCTGCTATACAAAACGGAGCTAGAGCTGGCTACATCTAGGCAGCTTGTGCTAGATTTGAAGGCACAGCTACAGAGGGTCAAAGAAGCAGCTCAATTGGCCAAAGAAGCATCTGGAGCGGAGAAATGGGCGGCTTATGAGCTCGGCGTTTAGGAGACGCAGGCCAGGCTTACTGAGGAGCTGGCCGAGGCCTGCAGGGAATTCTGCAACGTAACATAGGATGAGGCCCTCAACGCTGCAGGAGTCCCTGTAGACTTGGCCTAAAGGCAGTCTGAGAAGGTCTACTACCATCCGGACATCTGTGAAGTGTCAGATGACACTCCTTCGGAAGCCCCAGATACTGCTAAGGCTGAAGAAGTTGGGGCTAAGGAGGCTGACTCCAAAGTCCAGGATGTTGCTGTAGAGGTAACGGAGGCGGAAGCCAAAGCTAAAGAAGACGATTTAAAGGCTAAGGATGTCTCCATTACCCTGCCGAGCTAGAGTGAAGATCCTTCTGGATCTAAGGCCAACGCTTAGCACTTAGGCTTTTCTTCTTTCCTCTTCTCCTTTCTCTTGTAGTTTCAATTTTTGTTTTTGGCTTTGTAGTGGCTATATGCCTTTGCAAAACAGACATGTAAACTTTATCTTCATTAATGGAATTGCCTTATCTTTTTTTTTTTTTTGGCCCTTTTTACGTTTATTTGCTATGCTTTGTGTTTTATTGTTTCTAAGCATTCCAAGTAAGTTGTTGTTAGTATGCTTTATCAAGTCCTACAAATTAAAGTGTAATTTGCCATGCATTTATCAAGTACTAAGTAGCCATTGGTACAATTTACCATGTACTCACGATTAATTACCCGAGAAGCTAGGCACAATGAGAAATTGCTATCAATAAGACTCTAAGTGTAATAAGACGCTTGACCCGAGAAGCCAAGTGTAAATTGTGCTCTGACGAAATAGAAATTAGAGACCAGCTTACCTAATAGGTGCTGTCCAAGGAACCAGGCATGACTGAGGGTTTGATTCACTTAGAGAAACTTAGTGCAGTATTAATTTTTCCAAAGCAGGTGGTCCGAGGAATCAGGCGTAGCTTAGGATCTGTTTAATACTTAGAATAATTTCATACAGTATTAATTTTTTCAAAGCAGGTGGTCCGAGGAACCAGACGTAGCTTAGGATCTGTTTAATACTTAGGATAATTTCATGCAGTATTAATTTTTCCAAAACAGGTAGTCCGAGGGACCAGGTGTAGCTTGGGATCTGTTTAATATTTAGGATAATTTCATGCAGTATTAATTTTTCCAAAGCAGGTGGTCCGAGGAACCAGGCATAGCTTAGGATCTGATTAAAACTTAGAATAATTTCATGCAGTATTAATTTTTCCAAAGCGAGGGACCAGGCGTAGCTTAGGATCTGTTTAATACTTAGGATAATTTCATGCAGTATTAATTTTTGCAAAGCAGGTGGTTCGAGGAACCAGGCGTAGCTTAGGATCTGTTTAATACTTAGAAAAATTATGGGAAGATGTCAATTTTTCCAAGGTATGTGGTCCGAGGAATCAGGCATGACCAATGGTATATTTGACACTTACAAATTAGAGTAATTTAAACATCATACACAAATGTAATGAACACAAATATGATTAAGTATATTCTTATTAATAATAATACCTTTTCAGGTTGTTTACATTCCAGGGATGCAGAGCTGCCTTATTTTCTAAATCCTCCAAGTAGTATCCACCTATTCCAGCCATCAACGTAATTCGGTACGGTCTTTCTCAATTGGGTCCCAATTTTTCCCAAGCTGAGTTCTTTGCAGAACCAACCACTTTTCTAAATACCAAATCTCCAGGCACCAAAGGTCTTAACTTCACGTTGGTATCATACCCTCGCTTAAGTTTATGTTGATAGTAAGCCAATTGGACTATGACACTTTCTCTTCGTTCTTCGATTAAGTTCAAACTTCTCTCTAGTAAGTTGTCGTTGTTGCTCGGAGTGAAAGAGTTCGTTCTTAGTGTAGGGAAGCCAGTTTCCAATGGAATGACAACCTCAGCTCCATAAGTCAATGAGAAAGGAGTTTCACCAGTGGACCTCTGAGGCGTAATTCGGTATGTCCACAGAACATGCGGCAGTTCCTCTACCCATCTTCCTTTGGAATCACCTAACCTCTTCTTGAGCCCGCCTACTATGACTTTGTTTACAGCCTCGGCTTGTCCTCCCCTGAGGATAGGCTGGGGTGGAATACCGATTAGTTATTCTTAGCCCGCAGCAGTATCTTCGGAAAGATTTGCTGTCAAACTGAAGTCCATTATTCGAGATGAGGGTATGGGGGACTCGGAACCGAGTGACAATGTTCTTCCAAATAACTTCTTTGCATCTATATGCCGGATGTTAGCCAGTGGTTCTGCTTCGACCCATTTGGTGAAATAATATGTGCCGACCACCAGATACTTCTTGTTTCCTGCTGTTTTGGGGAATGGGCCTACAATGTCCAAGCCCCATTAGGCAAAAGGCCAGGGGCTGGATAGAGGGTTAAGTTCTCCTCCTGGTTGATCGATGTTCGGGGCAAATCTCTGACATTGATCACACTTCTTTACATACTCCTAAGCTTCTCTATGCATGTTGGGCCACCAATATCCTTGAGTGAGAGCTCGATGGGATAAGGATCTTCCACCTGTGTGGCTTCTACAAATTCCCTCGTGTAGCTCTTCCAAGAGGATTTCAACTGCTTCGGGATGTACACACAACATATATGGTCCAGAAAAAGATCTTTTATATAACTTTTGATCCTCGGATAACCAGAACCGAGGAGCCTTCCTCTGTATCTTATCTGCTTCCAGCTTGCTTTCAGGTAGAATGTTATCTTTGAGGAATTGAACGATAGGATCCATCCAGCTAGGGTCCACCCTTATTTGGTGAATAGATAACACTTCCTTTCTCGGCCCAAAAGGTTTCATGAGGTCTTTAACAAGAATTACTCTAGGTAGACTCTATGCCGAGGAGGTTGTTAATGTTGCAAGCGAGTCTGCATGTGTATTTCTGCTCCTAGGAATTTGTATTAAATTGAAAGATTCAAACCCAGATTGCAAATGTCTAACATGGCTTAGATATTCCTGCATTCTTGGGTCCCGAGCCTTTAACTCTCCTCGGAATTGACCTACTACTACTTTGGAGTCTGAGAATATGTCCACGGTCTTTCCACCCATCTTTTGAGCCATGGTCATCCCTACCAATAGAGTTTCATATTCTGTTTCATTATTGGTGGCCGAAAACGCTAGTCTTAATGATTTTTCAATCGTGATGTTCTTGGGGGAGATCAGAACTAGCCTTACTCCAGATCCTTTGAGGTTTGAAGTGCCATCAACGTAGACTTTCCATGACGATGCTCGTCCCACGGAGATTACTCCAACTGAATTTTCATTCATGTTGTGTTTCTCCATATCTTCTTCTATTGGGGTTTCAGCAAATTCAGCTAGAAGATCGGCCAGGACCTGCCCCTTTATAGAGATACGAGGCATATACTTAATGTCATAAGCCCCCAACTTCGTTCCCCACTTTGTGATCCTTCCAGTATAATCAGCGCTTCAAAGTAAAGCCCTGAGTGGCAATTGGGTCAGGACAACAACAGTGTGTGACTAGAAATAATGAGAAAGTTTGCGTGTGACATGTACCACAGTTATAATAGCCTTCTCTAGTGGCAAATATCTGATCTCGACCTCATGCAAGGATTTGCTCACATAATACATAGGCTTATGTACCCCGTTATCGTCTCTTACTAGCATCAAGCTTACCGCATGGGTGGTCACCGCGATATTAGTAAATAGGACTTCATCCGCCTCGGGTCTGGACATGATCGGTGATCGAGAAAGGTACTCCTTCAACTATTGGAATGCTAAGGCACATTTCTCTGTCCATACAAAACCTTTCCATTTATTCAATAACTGGTAGAAAGGTCTACACCTATCTGCAGACCGGGATATGAATCGGTTCAAGGCAGCGGTCATCCCTATCAGCCTCTGCACTTCCTTGAGATTTCGAGGTGGTTGCAAGTTGTTAATGGCCTTGACTTGGTATGGATTAACCTCAATCCCATGGTAAGTAACCATGTATCCTAGAAACTTTCCTGACCCCACACCTAAGGAACACTTGGAAGCATTAAATCGTAACCTGTGTCCTCTTAAGACTTCAAAGATGCTTCCAATATCAGTAATGTGCTCGGCCTCCTTATTGCTCTTGACCACCTTATCATCAATGTAAATTTCGATGTTTTTCCCCATCTGTGGTTCGAACATCCGGGTCATCATCCTTTGATAAGTGGACCCTGTATTTTTTAGCCCAAATGACATCACCTTGTAGTGATAATTCCCAACGGGGGCGACAAAAGCTGTTTTCTTTTGGTCTTTCAAGGCCAGAGGTATCTGATGATAGCCCTGGAAAGCATCCAAAAAGCTCATTCAAGGATGTCCCACGGTTGCATTTACCAATTGATCAATCCGAGGCATGGGGAAAGGGTCTTTTGGGCAAGCCTTGTTTAGGTCTGTGTAGTCCACGCAAACCCGCCATTTGCCATCTTTACCACCACAGTGTTTGCCAGCCAGTCGGGGTAAAACACCTCCTTAATAGCCCCGGCTCACTTAAGTTTTGCCACTTCTTCCTTGACGGCATTAGAATGTTCCTTTGAAGAATGCTGCGGAGGCTGTTTTTTGGGGGTAACAGAAGGATTAACATTTAGGTGATGACAGATGAAACTCGGATCTATCCCCGGAGCTTCATAAGCATTCCAAGCAAATACGTCAATATTCTGCCTCAGAAATTGCACCAACTCTTCCCTTTCCTGAAGAGGCAACTGAGTGCCAACTTAAAAAAATCTCTCTGGTTTATCATCAATAATAACTTTCTCCAATTCCTCACACTCTACTCCCTTGGCCTCGACACTAGAAATTGAGGTCTTGGACTCTAACTACTATAATTCTTTCTCGACAGGGGCCGAGGATTCTGACTCAAGTCGGTGTGTGATAGCAGCCACCAAACATTGCCTGGCCACGAACTGACTTCCAACCAGTTCCTCAACCCGATCCCCAGACGGGTACTTCACCTTGAGATGAAGGGAGGATGAGACGGCCCCAAGGGCGTAGAGCCAGGGCCTTGCCACGATAGCAGTGTATGGGGAGAAGACATCCACCACTATAAAGTCTACTTCCACCACCTTTGAGCCGGCCTGGACTGGCAGTCTAATTTGTCCGCGCGGAACAACAACCTTTCTATCAAAGCCGACCAGAGGTAAATCATAACTGGTCAGATCTTCTGGTTTGAGGTTAAGCCCCTTGTACAGATCTGGATACATGATCTCGGCCCCGCTGCCCTGGTCTACCAGTACCCTCTTCATGTCGTAGTCACCAATCTTGAGGGTTACAATTAGGGCATCATCATAAGGCTGCATGATTCCGGCCTTGTCCTCATCCGAGAAGCTTAGGGTTGGATGAGCTTCTGTTTTGGCCCTTTTCGACTTATAACCAGAGATTTCGACACACGGACCAGCTATAGTCATCACCCTAGAGGGGCAAGATCCTGTCCTTCCCAGTGCCGCGAGAATGACGTGAATGATGCCTAAAAGGGGCCTTGAATATGTGCCGCCTTGAATCCCTGACGTTGGCTGATTCTGTTGCCCACTTGGTTGCTTCAATTTGCCATCTCGAATCAGTTGCTGAAGATGATTCCACAAGGTCCTACAATCCTCGGTCGTATGCCCTCGCTCTTTGTGATACTGGCAGTGTAGACTCTGGTTGTGTTTCGCAGGGTCCCCAATCATCTTGCTCGGCCTCCTGAAATATGGCTCATCCTTGATTTTTTCCAAGATTTGATGTTTCGGTTCCCGGAATAACGTGTTAACGGCCTAGGTAGCTGGAGATCCAGATTGCCCCCCAGAATCCCTTCGGGGCCGATTGTTATTGTAATGATCCGACCTGAAATCCCTCCTCTCCGGAGGAATAACCTTACTTTTGCCCCTTTCCTGTTGCTGGTCCTCCTCAACTCTTTTATACTTATCAATTCTATCCATGAGTTGGCGTACACTAGTAACAGGTTTCCCAGTTAGGGACCTTTTCAAGCCGTGCTCGGCGGGCAGGCCGACTTTAAAAGTTCTTACTGCCACATCATCAAAATCACCCTCTATTTCATTGAACATCTCCAAGTATCTGTTCGAGTATGTTTTCAAAGTCTCTCCTTCTCGCATGGACAGGGACAACAGAGAATCCAGAGGCCAAGGGACTCAGTTGCACGTGATAAAACGAGACCGAAAAGCCTGGGTGAGCTCTTTGAAAGAGTTAATGGAACCCGCTCTCAGACCGTCGAACCACCTCATTGCCATAGGCCCCAAACTGGACGGGAACACCTTGCACATCAAGGTCTCATTCTTAGAGTACACCGCCATTTTCTGATTGAAATGGCTAACATGCTCAACAGGGTCTGTGTGGCCATTATAGATAGTGAACGTGGGCTAGGTGAATTGTCTAGGAAGTCGTCCCTTTTCAATCTTGCGCGTAAAGGGAGACTCAGAGATTCAGTTAAGTGCCTTACTCATAGCATCATTTCCCAGACCCCTCGAAGATGAACCTCCACTCCTGTGTTCTCGGCGATAGTCCTCTTCATATGAGAGGGTTTCGCTTGGAGGGGTTCTTAACCTATGTCTATATATGGCATCCCTCTTACCATCAGAAGAGAGGTCAGAGTCTGAGGGACTTCATCTTCTCCGCTCTTGACGCAACTTCTTCTTCAGGTAGTCAATCTCTTTTTGCATAACTTTGGTATGTTCATCATGAGAGACATGGCTACCACCACTAGAATGACTCTCTAAGCAATCAACTTCCTGAAGAAGAAGTTGCGTCAAGAGCGGAGAAGATGAAGTCCCTCAGACTCTGACCTCTCTTCTGATGGTAAGAGGGATGCCATATATAGACATAGGTTAAGAACCCCTCCAAGCGAAACCCTCTCATATGAAGAGGACTATCGCCGAGAACACAGGAGTGGAGGTTCATCTTCGAGGGGTCTGGGAAATGATGCTATGAGTAAGGCACTTAACTGAATCTTGACTCTCTCGAGGATGGTCTTCTCCTTTAGACCCTATAGATTCCAGCTGGTGTGGACCCGAACCTACCATGATTGAAAATCTAACACTCTAAGCAATCAACTTCCCCACAGACGGCGCCAATTGTAAGGACACAAATTTGGAGAACCAGCCCAAGATTAGGTGAGATGGTCCAAAAGACACAAAAACAATGAATTTGTAGAGAGTGGAAAAGAAAGATGAGCTAGATTAACTTAGACAATCAATACAATGGGTTAAGATCACCAAAAATGGACTAAATATACTATTCTCAATAAGGGTCCGAGAAGGTCAATTTTGATACTTGCTGTTCTTAGTTTTGATACAAGCTACGCTTCGTCTTTTTCTTCCTTTTTTCCTCTCCCCTTTTTTAAGAAGGATTTCTTCGCATTATATAGCTTTTTCAAGATCATCTTCACCCTACACTTGTTAGTTATCTGAGTCTTCACTTGAGTGCACGTCCCATTATGCATCTTCTTTGGCCTTTTTTGAGTTGCAGTGGCCTTCAGAGGTCTTCTCCACATAAATGCGGACTGAAGAATAGGTGCAGCACATTCAATGCGGTGGTAGCAGCCTTTCCTTAGATATTTTTGGAGATTTCCATTCCTTCAGTCCTGATACACATCTCCATAGCTAGGGTTATGCGAGGATCACTCCTCGGACTGCCCTTATTTATCCCAAATGCGACAAATTTCATTCTAGGATTCTATGTATTCATTTACCTCTCCTCGGACTTCGCCTAGTCCTTAGATAAAGCTTGAGGTCCAACACACGATTTTGGGCCTTTATCCTCATAAGGTCCAATACACGATTTCGGGCTTTAAGCTCTTCAAGGCCCAATACACAGCTTTGGGCCCCTGTCCCTACTATTTTTATGGTGGTTTTATTAAATTTTTTTTTTTTTACAGTTTAAACTAATCTAATAATGAGTAATGTATTTCGTAATTATATTTTTATTTATTATAGGAATAATCATAAATGTAATATAGAAACAATCCAAAACACCAAAACAATGTAAACTAAAAAAAATTAATAAAACTTAACAATGATTAATTGAACCAATATTATGATAAAATTTTGTTTTTGATAATCTATTAAGGTTATTTTATTTGTAGAAATTATAATTTCGGCTACCTAAAACATATTATCTAATAAACGATTATTAGCAAAATCTAAGAATTAAATTTCTATACATGGATTGTTATAAAATAATAATAATTAAAATAAAATTGCAAAAGTTAAAATTTGTCACCTATCCGTTTAAGAGTACTTTAATACAACTATTAAGAGTACTTTGTCCACCACAAAGGATTAGAAAATAAAAAAAAATTAGTAAGTCTCATAGTTTAACATCTAAATTGAGCACTATAAAAAATCATAATATGTAACAAAATAAATACCAAATTATCCAAATCATGTTGTATAATAGAATAATATTATATTTTTATATACTATATTTAATTTTATAGAACACAATAGGATAACATTTAACAATCAAAGAGAATAAAAAATAAAAAATAAACAACAACAACAATTTAAAAAACAAAACTAAATCGCATTAACCCAAAATAGAGTTTTAAAGAATATAAAAAATTATCAACCTAAAGTAGAGATGCAAGAAAAATAACAAAATCCACCAAAAAATTTAGAGAGAGAGAGAGAACCATTTTTTTGTGAGGGAAAACTATCCATAGAATAAAAGAGATAGTGACAAATTTATAGTAAGAGGATATGAATAAGAATAGACAAAAATAAAGGAAGATGAAGGGAAAGAGCAAGAATAATATTAATGTAAAGGGCAGTGGAGAGATGAAAAGGTGAGGGAGGGAGAAAGATTGAAGAAGTAGTGGGGAGATGAAATAGTAAAGGAGAGAGAAAGGTTGGAGGAGTGTAAATATTAAAAAAGTAAATGTTAAAAAAAATTTATAGAAAAGTTGAAAAAAAAAAAAAACCCTCAAGTTTGAAGAAAAGGTGAGGGAGGGAGAAAGATTGAAAAAGTAGTGGGGAGATGAAATAGTAAATGAGAGAGAAAGATTAGAGTGTAAATATTAAAAAAATAAATATTAAAAAATTATAGAAAAGTTGAAAAAAAAAAAAAAAAACCCTCAAGTTTGAAAGGCTTTAACCATTGTTTGTTTTATTTTTTTTATTCCCCTTTAAGCTGAATAGGCTCACACAAAACCTTAAAGTTGAATTGAAAAGGTTTTGGGTTAGGCATGATAGTGGAAATAAATAAATAACAGGTGGGTTGGATTAATTATATAGATTAATTATAAGGTGATAGTGGAGATATATAATAAGTAGTGGACTGGATTTATTATAGGGTGATAGTGGAAGTAAATAAATAAGTAGTGAGTTGCATTTATAGAGTTGAAAATTGTAAAAACCATTTTAAAATTGTAGGACAAATTATATATTTTTTTTAAATGACGTAGGAGTTGATGTAGCACAATGTAAAAGCAACGGTATTTTTTTTTTTTGAATAGCAACAGTATTAAACGCTACGCTTCAGCTTTTAGTAATATATAGATTCGTGCATATACAAAGGTTACATACTAGTTATTAAAAAAGTGTAAGGTAATTTTGGGTATAAATTAAAATCTTCTAAAATACAATATATAATTGTGGGGGCAAAGGGCCCAACATCAGATTCTGGGCCGTGGGCCTGTCCGAGGAGACCTACACTTTTGAAGAATGCACCTCATGAAGCATTCGCCCGGCCTAACTCGATTCCGAGGTGTAAATCCCGTAGGGGAAAGCTTTGTCCGAGGAGGTCCTCTGCTCGGACTATTAAAAAGGCGTCCCAGATCAATGCACCAGTCTCAATCTTATCTCTTCCAGAGAACCCCTCGCTCTGTGTTAACCGTAAAGACAGATGGCAGAAATCAGACGTAAGCAAAAAGGCTGCTGCCCCCGCATTTATGACCCTGCAGCTAACATCATGGCCGCATTAATGAGAAAAGACTCCTGAACAGTGACCTCCTCCTTTACAGCTGCCCCAGGAAGGCTCGAGAAAGGGGCGGATGGGATAAGAATAAAGAAAGAAGGGCCCATGCAAGGGGGGAGGGCATATAAATAGAGAAGGAGAGGAAGGGAAAAGGGGAGTTCTACCAATACTTGTACTGATATTCTCCTCGGACAGTGTTGAAAAGAGTATTGTAACCCTCGACTATCTTATTAATACATATCTGTTCATTACCCTATTTGGGCTTTCAACCCATACGTGTCCAATCTAATAATCTTCAACCCACTCTCTTTACAAATGCATTGTTGGGGTATTAAATGTGTTCTGGGCCTCCAGCCATCCTGTTAGCCAGCCCAACTACCGCAAAATTTGTGTCCTTACAATAATTTTAACTGTTTAATTATAATTATTTTTAATTATATTTATGTATATGTATGAGTTACACATTAATTATTAAAAAAAGTGTAAGGTAATTTTGGGTATAAATAAAAATCTTCTAAAATACAATATATAATTTTAACTGTTTAATTATAATTATTTTTAATTATATTTATGTATATGTCCGAGTTACACATTAGTTATTAATAACGCATTTGATTTGATGGATTGTTTTGCTGTTATTGATTCACAGTTCACGCGTTAGATTGACGCGTACGTAGAGATGGTATGGCACTTTTCCGGGAAAAAAGACTGATTGAACCAAAAAACGGCCACAGAGCGCAATCATAGCGGTTCTGTAGACGCATAAAAATTAGAGTCTCTCACATTCACAGAGACCGACCTTACAATGTGTGGCTAAGGCCAACTATAAATGGACACGTTGATCTGTGTACAGCAACAGCTTGTTCAAATTGAGGCAAAAAGATCTATCATTCACAGCTCACAGGTGTAAGGTTCGGATTTTGTTGTGGGTATTGATTCCTGTGATTCTTTTATATTATGGTTTCGAGAACCTTCTCTTGGTTTCTATGCCCTGCTTGTGACTTGTAGAGTGTGTGACAAGTACGCAACAATGGTCCATGTTAGTGTTACAAAGTAATCTTTAATAAACCCATAATGGCCTTATTTAATGGCCTTGTTGTGTGCGTGCGTGTGTGTGTGTGTGTGTGGGAGAATATTTCTATTTTCTAGTGCACTTATTTTGTTCCAATGTTAACTTTTAGACAACAATTTTTTTTGCCTACTCTTCCAATGATCTGTTTGAGCTCATTGGAAGACATTCTAGTTAATAATCACAGTGATAACACATTTTTTACTATGGTTTATTTATTTTTAATCTTTTTAAGTTTAGCACCTTTATTTTTAACTATTATACTTTACTCTTAAACTTTACTTCTTTTTATACTTACTCTTTGAACTATCCAAATCTACATTTAGTCTTTTCTAAACAATATATTTTTTTACTCTTACTCTCCTAAACTATACATTTTTTACACTTACTCTCCTAAATTAAACAATCTTTTACACTTACATTCTTAAACTATAAAAATACACATCTACTTTTCTAAATAATTACGCATGAGATAGATTATAAAGTGTTTCACAGGCAATTATTTAAGGGGAAAATGTGCATTCTCATAATTAGAAAAGTAGATATTACATGGTAATAGTTTAGGAGTTTAAATGTGCATTCTCATAGTTTAAAAAACTAAGTCTAAAATAGAGTATAGTTTAGAAGAGTAAAGTACATTCTTATATACATGTAATTCTCCCATTTATACCAGTAATCCTTTGAAGGTGGTCTTAGAAATTTATTTTGATTTATCGTCAAGTTTTAATTTCGTTTTTTTCTAATTAATAAAAGAGTAGGATGTGATTAGTCCGTAAAAACATTACCGAAACTTTCCCAGGTCTGTTTTGATGGGTATGATCTAATTTTTTTACTTTCAGCTTAAATGAGGTATGTGAGTGGTATTATTGACAAACCAGTGTCCCATAACCATGGTCTAGGCTGGTGTTGATTTGGGGTTTTGAAATTTAAAAACTTTTTGTAGGTGAAAGACAAGGAAATGACAACTATAAGTCTGCAACAATATTAGATACATATCTAGTAGTACCTTTTTTTTTTTTTTTTTTTTTTTTTCTGCTGAGATAAATTTTATTGTACTCAATTTATTGTCTACATGAGTCATGACCACCTATCATGTGCCTTTAAGCGGATAGTTAAATATTTAAAAAGGGTTCATTCATTTCATTGTCGCAAACATTGCTTTAAAGCTCACTCAATCAGTGCGTTGGTGAGTCATTCACTTCATTGTATACTCATTCTTGCATACAGAAATCACTGAGATTAAACAAATACAAATCTAATTGAATTTTAGTAAATATGAACCCTTTCAAAAGGTTATAGTGCCTGCAACAAAAGATGAATTCAAATTACGGTAGTGTTCAAACTTCAAAATTGACTTTAAAGTAAAGCTCATTTCTTTAAGCGTGGTTGGCCTGTCGGCTTACTGACCAGCACATTTATTGCCTGAATGAACGGTGAGGTGGGGGATTAGCCGTGATGATGGTAACGACTCTAACAAGGTACGACCATGATAGTTGTTCTATCTGCTAAGATACCAATGCTTGACAGGGCATAAAATGGTAAGCAGACTACAAAGTTTCATATTCAAAATGTACGGTTGAAATGAGTTTTTCCTACCATGTTTCTTTAAAATTAGGGAAGTTTTGGTAAAGAACTCTGCAGAGATATACTTTGTTCTAGAGTCACTCATTGTTTAGCAGAAATCTTTCCTTGGCAGTCAATTTATGATTAGTGATTGGTGTGCAGGATTGGGTTATCTAGCTTTAATGTGTAATTGGTTTAAAATGTTACCTGTAAACTAACACTACCCTTAAAATCTCTTCAAAAACTGGATCAAAACTAGTTCTTGGGGTGGTAAAGAAGCAATTAAACATGAGATTATGAACACGAAACCGACTTTAGATTTCTCTGTCCATTCGATTAAATAAATATTGGGTATTTGAAAAGAGAGACATCTGAATTCAGAAAGATTGCAAAACATGGGATGAAGAGTTATTCAATAGAAATTTAGGTACATGTTTGGGGAAGTACATGGTATTGAAGAAAGAAAGGACTACCCTCTTCACCATTTCCAGAAAACATTGGAACCACACTTGTATTTGTCCTTTCCTTCACATTCCAACTCCAAATCGTCAGAGAGAAATGGTACTTTCTGCATCAACCCAAAACCAATTAATTAGAATCAGTTAAAGAAAAACCATTGTAGAATCAAACCAAGAAATAAGTGATTCTGCATGACGCAGAGATCACTAGTTCAAATTTCTCTTTTCTCCATTTCCCTTAGGATCAACACTCACTCATCAAAGAGAATATATATATATTAGAAATAAATCATTCCATGTCATTAATGAGTCCAACCTTTTGCTTGGCAAGATCTTGGCAGCCAGTGAAGTTCTCAGGGAATTTACACGAGCCAAATTGAACTGTATAAGCTCGTGCAAAGTTAGCACCACTTGTGGCCAGCCTCTTCTTGTCATTTAGTGCCTATTACAACATTCAAGCTTAGTTTAACTCTAATATTAGAAAACAAAGATGACAAACAAGTGAGAATGCATAAAAGTAAGACAAATCACAGATCAACAATTAAAATGCACTTCCTTTGTTACAGAAGCAATTCTATATACAAGTAGCAAAAGCATGATGCTTTTTACGTATATGAGTATATCCAATATAACTATAGCTAGAAATAAGACAAACCTTGTTAGCTTTGCTCTTCTCAAGGTAATCTTCAATGACCCCAGCATTGGCAGAGGAATTCGAGACAGCAGCTGTGAAAAGGGTGGCTGTTAAGCAAAGCAGTGCAGCCCTTCTTCCTTCACTCCCTCTTGATTCTTTTGATTCAGAAACTTTAGCCTGTTGGGCCCTGATCACAGGCAACTTGCGACCATGCACAACGGGGTATGCAACAGAAGGTGTGGAGGCAAGTTTTGCATTGAGCTCAGATGATCCAGCACCCGAGATGGCATAGTTGCATGCCAAAACACTAGAGTTCATGGCTGCCATTACAGTAGGAAACCAATATTCACTTTCTAATGAGGTAGTGAACAAAGGTGAAGAGAGGGTGGTTAATGGGTTTTTTTTTTTGGGGGGGGGGGGGGGGGGGTGGTGTGGAAGAGGTGGGTTATGGATAATTTGATATGGAGTGATAATGAATGTAATAACAGGTTGTGGTGGAAGTGTGGATAAGGTGAGATTGCCTCACTCCTATTGGCAAACTCTGCTCTTCGTGCTGTTTTGGGGTCTTGAATTTCTATGGTGAGCTATAATTTTGGCCCCACTTGGGAATAGAGTTAAGAGTGACAGACCCAATTTACATCAAGGAATGGATAGAATAAATCAATAAATAGACAAAATAAAACTTCTTTTTTTTTTAAGCTAGGAGAAGTAAAGCTCACCCAGACCTTCGGCCACATTTATGTGTTTTAAGATGGAAATAATACATTTAGTCTTTAATATCTCAAACTTAATCTACAGGTTCTATATAAAATAATAATAATAATAATAATAATGATAATTAATCTACTGGATTTTTAATGGGTTTGTTACATGATCTTATTGTCTAATCTCTTGACAGTCTATGGTTAATGGCAAAAGTTTTAGGAGAGGCTTTAATCACAAGAAGAGAGAGGGGCTTCCAAGACGTGATGGTGAAGAGCACAAATTTCAGATTGATGTCACTTTAAAGGCTACAGAAGAAGTGTGTTGGAAATAAAGGATGTCTTGCATTATGTCAGAACAGTATGTAATAGTTTTAGCAATGCATCCTTCCATATTAAATCATAAGCTATCGATTTAGATTCAAAAGAAAATCTATATCTCTTGATCTAACTGTATTAAATGATCTGAGTTTGGGATTTCGAAAGGCATAATTACTAATTAGAGACTTAGGATATGTTTGGTAACAATTTTTGTTTTTTATTTTCAAAAACTTGTTTTTGGGAATATAATGAAAAAACAATTTTCTTGTATTTTTGAAATCAAAAACATGTTTGGTTAGTTGAAATTAAAAATATAGTTTTTTGAAAAAAAAAAAAAGAAGAAAATACTAAAATATGTTGTTACTAGAATTTGAATTTTAATGTTAACTCATTAAATGAGATAAATTCATTAAATTAAATGCGTGTTTTCATTGACTTTCAAAAATTAGAAACTAAAAACAGCTTTTTGCATGTTTTCAATTTTTTTCACAAATTGGGTTTTGAGAACAGTTTTTATTTTCTGTTCATTTTGAGTTGCTAAACAAGTTTTTAGTCTCAAAAATAGAAAATTGTTTTTGAAAACAGAAAATGAGAGAAAAAAACAATTGCCAGACATACTCTTAATTTCTTATTATTTTTTTAAATACAATAAAACTTTAACCTACGTACTAATCTGCTCTATGATAATTACTCGTTATCATCAAACCAGGATATCAATTGATTTTTAGTGTAAGTAAGATTCAATCCCTAGATCTCTCATTATATGACAAAATTAAAGGCTCAGTTTCAATAACATTTTAGTGCAAATTTTCCTTTTTCTAAAGTTAATTAGGACCTTTATATATATATATATATATATATATATATATATATGTTAGATAATCACAAAGACAAAATAGATGTGGGCGTTACAGACTCTGTTAATTTAAATTAGTCAAGAAGAATATGCTTCTAAGTCAAGCTTAGGTAGAATTTCTTCAAGTTTCATCTTCCAACTAAACCAACATGTTTTCCTCTGCAAACTAAAATCCTTAGTACAAACTGCATGCAAAACAATCTATGTAATCAAACAATCGTATTAATGAATTAATCAATATACATACTTCTGTCAGTTCTGTGATGTAAATCTACATAAATTAAGATCATAAAGTCGTCTATGTTAATATAGATTTTCAACATACTTCCTCCCAACATATTTGCACACCAAGGAAAACAACAAAAATTGTAAATACAGAGAATAAAGCTTAGGATTGTAACTGAAGATAAGAGATGGTCAAAAGCTCAAAAATTCCACCCAAGTCCAAAGCAATTTTCGTACAGATGCCTTCTTTAGAACGGGGTCCTTAAATTTGCTCAACCATGGATGTGCAACTCATGTAAAATTAAATTAAACCTCTGATTTCCTCCAATGTCATCTCTCATGATACCAACCAGTCCATTTTCTTTGAAGATGGCCAAGTGTATATGACCCTTGGTGGATGCATTCAAGAGTTTAACACCACCGACAATGGAGTAGGAATAATCAAAACGTGAAACAATTTAAAATGAAGAAATTTGTGAAGTTAAATCTAGTTTGCTTTGATCTGAACTAATCCCAGAAGGAAATCTGTATCTATAGAAATTTGTGAAGTTAAATCTAGTTTGCTTCAGTCTGAACTATCCCAGAATAAAATCTGCATCTATCAACTCATGCTATTACCTTAGTCGTGATAATCTTTTCCGCTTCCGGTTCTTCTTACGTACAGCAGCAGTCTGCATACCCTTGGAACTAGATGGAAGAGCCAGAGTGGGTGACCGCTTGCCAACATTTGTTCTGCCTTTCTTTGAAACCCATTTCAATGGCAGATTTTTTACCACAGTGCCAATGTCACTAGAACCAGTAAGTTCAACTAGTTTCTGAAGTTGATCGAGCATCTGGTGAGTCCAAGCCACCGACAGATCTAGCGAAACTGAATCATCCATTGGTTTTCTCCATAAATTCATCAATATCTCTTTAAATGACTGAAAAGACATAGAAGGTTGATAACTTTGATGATTTGCGCATAACATATTGACCTTAATTACATGCTTGCAAAGGTTTCCTTGAATTGACCATGCACAATCACAGAATGCAAATTCTGATCCAGGATTCCACACAAGACGTGTTAGACTGCTGTCTTTCTGGCTTAAAACCTTGGCAAAGAGTTGCTCCTGATCATCCAAGGTGATGGCAGAATCAGGAATCTGCAATGCCCGGTGCCATGATGTAGAAGCAATATATTCCTCCTTCACATTTTGAAAAGAATCACTTTCATCTGCATAGCGGTCAAGCCAATAGCTTGAATGCAGCTCAGTAGTTAGCTTGTGCACCAGCCAGTCGACTCTTTGAAGTGCACCGAGGTGTGAATCATCAAACAGTTTGGCTTTTAGCTTCACATGATAGGCTTCTATGGCACCAGAAGCCTCTTGGCTAGCTAGAGGAAGAGTTCTGATAGTTGAAAGCCACATTTCTGTTAACAAAAAGCAAGCAAACTTAGATGCAAACATTCCAAGGAAATTTCACACATTTGTCTCTTGTCCAAGTTGTGTGCATGTGCAGGTATGTGTCCCACAGAGAGAGAGAGAGAGAGAGAGAGAGAGAGAGATATCATACCAATCTTAGGCACCCAAGAGGCCTTGAAGTATTCCATGAAAGCAGTTTGATCAACAAAATCCTGGGCTAATTCTTCTAAGGCAGCAAGAGTATCAACTCCACCCCAAATGCTGTACACTATCTTCCCCAGCCGTTTAAAAATTTCCCGCTGAACTTCAATGTTACTGCATTTTCTAACAATATTCCTTAGCCATGATCTACGAACACGCCAGAGGGAGAAAAGAACAGGGCAGCAAAATATATCCCTGAAAACCAGTCAATAATATTCATAAACTACTCTATTTTAAGGTTGCATATTATTCCTTTTTTTTTTTTTTCAAAACATAAAGTTAAAGCAAGTGATTCCTACCTTATGGGATCAATTTCAGCCGCTGCATCATCAATCAAAAACCCACTGACCTTCCATCCAGGCTCCACACTACGGGCTCGACCAAATAAAGCTTTCATCCATTTGGACACATCAAGCTTTGCAAAGCTGCGTGTGATAACCCATGCAACAGGCAGTGCATGTTGCCTTGAATCAAACACAAGAAGTGTGCTCAAGGGGTACTGTAATCCAACGAATAATAACATAAATATCCTCACTAATAATTTTTCTATAGCTAGAAAGAATGTGCATAATGAAGTACTTGCCTTAAGTCGCTTTATGCCGAACGTTGAATCAGCTGCGATTAGACTGCGATGGCCAAAACGGATCATTTGTTGCAATTGCCACTCTGTTTGAATCCCCAAAATGAAAGAATCTGCTTCTGAAGTATCCTGGTAAAAGAATATTGACTTTCTATTGCGTTCAACCCACATCTGGATGCTAGCATGGTCATCCAGATCCAACTCATGGGTAGATCGTCTTATAATCATCCCGAGTTTGTGGACATACTGGGAAGCGAGGCTATTAACTTTTGCATTTGAACCACAGTATCGTTGAATCCCTTCTATGTGTTTCTCTAACACATTCTCCTCCGGAATGCCCAGATAGATCATAGACATTGTCTGCTGTTGAATCTCATTACAGATATATGGAATTTTCTTGGCACCAGGGCCTATGGCATCTCTATCAAGTGGCCCATGGCAGACAAAACCAGAATCATTTACATGGCGCCTGTCATTATCATTATATACAAGAAGTGCAAGTGATGGACGAGCATACAGGCGTTTCACCACAAAATGACATTTGCAGCCTCGCATGGATTGAGGTCTAGCAGCACGATTGCGGGTGTTAAGTCGATATCTTCGACTAGGTAATATACCCCCACCTTCCCCATAATTTTCAGGACCAAATGAACACCAATACCTTCAAGATCAAAAAAAGAAAATAACATTAGAAACTTGAAAACCTTCGATTGAATAAGGATATCTGTCATCTTTTATCCATCTAGACCCTTGCTGCCAACATGTATTATTATATAAGCCCAACCAGATGGTTAAATAGGTGGGTTATTTTGTATGTGGTGCTCATAAAAAGGTCTCAAAACTTCATTATACATTGATCTCAAATCTCAATGGTAATCAGGGGGAAAATAAGTCATTTTCTAGAAAACATTTATGTCAAAACAAACGGAGCGCAAATAGTAAATCTTTATTACCAAGCACACTAGAAACTTACAGCCTATATTCCAAATAATCATCATTCTTGTACTCCTTCAAGCTGCCAAATGATCGTTTCCGTACCCTCTCAATATGAAACCGTGTTGGGCATTCTATGTTAGAGCATTCACCAATTATAAATGCATCCACACGCTCGTAAGGAATGAGGGCAACATCATCTTCACGTTCAGAAGTGCGAAATTTGGTCCAAGTCAAATCAGCCCAACAGAACTCCTCCTCTGCTGGATCTTGCACTGGGATATCAAGTATGGATTCTACTACAGCCATATGCTCTAAATTTCAAGCCACTGATATACTATTGTACCAGCTTAAAATTAGTACAGCATCATCTGTAAAATAAAGTGCACAGAATAAGATAAGTTCAACAATGGCAATGAGTATAAGTAAACCAGTCAAAGCAAGCAAGTTTGCATAGAAAAGACTTGGATGAGACCATTACTACTTGTTATTCTATGCATGCTTTATAACAAAAATATTTATTTTTGCAACGATTAAAGAAAATTATTTTGAAAAGTTGAAGAAGGGTTATCAACTGATTGAGTTAGTGGAAGTCAACCTAGAAAAATTCATTTTCATATGGACTTCAAAAAGGAATGATCAGGTACTTTTCTTTTAACATGGCAATGTTACAACAGTGCAGCTCAAAAACTCCAACTTGAGTGTAGCAAGATTCTGTCTCAACAATATGAAACTTGTTGAAAACAATTAACTGGAGTTGCAAATGAGCAGAAAAACTAGTTCATGTGACTTTCCTAATTATGACAATGAGGCTTTCATCCCAAACCAATTCATGGTCAAAATACCCCTAAAATGCCCAAGATGATCCAAATACCTCCCAAACCTCTAAAATGACCAAGTACTTCTAGACCTCTAAATTGACCAAGTACTTCTAGACCTCTAAATTGACCAAAATACCCTTGAAATGCCTAGAATGACCAGATTACCCTAAGAACCTTCAAAATGACCAAAACACCCTGAAATGCGTAGAATGAATTCCCAAAATGACCCTAGAACCCCCAACATGTCCATTATTTTTTATGTGTGTGCGTGTGTGTGTGTGCGCGCGCGCATATTGAAGATACCGGCATGTGCGTGCATGTGTATTGAAGATATCTTCACAAGGCAAGGTACAACTACAAACACTTTTGCAAAAAAGAAAAGAGAGGATGATCTCTTAGGATAGCATTTTCCAACTACATCTGACTTCAAACATCCATTCTAGTCATATATACTATTGGCTGTTTATTAATGATTATCATTGAATTTCCTTTCACTTATACTAAACTACTATTTTAAAAAATGATTTGCGGCAAATTTATATGGATTTCAATTGTAGAAATTTAACTGAGCTGGCCAGATGCTTGTTTCAGGCAATTAAAAACAAAACAAGTCCCAAAACAAATTAACCTTAACTAGATGCAGGACAGAAATAACAAAATTATTATACAGCTTAAATTGTTACTACCGTTTACCATAAACAGCAACTCTAAAATAAAAATGCAAAGAGACTCTATTTTACATACTTAATTTTTCTTTTAAAGGTTTCAAAATTACTCTTCTCCCTGAACACGAAGAAAAAGATTCTCAGCTTCAGACCCTCCATTGCTGACATCCCAACAAGCACAAAAAAAAAAAAAAAGGTTCAATCAGTTCCAACTATTGAAAGAGAAAAAGAAAGAGAGAGAGAGAGTCCATGGTTATGCAAAATTGGAAGATATTCAAGCTCTTTGTGCTCAAGGAATGTAGATTAGTAATTAAAATGATTAGACCTGACAAAACCAACCAATAATGTAAAAAATAAAAGTGAACATAAAGTCCATGCTAATAGACCATATAATGCTAATTTTGTAAATTAAAATGATATAGGCCTGCCCCTGGAAAAAGTCATACACTACGTTATGCTCGCATGGGAGTACAGAAAAGCCCAACCATTTCGAAATGAAAAGTTAGGATCAAGTTTCTGCATAATGCTATCAGAATAGTCACAGCCAATACAAAATGATCTAATAACACACAAAATTAATCAGATTAGTAAGGAAAAACATGAAGCAATTATTCATGAGACCATAACCTAAACAGAAAAAAATAAAAATAAAAAGTATGGAAGGTTCCTTTTGACACAATCTCACGACCATTGATGTAGAAATAGTCAGAATATCAAAGGAATTGCTCTATATATTCAAATTCGTAATCTACACCCAATTCAACGACTTCATAATCTAAACGAATAGTTTATTTTGTTTGTCTTAACTGAAATTCAGATTTTTTTTTTTTTTTTAAATTATCAAAAGCTTGTTACAAAAACACCATAAAACCCCATAATAAATGAAATCAGTATACTAACAAAGTAGAAAATACTCCAAACAGCAAAATCCAATACTTGAAAGACTTACCAGTGAAAGCTCCATAATAGAATAAGAGAATCAAAAGCTTATCTGTTTGGTGGCTGGGAAAATTAACCGAGGGAGAGAGAGAGAGGGTTTTAAGAGTAGGGTTCAGATTTTTTGTTTTTATAGTATTTATTTTTCTCTTTTAATTGGAAATTTGGATCTCCATTTCAAGGCCAAGATTTAGTTTACATAAAATCTACGGTGTAGAATTTGCCACCTCATTAAAAAGTCACACCATGCTCTGCTCTATGTAAACGGACAGAAATAACACAGACACAGTAGTAAAAGTAAACAAAACCATGGTTTTAAAATCACAAATTAAAATAACTCACAAACAATCCCACTAGTGTATACAAATAAATCCACCAACTATGAACACACACACAAAGAGGCACACGTGTAAACTAAAATGCTCTGTAAACTATAATGCTCTATGATTCATTATTGATTACTAATAATTGAAGATAGAAGAAGTTACCAGTGGAGTAGTGGACTGAACTGATTGAAAATTTGAAGGCAAAGAACAAGAACGGAGAACCTTCAGCAAACAATGAGATAGAGAGGGAGAGTCAGAGAAAATAAAATAAAATAGAGTAGAAAGAAAGAAAGAAAGAAAGAAAGAAAGAAAGAAAGTTCAGTTTAGTGTTTACCTGAGAGAAAAGAAAGGGAAGCGAGAGGCAGAGCCTCGGCCACCGACCACCCAAGTCCGAAAGCAGAGGGCCAGAGGCACTGAGACTGAGAGGCGCCCAAGTCCGAAGCAGACGAAACAAAAGTTTTTTTTGTGAAGAATGAGATGAGAGAGGCGTGTGAGGGTGAGGGTTTAGCCAAAACGACGTAGTTTTAGGTTGGGGCAAAAATGTCAAAACGGTGCAGTTTTATTTTTCAGCATAGCCGCCCAATAATTGGTTGGACCATTCCGGTTTTCACGGTTAAACCGGTTGGTTCCCGGTGGAACCGGCCGGACTGGCTGATCTGGTCCGATTTTTAAAACCATACGGTTCAATATCAATTTGGTTATAATACAAAATATTTGGAGAATCTTAGCTATAGTTTCAAATAGGTTAAGATTGAAAGCTCTTTTATATAATGTAAAGTTCAACTGGGTTCCTAGAGATCTGAATAGGGTTGCTCATGTTTTTGCAAAATGGTCTCTTAATAATTACCTAGCTAGTATTTTTGTTTTAGGCTATACTCTTGATTTTGTTGTTGTAATTTTTCTTGAGCAGAGCCTTAATCTCGATATGTAGGTTTTGTATTTTTGGTTTTTGTATAAAAATGAATACAAAATACTTGACTAAAATCCCACCTATATGATATATGTGTAGTCTCCTATCTATAATATTATATCATGTAATCTTAATATAAAAATACAACATTGCATTATTTAGAAAGGTGATGAAATTAAGGTGGTGTGATATATTTTGTAATTTTAAATTATGATAATGTTAGAGAAAATAAAATAAACCAAAAATTTTAATATCACAACATCGTTGTGGTCTAAGGTATTAGCTCAGAAATCTATTTTGATTTATTGTCAAGTTTTAATTTCTTTTTTTCTAATTAATAAAAGAGTAGGAGCTGATTAATCCGTAAAAACACCACTGAAACTTTCACAGGTCTGCTTTGATGGCTTTGATCTAATTTTTTGACTTTCAAATTAAATGAGGTATGGGAGTGGTATTATTGACAAAATAGTGTACCATAACCATGGTCTGGGCTGTTTTTTTTTTTTTTTTTTTTTTTTTTTGAGAAGGTCTAGGCTGGTGTTGATTTGGGGTTTTGAAACTCAAAACCTTTTTGTAGGTGAAAGAAGAGCAAATGACACCTTTCTTATGCTGAGATAAATTTTATTGTACTCAATTTATCGTCTTTATGACCACCATCATGTGCCTTTAGAGGATTGTTAAAAACTTAAAAATGGGTTCATTCACTTCATTGTCGTAAACATTGCTTTAAGCTCTCAATCAGTGCGGTGGTGAGTCATTCACTTCATTGTATACAAAAATAACTGATATTAAAGAAATACAAAACTAAATGAATTTTAGTAAATACGAACCCTTTCAAAAGGTCATAGTGCCTGCAACAAAATATGAATTCAAATTACAGTGGTGTTCAAAACTAACTTTCAAGTAAATCTCATTTCTTTAAGCATTGTTGGCTAGTCGGCTTACAGACCAGCACATTTATTGCCTGAATGAACAGTGAGGTGGGGATTTAGCCATGATGATGACACTAACAAGGTATGGCCATGATAGTTGTTCTATCTGCTAAGAAACCAATGCTTGACCTGGCATAAATGATAAGGAGACTAACGCTTCGTTAAATAAGTTGAGTCATAACCTAACTTCAATTCCAATTAAAGTTCGCCTGTACCAAGACCCTAATCACTAACTATTAAATAAAAAAAGTGTGGTGTTTTATAGATGAACGCCTTACTTTTTTCCCCCTATAAAAAAGATGTTCATTACTAAGAACTAAAATAAGTATGCTTGAAAAAGAACTCGAGAGCATTGTGCCAGAGGCAAGAGGAATTTGAGATGAGATACCTCACTTTAAAAGTCCACCATACTAACACATGTAATTATTCTGTTGAAAGGACTTGAAATTGCTGAGCACAAATATAATGCTAATGCAAAGTTGTACACAATAGAAGCAGGCTTTGCTAGATCAAAACTCATAAAAATCATATTGCAATACAAAAATGTGAGTATGATGCTAAATGCTAGTTCTCTGTACATCTAAACTTGTTATTGATAGTAGCATTGTCTAAGAACTCAATGTATAAGGGAAAAAAAAAAATCCAATATCACAATTGAGGTTAAATTTATACCATTAAAAACATGTATGATGCACAGAATTTAGTCTTGCACTCTCCCTTTGAACCTTTTCTGCTGTGGCAATTTTCACTTCAAGATGTGAAATTGATTGCGGATTTTATAATCAGAAGCCCAAAACCTTTGGTGATAATTGTAATAGAGGTTCCAAGGCACTTGGAGCAAATTTTCTTGCAAAGAGAAAACAAATTGAAGAGGCACGATTATTATAAGTGCAGTTATTACCTTCAACAATTCTTTTAAAGAACTCTACCGTGACATCTGATCTGCCAAAAGTGGCTGGGTGGGGTCCACCCCTCGACCAATCCACCCAAGTGATGCTTCTATTTGCTAATAGGTTCCCTGCTTCAATGGTTAGCATGGTGGGGAAATAATGCTCATCCACATAACATGCCGGTCTACAGAATTGTTCAAATTTCGGGTAAAATGTAGTATCTCCAACAATGTTGATGGCAAGCTTCCTGTTAACTTCAAACCATTGGGATCCTTTACGCCACTGGGAAATGTCTACCTCAGGTGCCATATTATCATTATAGCGTCCTCTCCCATATGGCCCAGGATCATCAAATGCACCCATGAAACTATATCCGGATTTCAGTATATAATGGTATATGACACTGAAATTATAGAGAGGAATGCATGATTCAGAAAGGAGGATGAACCATTCATTGGAGATATCAAGCAATGCGTTAGCAAGGAGTCTTCTCTCAGCATCACACATACTCATCCTTCCCCACTCAGAGACCTGCAGAGCCAAAAAAGAAAATGTCTGTCAACCCTTAATTGAAATGCTGGATATAATGCATAAAATTACAATTCAAATGGAAAAGATGTTCTATAATTAACAAAAAACAAAATGAGAGTTCATAAGTTTGGCCTGAATATTCAAAGGCAATATCAACAATATAAAGTAGTTAAACATGGTTTAAAACTGAATCCTAATACAACTATATCAATAGGACAACATAATGGAATTCTTACTGTTTAGATGAGCTAAAAAAAACAATTGAATCCTAACATCTATCTATCTATATTCAAGTGGTAGTTCAAATCTCCATACCAAAACCTGTCACATATAAACTGCCATTCACGTGCTACACTGCCCTTGCAATCAGTTACCCCTAGCTAAGCACTATCTAGCTGCTTTTTCATGACAGGAACATGGATCAAGTTTTCCCTCGAAGCAGCTTACAAGGATTAAAGAAGAACCTGGCCTAGAACTGAACTCATCAGGTGTGCAGCTCAACTCAACTCAATCATCCAACTATGGTATGGCTCCTCTTATAACCTCCTCTGCCTACTCCAATTTGGGCAAAACAGAGCATTGTTTGTATAACCTACATAGAAAGCTCATCAAGACGTGTGCCATGCACCAGACAGAACTTGTTTTTCATCAAAACCCAAAATGTTGATCACTTGTACTTGTTTTTGCTTTCTGACAAGAAACCATTTGCAAAACTGAACTTAAATACTTGACCAGCTACTTGAGCAAAAATATGCACCCATAAAACCCTAAATAGGTGTGCTATTGACTTGAACTTGGAAAGCAAATATGAAATTCAAATATCATTATGTCAAACAAACTTTGACCACCTATAGAGTAACTATGTGTAAAGCTATACTCTCAACCTTTTTCATAATAGAGTCACATCTCATTAAGGAAGCAAACCAGGGTTTCAGCTAAAAATCATAATCATGATTATTTAGACAGGAAAGGTAGATACATCAAGCCCTCTTGTTTCTGAATTGTGGAAAGACACTAGTAACTCAGAAAAACCTTAATTCAGTAAAAGCTCCAGCAATAACAATAGAGGGATGTTTTACTCAATGAGTAATATAAATTTGAGAGACGTTCACTGTCCTATCCATATCTCCACTCCACTCCACTACCTACATAAAAAATAAGCACCCTTGATGGTATATAATCAGACTATTGGAACTCTATAAAACCTAAATGACAATGAGATCCCACAGTAAGAATCTTTGTTGGCATCCTTTCAGACCACAGAGAGGCATAGGAGCTTAATGCTTGTCGTACAACATGCTAAATAAGATTGATCCACTTGGGGGACAATGCAGAACTATGTTTAAGATATAATTTTATATGTAACTTTAGTTCTTCAACACAATTGATTACAATAGATTCCATTTGTTAAAACTGATAGAGTCAAGCTTTAACAGAGAAAAAAAAATCAGCACAATTGTGCTTGAGTTGCAATAATTACCCCAGATTCTTCTTCTAGTGACTGGGCAGAATTATTTTAGGTGAAATTTTATGTTTAGCTAGACAAGCATCTGGTCTGGCCTTATTAAAGCATTTAAAGGTGTAGCTTATTTTTAATCCTAATCAAATTAAAGAAAAAACACTTCATAGTGTCCAATTTAAAGAAGTTTATTGAAAAAAGAAATAGAAAAGTTTACAGAATTTTCCAGTGGCAATTGTAGCTCATCGTAATAATACGAGGCAAACCTAACACTTCCTATCATTTCTTGTCTTATTCTGTACATAATCAGGTATTTGATCTTTTAATCAAATGCCTAAACCATCAAAACCTTCAGCTTTTGAATGAACCCTAACATACATCTCCAATATTCATCCTATTGCCCCAGTTTTTGACTTTACCTCACCTTCAAGCCTATTTTTAAGAAACGATAGAAACACCTGCAAATTCAAAAAATAAACTGATTGTGGATTAATGCCATAACCCAAGCTTACATCTGTCTTAGAGAGATCTCAGCCTTATCCCTTGGCCAATACCCAATCATCATGTAACCCAACTCCATCACTTTAATAAAATGATGTCCATAACACTTGCATAGGTGAAGTAGTTTCCACAGGCCTTGACCTCGTTTTTAAATACTAGAGATCTACTGTTAGTGGGCAAGGAGAACAATGACATGGTGCCAGCCTCCTAAATTAGAAGAAAAACTTAAAAATTTCATATTAGAGGTATTTTGGCAGTTGTTTAGTGTGGAATCTAGCAGTCCTTCAGTTACACTTTTTTTTTTTTAATTTTAGTTTTATCAAATTTCGTCAAATTCATTCTCATTTTAACTCAAGTTGGGTCCTGTTAGTATGCAATGTCTTGCGTGTGTCTCTCATGGTGTACCCATAAGACTTCTATTTTCGCAAAATCCTTACGCTAATGGCAATAAGATTTCAACAAATGATATTCAGCCAGTATCAGTCCAAAAAAAAAAAAGGCTATATGGAGGCACAACTTTCTAGCCTCTACCTCCATCCTTGAGTGTAAACCATATAAAAACAAATATAATCTGCTCAAGCAACCTAAATTCATATAAAACAATATCAGGTGGTAAAGTAAACATGATAATGATATTGAATAAGAAAATGCATGATTTTAATATCCAATGGAGAATTTCCAGTAGAATATGCAAACTTTCAAAAAGGAATTTAGCACAAACATCACCATACCTGGCTAGGAATCTGTCTCTGATAAAATACTGATGAAGGTGGAAAATTGGCATGGAATGTAGGCAATGAATGAACATATATCGAAAAAAGCCCTTCATGTCCCTTCAAAAACCTCTCCCACAGAGGTGCCAGTGGCAATGGTCCCTTAGTCAAAAACATAAATGCAACCTTGGGAACTCTCCGAAAAGGATACTTCTTTATCCGAGGCACAATAGACGCCCTCCACAACAGTTCCTTGTCACTCATAGTATGGATTAAGTTCGATGGAGGCCTAATCCATTGCTGAAAACTATTAGGTTCCTCATAGCATGGCTGGAATGAAGACTTAAACGTTGTCACTACACTTTGAATACCAAAATGCCGAATTGTATATATACTAATGATCGAGAAGGCAATGCACAGAGCCAAAAACAGTATGAGTATCTGAAACAGCCTTAGCGGCAAGGCTTTAGAGTGGTTTGTTGTCCGGTTTGTAACCACAGGGTCCTTGTCTTCCTCTAATGGCACGACTCTGGATTGCATATTGAAACTAAAAGTACACTAAAATTCAAGTTCCGGGTATTCGCTCTCTGCACAAAACCCAATCGAAAACCGCCTTTTCCTTCACGTTTCCTCTAATGGCACAATTCTGGATTGCACACTGATACTAAAAGTACCCTACAGTTCAAGTTCAGGGTATTCTGTTTTTTCTCAAACCCCAATCGACAAAAAGCCTATTGGGGATTGAAAACCCTTCCAAGACTCAAAATTTTGGACAATTATTAACCTTTCCCTCACAACTTAAATGCATAACACAAAACTGAAAATTTTACCAAGTGGGTATTTGCTTATTTGACTGATTGACTGACTGACTTTCTTCAATCTTCAACGGAAAAAACCGTCTGGCAGATCTAGAACAAAAACTACAGCACTCAGAATCAACTTTGAACAAATATTTTGACAAAAATAAAAATAAGCGAAGAGCACATGGGTATTTAAAAGCTAACAAACACACTTCTGTTAAAAATATATAAGATCTGATCCAACAAACGAATAGAGTAAACGTACCAAGAAAGAAGAAATAATTGTTGTCCAATGAAGTGCAGATCACGAAAACAGGAATATGAAGCCTTTGACTTTGATTTTTCAAACTGAGTGCTTTGAATGGTTTGCAGAAAATTGTGTTGTGTTAATGTGAGTGTTGGGTCACAGAGACCTTTGGTCAATACCCAGCAGCATGTGAGGATGGTTATGCACAAGAAAATAGGAAACTCTGGTAGAAGTGGCTACAATTGGCTTTTAGTAGCATATAAAGAGAGAGAGAGAGAGAGAGAGAGAGAGAGAGAGAGTCCAAAAGAGCAGGGAATCTTAGTAGTGTGTAATAGGTTATTGTTTTTTTTTAGGAGATGAACTCTCAGAACATGAATGTCTCGTGGAATCTGTGGGTTTAGAAAGTATACAAGGTAATGTTTTTTTTTTTTTTTTTTTTTTTTTTTTTTTTTTTTTATGAGAGAGATGCTATGTCATAATATTTATACAATATTTTTACAATAAATAATAAATAATTAATTATTATTAGTTTAAATTTGAACTTAATACTTAGATTATTTTTTTGTTCCAACAATAACAACTAGTAAGATAGTAACAACTTACCACTTAATAAAAATATTGCAAAAATATTATGGAGATATTATTTCTCCTTCTTTTTTAGTATGTTTTTGAAGGAGAGAGAGGGGGAAGGAATTGCTGGATTTTGTGTCGGGCGTGATTATCTTTCCATGTTTGTTGCTTTGCTTGTGGTGTGAAGTCGGTATCTTTGAAGTTGGGCAAGGGCATGGATCATGATCTTGACCTTTTGTTTTCTAACTGTTATAAATTTTTTATTATTTTATTATATTTTTATTAATATATTTATTAAAGTTTAAGATTATTAAAGTTCAATATTTTTAAATTTAAATTATTCAATCAAATCTGAACTAATCCCCAAAGCAAACCTGAAAAATAGTGTTTAAATTAATATGATTTAAAAGTGTAGGGTTTAATTTAAAACTAAAAATAATAGTAATAAAGTTCAATTTGAAAGTTGAAACTGTGCTAAGCTTCAGAAAAAAGCATCTCTAAAATATAGGGTTTATATGTAATTTATCATTTTTTTAAAAAATAAATGGCTTTGTTTTTGCTTTAATTTTGTTTAGGTAGGATTTTTTTTTTTAGTTACACCATTTAGAAGTGATATTGAAACTTTAATGACTACGACTAACAAATTGCAATTCTATTTCTAACTCTTTCAAGCAGGCTTTGCCTTTGCTATACGTAACCAATTTACTTACCAATCCCGCAAAACGCTGGTCCTATTCCTATTTACATTCATGCATCATGCAGTGCAAAGTTGGATTTAATTGGTATTAGCTAGGTGGTAGATTTTTAATATCTCGATTGAGAGAGGGAATTTTTTTTTTTGCTAAGTGATTGAGAAAGGGAAGAAGAAAGAAGAAAGGACAAGGAAATGCATAAATGATAAATCATTAATTAAATTAATAGCATTAATAGCACCGATACATTAATGCCTACTTCTTTAGCTTCCTTTAGCATGGAAATCAAATAAATAACAGACTAAACAGTCAACAAACCAAAGGCTTTTGGAATTTTTTAACAAAAACTATGTTGCTTATTCAACATTTTTGTTGGTTAATCGAATTTGAAAGTCTCGGGAGGGAATTCACTTCGTGTCCGATCATTTGTCTTAATTTATATTATGCTTTTTAGAAATAAGCACCCATTTTTGGTCAAACTTAATTGTTTAATACATTAGAGTAACAAACATGGCACGTTATGAAGGCAATTAATACTCTTATTCGGACCTCAAAATCATAGCATATCAATCTAATACCTAATCCTTAAAGCTCTTTTCCCAAGTCCCAACGAAAAACAGTTTTGAGTTTCTTGACAAAGATAAGTGTTTTTAGTTGAGAATGTGGCCAGGACCATTCTCAACCATTTATATGTTTTGTAAAGAAATCCAATACTCTAGTTTACACCTGGTCCCCTACCATCACCAATCTAAATCACGTGGATGCCACCTGCTGAACGTAACCATGTGCACAAGTTAAACAACACAACATTGGAACGCATTCACTGCCTCCAAAACCATGACCATATAGGGTGATTAATTCACAATCAGTTAATAGCCCTAACCAGTAAATTTATGAACAAAACCAAGTTCAACTGACATCAAGCCAGTTGCGGATATAGATTCATCGCTACTTCATATTTAGCATCCAAATGCTTCCACATCATCCAGACAAGAACAATTATATGTACCATGACAAAATGTGAACATTAGAGTACTACTCTCTACTTCACTACATCAAAAGTTGAACGGAGATTGGAAATCATAACTGGGCACTCTCCCTTCTCATCATATTCTGAAAACTCCCCTGCTGACAAGTCGATGTCATCAAATTTTGTTCCTTCAATCTACAAAATGAATAGGGGCAGTAAGTTGGCATAAACAAAGATAAAAATGGATCAGGTAGTTTTATATTTTAAATGTCTATAAGAATAAACAAGATTTCTTTGTGGCGTGCAAAATTGCCAAGAGCCTTGTGGCTTAGTGGCACTGTTCTATCTACTCCATGGGAGAACCTGGGTTCAAATCCCTCCTCCCCCACTTATGTAAGCCAAACCAAAAAAAAAAAAAAAAAAGAGAGGCAAGATACTGATAAAGCCATCCAGTGAGGTAAGTGCAGTTTGATCACAGCGGAAATCATTTAGTAATTGAAATAAGATACACTCATACAGCCATCCAATATCAGTGCAGAATCAAAGATGCAAAGACATACACAGGATGGAATATACAACAACAGTATATTGAAAACTGGGCGACACTAGATTGCCAAGCAGTACTATTTCTGGTAAATGCCGAGGTTTAGGAGCAGCTTGGTTGCATGTCTAGTTCTAGTTTAATTGATTGAAAGCTTGAACTAGACATTTCCAACTGGCCTTTGAAGATCACCCACTTTAACATTGTGCGATGTTGGAAAGCCTTTTCCTTTTGGGATTTCAAAGTTTCATTAAAGTGTTGCTCAGTAGACTGTTCTAATGAGAAATATTCTCCTGATTACAAAGTTATTCAATCTCTTATTTTTTGCTTTAGTTCTATTTATCCTTCTTTCTTTTCTCACTGTGTTTCGGGTTGGGGGGGAAGGGGGAGTTGGATTCGGGCATAACAGGCCACCTGTGCTTTTGCATAATGGCCAAAAGAACCAGCATCAGACTGGTAAATTCTCAAGCAGTAAAATTCATTAGCAAGATCATCAAATATTCAAATGCATAATTGACATGATCTGAGAACAAGCCCAAAAATGGTGTAAGGGAATTCATCAAAATAAATTTTATTGCATACAACAAAGTGTATGCATGGAGTGACTTTTTAGTGTAATTTTCTCGTTCTTACCCATTTGTGACTTTTTCAGCAAACAATTCCACAAATCTGGAATGTGTAATATGAGAACATCATGAAAGTTCAAAGACATTAAAACTCAAAACCTTAATCAAAATAAGCTACATTTAAGATGTCAACTTATACATATGCAAACTAATTCAAAGTGGAAGATATTTGGGATGCAGTTTATGAAAATTTGAGAGAAAAAAAGGTTTCCATCCTGAAACAATATAGCCATTAATAAATTTAACAGAATTATGCATAAAATTTTGGACCAGAAATCCTAAAAAGTGAATAATGGGAAGTGCAAATTTCTTGGAACCAGCTAACAATCACTATAACCCACCACCACCCCCCCCCCCCCCCCCCGGGGCAAAAAAAAAAAAAAAAAAAAAAAAAATCAAAGAAAAGACAACTCAAGTTATGCTTCCATCATGCCACCTAATTACATAGGAACTCAAATAATAAAATACTCAATAGAACAACAAAAGAGAAACAAGGCAAGTAAGTCTAAAGAGAATTTTGTTAGAAAGCCAGAATCAATGCAAGGGAATATTCACCCCCTACAAGATCTACTTTAATGTTCAACAACAAAGTATTTACCAGCCTTATCTAAACCAAAATATTCTTTATTCTTTTTTTTCTTTTTGATAGAATAATTTTATTATATAGAGACTACTTCATGTACGAGGAACACAAAGTAGCCTAAAGAATTATTTGCAAAATGGCAAGGAATCTATAAATGATGCAATAGAATGGCTAAGTAAGAGAAAAAAGGGTGAATGAAACTTACAGATTCAGCCTTCCATCCACTGCTAAATACATATTCCAGAGGCTCATAACCCCTGCAGTCAAACTGCATCAAGGGGGCATACTTCCCGGATTGACTTGCTTCGTCAGTCAGTGGTTTACCTTGACCAGGGATCATTGTTATAGTTCCATCCCTCCCACAAAACTTGCACTATAGGGGGAGAAAAAGTCACTAAAATATTCCAGCACCAGAAGACAACTGCTTGATAATCAAACAGAAATGGAAGAAAAAGCTAATAACAATTTGAAGCAATGCAATAAAAGCAAATAATATAGACGCAATAAAAATCTTATCTTATGACATGACACAAGTGCAAGTTAATTGTACCAAGTTGATTCAATATATACCAGCTCTTAGACCAAGTTGATCATACCAAGTAAAGCTAGTAAAAATAAAAAAGACAGGAAGAAGAAGGTAAAATATAGAGGCTGCTAAGAAGGGGAAAAAACTACAGCCTCTAAAAACTCAATGAGCCATATGCAGCTTATCTTTCTATCTAATTGGCAAAGGGTCTGAGCCCCATGAAGCACCTGTTGTCATCCTTCAATGTATAGAAATTTATTAGTATTTACAACGCCATCCAGGAATTACGCATTATAGGCAAATGGGTTATCATTCCATGACCTAATATGTGAGGTCTGTGAAAAGTTATCTTTCAGACTTGGAGATAGAGTACATTGTACAAGAGTGATTTCAAAATTTAAGCAGGAAAGGGAGAAAAATGTGAGGAGAGAGGTTATTTGATACAAGAGAACAAATCAAAGAGCCACTGGCACCATGGCATGTGAACAGACTCAACGGAGGCTGGTGATGGAAACAACACTATGATTCTCCCCCACATTTATGCATGGAAATCAAATTAATTTGATTCCTCCTCCAATGTGTGGTCATTATATCAACAAATACAAAATAACACCCCAACGCTCATCATAATTAAACAAAAAGATTGATGTTTTATAAGATTGAAAGATGAAATAGTGGCAGATCATCAGAGCTTCCACAGAATTAATCCTATAGGCCTAGACTAAATGAGCCCAAAAATCTGAACTCTAAAGAGGTATGAGAACCAAAGAAAAAAGAAAATCAAGGCTTAGAAAATTAATATTATCTTCCTATAAGACACAAAGAATATAGAAAAATCCAGTGAACTGAGTACATTATTTCTTTCAAATTAAAAATTGTTAAAAGAGGAAAACATTATAGAGCTAGAATTTTTTCATAGAGAAAAACATTACTGAGTACATTTTTTCATTTTCGCATTTGGGCTAAGTATTGCAATAAAACCTTTTACAATATAATCCAAAAATTATTTAGAAGAGCATATCGTGGATTGAGGACGAGAGATAACCTTCTGCATAAGATTAGTTGTTGCCTTGCCAGCTGGGAGAGCAACAGTTTCACTCAAGGTCACACAAGTTTCTTTCTGGCTCACCTCTCCACATCTCCCACATTTCACCTACAAAAATATAAAAATATAAACAAAAAAAAGCCTCATAATAATCTTTAAGAAGATAGTGATAATTAAGGAGTGCAAGAATTACTCATGAAACAGAAAACAACAACAGGTCTAGATCCAACTAATTTAAGCCAAACAGCAGCACAAACAATACATAAACAGAACAATACACACATATAAACCCACATTCATATTTTTCTCCCCATGCATACATGCATAAGTTTGAACCAAGAAATCAAAGAAACCCAGCAAAGAAAAAAATGGGATAATGTCGATTAGTGATAAAACACCTATGGTATAGCCCGTTTGGACCTCACATACTTGTGGTTTAAAAAGTAGCACTTTACCCACCCGGGGTTAACTCCATTAGCTTCTGTAAGCCACCGCAGTGCTTGCCGTTTAAAAAAATGAGGGATAAATGTAGATCATATTTTGACATAACAAACACTAGCTGACTATTGATAATAAGATAACAAGAAGACACACATTACAAGCTGATTCACCATTACGAATGTGTCGCATAAATTTGCAACTGATGAACACTATGTATGGATGAGAGTAGCAGTTAACTACAACAACAACCAATCTCTAGTCCCAAAACTTTGGAGTCCACTATGGAGCCTCAACAAACGGCCATATGTATGAGTAGCATTTAACAATTATCTCATATTAACATAATAGTTTTATATTATAGAATAAAAGAAAAAAAAAACCATATTAATGAAATAATGTAAATTACAATGGAATGCATATAAATAACAACAATAGCTTTACAACGTTATAAATATTAAGGAAAAAAAATTAGCATAATGTGATTAACTAAAGACAAGACATGTTGGATTTACGCTTTGAACACAACCACAAGGCAATTGTGAGTTACAAGCTAAACTAAAATCTATGATTGTGAATTGTGAAAAGCTAAAGTCCCTCAGAGTACATATTTGTAACAATAATTTATGTATTTGAAGTGAATGAAGTAACACAATGAAGAAATTGGACGATTAAAAGTAAAACTACAAAAAATAGTCAGGACTGAAATCCCTAAGAAATGGAACAAAGAAATTGAAGAAGACCTTAAAGAGGTAAGAGAAGTTTGGGTCGTCACAGCCACCTTGGGGCTGAAGGTTTGTGAGATTCTCAAGCTCCGCAGTGATCTTCAGAAGGTAGTTCACCATTTTTGGATTGGGCGACAATATCAAGCTCTCTCTCTCTCTCTCTCTCTCTCTCTGTGCTCTGGATTTTGTTACTTTATACTAATTACTGAATGGTTCTGTTTATGAAAGTGGATGGGCAATTGGGCTTTTATTTTGATGGGCAGCACATGAATAGAGAGCACTTTGGATTGGGCTTTTTCTTTCATTCTAGAGCCTAGCCCATGAATACAACTTGACGTTTGTAAAGAGCCTTTATTTGTTGTTTGATAAAGAGAAACTCATAGAGACACACCTAAATACACCCAAATCTACTACATGTTAAGTGTCATTTATGATTGGGTGCATCTAAATTTACTTTATGTAAGTACTGTAATTCAATTACAAATTGACATCCAAATATGTAGTGAAATTTTGGTTGTGTCTGTAGGCAGATTGATAGATAAAGCGTTCAAATCTCAAATATTAAATATTATAGAGGGTGTCAATAGACTCAATAACATCGTGTTATTATTCGAATTTTGATTTGCGCAGAGTTTCCTTCTTCAATGGCATTCTCTATTTTTAATTTTAGGAGAATTTGAATTTGAATCTCTTTTCATTGAAATAAAAAATAATAATATTTATTACGATTTTTCTTATATTACCAAAAAAGAAAAAAAGTGTTGGTCGCCAAAATATATTAAAGGTTATGATACGCTTTTTTTTTTTTTTTTTTAAAAAGGGTTTTCATATGTAAATAGATACAAAATAACTTTTAAAATTTCTAATTGTATTAATTTGATGCTTCTATCTATATGCAAGTTGAAGAAATTGTGGAAATAACATATGAAGTGTTGACTATTTGGAAACAAAGAGAAGAATTACAAAATATTGATTTTAAGGCATGTTGAATCATTGTTTTAATATGATATTTGTCCTTGCTAAAAAAATAAAAAAGTTTATTGTGTGGATTCTAATTACCTTAACTAATAAAATCTATTATCGTCAAACAAGAAATATGATTGTCACATCATTTACTACTGCTAAACATGCTTTAGGTTCTTTTGTATTGCCTAGACATGCGTCGGACCCTACTTGTGTCATGTGTAAGCCTTAAAAATAATGATTTTATACAAACACCTACAACTTATTTCTAATCAAGGCCATTGAGGATTCATTCATATCTTCTTCTAAAATTAATGTTGCATTTTGAAATTGGAAGATGTAAATGAAAATTTGATTGTTGGAAGGTGAATCATGCAAACTTTGTGCATGGATATATACTGGATATATGTCATGTATTTCCCATTAGCATAATACCAAAGTGTGCTCCTAAAGTTCGAATCATATTTTACGTAAGAAGTTTATTGCGGAGATAGATAAAAATGGGAAAAAGTTTTTCTCATGGTTTGGCATTCAAAGGCATGGTTTTTTTTTTGGGAGTGGCTCTCATTTGTTCTCGAGTGGTGGACGGCAACACATTTTCTAAGCAGAAGGCTATGGAAGTTGAAAGGAAAATAAACCACCTCAGAAGGCATGCATTAAAAAGTATAAAGGTATACGCTTTTTCTTGTTAAATCTGCTTACTTCCTTTGGTGAAATTTCTCTGAAGTTCATAGCCAGAGACGAGTTGTCAGTTGAGAAATGCTTCCAGAAGCATACTGTGACCTCAGAGTATTTAAGAAAAAACAAAGGGCCACCTTGGAATATGTTTCTCTTTGTTTATTGTTTCAGAATATGCATCATGCAAGTATGAAAGAAGAAACATGAAAACAAAAATAACGCATTAAGCTCCCTCCTACGAACCTTAATTTTCAAATATTTCATTTAAACCATAAAACTGATTCATTTCATCACATTAAAAGGTATTAAACATCGCTAGGTATTCGCATAAATTAGACGGTTTGTGTAACGTTGCTTCTGGTCGTAATTAGTAGTGATGCTAGTTTGTTCACATGCTCTCTCTCTACAAAATACATGGCTAATGCTATGACAATAAAATGAAAGTAATAGAGAGAAAATGTAGAAATTGAGACGATATTGTTCTTAATTATGCTAGCTAGTTCATGTAGAGTGCAGATGGGGATATTATTGATTGCATTGACATTTACAAGCAGCCAGCTTTTGATCATCCCGCTTTAAGGAATCACACCATTCAGGTCTGCCAATTTTTTTCTTTCTATATTTACATAAATCTCCTATTCTTTTCTAGCTTTAATTTAGATGATATTGTCACATTAAGATTATATACTATTGTTTACACTCAAAATCTTTGATTCTTAACTTCTTATATCAGATGACACCCAGCAATGCCCCAACTGAGACTAAAACAAGAACAAAATGGGATGGAAAGTACTCTTCCAAGACTGTGACTTCACAACTATGGCAGAAAAGTGGAAGTTGTCCTAAGGGCACAATCCCAGTTCGAAGGATTCGAAAAAATGACCTACTTAAAGCTTATTCAGTTGAACACTATGGAAGGAAGAAACCAGGCTTTTCGCATCAAGTTGCTCATCAGTCAAGCGACAGTCAGAATTCAAACTTCCAACAAATGAATCACTCGGTGAGCCTCACTTGCACAATTTTTTTGAGTTTCGTCCTCCATATATTTTTACGAGAAATACTAGTTTTACACGTACATCTTGTTGCACACATCTTTACACATACTTGAAAATTGCATTAAAATTGTGACTTGGAGTCACGATTTTGAGCTTGGAAATCTTGACTTTATGTTACGATTTCAATGCAATTTTCCCATGTGTAAAAGTGTGTGCAACAAGATATGTATAATAAATACTACCTTATTTTCATTCTACTACTTTTTATTATTGCTCCTTTGCTTTTCTCACTCAGCATATATATTATGTGAATCAGAAGGCAATATTGATTACGGAAGGTTATAGCTACACAGGAGCTAAAGGAGATATCAAAGTTTGGAACCCTTACGTTGAGGCTGACGATGAGTACAGCACTTCCCAAATTTGTCTCTCCAATGGCCCTTACTATAATTTTGAAAGCGTTGAATCTGGATGGGCGGTAATTATTAGCATAAACATTTTCAAATTACTTGAGCATTTTTCATTGCTATGACTAACTACACTAATGCTACATATATAGTTGTATATTATACTATTTACATGACACATGAGAAACTTGTAACTTTTTTTTTTTTTTTGAGAAAGAGAGAAACTTGTAACTTTATTATTAAGAAGAAGATAAATTTAGTACATCATTAGTAATAGCTAGCTCAATCAGCGATGAATTTTTCTCTATTCATTTTACATAATTATCAATATTATATATTTCTTTGGCAAACTTTGCCAAAAGATATGCAGATTTATTGCCTTGACGTTTCACATAAGACACTTGAATTGATCTAAAATTTTGAAGTTTGTATGTAATGCCAATCAAAATATTTGAGACAATCATAGGAGGAGTACATAATCTCAGTAGAGTGTCAACTACATGACACATGAATCTTTATACATCTGGAAAATTTTAAAGTAATTATCAATTTTATTATAACGGGCTTACAAACTTACAATCGATCATGACCTAAAAACAAATAAATATGATTGGGGTTATATCATCAACATAATATTTAAATATTTAAATTTTATGCAGTAAATTTATGGTATCCATAATTTTGATCTATTAGTATTTTACTTTTTCAGGTAAATCCGAGTGTATATGGGGACAGACAGACTCGTCTATTTGTATATTGGACGGTAAACTTAGCAACCATAAATTAAAATAACATGAAGCTCTGTAAATTTGAAATGATATATTTCTGAAGGAATTTTCTTTCAATTTATACTTCTTTTCTGTGTGCAATAATAGGCTGATGCTTCAAAGACAACAGGTTGCTTCGATCTCACTTGTCCTGGTTTTGTTCAAACCAGTGATATAATTGCTCTTGGCGCAGCAATATATCCAATTTCATTGCCTGGTGGACTCCCATATCAAATAACCATTTACATATTTAAGGTTAGCAAATGAATGTAATTCACTATCAAATTTTGGTAAATTACAATTTGACCCAAAAGTTTGATGGGAAATATAGTGAATTTAATCTTAACCAATCTTCTAACACTTTTCTCATGCATGGGCTCAAACTCTCACTTAATACAAGTAGAGGCCTAACATGTAAGATTTTTAATCATGTTTTGTTATCATGATAAATTACCATTCGATTTCAAAAGTTTAAGTTAATAGGATAATATTAATTTAAACACTTGATCGATATTAATTCTATTATAGAATTAACATACCAATTGAAATGTGTTCCATAAATTGAGTGGAAACGTAACTCAAATTCATAACCACATGCTCTTATATATCATGATAATTAAATTACTAATTACGCTAAAAGCTTAAATTATTTGGAATTGTTGAATTTAACCTTTTAACAAATATTTTAACGATTGCTTTTGACTTTAGGATCCCAGCACAGGCAACTGGTGGGTGCAATATGGAGAGAAAATCAACATTGGCTATTGGCCACCTGATTTATTCAAATCGTTAAGCTTTCACGCAGAAACTGTGGATTGGGGAGGTGAAGTATACAGCTCCAAACTGCGACATGCTCCGCACACTGCAACAGCCATGGGAAATGGAAACTTTCCCCTTCCTTATCTGTGCAATTCAGGCTGCATAACACGAATGCGAATTCATGACAATTCTCCAACCTTGAAGTTTCCAGATTGGGTAGAAACTTATACGGATGAGTACAACTGCTACGATGTTAGTTATGTTGGAGATTACATTGAAGATCCTGAATTTTTTTATGGAGGGCCTGGTAAAAATTATATTTGTCCTTAAGGACTTGTAATGGCTAGTAGAAGGGAATGGTTAATATAACAAATTTCTCGTGCTGATTAATCATATGTAAAACATCGAAGTTGAAGTACAATCAAAATCCAAATTAGCTTCTCATTAAAGTCTAATTTTGCACTAAATGTCCATTTTATTTCTCTTAATTTTGATACTGAGTAACTCATCATTTATAATACTAAGTGCAAAAGTCAAGATAATGTACACATTCACTTAATTAGTAAATGTTTCCATATGAATGCATTACAACCTAGCGATAATGATTGTGTTATATCAATATCCAAGACTACCATTTGTAATTTCATAAACATGTATCTAATTGGAAAAAGTGCAACTCTTTCCTTCTCCTACAACATTGTAATTTCTTGGGCGGTAATTGTTCTCTCACACTTCACACTTGTTGATGTAAACTTCAAACACATTATGTGATTTACATTCATAATTTCACACATGATTTTCACATTTTTTATTTATTGATATCCATATTTAAAACATGAAATGACTGATGAGTACAAACAATATACAATAAGAAGTGTGTGAAAATCAATGCCCATTTTTTAATTCCTAGACTAGTGTTTTTAGAATGCAGCCTAAATTTGTGTCAAGAGCCTTGTAGTTCATTAATGCCTCCTACTATTTTTGAAGAAAACATTCAAGATTCAAATCTCCTCCCCTCCATTGTTGTAAGTTGTAACAATCAAATTTTTTTTTTTAAAATTGCAACCTCAATTTCTAAAACCCAAAGCGAAAATATAACTCTCCTAATTTGGAATTTCCTTAAAAGCATAGTGACAAGAAAAATGCTAAAAGCCTAAAAGAACTAAAATCAATTTTAGTATTACAAATGAGTTACAAACTATCATGATAATAAATGTGATTGGTGTCACTTCGATGATATAATAAATGAATGTTCAATTTATATATTTATCATTGGTGGCACATAAGTTTATGTAGTAGAACATATAGGATCGTAGATTTCTAATATCACAAAACTATCATCAATTGATTACCAAATAAGATTGAGGAACCATCGCACACCCTTGGTGCGATGGTCACTCCACAAGCACTTAGTCACTCCACAAGTATAAGTGCTTGTGGAGTGTGGGGGCAAGGGCCGGGGTTGAAGTCTCTAAGAGGGAGCTTCACATACATACATACTTAGATTAGCCTAGAGTAGAATTTTATCTTGTATAATAATAATAATAATAATAATAATAATAATAAGATTGAGGAGTATTTACTATTTGGATTTTGATAATGAAATCCTAGATTCATAATATCATAAAACTATCATTAATTGATTGCCAAATTAAATTGAGTATTTATTATTTGGCTTTTGTTAATGAAAGCCCTAAAAGCAGTGATAAATGTGCATTTAATGTATTATTAAAGGCCAAAATATATTCTTAGTCCCTCCATCCCAATTTTTTTTAGTATGTTTAGAAGAGGAAAAAAAGTTAACAAATGCCCCTAGAGTATTGGTTAGAAACTATTTTAAGAAACATTTAATGGGAAAATAATAAAGCAATTAATCTCCAAGAGAAAGCTTCATATACATATATACTTAAATTAGATTAAAGTTAAATTTTATCTTGGATAAAAATGGAAAATTTAGAAGGATAGAATACCATTGAAAACTGTGCAACATTTCATTAAGAATTAATGTTTTCCTTCTTTAAGCCAAACTGTCTTATAAATCTCTTATGATTTCTTGCTATTTCAATATGTGTAGTGTTTTGGTTTGAGAGAGACAGAGAAAGAGAGAGTATGGAGAAAAGAATTACTCTAAGGCTTGTGTTTGTGATAGCTTTGCTTGTTTTAAGCAGTGTAGATGTAGAAGGTAAAGCTAGAAAAATTACATCAGAAGTCGATAGAAAATTGAAGCTTCTCAATAAGCCAGCAGTCAAGAGTATTAAGGTAATTTTTTTTTTTCTACTAAACTTTCCACTATCCTCCTATGCAAAGAAGCAAAGACACTAAAAGTCAATTGGTGTCTTGGCTTGATGATTAAGAGAAATCATCACAGAATATATGTCATGGGTTGAAATTGTGTTGTAATTATCAACCAAAAAAAAAAAAAAAAAGGAGCATAGATACTTCGAAATTTTCTGTGTGTCTTTGTCCGACATGTCAAGGGAAACTCCTTAACTCCTACGTGCATGTTCATGTTGTGTGTAGGAGGAAAATTATATCTAAAATTTGATTTTATTTCTAAATAGTTGGATAATTATTATTTATTTTAAACTTAAAATAACCATAAAATATGTCTATTAATGACAAAAATCTATCTTTTTACAGAAACAATCACACATAGACACACAATGAAAAGTGAATGAGATTCTAATATAAAGACAAAATAACAAGAATCATTCAAAAGTTATGGTAATAGAACTATCTAACGATGTATATTAATTAATTGTGATATCCCCACTATCTCATACTATTATTTTTCAAGAATTTTTGTGTCTGGTGTCGTGGCTCGTCAATGCCTATGTTTCTACTCTACATACCTTTTATAAACATTTAGGGCATGTTTGCTTTGCAGTAATTAGATCTCATGATAGAATGGTAATTCTTGTATAATAGCTATTCAGTTATTTAGTTGCATCTTCATTACAATGAATAGTTATGACTTAGGATTAGCTATTCCTTAGTAGTGTAACAATTTTTTAATTAATATATTTTTAAAAATACAACATTTCCATATGCATCATCTTTTAAAAGATTTCCACATGTACAACTAATTTTAGAACCAAGCGTATGAACTATGAATAGGAATTCTACAACATATTTTATTCCCGATAATAAGGATTAATATTCTTTATAATAATAATAAAATAAAAAAAGATTAATGTTTCTATCGTAATTAATCTCCCTTTAGTGTACCAAACATGCCCTAAAATATTATATGTCTAACCTCACTCTCTCACGTAGGTTTTGGCCAAAAGAAAATTGCTTGGGATCAAGGGCGGCTCTACAGCCAGCCCAGGGGGTTCAAATGAACCCCCTGGCTTTGCCCCCAAAAAAAAAAAAATTATATTTAAAATTTTTAATATTTTTTTGTTTTGACCCTTAAATAAAATTTTGAACACCCTAACCTTACATTTTGTTTAAACCCAATTGAAATAAACTTCAAATATGATCATATTAGTTTTATTTTCAGAATATTTTTACAATAAATATTAAGTGACAAATTATAATTGACTTTTTATCTAAACTCATAACTTACATCATTTTTTTACGTACCTTTAACAACTTACAATTTAGATTTTATTGCGTAAATGTTTTGCTCTCTTAAAATTGCTCATTTATTAAAAAATAAATAAACTTTCTCTCTGGATTCTGGCTTACTTTACAGTTGATGGTAGAATGAAATTGTTTTTTTCCTACACTTTGCTTCTTCATCAACAAAAAATTACACCACTTGTATTACTAACTGATCAGTATTTACATCTATGATTCTTTTCTCATTCTCTTTTTCTCCATTCTATATTTTTTTTCTATCTAATCAAGTAGTTTGATAAGTGTTCTACAGTTTTTCGAGTCTAAAAAGTCTTTTAGTGCTTGCTCAAATTCCAAAAGAATGACCACATGTGTGGTTAAAAATTCATACACTTCGAAAGCAAAATCTTATATAAATTTCTATTTATTTTTCTTAATTTAACGTTTACTCTCAAACCTAATCTTAGGTGTATTACTATTCTACTTTATCATATATTTTTATTTAATTGATATTATATATGATTATAATAAGTTATTATTAATTTGACAAAAATTATGATTAGTTATTTATTTATATTTATTTATATGCATTTTATTGTTATTTTCTTACCGATCTTTAAACTATTAATAATGTTTTTAGACTATTTTACAATATAGTTGTATTGTATACTATTTGGAATTGTATTGTATACAATTGTATTGTATGTAATATATATATATATATATATATAAAATTAATCATTTTATCTTTTACTCCCCACAACAAAATTTTAGCTCAAGACACTATTGACCCCCCTAAAAGAAAATCCTAGAGCCGCCACTGCTTGGGATAGTTCCATAAATTTCCTTAATTTCTAATCTATGCCAAGATTTGGTCGAACCCAAATTCTTTGCCTCCATTTCACAAATTTTCTTCAAAACCATGCCATTTGAACACTTTGAGATATAAAATTGAAATCCTCCACAGGAAAAATCTCATTCAGAGATATACCCATGTGGCTCTGTCACATTGAAATATCTTATCCACAAATTTTTTTTCATGGATTAGAGATTGTAACCCGGAGCAATTCATACCTCATGGTAAATTGTGGATTGTGGCATAGATTATAAATGTCAATAGGCCAATACATCTAGGGCGGAAAACGTCAATAAGCCAAAATGCCTATAAAATTTATCTTGTTCTAAGCGTATAATTTGTATAATTATCATATATAATTAGCCATGAAACACTATAAAGGTCAAATATAGCACTGAAGTAACAAAATGCAGATTGAAAGTTGGGACAAAATGGGCAAATGCCCTTTTGTGCAAAAAAAGTGGCATTTTGCTCCCTTTCCCAAACTAATTAGGGAAATGCCCCTCTTTTGTAACTCAATTTTCTAAAAATTGAGTTAAAAAAAAAAAAAATTCTGGAGCCCTATAACGGCGTTTTAAGGAGTCTATAGTGACGTTTTCAGGACCTATAGTGACGTTTTGAAACTCGATCTCCAGGAACTCGAGTTATAGGCAAAATTTTTTATTTTTTTTAACCTATAACTCGAGTTCATGGAGCTCAAGTTCCAAAACGTCACTATAAGTCCTGAAAAAGTCACTATAGGCTCCTTAAAAACGCTGCTATAGAGCTTAACTCGATTTTGAGAAAATCGAGTTTCAAAAGAGGAGTATTTTCCAAATTAGTTTGAGAAAGGGGGTAAAATGTTGGATTGTTTTTTTGAAAAGGGCATAGGCCAATTTTGTCCTTGAAAGTTGTCTTGTTGATTAAAGTTTTATGTATGAGATTGCATCAATGCTAGTTTTCATTATCAAGAAATTTATGTTATTATTAAGATTATATTTCCTTGATCTAGCAGTGTACATAATTTCACATCATTTAAAATTTTTAAATGGCATAGCATAAGATACACTATTAAATTTGTAATATTTAATCCAAAACATAATTGGATCCATTTTAAATGAAGAGGATTCTAATGCTATTAACCAAGTATGCTAAGCATTGCTTTAGAAATTTTTCCTTTACTTTTTTGTTGCCTTATTGGTAAATGATGTGCTTCAATTTTGAATAAAGCTTTCTATCTTTTAATTAAAAAAAGGGGGTTGCAAAGTATCTATGGTTCTTACTTCTTATAGAGTGAAGATGGAGATATTATTGATTGCGTTGACATCTACAAGCAACCTGCTTTTGATCATCCTGCATTAAAGAACCATAAAATTGAGGTACATTTTCTTTCATAACCTTATTCTCTCTTCATGTTAGATTATTTATTCAAGATATACTTATATGTCTGTGTGATGCAACAAAATGAACTTATTAGTGAAGTTATAAGAGAAACTCTAGGGCATCTAAAATTATTAATTCCTTCAATGCAATTCTTGAATTGGACTCAATTATACATATTATTCACTTTACTTTCTTTGATTTTCTTCAATACTTAACTAAGCTCACATGCATACTTACCATTCTAATGATTCACCGCTCAAAATCAATCAATTCAACATGTTGTAATAAAATGTGTGGTTGTAAAAGAACTCATAATAAAATGTTTCATGTAATTTGCAGATGAGACCGAGTATTAGTTTTCCATCTGACACTACTACAGCTACTAAAAACGAGTCATCCCAACGAGTTTTGTCGCAAATTTGGCACAAAAGTGGAAGTTGTCCAAAGGGAACCATTCCCATTCGCAGAATAACGAGGAAAGAATTATTGAGGGCTGCCTCCATCGAGCACTTTGGAAGGGAAGGCCCACGGTCTTCTTTTGTTGCAAACACAACAAATAACCAAAGTAGTCATTTTGTATACCGTAACAATGGCACAGAAGTCAATGTCTTTCCTTTACCCGACCACTCGGTAATTATAATTTGTAATGAGTCCAAATCTTCTGTCCCACTTTTCTTGCTTCACTCTATACTCCATCAATAAAAACTTGTCACGTGTTCACCTACTTAGTTAAATACTATAATTATTGACTTATTAATACTACCATTATTAATTAATAGTAATATTTAATTAATTAGGTAAACACGTGGCAAGTTTTTATTGGTGAAGTATAGAGTGGAGTAGGAAAAATGGGACAGAAGATTTGGACTCATTTGTAATAGTCTATATGTATAATTATATATATATGCGTTTTTTTTTTTTTTTTTTTTGAAGATGATGTTGGCTATATATGGGTGTTGTTAACGGGTGCTGTATAGCACCCGTTAATGTGATAAAATTTAAAATAAACTATTTACAGTTTTTTAGGGAAATGGGAAAAACTGATGTGTGTTAGTTTAAATGGAGTATTGAAAAAACCAAAGTATACATTTGTTAATTTCCAATACAGGTGGGATTTGTGATAGGTCATAAATGAACTACAATTGGTTCATTAACAGGTGCTGGCCAGCACCTGTTAACAAAGTCCTATATATATATATATATATATATATATATATATTTCTTTTTTCTTTTTTTGCCATAGACATCATATATAGTTTTGTGCACTAGCTTTGTGCTAATGCCCAATGGACATGAGCTCAACACAATTAGATTGCAAATTTTTTTTAATACATTTTGATTTGATATTATTTATTATCATAGATATTTATTTTATAATTTTAAGGTTAAAAAAATTTTAGCATTTCATAAATGAAATAGTTATACACAAAAAAAAGTTATTGAGTATTGTAATATTAACAAAGATTTACAGACTAAGAGTAATTTGAATTTGACTATTAATATGTGTGTGAGCAGATTTAAAGATGCATGCAAACTGTATGGACACGGTTTAACGGACCAAGCCTAAAGTTAATGGAATCCTGGCCTAATGAGCCCAATACAATAAATTTATAGAGAACGGGTCAAAGAACTAGGCCTTAATGAGTTGGACAACGATTAGTAGGGATTTAGAAGATGGTAATACAAGGAAAAAGAGAGTAGAACTAAATCAATTCCTTATCCAAGGAGGTTCCTCATATACAAATCAATCACAATTGAATGCTAGTACTATTTCCTTTCCCCTTCTTTCTTTTTTCTCTTTTTCCTCCATTTTATTTATTCTTGGAGGATTTTTTCACATTATATAGCCCCTGTGGGTCCATCTTGATCCTACACTTGTTGATCATCTGAACCCTCACTTAAGTACTCGTTACATCAGACACCCTCTTTGGTTTTCTGTGAGTTGCAGTAGCCAAGGCAGCTCTGTTTAGGGGTCTTCTCCAAATAAATACGGCCAGAAAAGTAGCTGCAGCGCATTTAATGCGGTGGATTTGCTTAGATACTTTTGGATTTCCTTCTTTCTTGTGAGTTTATGTGGTATGTTCCTATCGCCGAGGCTTCTATGAAGATGACCTTCACCGTTAGAATGCGTACTTGACCTGTATTTTTCATATTTGAGGATAAGTCCCTTCTTGGACCACTTTCCACTCATCTCATACCCATGAGGCTCTAGATTGGAATCCCCTATACCTATTTATCTCTCTTCAGGCTAATCAACATCCTTGGGTAAGGCCCAAGGCCCAATGTATGATTTTGGACTCTTATCTCCACAATAGCCCCTCAAAATTTCAATTTTTCCCTCCTATCTGAGGAGAAAAAGTGAGATTTTGATTTTAAGAGATAAGTCCATTTATTTCTTTGGCTCTCACGTGCGAACTTTCCGTTTTGCGTATCCCATGATTGCTACTGACGCTTCGGAGTTCCCGAGGTGTCATTAATTGCTCAAGGCGGCGCTATGTTCCCTACATCCAACGGTGAAGCACTGATCCAATGGCTGATATCTTCCATTGGGTTTTGAGTGGGATAACTCCCACTCGATTCCTCCCCTTATATAAAGTACCTGGAGAAGTTATCTCCTTCATATTAGTTTTTGTAAGTTTCTAATTCCTCAGACTTCTCTTTTTCTCTTCTGTCAATCTCTTCGATCTTCCAGTTTTTACTTCTTTACACATCAATTTCAATTGTTTCCCTCTAGCTCGTCCAAATGGGTAGGTTTGAGCATCTAATGGACTCCCTAACAAAAATAGAGATTTTTAAGGATAAATACCTGATCTCGCAAGGAGTAGCCCTGCAAAACTGTGAACCAGACCCGATAGATTTTGACAGGGAGGAAGGAAAGGTTGTCATTCCTGTGATAACTTTTATAGAAGGAGGAATGACGCTCCTAATGGGTAAAATAACCCGAGACTACCTCTTTAACCATAGACTATGCCCTCATCAGTGCGCATCCAATGTCTATAGAATTCTAGGTTGCGTTGATGCTCTAAACGAGCATCTGGGTCTGGGGCTCACCTGGCATGATGTGGTCCATATGTATGGTGCCACTCACAAGCCGACAGGGGGTATTACCTTAAGTCCAGATCGCCTATTGTTAGGCTTATCTCATGTCTTTCCAAATCTAATAAAGGCATGAAAGAAGACTACTTGATAGTTTCAGGAGCGTGACATGGGCGCGTTCACTGCCCTGTCCGAGAGGGAGAGCCAAGTAGGATACCTTAGAGTTAGGTTCCTTAGCAAGAGTTTTAGACTTTTTTTTTTAACCTTACCATGTCATCATTTCCCTTTCATTCTGTTTCCTTCTTAATGATGGATTTAACTTTCTAACTGTGTTTTGTTTCTCGGCTATATCCACAAACAAGAACCAAGTAGCTCCTCGGCTCAGCCTAACTAACATTGCGGCCCTCAATTATTTACTTAGGTCAGAAATTTTTGTGAACGAGGATGGACAGCTGCGAGCCGTCCACCAGATTCTAGGTTTCGAGCCCATTTCGAAGGTGTTCTAAGAGATCGACCACAGCATTAGAGCTGGTGATCCTCGGATAAATTGGATTGACGTATCAAGACCGGATTTTCTTGCCCGAGAAGACCTTCCTCCGACTGTACTACCACTCTGGCAGAACATTTCGCCGCTCGCGATACCGCTACAACACGTTCCTCTAGAAGTACCCACGGTCGCAGAAGAAGAGCTCGCATCCTCGCGTTTATCCTTGGACGAAGAGATAGACAAATTTCATTTCAAAGAAGAGGGGAGCCCCGGGCCAGTGACGGTTCAAGTCTTGGATGCCGAGGGCGAGACCGATAGGCACTTGGGCGTGCACGCTCCCGCTATTGTGATTACCTGCCTCGACAGCACTTCCGAGGAAGAAATGGTATCGAACCAGAGGGGTAAGGGCTTGAGAGAGCTCCTGGCCGCAAGGAATAAAGGGACAACTTCAAAGGAAGCTTCTAAGTCCAAGATTCCTCCCTTTTTTCCCCCACCTCCTCCACCTCCCACTGACCTTGGACTGAAGGCCATTCTAGATCTAAAAAAAAAAAGAGGCCAGTTCAAGATCTTGAAGAGAGGGAGGTGGGTCCTCAAAAGGGGACTAAGCAGCAGAAAGTGCCTAAGGAGCCTCGGGATAAAAGGTCCACTTCTGTGGACAGTAGGGAAGAACAAAATAGGGCCAAGGTGCGCCTTTCGCCACATACTTGGTCTCCTCGGCTAGAGGTGGATGGGGCGGCCATATCTTGGGACACCTCGGTCTGTGATTTTTGAAAAGGCCAAGTTGCCCATATGCTGAGGCCTTGGAGCAGCCACTCCTCCTGCTCAAGGATATGGACGCTGTGAGCAAGCTGAAGCAACAAGATCTTTTTCTGTTCCTAAAAAGGGACCTCGCCATGGTGAGTTCAAAATTGCATATCTTTTAGCTGAGGCCTTGGAGCAGCCACTCCTCTTGCTCAAGGATATAGACGCTGTGAGGAAGCTGAAGCAACAAGATCTTTTTCTGTCCCTAAAAAGGGACCTAGCCATGGTGAGTTCAAAATTGCACATCTTTTATTTGTTTGATTGCTAATGATTTTCCCCTCTCTCTCTCTCTCTCTCTCTCTCTCTCTCTCTCCCTCTCTCTCTCTCTTTCTTACGGGGTCATGTTATTTTTGCACAGATCACCCAGGAGGTCTTTGTGGCCGAGGAGTGGGTGAAGGAGGCTCGGAGTGATGCCAAAAACGAGGTTTACCTCTATCTTGAAGCCGAGAAAGCTTTGGGGGCTGCAAAGGCAAAGAATAAAGAGCTCCTCTCCAAGCTGATTGTCGAAAAGAGAGAGAAGAAGAATGCTCAGGCGGGACTGAAGAACGCCGAGACTCAAGCTGAGGATCAACGCAAATTGCTCTACCAAACTGAGTTAGAGTTAGCCACCTTGAGGCAATTTGTGCTGGATCTGAAAGCGCAGCTGCAGAAGGCTAAGGAGGCGGCTCAGCTGGCTAAGGAGGCGGCTCAGCTGGCTAAGGAGGCAGTCGAGGCAGAGAAACAAGCGTCCTATCTGCTCGGAGTAGAAGAAACGCAGGCTAGACTAACTGAGGAACTAGCCAAGGCTTGTAAGGATTACTACAACGTGACGTGGGATGAGGCCCTTAACGTTGCCCGTGTCCTTACAGACTCGGCTTGAAGGCAACTTAAGAGTGTCTATTATCACTCGGACATCTACATACTCCCAAGTGCCACCTCCTCAGAAGCTCATGGTGCTGTCAAGGCTAAGAAAGCTGAGGCCACGACTACGGATATAGACCTTAAGGCCAAGGATGTTATGGCTAAGGCAAAAGAAGCAGAGGCCAAGACCACGGAAGATGATCCTAAGGCCAAGGAAGCTCCAACTTCTCAGCCGAGCCAGAAAGAAAACCCTCCTGCTCCAGAGGCCAAGGCTTAGCATTTAGGATTTTTCTGTAGTAGTTCTTTTTGTTACTTTGTTTCCTGCTTTTGCTTTTGTAATGATCATATGCTATTGCATACAATGTAGTTTATGTTTTACGTAATGAAATTATTTCCCTTTCTATCTCTTGCACGTTTTTTTGTTGTGCTTCAAGCTTTACTACTTTGAATGACCTCAGATAGCTGCTACTGTGTCTTGAATAAGAACTAACGATAACATACTGCTAACAAAATAAGCCACTTTTAGCAAGTACCTATAGTAGGGGGGTCTACCGTGTAACTGCATTGTGGATTGAACCCTCTGCAACGGAAATGGAACAAAATAGAAATTCATAGTACACTTTGTAAAAAGAAAGGACCTAGACTTATTCAAAGTCTCCCATCTGAGGGGTTTAGCATGATTCAATGCCTGATGTGACGTTAAATGGAAAACCAGTATCATAATGTTAAGTATCATAAGGCATATGACCCAAGTGTCCGAGTATGATCAAGGTTTTACTTATCATTTGAAAAGGATGAGTAGATATCTCATTGTTGGTTTCCCCAAAGCATGTGGTCCAAAGGGCTAGGCATGTCTGAGGTTTTGTTTAAACCCTTTAGATTGACATCTTAGAGTGTTAATTTCCCCAAAGCACGTGGTCCGAGGACACAGGCATGACTAAGGTTTTATTTAAACCATTTAGATTGACGTCTTAAAGTGTTAATTTCGCCGAAGTACGTGGTCCGAGGACACAGTCATGACTAAGATTCTGTTTAAACCCTTTAGATTAACGTCTTAGAGTGTTAATTTCCCCAAAGCACGTGGTTCGAGGACACAGGCATGACTAAGATTTTGTTTAAACCCTTTAGGTTGACGTCTTAGAGTGTTAATTTTCCCAAAACACGTGGTCTGAGGACACAGGCATGACTAAGGTTTTGGTTAAACCCTTTAGGTTGACGTCTTAGAGTGTTAATTTCCCAAAAACACGTGGTTCGCGGACACAGGCATGACTAAGGTTCTGTTTAATCCCTTTAGATTGACGTCTTAGAGTGTTAATTTCCCCAAAGCACGTGGTCCGAAGACATAGGCATAACTAAGGTTCTATTTAAACCCTTTAGATTGACGTCTTAGAGTATTAATTTCCCCAAAACACGTGGTTCGAGGACACAGGTATGACTAAGGTTCTGTTTAAACCCTTTAAATTGACGTCTCAGAGCATAGCACGATGTATTCAAATAATAAATAAACATATGGCAAAGGAAACTTTCATTAATAATAATATCTTTTCAGGTTGTTTACATTCCAAGGGCGTGACATCATTTTTTCATCTAAATCTTCCAGATAGAAAGCACCTATTCTTGCTACTGAAGTGATGCGATACGGTCCTTCCCAATTTGGTCCCAGCTTTCCCCATTCTGGATTCTTAGCGGTGTGCACAACTTTTCTTAATACCAAGTCTCTTGTTACTAGTGGTCTTAGCTTTACATTGGCATCATAGCCTTGCTTGAGCTTGTGTTGGTAATCTGCCAGCTAGATCATTGCCTTTTCTCTGATCTCTTCAATCAAGTCTAAGTTTTTTTCCAGTAATCTGTCGTTACTGCTTGGATCAAAAGAAGTCGTACTTAGCGTTAGGAAGCTAGTTTTTAGGGGTATGACAGCTTCGGCTCCATAGGTCATTGAAAAGGGGGTCTCCTTTGTTGATCTTTGAGGCGTGGTTCGGTACGTCTAGAGGACATGTGACAGCTCTTCCACCCATTTTCCCTTTGTTTTGTTTAGCCTTTTCTTGAGTCCGTTCACTATTACCTTGTTAACTGCCTCGGCCTGTCCGTTCCCTTAAGGATAGGATGGGGTGGAGTATCGATTGGTAATTCCCAGTTCGCAGCAGTATTGCCTGAAGGTTTTGCTATCGAACTGGAGGCCGTAGTCTGAGATAAGGGTATGAGGAACCCCAAACCGAGTCACGATGTTCCTCCAGACAAACTTCTTCACATCTACATCCATGATATTCGCTAATGGCTCAGCTTCAACCCACTTGGTGAAGTAGTCTGTGCTGACTAGCAGGTATCTCCTATTTCCTGCCGCCTTGGGGAAAGGATCAAAAATGTCCATGCCCCATTGAGTAAATGGCCAAGGGTTGGTTAGAGGATTTAGGACTCCTCCCGGTTGGTGTATGTTTGGTGCGAACCTTTGACACTAGTCACACTTTCTCACATATTCCTATGCCTCATTTTACATGTTAGGCCACCAATAGTCTTGAGTGATGGCTCTGTGTGACAAAAATCTTCCACTAATATGGCTTCCACAAATCCCTTCATGTAGCTCCTCCAAAAGCAATTCTGTCACTTCTGGGTGTATGCATAGCAGGTATGACCCGGAATAGGATCGTTTGTACAATTTTTGGTCCTCGGACAGCCAAAACCGAGAAGCCTTTCTTCGTACCTTGTCAGCCTCTGATTTTTCCTCGGGCAAGATATCATCCTTCAAGAATGATACCATAGGGTTCATCCAGTTAGGCCCCATTCTAACCTGGTGAACCTGGACCACCTCTTTCCTCGCCTCCGTGGGCTTGTATAAGTCCTCTACGAGGATGACACGAGGCAAGCTCTGTGCCGAGGAGGTTGCAAATGTGGCTAAGGAGTCTGTATGCATGTTTTTGCTTCTAGGGATATGCGATAGACTAAAAGAATAGAAATGTGACTATAGGCGTTTAACTTGGCTTAAATACTCTTGCATTCTTTCGTCTCTTGCCTCTAATTCCCTAGTCACTTAGCTGATAACTAGTCTTGAGTCCAAGAATATGTTTATTGTCTTTCCACAAGTTTGTGAACCATGGACATCCCCTCCAGTAGGGCCTCATACTCAGCCTCATTATTCATGGCCGAGAAGCCTAGTCTCAGTGCCTTTTCGATGGTAATCTTTTTAGGAGAAACCAGAACTAGCCCTACTCCGGAGCCCCTTTGGTTCGCTACCCCATCAACATGTACTTTCCAGCATGCAAGTCCTTGCAGAGAGATTGTGCCAACTGATTTTTCATCCATGTCTAAGGTCTCGACTACTTCTTCTAACGAAGGTTCTACGAATTCAGCCACTAAATCTGCGAGGACCTGGCCCTTAACGGAGGTACGAGGCATGTACTTGATGTCAAAAGCCCCCAGAATTATACCCCACTTGGCAATTCTCCCCGTATAATTAGCACTCCAAAGTATAAATCTGAGCGGAAGCTGGGTTAGAACAATAATTGTGTGTGCTTGGAAGTAATGGGGAAGCTTTCGTGTAGCATGGACTACCGCTAAGATGGCCTTCTCTAGTGGTAAATAACGGACTTCGGCTTCGTGCAATGATTTGCTTACGTAATAAACTAGTCGTTGTACACCACTGTCTACTCGTATTAGCACTAGGCTTATTGTTTGCGGGGTTACAATGATATAAGCGAATAAGACTTCATCGACCTCAGGACTTGACATGATCGGTGGCCTAGATAGATATTCTTTAAGTCGTTGGAAGGCCAGAGCGCACTCTTTGGTTCACTCAAATCCCTTCCACTTGTTCATCAACAGTCTGCACCTATCCGCCGATCGAGATATAAAACGGTTCAAGGTAGCAATCATTTCGTTGAGCTTTTGGACCTTTTTGGGATTTTGAGGCGGTTATAGATTGTTGACAGCTCTGATCTGATCGGGACTGACCTCAATTCCCCTGTGGGTTACCATATAACCCAAGAATTTACCTGATCCTACTCCAAATGAACACTTAGAAGCATTGAGGAGCAACTTATGTTTCCTCAGAATTTCAAAGATATCCTCGAGGTCTCCCACGTGTTCAGATACCACCTTACTCTTCACCGCCATATCATTTATATAGGCTACGATGTTCTTACCCAACCGTAGTTCAAACATTTTGGTCATCATCCTCTGATAGATAGAACCTGCGTTCTTTAAACCAAAAGGCATCACCTTGTAGTGGTAGTTTTCAATGGGAGTGACAAAAGCTATCTTTTCCTGATCTTCTAAGGCTAATGGTATTTGATGATACCCTTGAAAGGGTCTAAGAAGCTCATCCGAGGATGGCCCTTGGTTGTATCTACCAACTAGTCTATTCGAGGCATAGGGAAAAGATCTTTTGGGCAGGCTTTATTCAGATCCGTGAAGTCTACAAATACTCGCCACTTTCTGCTCTTCTTTTTTACCACGACAGTATTGGCCAACCACTCAAGGTAAAACACCTCCTTGATAGCCCCTGCTCGTTTGAGCTTTATCACCTCGTCCTTAACAGCGTCAGTGTGCTCTTTGGATGGGCTCCGAGGTGGTTGCTTTTTAGGAGTAATGGATGGGTTAACATTTAGATGGTAACAAATGAAGTTCGGATCAACCCCTGGGGCCTCGTAAGTGTCCCACGCAAATACGTCTAGATTTTTTTTGAGAAACCCGATTAACTCCTCCTTCTCCTGAAAAGGTAGCTGAGAACCGATTTGGAAGAACCTTTCTAGGTCATCACCAATAACCACATTCTCTAAATCTTCACATCTTGCCTCTTTGGCAGGCATATTAACAGGTGATACCGGGTTTTTTGATTGCTTTTCGGTGGAGGCCGTGGACTCCGCTTCAGGTCGGTGCGAGATGGTTGCCACCAGAAACTGTCTCGCCGTGGACTAACACCCAAGGATTTCCATGACCTGGCCCCCGGACGAAAATTTCACCTTCTAGTGCAAAGTGGAGGCAACGCCTCCTAATGTATGAAGCTAGGGCCTGGCAACGATGGCCGTGTAGGGGGAGTAAGTATCCATTATGATGAAATCCACCTCCACCACCGCCGGGCCGGTCTATACAGGTAGTCTAATCTGGCCTTTTGGAATGACAATCTTCCCATTAAAACTCACCAAGGGGGAGTTGTAGGGCGTTAAGTCCTCGGGCCTCAGATTCAGCCCCTTGTAAAGATCAGGATACATAATCTCAGCACCGCTACCATCATCCACCATTACCCTTTTCACATCGTACTCTCTGATTCTAAGTGTGATTACCAAGGCGTTGTCATAAGGCTGTACGGTTCCGATCTTGTCCTCCTCCGAAAAACTCAACACCGGCAGTGCATCCACCTTAGCCCTTTTTGGCTTTAAATTATCGTCCTCGGCCAACAGCTGAGCCACAAACATCACCCTAGAGGGGAAGGAATAGGTCCTTCTCGGAGTAGCAAAAATGACATTTATCGTGCCTATAGGAGGTCTTAAGGGCGCATCTCTCCGAGGCTTCAGATTCGTCTGGCCTTGTTGACCACTGGGATGATGCAAGAGGTGCTTTAATTTTCCTTCTCGGATTAGCTGGTCCAAGTGATTCCACAAGTTCCTGCAGTCCTCTGTGGTGTGCCCCGGTTATTGGTGGTATTGGCAATATAGGTTCTGATTATACCCTATAGGGTCTCCTGTCATCTTATTTGGCCACTTGAAGAATGGCTCATTCTTAATTTTCTCCAGAACTTGGCGTACTAGCTCTCAGAACACAGCATTAACTGCCTGCGCATTGGCAGATCCGGGCTGCCCTACTAAGTATCCCCTCGATCGGTAATTGTTGTATCGGTCAAACCTGAAATCCCTCGGCTCTTGAGAGATAACCTTAGCCTTTCCCTTCCCCTGTAGCTGGTCCTCCTTAACCCTTTTGTACTTATCAATCCGGTCCATGAGTTGGCGTACATTGGTGACGGGCTTACCAGTCAGAGATTTCCTCAAGCCATGCTCGGCTGGAAGACCAACTTTAAAAGTACTGATAGCCACGTCATCGAAGTCTCTGTCTATCTCATTGAACATTTCTCAGTATCTGTCCGAGTACATTTTTAGGGTTTCCCCCTCCCGCATGGATAAGGATAGCAATGAGTCTAAAGGTCGTGGAACCCTACTACACATGATAAAACGAGAGCCAAATCCTCGGGTGAGCTCGTTAAAGGAATTTATGGATTTAGCCCTCAAGCTATCAAACTATCTCATTGCCACGGGTCCTAAGCTAGATGGGAAAATCTTGCACATTAGGGCTTCATCCTTGGAATGAACGGCCATCCGCTGATTGAAGTGGCTCACATGCTCTACAGGGTCCGTTCGACCATTATAAATGGTGAATGTGGGTTGATGGAATCGCCGAGGAAGTTTTGCCCTTTCAATCCTGTGCGTGAAAGGAGATCTGGAGATCTGTTTTAATGCTTTGCTCATGGCATCATTTCCTAGGCCTTTGCGAGGCGGGCTTTTACGCTTACGTCTATGATAATGCTCCTCATTGTGGGTGAGAGGTTTGCTCGGTAGAGTTCTTGACCTTGGCCTGTAATCCACATCTTCTTCGTCCTTAGAGGAATTGTCAGAGCTAGAAGGAGTTTGCTTCCGTTGTGCACAACATAGCTTCTTCTTTAGATTGTCAATCTCCAACTGCATTGCTTTTTCATTATTTTGCCCGCGAGAAACATAAGTTCTTACTTGAGAGTGGCTTCTACTTGTATGCGTAGTGTGCACACTCCCCTCACGATCCCTTTCACGCTCGAGATTAAGAAAATCGCCTTGTCGTTGAGAGCCCACAAACTCTGCCTGGTGTGGACCCGATCCTACCATTGTTGGTCTTTGTACTCACTATGACACAAGTTCTCCCCACAAACGACGCCAATTATATGGACACGGTTTAATGGACCAAGCCTAAAGTGTATGGAATCCTGACTCAATGAGCCCAATACAATAAATTTATAGAAAGCGGGTCAAAGAACTAGGCCTTAATGAGTTGGACAACGATTAGTAGGGATTCAGAAGATGGTAATACAAGGACAAAGAGAGTAGAACTAAATCAATTCCTTATCCGAGGAGGTTCTTCTTATACAAATCAATCACAACTGAATGCTAGTACTATTTCCTTTCCTCTTCTTTCTTTTTTCTCTTTTTCCTCCCTTTTTTATTTATTTTATTCCTAGAGGATTTTTGCACATTATATAGCCCATGTGGGTCCATCTTGATCCTACATTTGTTGATTATTTAAGTCCTCACTTGAGTACCCATCACATTAGACACCCTCTTTGGTTTTCTGTGAGTTCAGTAGCCAAGGCAGTCCTGTTTAGGGGTCTTCTCCACATAAATACGGCAAGAAAAGTAGCTGCAGCGCATTTAATGCGGTGGATTTCCTTAGATACTTTTGGATTTCCTTCTTTCTTGTGAGTTTATGTGGCACGGTCCTATTGCCGAGGCTTCTATGAAGATGACCTTTACCGTTGGAATGCGTACTTGACCTGTATTTTTCATATCCAAGGATAAGTCCCTCCTCGAACCACATTCCACTCATCTCATACCCATAAACCTCTAAATTGGAATCCCCCATACCTATTTATCTCTCTTCGAACCAATCAACGTTCTCGGATAAGGCTCAAGGCCCAATGTATGATTTTGGGCCCTTATCTGCACACAAACACATCACATGGATGATTTTGAATTTTTGAAAAGGTTTTCAATGGAAGATATTATCTCGGGAAAATATGTATTATTTTGTAAAGGTATCTTCCCGATTGCCTAAAAAGATTTTGTCACAGTATCTATTCTAATGCTGCCATAAAAAAAAATGGAAAAAGAAAGTATTCGACATGCAAGTTTGTTCCAAAATATTTATAATTTTTTTTAATAATTGAAATCTTGCAATTAGTTAATAAAAATTTTCAGTGAAGAAAGCATCCAACATGCAAGTTTGTTCCAAAAGATTTCATGTTTTTTTTTTTTTTTAATTACAATTTTTTTATTTATTTTAAATAATTGAAATCTTGCAATTAGTTAATAAATATGTTCATGTTGAAATTTGTCATTTTTTAAAATATGCTGATTTTTTTTTTTTTTTTTGGTGATGCTTGTGAACCAGACTTCATATCTTATTACATTGGGATATAGTTATGTTGGTGCTAGAGGAAATATAAATATCTGGAATCCAAGAGTTCAATCGCCCGATGAATACACTACTGCTCAAATTTGGCTTAAAAGTGGCCCTGGAGATAGTTTTGAAAGTATTGAAGCAGGCTGGATGGTTGGTTCATTAAACAAAACATTGACCCCATTTTCTAGAACATATTTAATGCACATGGTATTAGTCACATTATTTTAACCTCAAAATTTGGTAATATTGTTTTCTCTTTTTCTAGGTCAACCCAAAGTTATTCAGTGATACACAACCTCGAATATTTATACGATGGACTGTAAGTACATTTTTGCTAAGCCAAATAGGGGAAATTGCAATCTCAATTATATTTTTGACACTTTATGTGTGAGTTTTCACAAAGATTCAAATCCCCCTCCCCAGTTATAACTATCAAATTTATCCAAAAAGCAATTGTGAGTTTACACTAACAATCTTAGTTTTCCTCTGGAAATAAATATTAATTAGTTAACAATATATTTTAATTTATTCTTTTTTACTTTTTTGCTTAGCTGGATTCGTATCAGAAGACAGGTTGCATTAACCTCATTTGCTCTGGATTTGTACAAACTAGCCAAGGGATCGGATTAGGTTCAGCTATTCAACCTACATCACAAAGATGGGGAAACCAATATGAGGTCGACATCCAAATTAACATGGTAAAATATATGAATGAATCTCTCTCTCTCTAAACTTTATATATATATATATATATGTATGTATGTATGTATGTATGTATGTATATTTAGAAGAATAGTTCAATAGATATGGTCAAATAAAGGCAAGAGTTTTATATTTTAAATGACACTTTCTGGTATTTCAGTATTTCCAACAAAGAACCTACCCGACCTATTGAATTATCAAAAAGGAAAAAAAAAAAAAAAAGATTTTATCACATAAATGAAAGGGAATTATAAAAAAGATTTGTGCTCGATTTGTGTGCACAATTCTTATACATAGATATACCATTTTTCCCTTTTCTCTTTGAGTAAATAATGATATGTAATGGTTTGTTTAAAATCCAATGTTTTTGTTTTAGGATCCAAATCAGAGAAGATGGTGGCTAGAATTTGGAGACGATGTGATAGGGTATTGGCCCTTCGAAATCCTAACATATATGCAACAGAAAGCCGTATTAGTTCAATGGGGAGGGGATGTTTATAGCAAAAACGTGAAGGGAGTGAAACCCCACACTACAACAGCCATGGGGAGTGGAGATCATGCATCTGCTTTGTTGGGAGCAGCTTGTTACATTAATAAGCTTAGAATCTTGGATTATTCTCTCCAGTTGAAGTACCCTGAATGGGTACATACTGATTCCGAGGAACCATATTGCTACAGCTCTCTTAATTACCAAAAGAGTCTTGCATTTGAGCCTACGTTATTCTTTGGAGGTCCTGGTCGAAGTCGTTATTGTCCATGAGAGCAACAAGATACATATGTTGATGCCAACATTTTCTAGCAATAACACATCAATAACTTAGCTGATGCCCTATATGTGTGTGTTTGTTTCTCAAAAAAAAAAAAAAAAAAAAAAGAACGGGAATAATTGTCCCATATTGCTTAAGAAAGTGTGTTGCGTGTAGTATAACTTGTCTCATCCTTCCTTAAGAGTGTGTTGCGTGTACTATAACTTGTCTTATCCTCCCTTAAAAGTTATCATGACTTTTGAATGGAGTTGTGGTGTGCTTTTGTGTTAAAACTCATTTCTCTCTCCTCTATGTGTGTTTGTTTCTCAAAAAAATAAAAAAAAATAAAACTTAGCTGATGCCTTCCCCACAAAAGGTGTGGATAATTATATCCCCAATTGTGTAATTGTGTGGCATTAAGCAATTTTTGGCATTTCATCTTAGCATTTGAGATAAAAGGGGTAAGTTTCAAATTAGTTTCCAATCTTTTCGCTGTGTGTTAATTTGGTTCCAAACGTTTTAAATGTATTATTTTAGTCCCTAATTTTTTTGATATTGTGTCAAATTGATCCTTGCAATTAAGTGATAGATAGAAAATATTGATGTGGTTAACAGTTAATATAAAAAATAATTTTTTTTGCCAACTCAAATGTCCTTGTTCAAAAGAGAGTTTGTGTATGTTTCAATTAGCTAAACTAATTAATAAAGTTTATTTTAATCGAATAAGAGATCTAAGGTTTGAACTCCACCTACATCCAAAAAACGATTAATGTTTTAATTTGATAATAGAAACATTTATTATGAAGCAGAGATTATATGTTGAAATTTTATTGTATTTAAAAAAAAAAAAAGATTTTGCTATCGAGTTTCTTATCAATTGTGTTTGTGATACAACAAATATTGAATTGTACAAATAACAGTTAAGGAGAATTCCAAATTTTGTGTACTCTGCCTTTTTTTTTTTTAGAAGATGCCGGAAATAACTTAATATTAATAGATAAATAGATTATGAAAAGACACAAATGAAAATGCATTATCGAAAAGTTACCACTGAAGAGTCACAAGACTTAACCTTCAAAACATTATCAAAACGAATGCGCATCCTCTGTCCTAGTCCCTACTCCACCACTCAACAGATGACATACGCGTCTACTTAGGGTATGTTTGGTACATTAAATGTAAATTATATTAAGAATAGTAATATTTATTGCTAAGAATAGAAGATATTGTAATAGAATAACTATTACTATCCATAAGTTTGATTGTTACATATGGATATGGAAAGTTTGTAAAATATGATGTATAAAAAAACAGAAAATTATTGTGTAATCTCGGAGTATCATAAATGCGTACTCTCTCCTCTCACATAAATAATGGTCTCACTAATTAAATTCATGATGAGACTCACCATTCATGTGAGATGGGGGACTACGCATTTATGGTACTCCGGGAGTACCTAATAATTTTCCTAAGAAAATTTATATTCTTGGGAATATATTAATTTTAAAAATTATTATATGCACCAAGGAATAACAAACAATTACATCCATTTTAAAAATGAATAGTTATTCTTCAATTTAAAGAATAGTAATTTCAATATAATAACTAATCTATGTAATAAATATGCAACCAAATGACTGAATTGCTATTACACATGAATAACTATTCCATTATAGGAGCTATTACAACACACCAAACGTATCCTTATTGTTTTCTACTCTTAACATGCTAACGTCTTTGAGTAGGATTAGTTTCTGTTAGTTAGCCAACTAGGAGTAAGTCTAGTGCCATAAAAATTTCCACTACTTTAGCCACAACTTGCTTGTGTGGCATGTTGTAAGTAGTGCAAATAAAATAGCGGTACATGTGAATTTATGATTCTACAACTCCCACGTTCAGATACAAGACTTAGGGTGAGTTTGGTTCAGTTTTTTAAAACTGAGCTTTTTGAAAAAGTGAAGTTTTCAAAAAGTGCAGTATAAAAAAGTGCTTTTTCAAAAAGCTGAGTGTTTGGTAAAAGCTGTTAAAAAGTGTTTTTCGAAAAAGCTGAGTGTTTGACTAGCACTTATAAAAGTGACAGTTTGAAGGATAAATTACCAAAAAGGATAATGTATATATAAGGAAGTTTATTTCATACTTAAATCAATTACTTCATAATACTTAAATAAATTTTTCTCTTTTTAAAAAAATTATTTTTTTCTCATCAATATTAGCTAATAATAACCTACCACTTAAGATTTATTATGAAAGTATTATGAAAATATTGTGATAATTGATACTGATTTTAATTTGAACGTACTATTGCAATTATTTTTTTCTTTTTCTAAAAAAATTATTTTTTTCTCGCCAATATTAGCTAATAATAACCTACCACTTAAGATTTATTGTTAAAGTATTGTAAAAATATTGTTGTAAGGACACAGATTTGAACCCTTCGCCCAAACGATGAATGGACCAGTCCAAAAGGCCCAAAATAATAAATTTGTAGAGAGTAGGTTGAGAAAACTTGGATAGGACGAGTTTGACAATGGACAAGATGGGTTCAGATGATAAGAAAAAGAAAACAGACAAGTTCAACTTCTAAAATTGTCCTCAGAAAATGTCCGAGGAAATTAGTTCTTATATATATTCTTCCAAGTTCAATTACACATTTGGTTTTTAGTGGCTACAATGCTTCTCTCTTAATTTCTCGATCCTCCATCTTTTGGGTATCTCCCTGCATTATACTATTCTTTCTTCTCCTCGTTGCCTTTCACGTGCAAATTAGGTGGTTGGTGTTGATACTTGTCCCATTGCCCTTTTCCAGAAGCCTTTGTATAGTAGCTGTAAGGCTGAAAAGCACTGCTCAGATATCACCTCCACATTAATGCGGCCAGAGAGTTAGTTACAGAGCATTCAATGCGGTGGTAGGAGTTTTCTCCTTTGATATTTTAGGATCCTCCCTTATTGTACGTTTCTGCAATACTTATTTGTTCCGACAGAACTTTCTGGGGTGTTCTCCTGTATGGCAGACTGCCAAAAAGTACCTCGGCTTTGGTTATCCGAGGTGATATCCATCCTCGACACTACCTCTTTAGTCACTGCGTTCAATACTAACTTCTTTATCTACCAACGCAGACTTCCTTAGTAGAGTTTACTTATTCTCGAATAAATCTTAGTCCTTGGCTTAGACTTTAGGCCCAACATGTTCATGGGTAAGGAATTCTTGGCTCAACACTCCTACAATAGCCCCTCGAGATACTTCTTTCTAGGTCCTCGGGAAAAAAGGAGGATTTCGATATCTCCAAAGCTGCTCTTATCTTATCGCATCATACCTCCGTCTGTAAAGACTCTTTTTTAGCTATTCAAGGCATGCCCTTGATGCTTCGGTGTTCGAGGTGCATCTCCATTAAATTTTTGCGACTCACTGTCTCTCACGTTCTACGGTGTGATGAGAGATCAATGACTGAGGATTTATGGGGTACCGAACGGGATTTTTCCTGCTTCTAATTCTTTTCTTTGGTATAAATACTTTTCAAATCGATTAGTTACCCTATCTTTTGCATTCACTTCGTTTCAGAGCACATACAGTGAACCTACTAAACTGTAACCTCTCAAAGTCAAATAGCCTGTCCGAGGTCATTTCCCTCTTTTTTTTCTGTAAGTTTTTTCGAACCTTATACTTTATCTTTTCTTTTTCGTACATTTTTCTTTTCTTTGTGCTCTTCTTCTCTATTCGTTCTCGGCCCGACTTCCTTTCTTCAACATTTGTAGCTCTCACCAATCCTTTCTTAAAAATGGGTAAATTTAAGAACCTGATGGACTCTGAGGAGGCCATAGAGAGCTTTAAAGCTCAGTACAGGATTCCCTCTAGGGTGTCCATTAGGTATTGTAAAGAGGGTGAGTGGCACAAAAAAAGGCAGGAAGGAGAAGTAGTGATCCCGATGATTGCCTTAATAGAGGGTGGAATGAAAATTCCCATGGGTGCTGTTACTAGGGACTATCTTAGAGCCCATAGGTTATCTGCTACTCAATGTGCCCCAAATATGTTTAGAATATTAGGGAGCGTAGACGCCCTAAATGAAAAGATGGGCCTAGGTTTGACACACCACGATGTCAATTGGGTAAATAACCTACACCACTTAAAGGGGCAGGGGTACTATTTGAAATCAAGGTACCCCGAGGTGCGTCATAAAGGTCAAGGATCCCCACCTTCCTCAAATCAGTGTAGTTGTTCCTGGGTTTCTTCTACCCGAAGGCGCCCCTATTCCAGAAGGCATTCTATTAACCCAACCCATCCCAGGACACGCTTTCACCATCAATCTAATACCAGAGGGCGTTCTTAAGGTGGAAGCTTCCTCCTCCCGTCCTTCAATCAAGGAGGTAGAGAAAGAAAAAGAAGAAGTAGTCGAGTGTCCGACTCCAAAGACGACTTCGATATATTTGACCAATTTGAATCCTCAGCCAGAGAAAACTAGACGCCAAAGGATTCCCCTAGTCCAGACTCCATGGGTTTAAAAAGGGAACCAAGGATTGGCTTGCTGGAAGTCATGGAGACCGCCTTTGGAAGTAAGGTACCAGAAAAAGAAAAAAGTGTCCAACCTAAACTTCCTCCACCCCCTCCCAGTCAGTCCACCGGAGGTGATCCCAATGACCTAAAGAGGAAGAGGGATCAACTAGGTCAAGTTGTAGAGGAAAGAGGCAAAGGTTCTTTTCCCAAAGATGTCGAGCCCTAAAAGGGGACCAAACAGGCCAAGGTGACCCAAAACATATTGGATAAAAGAATCAGGTCCCAGGTTGGCCCTCTTGCATGGGCTCCCACCTTCGTAGCCCCATTGCCTGCAGACTCATCAATCAGGAATTTCCAGGATGGGAAGGCCGGCTACGTGGCCAACGTAGTGGAGCAAGCTCTACTGCTTCTTGAGGACATGTCGGACTGGCAGTTAATGAGGAAGCAAAAGGTCTTCCTCAGCTTGAAAAGAGACCTCGCACTGGTAAATTTTTCCGTTCATTATTTACTTGTCTTATTTGTTTTTACATGCCTTACTTCATTATCTGTTCCATTAGTACTCTAGCTTATTTTATTAATATCCGTTCTCAATTTTTTTTTTTATAAAAGGCTGTCCAAGCTGCTCACAGGGCTGAAGAAATTGTGGTCAGCTCCCATCGGCTTGCTAAGGACGAGGAGAGTAGGCGAGTCATTGCGGTGAAAGCTTTCGAGGTGGCAGAGAAGAAGTCCCAAGACCTTGCCACCAAGTTAACTGAGGCTGAACGAGATAAGAAGAGCGCCGAGGCTGCCTTAGACGTGGTGGAGAGACAAGCTGAAACGCAACGAAAATAGTTCCTCCATGCCGAGGACAATCTTGCTACCGTCAGAGGTCAAATCAAGACCCAGGCCAAGAAACTAGAGGAGGCTGAGAAGGCCAAAGAGCAGGCTGAGCAAGAGGGCAACGATATAGGCATAGTGGAGACTGAAGAAGCTTTAAGAACAGAGGTCTCGGAGGTTTGCAGATTCTACTGCCTCCAAGTGTGGAACGAGGCCCTCGACCGAGCTAGTGTTGAGGCCTCCTCTGCACTTAAAAGTGCAGAGAATGTGTACTACCTCCCAGCCATCTATGCCTCAGGCTCTTCAAGCTCTAAGGCTAACTTGGCCTCTAAGGAGGTAGATGGAGGCAAGGGTAGTCCAAGCAAAGCTCTTCCTCCGGCCGACGTCTCCTCCACGGTAGCAGAGCTAACCGAGGACGTTGAGAAGGTGGACGATGATCCTAAGGAGCCTGTCAAGGACACCCTTAAAGAGCCTATGAAGGAAAAGGGGGTCCCTCAAAATATGGAAGTCGTGTTGGCCTCCTTGCCCTTGCCTCCCAAAGAAGATCCCAAATGCAAGGGTCCCTTCTCCACCACAGCGGACTCTACTCAGCCTTCCAAGAATCCAAAAGACAACAAACTTGTGATAAAAATGAAGTAATAGCTTTTTCTTTTTTTAAGTTATCATTTTTAAACAAACCTTCCTACTTTTGTACTTAATTTGCCTCACTTTGAGGCTTTAGTTAATGAAAACTATGTATGGTTTCCTTTTCTTTCATGGTTCTTGTACTTGTTAGTACAATGTTTATTTTTACTTGAAATTTACTCATTTGGTATGGTTAACAGCAAAGAAAATTATATTTACAAAGTGTATCATCTCGGCAAAGCATAGATTAAACTTTAAAAACCTGTATGAACTAATGTGATATGCATGCAAGTTTAGAAATTATTTTTTCCCTTACTTACCAGTAAATCATAAGAACTTAAAAAGATAGTCAGTCCTTAAACAGATGTAAATATGTTTATAAATGCCTTAAGTGATGCTGAAGAGCATCCACTTAAGCATCCATTTTAGAATAACGAAATACTATTGACATTCAAGCAATTAGTAAGAAGTTGACAATCCGTAGAGTCAGATATGACCGAGATGCTGTTTAATAATTAGAACGATAATAGAAAAATATCAATTTCCCCAAGATATGTGGTCTAAAGAACCAGGCATGACCAAGGGTCCGTTTGACACTTAAATGAATATCATGCAGTATTAATTTTCCTAAAGCATGTGATCCAAAGACCCAGGTATGGCTAAGAGTCTGTTTAACACTTAAATGAATATCATGCAATATTAATTTTCCTAAAGCATGTGGTCCGAGGATCCAAGCATGACTAAGGTTCTGTTTAACACTTAGATAGATGTTATAGGGTGTTAATTTCCTCAAAGCATGTGGTTTGAAGAGCCAGGCATAGTTTAGGTTCTGTTTAACACTTAGATAGATGTCATAGGGTGTTAATTTTCCCAAAGCACGTGGTTCGAAGAGCCAGGCATAGCTTAGGTTCTGTTTAACACTTAGATAGATGTCATGGGGTGTTAATTTTCCCAAAGCATGTGATTCGAAGAGCCAGGCATAACTTAGGTTCTATTTAACACTTAGATAGATGATATATGACACGTAGTAGAACCAACACATACGTGATAAAGTATATTTTCATTAATAATAGTACCTCTTCTGGTTATTTACATTCCAAGGGCGTGGTACAGCCTTTTTCTCTAGATCTTCCAGACGGAATGCACCTATTCCCACCACATATGTAATACGATATGAACCCTCCTAGTTGGGTCCCAATTTTCCCCAAGCTAGGTTCTTTGCAGAACCAACAACCTTTCTCAACACCAAACCACCAGGAGCCAGTGGCCTTAATTTCACATTGGCATCATATTCTTGTTTAAGCTTATGTTGATAATAAGCCAGTTGAACCATGGCGTTTTTTATTCGTTCTTCAATTAAGTCCAAGCTCTTCTCTAATAAGTCATCGTTGCTACTTGGAGCGAAAGAGTTCGTTCTCAATGTTGGGAATCCAGTTTTCAATGAAATAACAGCCTCGGTCCCGTAAGTTATTGAAAAAGGAGTTTCCCCAGTAGACCTCTGAGGTGTAATCCGGTATGTCCAAAGAACGTGTGACAGCTCCTCTATCCATCTTCCCTTGGCATCATCCAACCTCTTCTTGAGTCCACTCATTATGACCTTATTTACAACCTCGACCTGTCCGTTCCCCTGTGGATAAGCTGAAGTGGAATACCTATTAGTTATTCCTAGCTTGCAGCAATACCTCCTGAAGGACTTATTATCCGAACCAAGTGACAATGTTTTTCCAAACAAACTTTTTGGCATCCACGTCCCTGATGTTTGCCAGTGGTTCTGCTTCAACCCATTTAGTAAAGTAATCCATACCGACCAGCAAATACTTCTTGTTCTTTGCTACCTTGGGGAAGGGACCTACAATGTCCAAGCCCCACTGAGCAAAAGGCCAAGGGCTGGACAGAGGATTAAGGACTCCTCCCGGCTAAATGGATGTTTGGTGCAAATCTTTGGCACTGATTACACTTCTTCACATACTTTTGTGTCTGTCTTTGCATGTTGGGCGATCAGTACCCTTGAGTGAAAGCCCTGTGGGATAAAGACCTTCCTCCTGTATGGTTTCCACAAATTCCCTCATGTAACTCTTCCAAGAGTATCTCTACTACTTCAGGGTGAATGCACAGCAGATGTGGGCCGAAAAAGGATCTCTTATACAATTTTTGATCCTCAGACAGTCAGAACCGAGGAGCCTTCCTCCGTACTTTGTCCACCTCGGACTTATTCTCAGGCAGGACATCATCTTTAAGGAATAGTAGGATAGGGTCCATCCAGCTAGGACTTACCCTTATCTGGTATATAGAGACCACTTCTCTTCCTAACCCAAAAGGTTTAGCAAGATCTTCCACAAGAATTACTCTAGGTAAACTCTGTGCCAAGGAGGTTGCTAATATTGCAAGTGAGTCCGCATGTGTGTTTCTGCTTCTAGGGATTTGCAATAAATTAAAGGACTCAAATCCAGACTGTAAATTTCTAACCTGGCTCAAATATTCCTACATTCTGAGATCTCTGGCTTCTAACTCTCCTCGAATTTGACCTACCACCAGTCTTGAATTCGAGAATATTTGCACTGCCTTCCCACCCATTTTTTGCACCATGGTCATTCCAACTAGCAGAGCTTCATACTCAGCTTCATTTTTCGTGGCCGATAAGCCTAGTCTCAAGGATTTTTCAATTGTGATCTTCTTGGGGGAAACCAGAACTAGCCCCATTCCTGATCCTTTGAGGTTCGAAGCGCCATCAACATAGACCCTCCAGGACAAAGCTTTTTGTACGGAGATTACAACAACTAAATTTCTATCCATGTTTTGCTTCCTTGCTTCTTCTTCTACTCGGGTTTCAGCAAACTCAGCCACAAGGTTGGCAAGGTTTTGACCTTTGACAGAAGTGCGAGGCATGTACTTGATATCAAAAGCTCCCAGCATCGTTCCCCAGTTTACAATCCTTCCTGTATAGTCAACGCTTCGTAGCAAAGCTCTGAGTAGAAGTTGGGTCAAGACGACAACTGTGTGTGATTGGAAATAATGGGGAAGCTTGCGAGTGGCATGCACCACCGCCAGAATAGCCTTCTCAAATGGTAAATATCAAACCTCAGCATCGTACAATGACTTGCTTGCATAATAAACTGGCTTTTGTATGTCACTGTCTACCCTTATCAATACCAGGCTCACCGCATGGGCGGCCACAGCAATATTGGCAAATAAGACCTCATCCGCCTCGGGTCTGGACATGATAAGTGGCTGAAAAAGATACTCCTTTAATTGCTGGAAAGTCAAAACACACTCTTTGGTCCTTTCGAACCCCTTCCATTTATTCAATAACTAGAAGAAAGGCCTACACTTGTCTGCTAACCGAAATATAAATCGGTTTAAAGCAGCGGTCATTCCCGTCTACCTCTGAACCTCCTTGGGATTCCGAGGTGGCTGCAAATTATTGATTGCCTTAATCTGGTCTGGGTTGACCTCAATCTAGCGGTGTGTGACCATATAGCCAAGAAATTTTCCTGATCCAACACCAAAAAAACATTTGGAAGCATTAAGTCGCAACTTGTGCATTCTCAAAATTTCAAAGATGTTTTCGAGATTGTTAACGTGCTCAACCTCCTTCTTACTCTTGACCACTATATCATCAATGTAAATTTCGATGTTTTTTCCTAACTGTGGCTCAAACATCCTTGTCATCATTCTCTGGTAAGTGGACCCTGCATTTTTCAGTTCAAAAGACATCACTTTATAGTGGTAATTCCCAATGGGAGTGACAAAATCTATCTTTTCTTGATCCTTCAAGGCCAAAGGTATTTGGTGATAGCCTTGGAAAGCATCGAGAAAGCTCATCTAAGGGGTGCCCTACAGTTGCATCTACTAATTGGTCGATCTGAGGCATGGGGAAAGGATCTTTTGACAGGCCTTATTCAAATCTATGAAGTCTACACACACTCGCCACTTTCCATTCTTCTTCTTCACAACCACAGTATTAGCCAACCATTCAAGGTAGAACACCTCTTTAATAGCCCCGGCCCGTTTAAGTTTCACCACCTCGTCCTTGACAGCATCAGAGTGGTCTTTTAAAGAGCACCAAGGTCGTTTCTTTTTAGGGACGACAGACGGATTGATGTTTAGGTGGTGGCATATAAAGCTCGGATCTACCCCAGGGGCTTCGTATGCATTCCAGGCAAAAACATCAAGTTCGCCCTGAGAAACTTTACTAGTTCTTCCCTGTCCCAAGGAGGCAGCTGAGTTCCGATTTGAAAGAATTTCTTCGAATCATCATCTATAACGACTTTCTCTAAATCCTCACACTTCGCCTCCTCGGCCTCACCACTAAGAGATGAGGTCTTGGTCTTTAACTGCTACAAACCTTTATCTGCTAAAGCCGAGGAATCAAACTTAGGCTGGTGCATGATGGCAGCCTCCAGGCACTATCTGGCCACAAACTGACTCCCAACTAGTTTTTCAACTCAATCCCCAGATGGGTACTTCACTTTTAGATGAAGAGTGGACGAGACGGCCCTCAAGGCATGCAGCCAAGGCCACACCACAATGGCAGTGTATGGAGAAAAAGCATCCACCACAATAAAATCCACCTCCACCACCTCTGAACCGGCCTACACTAGCAGTCTGATTTGTCCTCTCGGGACAACAACCTTCCCATCAAAGCCCAGCAGAGGTGAATCATAGCTGGTCAAATCTTCCGGTTTTAGATTGAGCCCCTTGTACAGGCCTGGATACATAATCTTGGCCCCATTGCCCTGATCCACCAGTACTTTCTTCACGTCATACCCACTAATCCTAAGGGTTATTACAAGGGCGTCGTCATGTGGCTGTATGGTCCCGGCTTTGTCATCGTCCGAGAAGCTTAACGTCGGCCAGGCCCCCACCTTAGCCCTCTTCGGCTCATGTCCATAATCCTCGGCAGATGGTCTAGCTACTGTCATTACCCTAGATGGACAAGATCCTGTTCTATCTGGTGAGGCAAGAATAACGTGGATAGTACCCAAAGGGTGCCTTGAAGAATTATCGCCTTGAATCCCTGACCCCGCCTGACCTTCCAACTCGTTACGTCGGTTCAAGAACTGTTTCAATCTACCATCTCGGATCAGCTGCTACAGATGACTCCACAAGATTCTACAATCTTCGGTTGTATGCCCCCGTTCCTGGTGGTATTGGCAATGAAGACTCTGATTGCATTTCAAGGGATCCCCGCTCATTTTGCTTGGCCACCTGAAGTATGGCTCATTCTTGATTTTCTCCAAGACTTGATGCACTAGTTCCCGGAACATAGTGTTAACCACCTGGGCAATTGTGGACCTAAACTACCTTCCAAAATCCCTTCGCGGCCGGTTGTTGTTATAATGGTTCGACCTGAAATCCCTCATCTCCTGAGGGATAACCTTACCTTTCCCCTTTCCTTGTTGCTGGTCTTCCTCAACTCTTTTATACTTGTCGATCCTATCCATGAGCTAGCGTACGCTAGTAACAGGTTTCCCTGTTAGGGACCTCCTTAAGTCGTGCTCGGCGGGCAAGCCGACCTTAAAAGTCCTGACAGCTACGTCATCAAAATCACCATCTACCTCATTAAAAATCTCCCAGTATCTATCAGAATATGTTTTCAAGGTTTCTCCTTCCCTCATGGATAGGGATAACAAAGAATCTAGAGGCCGAGGAACTCTACTGTATGTGATAAAACGGGACCCAAACGCCCAAGTGAGTTCTTTGACAGAGTCAATGGAACTTGCTCCCAAACCATCAACCTCCTCATCGCCACAGGTCCTAAGTTAGGCGGAAATACCTTGCACATCAAGGCCTCATTCTTGGAGTGCACAACCATTTTCTAGTTAAGGTGGCTAACATGTTCCACAGGGTCTGTCCGGCCGTTATAGATGGTGAATGTGGGCTGGGTAAACCATCGAGGAAGTTTTCCCCCTTCAATTCAACACATAAAAGGTGATCTAGAGATTAGGTTAAGTGCCTTATTCACGACATCATTTCCCAAGCTTTTTGAGGATAAATCTCTGTTCTTGCGCTCACGATGATAATCCTCTTCATACGAGAAGGTCTCGCTTAGAGGTGTTCTTGATCTATGCCTATAGTCACCATCCCCCTCACTGTCAAAATAAAGGTCAGAGACTGAGGGACTTCACCTTCTACGCTTGTGGCACAACTTCCTCTTCAAGTAGTCAATCTCCTTCTGCATGGCCTTGGCATTGTTTTCACGAGAAACGTGGCTACCACCCCGAGAATGACTCCGACCAGTATGGGTAGTATGCACACTTCCCTTTCAGTCCCTTCTGTGCTCAAGATCACTAAAATGTTCCTCACATTAAGACCCCATAGATTCTAACTGGTTTGAACCCGAACCTACCATGATTGAAAATTAGACGTACTATCAAATCAGCTTTCCCACAGATGGTGCCAATTGTAAGGACACAGATTTGAACCCTTGGCCCAAACGATGAATGGACCAGCCCAAAAGGCCCAAAACAATAAATTTGTAGAGAGTAGGTTGAGAAAACTGAGTTACGACGAGTTTGACAATGGACAGGATGGGTTCAGATGATAAGAAAAAGAAAACAGATAAGTTCAACTTCTAAAAATCGTCCTCAGCAAATGTCCAAAAAGATTAGTTCTTATATATATATTCTTCCAAGTTCAATTACACATTTAGTTCTTAGTGACTACAATGCTTCTCTCTTAATTTCTCGATCGTCCATCTTTTGGATATCTCCCTCCATTTATACTCTTCTTTCTTCTCCTCTTTGCCTTACACGTGCAGATTAGGTAGTTGATGTTGATACTTGTCCCATCTCCCTTTTCTAGATGCCTTTATGTAGTAGCTGTAAGGTTGAAAAGCACTGCTCAAATATCACCTCCACATTAATGCGGTGGTTTCTACTTTCTCCTTTAATATTTTAAGATCCTCCCTTTATGTACATTTTTGTAATACTTATCTGTTCTGACAGAACTTTCTGGGGTGTTCTCATGTATGGCAGACCGCTAAAAAGTACCTCGAATTTAGTTATCCGAGGTGATATCCATCCTCAACACTACCTCCTTGGTCACTGCATTCAATACTAACTTCTTTATCTACCAACGCAGACTTCCTTGGCAGAATTTACTTATTCTCGGATAAATTTTAGTCCTCAGCTTAGGATTTAGGCCCAACTTGTTAATAGGTAAGGAATTCCTGGCCCAACGCTCCTACAATTGTGATTGGATTTCTCAATTTTAATTTCTTATTCTTTATTTTTTTTTTTCCTTTTTTTTTTCTTTTCATCTGTATTTCCTTCTTTTTTTTCCCTCTTTTTTTTCTCTTCCACACACATACCCTTACTTTTTTTTTTCTTCTTTCCTCTTTTTTCCCCCACCACTTCCTCCACACTCCAGAACATTCCACACAAAGCCTCTTTCTTGCTTCTTTTTTTTTTTTTTCCTCTTTCTTCCTTTCTTCCTTTTCCCTTGCCACACAAAGCCTCCCTACCACTTTCTTCACATATTACTGGCAGTACCCAGTACTCACACTTCAAGAAGACCAGTACCCACACTTCAAGTACCCAGTACCCACACTTTAACTCTGCCTTTTGAAACACAGTGGGCAATTTGGGAAGAAGATGAAGAAGATTAGTCAAGATCGGTCAAGAGAAACATTTACCTGCAGCAACACGGTCCGGATTGTGTAGCAACACAGAGGAGAGACTTGTTCTTGAAGATGAGATGAGAGGAAGCCGTGACTTTCTAGCTACAGACCTTGATTTATCGAAGGGTAAAGTTAGATTTCCAGTAAAATGTAAAGGGTAATTTGATAATTATACACAGAGTCTAACAGATAATTGATTCAACGCACACGGACTTTTTCCAAAATGAACTTCAAAGCTCCTTTTATGGCTTGCGTGTTCTCTTCACAAACTCAAAATGCAACTTTTTGAAAAAGTTACGTTTTATACTAACTAAACGGGCTTTTTATATTTACTTTTTTCAAAACGTGCTTTTTGAGCTGAAAAAGTTAAAATGAACAGGCATTACACGCCCACTTGTGTTAACGTTAGTCAGAGGAGATCAAACGTTCCAGTAAAAACTTAAAAGCAAAAATCAAAAAAGTAATCAAAAAGACGTCACAATCACATGGCTCTTTTTTTTTGTTTTCTTCAGCCCTTAGGTGTGAATGTCTGATCTGATCACGTGCAAAGCCTTTTCATACCTCTTTCGCTTTTCTTTCAGCTCCAGCAAGTTGTTTCCGTCGTGAATTTGGATATTTTGATTCTTGGTTAATCAGAGCCATATAGTAAAGAGACGTTAACGGGACTTAAACCTTAAAGAGACGTTAACTCAAAATAATAAATAGACACGTTTCAGTTGTTGAGTGGAGGAGCAGGGACTGGGACAAAGACCTTGAGATAGAGGATGCGCATTCCCTCCATCCTATTATGTTTGGCATGTTTTAGAATTTTTTTTTTTAAGAGAACACATTTAATACATTGAGTATTAAGTAACTTAATTCTGGCAAATGAACCTATATGAAAAGTTAGTAATTTTTGAAGGATAGAATTAATACCATTGAAAATTGTGCAACATTTTATTAAGAATTAGGGTACGTTTGGTCGACTGTAATAGACATTGTAATGTAATGGTTATTTCTATAGTTTAGCTATTCTATAGTTTGGTTATGTTTTATTACAGGAAATAATCATTCTTTATGAATAGCTATTCTTTAAAATAAGAAATAACTATTCATTTCTAAAATGGTTGTAATAAATATTCCTTAATAAATGTAATAATTTCTAACATTAATATATTTCCAAATAAATAAACTTTTCATATCCACCTAAAAATTATGGAAATAAAAAATCATCGAAAAAATAACTCATCTCTCTAAAATTTAAAATATATTATTTTCTAAGAAATATAATTGTATGAATGAGATATTTCCTAAAATAGATCATAAGTTTTATTCTAATATTACAACTCACAACCAAATTAATTAATAGGTTTAGTTATTCCATTACAATACATTTCATTCTTGGTAATAAAGATTACCATTCATGTTGTTATCCACATTCAGTGTACCAAACGTACCAATGTTTTCCTTCCCTAAGCCAGACTGACTTATAAATCTCTTTTGGTTTCTTGCTACCCTCGTATAGTTTGTTTGCTTGAGAGAGACAGAGGAAGAGAGAGTATGGGGAAAAAAACTACTCTAAGGCTTTTGTTTGTGATAGCTTTGCTTGTATTGAGCAGTGTAGGTGTAAAAGCTAAAGCTAGAAAATTTTCATCAGAAATCAACAGAACATTGAAGCTTCTCAACAAGCCAGCAATCAAGAGTATTAAGGTATTTTTTTTTTCTATTAAACTTTCCACTATCCTCCTATACAAAGATGCAGAGACACTACAGGTTCCAGTGAGCTCAATCGATGAAATCTCTTTTATCATCTAATAAGAATTTTGGGATTCGAATCTCGCCTACACCAAGAATCAATTGATGTCTTGGCCTGATGATAAAGAGCAATATCACATAACAGATGCCATAGGTTAAAATTGTGTTGTATCTATCAAAAAAAAGGAGCATAGACACTTTGAAATTTTCCATGTGTGGTGTTTAACGCGTCAAGGGAAACTCCTAATTGTGTGTTCTTATTGTGTTAAGAGGAAAATAATATTTAAATTTAGAATTTAGATATATTTATAAATATTTGGATAACTATTATTTATTTTAGTAACTTAAAATAAGCATAAAATATACCAATTAATGACTAAAATCTACCTTTTTTTTAAGAACCAAACATACACACACTCACACACAAGGGAGGGGGAATGAGGTTCGAATACAAAGGAACACCACAAATTTCACTCAAAAACCATGATAATAGAACTACCTAACGATCTATCACTTTTCTGTCCCAAAAAAAAAAAAGAACTAACTAACAATGTATATTAATTAGTTGTGATATCCTCACTGCCTCATATTATAATTTTTCAAGAATTTATGTGTATTGTGTCATTCCATGTTAGTGTCCATGTTTTTTCTCTATATATCTATTATAAATATTAAGAGCATGTTTGCTATGTGGTAATTAGATCTAATAATGGAATGGTAATTCATTTATAGTAGCTATTCAATTAGTTGGTTGTATCTTCATTATAGGGAATAGTTATTACCTACATTGAGGAATAGTTATCACTCTCTAAAGATAGGTATTCCTTAGTAGGTGTAACAACTTTTTAAATTAATATATTCTCAAAAATACAAAATTTTTATATGTATCATCTTTTATAAGATTTCCATATGTAACAACTAATTTTACAACCAAACGTATGAACTATGAATAGGAGTTCTATTATAACATATATATTTTATTCCCGATAATAAATATTAATATTTTTTATAATAAAAAAATAGATAAGAGATTAATATTCTTATCGTAATCATCCTTTAGTGTACCGAGCATACCCTAAGTTATTTGTCTAGCCTCACTCTCTCACGTAGTTTTCGATCAAAAGAAAATTATTTTGGACATTTCCTTAATTTCTAATCTAGACAAGATTTGGTTGAAGCCAATTCTTTGAATCCATTTCACTTTTTTTTTTTTCTTCTAAATCATACCATTTGAACATTATGACATCTAAAATTGATATCCTCCATAGGAAAAATCTCATTCAAAGTACCCATGTGGCTCTGCCACAGTAAAATATCTTATTCACACAATTTTTTTTCATAGATTAGAGGTTGTAACCCAGAGCAAATCATATCTCTGGGTAGAATGTGGCATAGATTATAATTGTCAATAGGCCAACACATCTAGAGTGGGAAACGTTAATAGACCAAAATGCCTATTGTTTTGAGCGTATAGATTGTATAATTCCCATACATAATTAACCATGATGTGGTATAAAGTTTAAATTATAGCACTGGAGTAACAAAATGCATATTGAAAGTTGTCTTGTTTATTAAAGTCTTATATGTATGGGAGAGCATCACTGTAAGTGCTAGTTATCGAGATATTTTTGTGATTATTAAAATATATTTCCTGGATCTAATAGTGTACACATTTTCACATCATTTAAAATTTTAAATAAGTAGACAACACAAAATACATATTTAAATTTGTAATATTTAATCCAAATAAAAATGGATTCATTTTAAATGAAGAGGATTCTAATGCTATTAACTAAGTATGCTAAGCATTGCCTTGGAAGATTTGCCTTTACTTTTTATGTTGCCTTATTGCTAAATGATGTACTTAAATTATAAAATGAATAAAGCTTCTATCTTTTAACTTTCATTAAAAAGGGGGTTGCTAAGTATTTGTGGTTCGTATAGAGTGAAGATGGAGATATTATTGATTGTGTTGACATCTACAAGCAACCTGCTTTTGATCATCTTGCATTGAAGAATCATAAAATTGAGGTATATTTTCTTTCATAACCCTATTTTCTCTTCATATATATTAGATTATCTCTTAAAAATATACTTATATGTGTGTGTGATGCAACAAAATGAACTTATTAGTGACGTTATAAAAAAAACCTCTAGGGCGTCTAAAATTATTAATTCCTTCAATGCACTTCTAGAATTGGACTCAATTATATATAATATTCACTCTACTTTTTTTGATTTTCCTCGTCAATACTTAACTATGACATGTATACTCACCATATAATATAAGATAAATTATAAGCACACAAATTTTATACCACAACTCTGATGTGATAAATTATGAGTAATCGGGAAAAAAAATGGTAGATTTATATAAAAGTGATGTTTCACCTTACAATCAATCATTTCAACGAGTTGTGGCATAATATAAGAGAAATTATATGCACACAACTTTTATGCTACAATTCTGATGTGATAGATTGTAAATAATGGAAAAAAAAAATAATAAACTTATATGAAAGTGATGTTTCACCACTCACAATCAATCATTTCAACAAGTTGTGGCATAACGTGTGGTAGTAGAATAACTCATAATATAATACTTTCTGTTATTTGCAGATGAGACCGAGCATTAGTTTTCCATCTGACACTACTACAACTGCTAAAAACGAGTCGTCTCTACCAGTTCTGCCTCAAATTTGGCACAAAAGTGGAAGCTGTCCAAAGGGAACCATTCCCATTCGCAGAATTAGGAGGCAAGAATTACTGAGGGCTGCTTCCCTCGAGCACTTTGGAAGGGAAGGCCCGCGGACTTCTTCTGTTGCAAACACAACGAATAACAAAAGAAGTCACTTTGTATACCAAAATAATGGCACTAAACTCGAAGTCTTTCCTCCACGTGACCACTCGGTATAATATAAGAGCCTATTGAGATATATATATATATATATATATATATATATATATATATATATATATTTCCATAGACATCATATAGTTCTGCACTTGTGCTAATGGACACGAGCTCAGAACAATTTGATTACAATTTTTTTTACATGTTGATTAGATATTATTTATTATCATAAAATTATAACTTTAAAGTAAAAAATATATTTTTAAAATATTTTATAGATGAAATACATACACAAATAAAAAGTTATTAGAGTATCAACAATGGGACTTTCATATACCATATCTTAGCAAATTTTAGCATTTTCACACAAAAAACAAGCAACATCAGGAATTGTAAACACCAACTATTGCAAAAAAATTTGCAATAGTGCTACAGTGCAATTCCGAAGGTAGAATTGCACTATAGCACAATTCTAAAAAAAAAAAATTAATATTTTATTCTACTTTTCTCTCTCATCACACGATCTCCCATCTCTCTCTGTCTTTCTGTCTCTCACTCACTTTCCTCTCTTTCTCCCTCTTCTCTACAATCAACGGACCTCCACCGTGATCATCAACCTATGGGTAAGCACCAACGGAGCTCCACGGATCATCCACTGTGATCATCTTTTTTTCTTCTTTTTTTTGCTCTCTATCTTCCCTTGAATCAAACCTCCATGGTGGAGATGTGCCGTGGGACTCATGGATCGGTGGCTGGGTTTCATCTTCTGTGGTGTGGGTTTCATTTTCAGTGGCTAAGTTTCATTTTTGGTGGTATGGGTTTCATGTTAATGGATGGGTTTCATTTTTGGTGGTGTGGGTGGCTGGGTTTTATCATTCTTTGGTTCGGTGGTTATGGTTTTTGTGGGTTAGTGGCAGTTGAGGTGGATCGGCGATTGGTGTGGGTTTTGGCCGTGGGTTTGGCCGGTGGGTATGGGTTTTGGCCGGTGCTAGAGGTTGAGGGAGAAAGAGAGGTTGGTGGCTCTCTCATTGATGGGTTTTGGCCGTGGGTATGGGTATGGCGTTGGTTTTTTTTTTTTTTTTTTTTTCCTTGGTGGTGGTGGATTTGTGACTGATGATGTGGTGGTGGTGGTGAGGGTTGCCATGGTGGTGGTGATTTTTGGTGGCCGTGGGTGATGTTCACGGGGAATATATTATTGTAGAAATTAGAGAGAGAATAAATAATGGGTTGTATTGTAAATGATGGTAATTGGGGGATATATTATTTTATTGTGTAGAAATATTATTTTAATGAGTACAATAGGAAAATGATAGTAATTGGGGGATATATTATTTTATTGTGTAGAAATATTATTTTAATGAGTAGAATAGGAAAATAAAAGTTGGGATGCTGGAGGTATTGTAAAATGGTATGGTATAATGATAAAGTGGCTTTTTGAGATGGTAAAACAGAGTAGAATTGGAATTTCTGATGCGGATGCTCTTAAGTGTTATAATATTAACAAAGATTTAGACTGGGTGCAAATTGATTTTGACTATTAATGTTTGTTTGTGTATATTTAAAGATGGATGCAAACGTATTTAGTGATCAGTGGAAGATTTTGTTTTTTTTATAACAATTTTCTTTGGGAGATATTATCTCAAGCAAAGTATATAATATTTGAGTAATGCTAGATATACAAATTTTTTTATAAAAATTTTTACAAACTGTTAATGTAGTAAGTGATTATTGGTAAATGAGAAAGTGATGTTAATGATGGGCTTAGATCAAAACCAGTAAGAAGTTAACCACATCAACAGTTTATAAAAATGTTGTAAAATAGTTTGTGGCTATAGCATTACTCATATTTTTTTGTAAAAATGTCTTCCCGATCACCTAAAAAGATCTTGTCACCATGTCTCTATTCTAATGCTGCCACCAAAAAAAGGAAGAAAGCATCCAACATGCAAGTTTGTTCCAAAAGATTTCGTGATTTTTAAACAATAAAATTTTTCAATTTTAAATAATTGAAATCTTTTTACTTGTTAATAAAAATGTTCATGTTGAAATTTTTCCTATTTTTAAATTATATTGATTTTTTTTGGTGACGCTTGTGAACCAGACTGCATATCTTCTTACAACTGGAGATAGTTATATTGGTGCCAGAGGACTTATAAATGTCTGGAGTCCAAGAGTTCAATCTCCTGATGAATACACTACTGCTCAAATTTGGCTTATAAATGGCCCTGGCGATACTTTTGAAAGTATTGAAGCAGGCTGGATGGTTGGTTCATTAAACAAAACATTAACCCCTTTTTCCAGTACATATTTAATACACATGGTATTAGTTACATTTTCCCCCCTCAAAATTTGTTAATATTGTTTTCTGTTTTTCTAGGTCAGCCCTAAGTTATTCAGTGATACTCAACCTCGAATATTTATACGATGGACTGTAAGTACATTCTTGCTAAACCAAAGAGGGGAAATTGCAATCTCAATTATATTTTGATACTTCGTGTGAGTTTTCCTAAAGAGTCATGTAGTTCAATTAGTACCTTATGGTGTTTCCAATTGCGACATTCCACATTCAAATCCCTCTCCGCTGTTTTAACTATCAACTTTTTTCCAAAAATAAAAATTTGAATCTTAGATATACAACAAATACAATTATGCAACACTAACAATCTTAGTTTTACTCTGGAAACAAATATTAGTTAGCTAAGAAAATATTTTAATTTATGTGTTTATTCTTTTTGTACTTTTTTGGCTTAGTTGGATGGGTATCTGAAGACAGGATGCATTAACCTCATTTGCCCTGGGTTTGTACAAACTAGCCAATATCATGGATTAGGTTCTGCTATTCAACCTATATCACAAAAAGGAGGAAAACAATTTTCGGTTGACATCCAAATTAACCAGGTAAAAAAATATGAATGAATCTCTCTCCTCTCTCTCTCTCTCTCTCTCTAAACTTACCAACATCATGCACTATATTGTGTCCTAGAAGTTATGGTTGCTCCTAGTATCTCTCATCTCCTTGCAATAAATGGTTACTCTCTCTTGCTAAGAGGTAGTTACCCTTTAATAAAGATTTTTAAACGGACTCCTCACACGCACATTCTTGCAAAAAGAAGGGAGGAAAAAAGAAGAAGAAACCATTGTACGCACTTTACTAATTAGTAATTAAAGCAATGCATAGAAATTTTGTTGACATAATATGATTTTTTTTTTCTATCTTTTATCTTATGTTTAAATATGAAATTTGATAACTATAAGAGTTATTAGCATGAATTTATTATAATTGTATCTGTATATGAAACTATATACTTTTGTACTATAATTGTATTTGCCATGTGGATTTTTTCTCATGAGATAGAAATATATTTCTTAGTTAAATAGCCACATGATTGAATTTTAAAAAAGAAACCTAAGGTACTATATCTAAATTTTGTCCTTAAAGAAAATATGGTGTCAAAATTCTAATAGACGATTTAGATATGAATAAAATTTAAATTCAATTATGTGTGTGTGTGTATTAAAAAAAGAAGATCAAAAAAGTCAGAATATAAAACTCTTTATCAAATAAAGCTAAGAGATTTATAGTTCAAGTAGCATTTCTTAGTATTTCCAATTGAGAGGTTCAAATCCTCCCACCCCTAATCGTTGAATTATAAAATAAATAATAAAAAAAGATTTGATCACATAAATGTCGGGGATAGAGTTTTTTTTGTTTTTGAGAAACTAGGGGATAGAGTTTGTGCTTGACTTGTGTGTACAATTCTTATGCATAAATATATCATTTTTTCTCTTTGAGTAGATGATGATATGTAATGGTTTGTATAAAATCCAATGTTTTGTTTTAGGATCCAAATCAGAGAAGATGGTGGCTATCATTTCAAGATGAAGTGATAGGGTATTGGCCCCTTGAAATCTTCAGTTATTTGCAACAGAAAGCCCTATTTGTTCAATGGGGAGGGGATGTTTATAGCAAAAACGTTAAGGGAGTCAAACCCCACACTACAACAGCCATGGGGAGTGGAGATTTTGCATCTGGTCTGTGGGGATCAGCGTGTTTCATTCAAAACGTCAGAATCGTGGAGGACTCTCTCCAGTTGAAGTACCCTAAATGGGTACATACTGATTCCGAGGAACCCGATTGCTACAGTGCTCTTAATTACCAGAAGGATCCTGCACTTGAGCCTATTTTCTACTTTGGAGGTCCTGGTCGAGGTCCTAATTGTCTATGAGAGCAAGAAGATATGTTTATGTCAGCATTCTCTACTAGCAATAACACCTCTAAAACTTAGTCGATGCCTTCTACATAAAAGGCGTGGATAATGTCTGTTTGGCATTAAGCAAGCTGGTTTTTGCTTTTCATATCAGCATTCTAAAAAAAAAAAAAAAAAACTTGTTTGAAGATAAGCCAACTTACCAAGAGCCTTATATAGGCTACAGCTCAAATAACATCTTCTGGTATTTTTCATAGATAACTTTTATCTATTTGTTTCACCTTTAGCAAATAAGTAACCAAAATCTGTGGGATACCAAACATACACGCAAGCGTCATTTAGAAAATCTTATACTATATATATAAATTGGGTCCTCTTATCAAAAAAAAAAAAAAAAAATTGGGTCCTAAAAGTTAGTCTTTTTTTTTTTTTTTTAATCCGAAAAGCTAGTCATTTAGAACTACACTGATGCGCGCTTTTGTTTATAACTTTTGAAGGATAGGTCCGATGGGATACCATCAAAAACTGTGCAACGCTTTATAATTAAGAATTGGTGCTTTCCTTCTCTAGGCCAAACTGACCTATATATAAATTTCTTACAGTTTCTTGCTACTCTCCGTATGTACCAATTTGTTTGTTTGAGAGAGACAGAGAAAGTATGGGGAAAAGAATTATCCAATACTTTTGTTTGTGATATTTTTGCTTGTTTTGAGTAGTGTAAATGTAAAAGCAAAAGCTAGAAAAACTTTATCAGAAGTCGATAGAAAATTGAAGCTTCTCAACAAGCCAGCAATCAAGAGTATTAATGTATTTTTTTGCACCAAACTTTCTGCTATCCTCCAATACTAAGAAGGAAAGACGCCGCAAGTTCCAATAAGCTTAGCCGGTAAAATCTCTTATCATCAAATAAAAAATTTAGGATTTAAAGCCCGCCTATACCAAAAACTAATTAATATCTTAACTAGATGATTAAAAAAAATTATTATGGAACGATTGCAATAAATTGAAATTATGTTATATTTATCAAAAAAGGAAAAAAAAAAAAAAAAAGCCATAGATGCTCCAATATTTTCAGTGTCTGTGATCAAAAGTGCATGTTCTTTTTGTATTAGGAGGAAAATAATATTTAAATTTTGATTTTAGATATATTTCTAAATATTTAGATAATTATTATTTATTTTATAATTTTATAATACAAAAAATGCCTATAAATTAAAGGACTAAAATCTATCTGATGACGTTTTTTTTTTTTTTTTTTTGAGGAACTCTGATGTATTTTTAGTGACGAAAAAATTCGTCACTAAAAGTCTAGTATTTCGTCACTAAGAACCTTTAGTGACGAAACTCATTTTGTCACTGAAACCCCGTCACTAAAAGTCCTGGTGACGAAAAATTTCGTCACTAAAAGTCCAATTTGTTAAAAAAAAAAAACTTTTAGTGACGAAAACGTTTCGTCACTAAATGTTTTCCTCACTAAAAATACCATTCAGTGACGAAATATTTCGTCACTAAAAACACATTAATTTATTAAATCATATTTAGTGACGAATAATTTCGTCACTAAAACTATGTTCGGGTACATATAGTGACGAAAAAGTTCGTCACTAAAACTATTTTTAATCCTCACTAAAAATATCATTCAATGACGAAATATTTCGTCACTAAAAACACATTAATTTATTAAATCATATTTAGTGACGAATAATTTCGTCACTAAAACTATGTTCAGATACATATAGTGACGAAAACGTTCATCACTAAAACTATTTTTAAGAAAATCCATACACATATAGTGACAAAAATTTTCGTCACTAAAACCATTTCTTACAAAATTTTGCTACATTTAGTGACGAAACATTTCGTCACTAAAACAATTTTTTGTTGCTATATTTGTGAAGACAAAATTCGCCCAAAAATTTATTTTCTGTTTTTATTTTTTCATAGCTTTGATATTGACCTGTAACCTGTCATTACATTATTAAAACCTCACATTTCAATAGTACATTTATTTCAACAACACATTTATAAAAAAAGATCCATACATTCCACAAATAAAAAATAAAATAAGTATCCAATTCAAACTCCTTTCATACAATAATTGTTTGCAATACATACAATAAATCAAAATGTTTTATAACAATACAAAAAGTGTAGCATAGTATAATTAAAACTAACGGAAGTTGTTCTCATGTCTTCAAGTAATGCCAAAAGTAAATCCTCTAAAAGCCACCAAAAAGAAATCTGCACAAATATAAAAACAATACATTAAAATCATAAAGTAAAAACATTAACTATATTCTAAGAAACATTTCTAACAATGCACTAAGAATAGGAGCATATTCATGATATAAAGTACTAACAAAAAAGTGTTTTAACTTGAAGTTGAATCACCACCATAGGTAAGAGCATCATCATAACCCTTGCTCCTCAAAAAGTTAAGAATATTCTTTTGAATCTCTTCTTGCTTAGCTCGTGCCTCTTGGTCTCTAACTCGCTCCTCTTGCTCCCTAGCTCACTCTTCTTGGTCCCTAGCTCTTGCCTCTTTGAGCTCAAGTATCTCATTTTCTAGCCGTTGGATATACTCCACCGAGGTATTAGATGAGGCGGTGGTTACTAGAGAAGAGGAAGGTCTCATGCCAAGTCCTTTTACAATTCCGGACTTCTTTTTAAAAACCAAGTTTGAGATCTCCTCTTGTGTAAGGGGAATTACATTAGGATCTTGACAATGCCCAAATCACGTAATATCTTCTTTGCTTCATAAGTTGACCTTGGAACCAAGTTACCTTTCGGTAAAACCTTTGTCAACAATTCTAGCATCATATCAAGTCTCTTATTACTCAAGTTGGTCATTACCTTTACATTCAACATCTCAATAACAAATTTTAAGATACTATAATCAATGCAACCCGGATACGACTCACACTTTACATCTTCCTCAAGTTTGTCAAAATGACGCACCTCCTCATCTTCGGTTGTATTTCTTGGTTCCCCTCTAATTCGATCACCTACCAAGGCATCGATACCATCCATATGATCACTATCCGACATTTCATTATCATGAATGTTCTCGTTCAATACACGAGATTCTCCATGATTATACCAATTAATGTAAGATTGCATAATTCCACGATGAAGCAAATGAATACGCACAGCATGAGGAGATTGTCGATAGCAATTCACACAATGAATACACGAACACGGAATATTACCACTCAAGTCCACAACCGCTCTTGCAAAATTAATAAATGCATTGACCCCTTCAATATATGAATGACTTAATCTACCATCGGGTGTCTTACCGATTGTCATCCAACTTTTATCCATGTTTGACTACAATTACAAGATGAATGCTACTTTAGTAAAATAAAGATAACTCATACATAATGTATTCTAACATCTAAGTCTATAAACTACTTAGATAAAGTTCTATCTTATTCATGAATGCACAAGTCTATTTTAATACTTCAACAAATATATATTGCACACAAATATACACTCCCAATATGAATTTAAACCACCTTATAACATCATGCAAGCCACTCGCTTGCTCTAACACAACAACCCACCACAAAACCAATCACAAACATCACAAATATAGAGTATTCATTCACATCTAATCAACAATATTCATTCACATTTGCAAGAAATGAAAAACACTCCCAATATTAGTTTAAACCACCTTATAACACCATGCAAGCCACCTGCTTGCTCCAACACAACAACCCACCACAAAACCAATTACAAACATTACGACTATAATGCTTACAAGTATTGAAATCAAATAAAATACTATTCATCACATTTAATCAATAATACTCATTCACATTTGTAAGAATTGAAAAACACTCCAAATATCTACTTAAACCACCTTATAACACCATGCAAGCCACCCGCTTGCTCCAACACAACAACCCGCCACAAATCCAATTTCCAACATCACAGGTATAGAGTTTTATAAAATTTTCAACTAAAATTTACTTACTTTGCTCAAGCTAAGCTTACAACTTTCAGAAAAAATCCAAAATTATTGCAAAAAATGTGTATTTAGCCTGCAAAAGAAAATTTAAATTTATAAGTATTTCAGTCTTTGAAATGATCCTCTCATAAATTCCTACACAAACATATTTATAATACATATTTATATAATTAGAAAAAACAGATATACTTCATAATTCATATAAAACTTATCCAATATAAATTTGAGATGAAAATAATTTTGAGCATTATAAATATATGGAGTACAAACAAGGATAAAAATTAGATATTAGAAAGCATATGTGAGGATGACCCAAGAATTCTTTTAGAAAAATTGTTTTGTGTTCATAAACATATCACAAGCATATGTGAGAATGCATGAATGTCACTAAGTACAACACACTACTGAATCTGCAAATCCAAAAGTATAGAGCAAACTCAACAATTGTGATCTACTTGAGTGTTTCATCTAACTCTACTTAGTGCCACTTCATTTAATCATTACTTTTCTTTACTCTCGTTAGTTAGTAAATTCAATTTGAACCATTCAATTTGAACTTTCACTATCAGTATTTATCACCATATAATTTTGCACAATGATATTACCAACATAATGTGCATGCATGCGAAGGTATACCCAGTCCATTGTCATAGGTAGGACCCCCCCCCCCCCCCCCCGGTCCCCTCCCCTCCCCTCCACACACACAAATAAAAGAAAAAGAAAAAGAAAAGAGCTAAAGATAACATCCTATGAGACAATTTAACAAAAGAGACAGTAGCTTCAATGATTACACTAAGGCAAATCAAACAAGAAAGTCAAGAAAGGTGAAACCTAAGCATGTGAATCTACAAGAAACCAACAAAAGCTTCACTACTTTTAGGGTAAAGAACAAAAAAAAAAGGCTAATCAACTTACTGTAAATTATAGTATTAAGTTCCCTAATAACAAAAAAAAATAAAAGTAAATCAACTTACTAAATTATGGTATTAAGTGTGCTAATCAAATTCAGAAAAGTGCATCTTACTGCCAAATAAAAAAAAAATTATATGTGAACCCACAAAATAGATTCTCACAAAACCAGACACAAAATGGTATGTTAAGGTTCCATAAAAAAAATAAATAAATAAAAGGGCATGTTAAGGACACAATTGACAGTGAATAACCCTTGGTCTTCGTATGTTTGTAAACATCCTACTATTCTAATTTTTTTTTTTTTTTTTGAGATAAGTGCTATTCTAAATCAAGTACAAGGTAATGTGAAATACTAAGTACAATAAGGCCATGTAAACATCTTGCTATTCTAAATTAAGTACAAGGCAATGAGAAAAATTAAGTACAATAACGCTAAACGTAATAGGGATATCAACTTACATTTGATTGTTTTGGACTCACAGGCCTAAAGGGTCTACTAAGAATCACCCTTCAATTCGTCTGAATCTGAATCACTGGCATTATAACCTACAATGTACCAACATATGAACTTTTAATTTGAACATAAACAACCGGAAAAAAAAAAAAAAAAAAAAAAAAAAAAAAAAAACGTGGGGGTGGGGGGGGGGATATGGAGTTCAACCTGGATGCTTATCACTAACTTTGTAGGATGACCCAATAATTTTGATTCAATATGTTTATGAACACAAAACAAGTTTTCTAAAAGAAGCTGTGGTACCACCGTATTTTCTGAGCAAAGCAAGAGCATAAAAAAAAGGCCATAACTCATGATCAACTCAACTTTTCAGTGAAGATAATTTCCAAACCAGCTGTACAAGAAGGCACTATGTACCAAACATAAAAAAAAAATACATATATATATATATATATATATGTCTAGGCCACAACTCAATTTTTCAGTGAAGCAAAAAATAATCCTCATTTTCCTAGCTATAGTTGAACACACAACAAATAAACATACTGTTGATTCCAATCTTTGTAGTCATAGGAACACATACTGTTGATTCCAATCTTTGTACTCATAGGAACAAATAAACATAAAAGTGAAAAGGGAAAACTAAAAAAAAATTAAAAAAAAAAAACTTACCGATTCCGAACAAAGGCGACGGCAAAGGGAAGCGACGGCGAAGGAGGCAAATCAGCGACAACTTCGGGATCGTCGCGAATGGTCCAAATCGGTGGTGACAACTTTGAGATCGTCGCGAATGGTCCGAACCGCCAGGAATCGTCATAAAGGGTCCGAATCGTCAGGAATCGTTAAGGATCGTCGCGGATGAGAATCGGCGTCACGAATGGGAATCGGAATCGTCGAGGATCGTCGCCAACGGGATCGAAATCATCGACAACGTCGCGAATGGGAATCGTCGAAATCGTCAAGACCGTCGCGAATGGGTTCAGCGGATGCACAAATCGGCATCGCGAATGGGTTCTGGGTTGAATGGATCGCGAATCGGCGTCGCGAATGGGCTTCGAGGATCGGCGTCGCGAATGGGTTCTGAGGTTCAGCAATACCAGGAAACGGCGACGGCGAACGAGATCGACGATGTCAGAAACGGCGACGACGACGGTTACACGAGTTGGCGACGGCTACACGAGTCGGCGACGGCGACTTTCTGTTTTGCTGGGTTTTGTGGAGAGAGTGAGGGAAAAAGAGAGAATCGGTGGAGAGAGTGAGGGAAATAAGAAGTGAAACAAAAAAAATAAAAGGGCTGACCTAATTTTTTTGTGAATAACTTATTGTGACGAATTATATTTCGTCACTATTGACTACTTTTAGAGACGAAATTTAACTTTGTCACTAATAATGATGCCCATTTTTATGATTTTGTTTTTAGTGACGACTAATTTTCATCACTATTTGTCACTTTCAGTGACGAAATGGGTTTCGTCACTAATAGTATTCTTAATAGCACCTTTAGTGATGAAATTTTTTGTCACAAAAAACTTAAACTTTTAGTGACGAAAAAATTCGTCACTGTAGATGAATTTAGCTTGGCGCCTATTTTTTTGTTTGGCGCCTTTAGTGACGAAATCTAAATTTCATTACTAATTTTTTTATAAACAGTGACGAAATATAAATTTCGTCACTATATGGTACTTTTTTGTGACGAAAAAATTTTCCTCACTAAAATTCGTCCCTGAAAATACATGTTGTTGTAGTGTCCCCACTGTCTCATATTCTAGTTTTTAAAGAATTATTTTATCTCATGTCATGTCATGTTAGTATCCATGTCCATGCTTCTGCTCTACATACCTATTATAAACATTAAGGGCATGTTTGCTATGTGGTAATAGATCCCATGATGAAATGGTTATTCATGTGTAATAACTATTTGGTTATTTGATTGCATATTTATTACATGGAATAATTATCACTTAGGAATAGATACTACTTAAAATGAAAAATAAATATTCCACTCTAAAGATAGTTATTCCTTAGTAGGTGTAACAACTTTTGAAATTAATAGATTTACAAAAATATAAACTTTCCATAGGCATCATCTTTTACAAGATTTCCATTTGTAACAACTAATTTTATAACCAAATGTATGAATAGTAATAGTTGTTCTAATACAACATATTTTTTATTCTCAATAATAAAGATTAATATTCTTTATTTTTTTTAAAAGAGAGATTAATATTTCTATCGCAAACTCCATTTAATGACCTAAACATGCCTTAAATTATTTGTCTAACCTCACTCTCTCATGTAGGTTTCGGCCAAAAGAAAATTACTTGGGACAGTTCCATGAATTTCCTTAATTTCTAATCTATGCCAAGATTTGGCTCAACCCAATGCTTTGCCTCCATTTCACAAGTTTTCTTCTAAATCATGACATTTGAACACTATGCATCTAAAAGTGAAATCCTCCATAGGAAAAATCTCATTCAGAGATGTACCAATTGTGGCAGAAATTATTGAGGCCCGACAACATTGAAATATCTTTTAAACATTTTTTTTTTTATAGATTAGATGTTGTACCCTGGAGCAAATCATATCTTACGGTAGAATGTGGCAGAGATTATGAATGTCAATAGGTCATACATCTAGGGGAAAAAATGTCAATAGACCAAATTTTCTATAAAAATTATATTGTACTGAGTGTATAGTTTCTAAAATGATCATAAACCATGATGTGGTATAAACCAAGGATGCATGGACGCGGCGCCAGAGGTGTCGTACCCGCGTCCGAGACGGCGTGACGCGGCAACGCGAGAGGGACGCCGCTGCCCGCGCGTCAAGCCTCGTCTGCCACGTGGTTTTTTTTTTTTCGCCGACTCGCGCCGCAACGGCTGAGAATCGAGCCGATTCGCCTAGTATCGAGTTGAATCGCGCCGACTCGAGCTGTATCAGGCGATATCAGTGAAACCGCCGAAACGGCCGATTTAGGCCGAAATTCAAGCCTCTCACTCACCTCAAGTTTGAGTTCTCTGCCTCTCTCTCACACATTCTCTCTCACGCCGTGCACTTTCCTCTCAGTTCATACACGTATTTATATTTTTAATATATTATCTAGTATTGCTCTTAAATTTGGTATATGTTTATATAATGTGAAAACGTATGCTTAGCAATATATTAAAAATATAAATAAATATATTTTTAATAATTTTTTAATCGCCAAGTCCCGTCGCACCCGCACCCGAGTCCCGAAACGCACCCGTGCTTCATAAGTATAAACTATAAAGGTTAAATATGGCATTGAAGTGACAAAAGGTTATAAGAAGTATATTCATAGAAATTCCACAAACCAAGAACACCAAGGCCCCCATGTTCAGAGTAGTAGATGAAAGTATGATCATTGGGACCGCTATCCGCAACCTTCCCATTGCCTCTTGTAAGAGCAGATCTATTTCGAAGGATTACAGCAAAAAAGTTGTCGACTATAACATTTTCTCTAGTATAATCCTGCATGCAACAAGAATATCTACCACATGATCAGCTGGAAAATCACATAGAATTATCAACAATAGAATAAGACTTCCTTTATGGAAAGAAATCTGATATAGCCTTTGGCACTCCGTGATACACATCGTTGCCATTAGGGCAGTTAATGATAACTCCAAGCCTAGGCTTCTCTTCATTGAAAGCAATGTCATCATACATGAAAACAATAATGTTTTCATCTTTCAACCCACCTCTTTTCAAGATTTGATAGGCATGACAAACATTAGCCTGCGAAGAAGGAGAAGAAGTTATAAAAGGGAAGCGGAAAGAAAGAAGAAAAATAAGATCACAATTACAAACAAGAGACAAAGACAAATTAGCTCGCGGGTGACATTAAATTTTGACACGAAAACCATGCAGATGGCATGGGAAAATTTTTTTTGAATAATAATAATAAGTATTAATAGTAATAGAAAAAATAAAAATAAAAATCATGAATAATACAATAGTGCGATATTGTGATTGATGTAAAATAAAAATGATGTAAGTGGTAGAATCATGAAAAAACAATATTGCACCATTTTTACAATTTAATACCTCAACAAATTGTGATAAAAGTCATTTATTGGATATTGTTGTTTGAATATTGAAAAATGGAAAAGATATTACAAAATTTTGTTATATAAAGTTTACAAATTAGTGTATCCCCCAGTCCAAAAATTATTCCTAGAGCTCTTCAATTTCAGTTCTTAAGAGAATAGAATCATTCTGTACCATATTCTTTAGATTCCAAAGAAAAATAAAAAAACCCAAAAGAAAAAAAAAAGAAGAAAAAAAAAAGCAAATGTTTGAAAATAAGGTTGGTCATTTCTGCCTGACCCGCGGGTATTCGACCCTGCTCAATAAAAAATAGGATTGGGTTTAGGTTTAAAAAAAAAAAAAGCTAAACGAGTCCGAGTCGGGTCCAAGTTTTTTCTAAAACCCAGCCCGAACCCAGACACGACCTGGTTATATATAGTTACTAAAATACCCTCCTATATATATATATATATATATATAGTTATAAACCCTAATCTCTTCTCCTCATTTCACTTCAACTGAGGCCACCTCTCTCTCTCATCTCTTCAGTTCTCAATCTCACTCCCTCTCAATCTCACCGCCGGCCCAACTGCCTAACCTCTCACTGCCGTCCCAAGCTATCTCAGCTCTCTCACTCACTGTCTCAGATGGCCTCTTCTCCCTCTTCATCTCTTAGCTCTCTCACTCACATGACCACAAGCCCACAAGCAGTCAAGCATAAGCACCGATCTCTACTCTCTCAACTCCGTTTCGTCTTTGCCGTTGCCGATATCGCACTATCGCATAGCCCTCTGCCCCTCTCATCTTTCTCACCCACGACCTCACGGCCTCGTTCCACCTCATTCTCCATTTTTTTTTTCTGGGTTCAGTTCGTCTCAACCATGTGAGTTTGTGTTTGTGTTAATGATTTCTAGGTTTGTGTTTGTAATTTTGAAAGGGAAAATCATAGATTTGAAATTTGGGTTTGGTTTGTGATTTTGAAAGGGAAAATCATATATTTGAAATTTGTGTTTGTGAATTTTGTGTTTATGTTTGTGATTGTGTTTGGATTTGTGTTCGTGTTTGTGATTTTGGGCTGAAAAATCATAAATCAAAATTTGTGTTTTTGATTTTAGGCTAGGCTGGGCATGAGGGGACGGGGCCCGCAAGGGCCCGACGGGGCAAGTTTAGCGTGGGAAAAAAACTCATTTATTAAACGGGCCGAGTTCGGGTTACAGTAACAGGCCCACGGGTCGGGTTCGAGTATAGAAAAACCCGCCCCAAATCCAACCTGTTGCCATTTCTATTTGAAAAACATGAATGTTATGGTAGAGAGAAAAAGAGAGACAGGACTACTTAGGTTGACACGTTACAAACGACAGAGGGCTTGAAATTCTTGAAAAGTTTTGGTAGTCAAGTTTTGGAAAGTTTCTTAACAGATTGTTTGTTTGTTTTTTTGAAAATGACAAGATTTAGGAACATAGGTTCTGTTCCCTCAGTCTCTTATAAGAGCAAGGGATTTAATTAGAATGCACTAATAAAGTGGGATTCATCATTGCTACTTGAGTAATGTATTCCAGCATTACTCTGTCTACCTTTTTATTTATTTATTAAGAGTTAAAAGACTTCTACTTACAATAATCAGTAATGCGTTTCATCTATTCTATATGAGAGAGAGAGAGAGAGAGAGAGAGAGAGAGAGAGAGAGAGCTTTATTATCACTTTTTAGCAACACGCTATGGATGTGTTTTAAATAGTGCTGGAGCCAAACAAACGAGTCAAGCCTCTCTCTCCAAACCCACTGTTTCTGTTTGTTGCTCCTGCACTGGCACCATGTATCTCTCCCCAATGCCATCGACCCCTTCCTTTCCGCCCAACTCCAAGGTGCCCAACACCCTATTTCTACAAATAGTCCTAACAATACTAGTAGTCATTATTTTTGTTGTTGTGATCATTAGCATCATTTTTTATTTTTTCCAAGAATCTAATACCTATCAACAAGTACATCAGCAAGAAATGCCGGAACTGGAAATGCGTGAAATTGTTGGTGGAGTTGACCCTCATTTACGTGACAACATACCCAACTTCGTCTACCAACCTGGCATTAGTCTTCCCTTCGAAGAAATAAAGTGTGCGTGGTGCCAAGAAGAGTTCATTAATGGAGACCGACTCTCATTCATACCATCTTGTGGCCATGTGTTCCACTCCGACTGCATAGGTGAGTACATGCTCCGCAGGAACACCTGTCCTTTTTGCCGTCAGCCTATCGCCTTGCCAGCGGTCTAAGATTGAATCTTTAATTGTTCCATCATTCTTAAACTTGATTATCATCATCATTTGGGGTTTTCAGTATGTGAATCTTGTTAGTACATCATGATTAATTTGTAGGATAGCTAGCTAGGTACAACAAATTAATGGCTTGTTTTCTTGTAGCTACTTGGAAAAAGAAATACATTTAAATCCACTGTAGTATAGGATTCTTTTTCCATGTCTTTATGAGAAATTGTTTCTTATTCTACTGTTTCTGGAAGCGTCTTTGAAGCAGTTGAGTTCTTGCTCAATTTGGATTAATTAGACTGAAGTTTACGTAGGCAAGTTAAATATAATGAATGAAGTTTTCATTTGGAAAGAGTTGTTCATCCCATTAGTTTTTCTTTTGTTTTGTATGTGCTTTACAATGATTTCTTGAATATCTAGATGTATTTGTGTCCATATTATTGGGTCGAATGTAGCTAGTCACCATAAATGATGGGTATATTAACAGTGGTTTCTCCAATATCTTGATATCTGTCCATATTATTGCGCCCCTATAGATATGGGAGAGACATGCATGGAAGGGAAATTATTGTGTACGCCCTGGTATATCAGAAATATGTACTCTCTTCTCTTACATGAACGGTGGGTCCCACTAATTAAATTTATGGCGGGACCCACTATTTATGTGAGAGAGAAGAGTTTGCATTTATGGTACTGTTACCTAATAATTTTCCTGCATATGGAAGGAAAATTATTGTGTACTGCAGATTTCTTAACTGTTTAGACTTTTACAAAAACATGAAATTTCCTGCCAGTACCGCAAATATATTTAACCCACTTGAATGTGTTTGTTAGTTGAGATATATATTTTTTGGATGAGCATTAGTTGAGATATATATATATATATATATATATATATATATCTATATATATCTATATCAGTTCACTTTCAGAACACTCAGTTATGAATTTTCAGATGAATCAGCAATATTGCTTGCTGACATTCAAATGGGGTCACTTTCTCAAATATGTAATTTTCTTTTTTATGACTTTTTCCCTTAGGTTTGGGATTAATCAATGTGGGGCCGCACTGATTTATAGTTGTTACGACATATATGTTTCACTTGTTAGGAACATATGTCACTACTTTATGTAATTGGCTAATTTTTTAACAAAACGCACTTTACTTGTAATTGGGTAGATTTAAGATGTGTTTGATACTTCAAGAAACCTTGTTTCAAGATCAAGTGTAAAAGCCATGCAAATCTGTCCAAGATTCAAGTTAAGAAAGTGTCTGTCATTAAAGCTCGATAACTAGCTCGACAGCTAGCATCTATAGAGCTCAAGAAGCTGTTCCAGCCCTGTGGCTCGACAGCTGTTCAACAGATGCTATATGTCGAGGTTTAAGAAACACAAATTTTCTGTTCTGTTTTCTTGAAATCCGTGAATGTGTCTTTGGACTTTCTTTTTGATAACCCTAGACATATAAAAGAATTATTTTAAGGACCGTTAAAGGGTTCGCAAATTGCACATGCATTAAGCAAATTCTGTTCAAGCAAATTGTGACCGGAGACAAAATTTTGTCCTAGTTCATCTCTTGTGAAGAAGTTACTGTGTATGTGCACCATAAGGTTTTGTGACCAAGCATTTTTTGGATCTCCATCGTGTGATGAACTGAAGAACTTTACAGCCAACAAACTTCTCTAATTGGTGATTGAAGTCACATACTGGAATCCGCGTAATTGGTTAGTCACGTACTTGGGAGCCGTGTATCAAAAGGAGAAATTGTCACTACAGAACAAGTCCAATTGTATATTGGGGTAAGAGTTCAACTGTAGGTTGGTATAAGGTACTGAGATTCCTTTACTTGTAACCGCTTGTTGTGATAATAATGGAATTTCGGAAGTGATGACTTTAAAATCAACCGGTGGAGTTTTTGTCGTGTAGGTTTTCCTCATTCGTAAACAAATCACCGTGTCAATTTTTTTTCAGCTGCATATTCTAGTTAATTGGTGATTTGTTTGTGCTACCATGCTCATTGTATGTAATTAAACCTAATTAATTCACTTAGCTAATTAATTAGTTAATTTATCACAAGGGGTCAATACGTGTTTGGCCTAATGCTAGAGCTGAAAGAGACTTTTCCTTGTAATACAATGTGTTATGTGTCACACATTCCATTAAATCATGAAATATGTTAGATCAGGAAAAAAACAAAAATAGATTTGGCCTCACGTTTTCAGCAAAATATGTTTTCCAAAACGCCAAGAAATCATGATTTAAAATCGTTCCTCCAACTAGCTTTTTATGAAAACGCTAGTTTTAAGACAAATGTTTTAGGGGTCTCAACACCTAAAATACCCTCAAGTATTTGCTTAATAACAAATTTATCAGCCTGTAAAGTTCTCACCTATGTTTGAGCTGACTTTCCAACGGCTGCAACTTCTTGGCACAAGCTATTTTGATGGAAAGAAGATTATGCGACACACACTAGAACCTACGAGAATGAGTTAACGAATCTATTTGGTTGAGAAGAGACCCACGGCTCTCTCTCTCCCTCTATTTGGTCTCTTCACTTTTTAGACTTTAGTTTTTACTTCTCTTTTTTGTGGTTGATATTGACTAGCAACATATATAATACTATTACTTTTTCTTAGCTGTCATTAACTATGTAATGGGGATTAAAAAAATAAAAATAAAAATAAAAAACTTTGATGTGAGGGTACTAGGTAACTGTGTTAACATGTTTAGCATGGACTACGTTTAAAATGACAGTATATCCTTAACATCAAAATTAAGTCTTTTTTCATATTTCTTCTATAAAAAAGAAGTCCTTTTCGGTAATTTGCATCCACAACAAAAAATATACAGTTTTTGAACCGCAATTTTACAAGTTTTACCAAACGATTAATTGTGGCTTTCAAAATCATGTTTTTAGAATACACATTTTAAAAACGCTATTTTTTAAAACGTAGTTTTCAAAACAGCCTATTTAAACTGACCCAAAATCACAAAACAAACTATTAGAGTGAAAATGAACATTTTAAGTTCCCCTAAAAAAAAAACAAAAAATGCAAGGCCTTGCGGTCCGGTGAAAATTACAGCATCGACTAGACAGGAAACCTGTTTGGTATAAACCATATGGTATGGGTGTTGGAATTTTTTTGGTCATAAGTTAGGTATGGGGGCTACATTTTCATTTTCTAAGCCCATTCTTATAGCATTCAAATCTTCTATTGTCTATTGATTCTTTTTTGTTTTGATTGAGGGAGGCTTTGATGAGAATAAAAAACGGCTGCTATATTTTATTTATATATTTTATTTTATATTTTAATTGAGAAGAAGAATTTGAACTCTAATTCTCTTAGTAAAAGAGCATTATATACTAGAAAAGTGCTACGTCCACAACATTTTTATAATATTTTCACAACAAATCATAGGTGGTTAATTGTTATTAGTTTAAATTTGAACATAACAGTAAAATTACTTTTTTGCCCTAATAATAACAACTAGTAATAACCTGTCACTTATAATTTATTGTGAATATATTGTAAAAATGTTGTGGACATATCATTTCTCTTATATAAAATTGGGTAACACGTTATTAGGAGGATGATTTGAAGGATAGTTATGGTCATTTTGGTCCAAGCATCAAATGAAATATAGCAAACTTAACTTATTTTGAGACGCTAATGTTTGACTTAAATAGAACTTGTAGGGGTCAAAGGCCCAGTTCCAGATGATGGGTCGTGGGCCTGTCCGAGGAGACTTATCCGTCCGAGGACAGTAAATCATAAGGAATGTACCTGGTCTAACTCTTCGCTGAAGTATAACTTATATGAAGAAGGAAAAGAGTGGTCCGAGGAGCACTACCTGTTCAGATGATCAAAAGGACGATCAAGATGAATGCCCCAATATTGATCCTAATATTTCCGGAGATCCCCCTGATCTATATAGGCAAAAAAGACAGGTGGCGGCAATGAGATATTATGTAAAAAGCTGCTACCATCGCATTTATTATCCTGAAGCTAACCCTATGGCCACATTAACGGGGAAAAGATATCTGAACAGTGACCTTCATCCTTTACAGCTGCCGTATAAAGACTTCAAAGGAAGGTTGATGGGACAAGTATCAAGGAAAAATCACCTAACAAGCACGTGCGGCAAATTGGCCTATAAATAGAGCAAAAAGCAGAGAAAGAAGGCAAGGAACAATCAGGAGAAAAAAGAGAAGAAGCAACCAACAAAGAGAGAGAAAGAGATATAAGCACTCATATAATTGTAAAAACTTACTCCTCGGACCAATCTGAGAAGAGCCCTGTACAACTTCAGCATTTCGTTTTCGTTAATCTGTTCATAACTATACTTGGGTCATTAGAGATCTTGCTTTCAATCCAGTTTACTTAGCCCACTCTCTATAAATTTATTGAGAGGATAATGTTCATGTTTTGGGCCTAAATTCATCTCATTTGTAGGCCCATCTGCTAAATTGTGTCCTTACAGAACCCAAGTAAAATCTTAAAATAAAATTTTAAAATGAGACCAATCTCTATGATTTTTGCTAATACGCACAAGGTTTATTTAGGGGAAAAAAACTCATAAAGTTTGAACACATTTAGTAAGTATGAAAGAATAAATATTTTTAAAAAAACAAATAAATATTATATTTGGTATACAAGAATAAATATTATAATTGAATGATTATCTATATGAAATAATTATTAAGTTTTATTTTTATCACATACAAATAAATTGTCCTTTTAAGATTGATCCTTAAGAATAGCTATATCTTATTATTCCTAGTCACTCTAAAAGGATTGTAATTTGTTATAGGTATATTTTAAAAAAACAATAATAATAAAAACCTCTATTAATGCACACAATAGTTTTAAAAAAACAAATAAACCCCCACTCCAAAAATCTCTCTCTCTCTCTCTCTCTCTCTCTCTAGTCTTTGCCAAAAAAATTAATAATTATCCGTCTCTTTGATACGTAAATAGTAAATATATATATATATATATATATTTGTTATGCAATTGAAATACAAAAATGCTTTCTTTATTATTTTTCTTCAAATTGTCATTTGTTTGATTTGAAAAAATAGACAATAATCTTAACTTTGCAAATGTTTAATTTTTAGAATAATTGAGTTCTACAACAAATTTAAATACAATTATATAAATAAAATATTGGGACACATTATTTTATTTTATATTGCATTATTAATTGCATCTTCTAATGCAGTAATCTGGACGGTATAATTAGCATTGAGTTATCACCGCTACTAACCACTCCTACAGAATTCAAGACTCAAAACTTAGTCTTAAATATTTAATCTGTACGTTATTCCTCAATCACGACATATCGTGATGAACAACGTCCAAATTAACTAAAATCCCATACTATCTTCGATCATGTGCCTCATATTTTCTTCCATCCTTCCTTGTCCAAAACTTCCAATTACAGTAGTGATCTTTATAATTTCAATTACACTCAAGGAACACATACAATATCCTTCTCATGATCTAATGCTATCTTGCTAATTTCAATTTCATCCAGTGTCTTCGTTTTTCACAGGACCATATGTGTATAATTAAACTTTGGCCAAATTTGAAGTAAACAAACGTGTAGATCAACAACAAAGTTGATGAATATCAATTAGAACAAAAAACCAAAATAGAAAAGAAATATATATAAAGAAACTGGAATTCTAAAACAGAAACAATAAATTCTCAAAATAGTTACTGAATGTAAGATTGGCCAGTGATATCAATATCTCGATCACCAGTGGAGGGAGGAGGGGTGTGCTTGGGCTTTGGGGTGGCCTCAACTGGCCCATCAGCACTCTGGGTTTCACTGGCTGGTGGTTTTACTGGTTTCTTTGGTTGGCCTGGCTCAGTGCCATACATTCCTCCACCGTATACATCATGGGTCACTGCTTTCATTGGCGTTATGTTTGGCGCTTGCTTCTGGTTCTCAACGTCCTCCTCCTCCTCCTCCTTATCTTCTCCTTTTCCTTTTCTTTTTCCACTTCCATTGTTTTACTTTTTCAGTTTCTGTGTGTATTGAATTGTGTTCCTCTTTGCAAATTTTTAGGATGTGAATGTGGTCCATGTATTGTAGCTATATAGCTAGGTATTTGTACTAGTTCAATGTCGAGAAATGAATGACACGTAGTATCAAGAAATGACTGCCATTACATACAGATCTTATCTACAACAAATAATAATAATAATAATAATAATAATTAAAAATATATATCTATATAGATCGGCCTTATGTAAATAGCAGGAAAGTAGTGTTGGATTTAAATTGATGATTTAATTAATTCCATTTGCAAAATAAAAAATAAGAACAAGAACAAAAAAAAAAAAACATTACGTATATATTATTATTATTAACAAGGTGATGGTAGTTTATACTTTATATATGCAATCAGAGGTTTATGTTTAGTGTGTATTGACTATTACATAATAATCAACAACAACGAAAAAACTAGAACAAACAGATCTGCGAGTCGAAAGAGAGAGTGAGAGAAATGAGATCTGAACGTCCATCTCAACGATGGGGTTCACCACCTTGATCTTCTCGAACACCATTTTTTTTTTTTTGAAGAGAGAAAGAGAATGAGTGAGAGAGACAAAGACGGGTTAGTGGTGTATTCGATAATGTTCTCTGATGCACAGACATGGCGCCGGAGGCGCCGCACCCGCGTTGGACGCGGCGCGGCGCGGCGACGCGCGGGGGACGTCGCTGCCCGCCCGTCGGTGCCGTGTTGGGCTGCGTCTGCCACGTGTTTTTATTTTTTTTCGCGCCGACTCGCACCGACGCAGCTGAGACTCGGGCCGATTTGCCCGGAATCAGGCTGAATTGCACCGACTCAGGCCGCTTCGGCAGATATCGGTGAACCGCCGAAACGGCCGATTCCGGCCGAAACGCCAGATTCCGGCCAAAACGGCCGATTCAGGCCGAAATTCAGCCCTTTCACTCAAGCATTCTCTCTCACACCCTACACTCCCCTCTCAATTCATACATTTATTTATATTTTTAATATATTATCTAGTATTGCTCTTAAATTTGGTATATGTTTATATAATGTGAAAAAATATGCTTAGTAATATATTAAAAATATAAATAAAAATTTTTTTAATAATTTTTTAATCGCCGAGTCCCGCCGCACCCGCACCCACCTTTTTCAAAAATTACTGAATCCCACACCCGCACCCGCACCCGCACCCGCACCCGAGTCCCGAAACGCACCCGTGCTTCATAGATAATGTTAGAAGGCGAGACGAGCAGTTGCAGAGGACTCTTTTTATATTGATGAATCATCAATCGCTGTTTCGCTGTGCATTCCTGATATGAATAGGTTATACCATATTATACTATACAATAATACGGGTAATTTATCCAGTTTTATTAAATCTAAATGCTATGAAAATAACTAAGAATTATTTTTTTTATTATAGCATAAAATATAAATTCAATTTAGTCTATGTAAAAACTTACCTGTTTGGGAGAATAAAGCTGATTACACCATCTTCTTTGTTTGGTCCTTATTCAGTGCTGCTAACTTCCTACTTTTACAAAATAGAACTATTTTCCAATCATCAATGTAATTTTTCTGGAGATGATGCAAATTTATTGTTTTTTTTTTTTTATTAAACATGCAAACTTTATTTAATCAAGCAGAAAATACATCTTGGATAATAACTTGTTCTAAAAAACAAGGACACTCTTCAATCCAAGCAAAATAGTCGCTAATGCCTACAGCAAACTTTGCTAACAAATGAGCAAGCAGATTCTCACTCCTACAAACATGAAAGAAATATACATTCCTTAATTCATTTGAACCAGCCTTTATCCCATAAATTAAAGATGCCACCGAGGAGGGTGCCGAAGTCTTTTCACATAAAGCATTGACAATTGTTAATAACAACCCCAACAGCACTGACACCTCAGAAACAGCTCTCTTCTATTTGTCCTCATCCCACCATGTCTCACCTCAATTCTATGAGTCCATAGAGTCCAAACCAGTGAAACTGCCATAGCGGAATCTTCATTAGACCAATCTGCCTCCATCAAAACAAACCAAAGGAAATCCATGAAGCTTCTAAAATGTGTTGGAACCAGAACCCGAAAGCTCTTGAATGAAGACCATGTTTCACGAGCTCTTTGGCACTCTCAAAACAGATGAATAAAGGTTTCTGCAGTAGCTCCACACTCCTCACAAATATCATCCATTAGAACAAGTCTAAGTCTCAGATTTGCCTTTGTTGGTAGGATATCACGTGCAGCCCTCCTAGCAAAATGTCTAATTTTCTGAGGAACCTGCATTTTCCAAAGTTTCCTCCAAAACATACGCATACTTGCCCCATCTGAAACAGAAGCATTATTGGCATCCTTATCCAACTCCATAGCAATTTATAGGCACTTCTTACTGAAAATACCCCATTAGATGTCTCTGCCCAGATTAGCTTATCATCAGGAAACCTATTGCTCAAGGGAAGTCCACAAATATTTTCAGCCTCAAAAGGAAGGAAGATACGTTTAAGCAAATCCAGGCGAAAATGGGAAAATAACCCCAGTTTCAAAACTATTTAGTTAGTAGGCTAATTTTATAAACTATATAATTTACTAACATCTCGAGTCTTAAAGACTCGATTTTGGGCCTATAAATCGAGTTTTTTAGACAAATCGAGTTTTTTAGACTCGATTTTCATAGCCTAGTAATCTGATGTGGCATATTTTTCCAGGTGGCGAACACTTGGAAATCGAGTATTAGAGACTCGATTTCCAGAATATACAATACAAAAAAGAAACAAAAAAATTTTAGACCACAAGAAACAAATACAAAAAAAGAGAAAAAACAGAACAGAAGAGGAAGATGAAGAAGAACAGAACATAAGAGGAAGATGAAGAAGAACAGAACAGAAGAGGAAGACGAAGCGGAAAGCGAAGAAGAAAAATCGATCAACCTTCAACCCACAGACAACCCAGCGAAGAGGACAACCTTCAACCCACGGCAACCCACGGCTAGCCACGACCACCGGCGACCACCCACGCCCCACGAACACACACGGAAAACGCCGATCACGAACAAACATAGCCAACGCCAATCTGAAGCCAAAGATCTTCGACGGCGATCTTAACCCGACCCCTAGCCACAAGCAATGAAGACCACCGACGGCCACCCACGCCGAGATGAAGCCATCGACGCTGGTTGCTGTGTTTTTTTTTAGGTTGTTTGCTTGTTGCTGGTTGCGTTTTTTTCTGGTTTTCTGGTTGTTGTGTTTTTTTCTGGGTTGTTTGCTTGTTGCTGGTTGCTTGTTGATTTCTCAAAAAAAAAAATTTGGTATTTCTGGGAATGGCTTGACTTAGAGTAAAATAATTTTTGGCATAGAAATCGAGTCTTAGAGACTCGATTTCCAGGTGTCCGCCACGTAGAAAAAATGCCAGAACAGACAGATTAAAACACTAAAATCGAGCCTCAAAAACTCGATTTCTGGGCCCAAAATCGAGTCTTTGAGGCTCGAGATGTTAGTAACTTATATAGTTTGTGAAATTAGCCTATTAACTAAATAGTTTTGAAACTGGGGTTAATTGCCCATTTTCGCCGCAAATCCACATTCCAACTATAATTATCGTAATCAATCAAATGACTAACCATAGATACCTGAGGAGATAGAGTTCTAGGAGATACCACTCTATATGAAGAAAAATTAGGAACCCACGGGTCATTCCAAATTCTAAACCATGAAATTCAACCCTTAAATTTTTAAATTTACACATAAAAAAATATAGATGAGAAGTTTAAAAAATTTTGTTCAGATTTATTACTGTTAGATCTGGTGGCGTAATCCGGTGGCCTATCACTTTATGAGATATTTCTAATTAAATGCATGCCAACTCATGTGCTGATGAGACTTGTGGTAATCTAATGCCTGTGGATAATGATAATGATTTGTTTTGACTTTTGATATGTATGCTATTTCTTTTTTTCTTTTCTTTTTTATAAGAGATATGTATGCTATTTAGGTGTTACATGAAAAACAAGTGTTAGATATAGTATTTAGGTGCTATTTTTTAGGTTTTTTTTTTTAAGTTTCTGTCATGTGGATTTTTTCTTATGGGAAGGAAATTTTTTAGTTAAATAACCACATGGCTGAATATTAAGAAAAGAACCTAAGGAACAGCACCTAAAGTAATGTACCTAAATTTTGTCTTTATATAAATACTAGCTTGTAACCTCATGCATATACATTGATATATTTAAAAGATTACATTAAGATGCATACAAAGACAGACCCACGTTAAGGCAGAGGGGGGCCATAGCCCGCCCTCCCCCACCCAAAAAAATATTGGAAAAAAAAAATATAGCACTATATACAAAAATTTCCCTAAAAAATATATTTTTGGCCCCCTTTCTTCAAAATTTTTACATTTTAGCCCATGAAAACTAAAAAGAAAACTGTAACATCTTTTGCCCATTGCATATTGATCCAAAAAGAAGCCCATGGGAACTATGCTAAAATTTTTGCAGTGGATAGTAATGCTTGTTTGTAGATTTATTTTTATGAATTATTAACTATTTTTAGAAAATCTTTTACTAACATTAATGTTGTTGTAGCTTATGGGGTATGTTTGTTTGGTTTTTTTTTTTTTGGACTAAATTTTTAAACAATAAATATGGAAATAACGAAACTTTTACTTGAATTGTTGATGATGGGAAAATTATCTAAAATATTTGATTTTTTTAAAGAGAAAAAAATTACAAATAATTTGAAGCTGATAATGTAGCATTGCCTCTAATGTTGATGTCACAATTCATGAAAATTTTCAAACAAAATTCCAAAAAATTATCACCGATTAAATTAGTATTCAAAGAAGGGTGAAAACCCAGTGACTGACTTCGGTGAATTCCTGTAGGCCTAAAGGGCGTCTGGCAGATGTATTGCCCATCCTCCTGTATACTCTAACTCATTTTGCTAATGATCTTTATGAGGTTTTTTTTGTCGCCCATTTCCTTGCGGGTAGAAAGGTGATGAACAATGGTGTTTGACCTGGTAGAATTCCAACTTCTTCCTTACATCATTGTTGACAAATGGCATGCCATTGTCGCTGATAATCCTACGAGGTACCCCGAACCTCACAATTATATTTTCCTTGATGAAGTTCGCCACTGTTCCTTCTGTGGCTTTACGAAGTAGCACTGCCCCTGCTCACTTAGTGAAATACTTTGTAGCCACCAAGATCCATATTTATCCACGCAATGATGGGTTAACTAGCCCTACCAAATCAAGCCCCCAAGTATGGTCGGGCCATGGGGTAACTATGCTGTGCAAATTCTGCGGGTGGGTGTGAATTAAGTTGGCTTGTACTTAGCAACTGTGACACTTTTTTACAAACTCTGTTGTATCCTTTTTCATGGCAGGCCAGTAGTAACCCATATGTAGCAAGCATCTGTATAACTTCTTCTTCCCCTGGTGTTCCCCACATTCTCCCGCGTGCACTTCCTTTATCATATCTTTCGCTTCCTTGGGGCCCAAACAGTGTAATGGGTTTCCATCATACCTTTTCTTGAAAAGGACCCCGTTGTGTAGAAAGTAACGTGTTGCCAGTCTTTTAAGCTTGTATCGCCCACTATACTTTTCCGGCAGGATACCTTCTACTAAGTGCTGGGTGAATGGTTTTTTCCAGTCTTCGCTAACGAACACAACGTAACTTTCTTCTCTGTCTGCCGCCAGTTGGCAAGTCTCGCAATGGACTTGGACTCGATCCGCATCTTTTCCCATACTTAAACAATAAAAGCATGTCCTTTGCAGTCTGCGGTAAAGGCTTATCTCTCCGCTAGATCCATAAGTCTTATCATGCACTTCTTTCAACTTTCTCTAGGCCTCCTCTTACCCCACGCATCTAGACAAGAACCCACCTGACATCTTGCGGTATAGCTCTCCTCTTACCAAGGCGTAATCTTTTAGAACCTTTAATTTTGCAACTTCTCCTTCCTTCATCAAGGTCTCCCTTATAGGATTTCGCCAATCTTTTTTACACTGTTCCTCCTATAACCTTTCTTTCAACACTTCAATGATAGATTCTTTCCTCTTGCTGACTTCTATCCTAGTGCTATTCCTTTCAAAAATTATTTGTGAGCCTAACGCGGCCAACGCATCTGCGAACCGGTTTTCATTCCTTGAAGCATGCTCTATCTCAAATGTCAAAAACTTCTCCTCCATCTTCTGGGTCATTACTCTGTACGGGGCTAGACTGGGTTCCTTTAAAGAGAAACTTCCTTTGGTCTGGCAAACCACTAGGTTCGAATCTTTTATTATTCTTAAGTGCTTGACTCCCATTTTGAGGGCCATGGCCAACCCAGTTAGATAGGCTTCATACTCTGCCGTGTTGTTTGAATAAGGGAATTCTAATTTGAACGATAATGCCACAGCCTCGTCTTTTTCATGATACAGAACTACTCCCACCCCCCCTGATTGGGTGGTAGAAGATCCATTAAATTTCATTACCCACTGTTCTCTGACTTCTTCTGCCATAGCTATTTCTCTTGGGACTTCATCATCCAGCAGGAATTCCTCTTCTCCCAGGAACTGTGCCAACAGATCCGCTATAGCCTGGCTCTTTACCGCCTTAGGTGTTCCCGCCTTTAGATCATACTGCGACAATTGAATAACCACTGGGATATTCTGCAAGAGAGAATCGGTTGTCGTAATAAGGCTTTGATGGCATGAGACTTAGTCATCAGCCACATCTCGTAGGCCAAGAAATAATGACGTAACCTTTGTGAGGCATACACAATAGCCAATCATGCCCTTTCTGCCCTTGGGTAACGAGTTTCTGTGTCTTTTAAAGCTCGGTTGATGTAATAAACCGGTTGCTCAATACCATCTCTATCTTCTTGGGCGATCAATGCGCCCACGGCGTACTGATTGGTGGCTAAGTACAACAACAGTGGCTTCTTGCGGATTGGGGCTTGCACAGTAGGGAGGTTCATCATAATCTGCTGTAGCCTTTCGAAGGCCGCCTCTTGTGTTTTTCCCCATTTAAAGCTTTGCCCTTTCTTAAGTAGTTTGCCGAAAGCAGAAGTTATGAACGCCAATCCAAGGATTAACCTTCAGATATATGAGACATTTCCCAAAAAACTTTTCAATTCCTTTACTGTGACTGGAGGTTTCATGGTTGCTATGGCCGTAGCTTTGACCGGGTCCACGTCTATTCCTCTGCTGTGAACCAGGAAACTCAAGAATTTTTTGAAGGACACCCCAAATGCGCACTTGAGAGGGTTCATCCTTAGTTTGAAAGTTCTACACCTCTCAAATACCTTCTTCAATACCTAGACATGTTCTTCTCGTTTTTTGATTTTACCACTATGTCATCCATTTAGTCCTCTAATTCTTGGTGCATCATGTCGTGGAATATAGCCATCATTGTCTGTTGATAAGTTGCACCTGCATTCTTTAATCCAAATGGCACTACTGTATGGTAAAAATTGTCTATGGGTGTTCTGAAGGCAGTCTTCTCTGCATCATTCGGCGCCATTCTGATCTGATTGCACCCTCTGAATCTGTCCATGAATGAAAGCATGGCGCTTCCTACTGCAGAATCTATCAGTAAATCCATGTTTGGCAGTGAGAATTTATCTTTCAGGCAAACCCTGTTGAGACTTTTAAAATCTACGTAACACCTTATCTACCCATTCTTCTTCTTTACTGGCACTATATTGGACAACCATCATGGATGTTGAATGGTTTTGATGAATCCTGTGGCTAGCAATTTCTGTACCTCCTTGACTATCTGCCCTTCTATCTCAATGTGAAATATCCTAGCTAGCTGGCCACCGGCTTGGCCTCCGGATCCACATTCAGTGTATGCACTACTAGCCTAGGATCCAATCCAGGCATCTCACTATAATCCCATGCAAAGACATCTTTGTACACCTTCAATAGCAAGATCAATTCCAACTTTTCCTTTTCTTACAACTTTGCGCTAATTAAGATGGGCCTTGGTTCCTCCAAGTCGGACCCCAAGTTAACTTCTTCCAACTTCTCTTCTGCCATAACCTATGTATCCTTTTCTGCCACAACCTCCTCATTTTTCTCTTCATCACTTTCTTCCTCTAAGCCTTCTTGAGCTACTCAACACACCAGGCTTTTGTGTTGCCACTCTTGTCTAGGGCCCGTTCATGTTTCACTTATGGGCCCTGCGCACCTTCATAGTTTGTATACAATCCTGCCATCAAGGCCCCGGATCTTGACACATTGTGATGCGTCATCTGGCTCTACAGCAGGTGCTTCTTTTCTCTTCTTCTTCTAAGATAGCAATTCTCTCAAGTCGGACTCTGGGTCGCCCCAAATGTCCTCCCACTTAGGGACAAAGGTGCCTTGTGGTTTTGACACTGAGCTTTACTCAGATGGTGCCCATTGGTCGTAGAACATGGTTTCTACTAAATGGGCCTCTGCCTGCTCAAATGGTGATGGATTTGCTCTATACGTATCATCTTGCCATTCGACCTTCTTTTCACGCACTGGTGGTAAGTGGACGGGACTAGTTGGTGTTAATGCAACCATGGCTAAAGAGGCTATAGGGCCTACCTTTAACCATAGTTGAATGTGACCTGCAGTATATTCGCCGCTTCCTCCGAACCCAATTTCTTCCATTGGGCACCCCTGGATCTTTCTTTCTGAAATTCCCGCTGCTTGTAGAGTGCTTAATGGAACGAGGTTTACCGAAACACCGGTATATACCAAGGCTCTCTTGATGGGGATTTGATTTATGGATATGACTAAGTAAAGGGGCCTCCTGTGGTCGGGGCACCCCACCTCCATATCCTCATTACTGAAAGCGATTTTACTCAATTCCTGTAAGAGGGCTCTGTCATCTGCGACTTCCGCTGAAAAGCATTCTACTCCTGCCCTGGAGGCAATGCTTACTAGGGCCTCCGTGGCTATCTTTCACTCTTTCGCTGTAAGACCTAGTTGGTCAAACAAATTTTTGAATTTGGAGCTCTTTTGTAGGGTGGTGATTGCTGCAGCAGGCAGAACTGGATTCTCCTCCTCGTCCTCCCCTGGATCTGCACAAATCACTACCGCTACTACACCCTTCCCTTTATGGTTTGGGAGTGGATTTCTTTGAACTTCCTATTGCGACAGCTCCAGGGTCCCCTCTTTGATCCTGTGGTGTACCAATCTACGAAGCACCCAACATTCTACGGTAGGATCTTACATGTAGTTGTGCAAACGGCAAAAGTATGGGTCCTTCCGCTCCTCTTCTGTGGTCTCCCTAGAGACTTAATTAGGCTTAAAGCCTGTCTGCTATTCACCTGTCCAGGAGCACGTCTAACTCCTTTGGGGTGCACGATATTGATGGAAGGGATATCATGCTCCCTCTCATCAGTTTTCCTTTTTCTTTTGCCTGCGGAGGCCGTCATGGCCTGTGGGGCATTTCTTTTATCAGAACCCAGCCTTACCAATTGAGTGGTCTTTCTGGCCTTCTGTAACAGCTGCGCAAACTGGGAGATTTCCAAGTTTTTTAAAACAGCCCTGTACTACCTAATCATGTTCGTCATACACATCTTCACCAGTGTCTTTTCCTCACAATGATCATAACAATCAAGCGTCACCGTTTCTTTGCTTAGTAGCTTGCAAAGTCGCAAGCGTCACCGTTTCTTTGCTTAATAGCTTGCAAAGTCACAAGCGTCACCATTTCTTCTCCGTGGAAGTACTTAATACAAAATACATCCACCATGTTATCCCAGGTTGGGATTGATCCTGGTTTTAAACTGAAGTACTAAGTATAGGCACGGTCATATAGTGATTTAGAAAATTCTCGAAAACATAAGTCCTTGTCTGCTGCATAAGAACTAAGAGTATCAATAAACTTGCTCACGTGCTCAACGGCACTTCCCTTCCTGCCATCATACTGCGTGAAGGCTCGTGGTTCATACCTCTCAGGGTATGGTTTGCTGAGCACTCTTAATGATTAAGGAGGCTTCGTGCATAAAACTTCTCTTTTGGCGCTCTGGCCCTCTCCTGCTCTAGAAGAGCAGCTACCTCTGCCATTATGATGTAACGTTGTCCTGTATTCTGCAGAGCACCCCCAACTGGTGTCTCCTCCTTGTCTGTCGTATACTCTGGGACAGGCTGGCTCCCTTTCTCTTTTGTCTTATCTGTCTTCAACAAACGAATTTCCTACATCATCTGCTGTTGTGAATGTTGTAGTGCTTGCAGCACTTCAACAAAAGCATTGGCAATATCAATGGGATTACTTGCCTGCGATTGGGGTCCAGCCTCTATTCCGGTAGTACCTTCCACTTGGTTAGGCTAATGTTGGTGAGGTGTTGTTGGCCTAGACTCTGCCAAAGAGGGCACGGTGCTCATGTTTCGTGTTGTCCTAAATTTTAGCGGCATTTGCTTGTGAGGATCTCTATCCCTGTCTGCTTCCCAACTTCCCAGTGGAGTCGTCAATTTAAATGTGATGGGCCTTTTTGTGCAGTATTGGGTTGGACTGTTTCCTACCATGCTAGGCCCAAAGTGTTCTGGATCAGGGAGTTGGGACCGGTCCAATTGCAACCCACCTTAGTCCGACTTGTGCGCAAACCATACCCCGTTTACCAAGATTTTGATCACATGCCCATGGCAGGCAGAGCTGCTAAAGTAAAAATAGCAGGCAGATATAATAAAGATGGTAAAAGAGATTTGTTCATTATTTAGACAAAAGTAAATAATGGATCATTGCAAGGAACGCATGTTTCGTGAAACGGCAACAAAAAATAAATACAAAAGAGGTAGTAACAAGCTTATTGAATCAAAATAAACATCATTCTACCATGCTAAGTTACACTACAGGGTCTAAGTCAAGAAGGAAACCATTTCCTCAACGCGAATAATTTCTCCAGAGAAGAAATTAATTGCTTTGAAGGAGCAGGCCTAAATGACTTGTGCCCAGAGAAGTCCTTTTGCTGTTAGCAAAAAACATAGGTTTGAGAGGAAGAGAGGGAATCAACCTATTTAGTGCATGCCTGCCACTCTATTTTCTCTATCTTGTTTTTCCTATTCTCTTTAATTCTTTCTTTCTTCACTTTATCTTTCGATGTTTTCTTAGTTGTTGTGATTCTCTCCTTAGAGGTTACTATTGCCGTCCTGCCTCCTTTCCATGCACAGTGGGTGTCCTTTATATAATGCCTGCCGCGGCTAGCTTTTACCATTTTAGCTTTTAACCGTCTTTGTTTGGTGTGGGTGTTCTTGCCAACCATTACTGATAGGTCAGTTACCCAGCAAGCACCACTTACCTGTGCTGGCCGCACCACTTACCTGTGCTGGCCGCGCCACTCCACATCACTAGGCGAAGAAGACTATTTTGTTTGTTTGCTTGCCGTGGCAGGTAAGTGCTCTCTCTTTCTCCTCAATGGCATGCACCTAGTGGTTCCAACTCAGCCTTGCTTTTTTTGGGTAGTATGTCATCCCAGCAGAACACTTCCCCAAAAAAGCTTGAGCAGGAACCTCAAAATAGGTTTTCCCCTCTTCTCACTACCAGACTGTGCCCTCTTACCTCTGACCAATGACTCACCACTTCCTGTATTGGCTGGGTACAAGCTGGTGGTGTTTAGGCCTTGCGAGTGCCTCACTTCCATGTTCGTCTAAAACTTGTCTGTTGCTCATGCGTTTGCCACGATCTGAGGGTCCGTCTATCTGTTCTGTCGTTCGTCCTTGATTTCTTATGGCATGGGCTGTTTTCTAGATTTCTCATTCTTTGTGGCTTGCTCCCTTAGGGACTGGGCTTTGCCCGATTGTGGGCTTCCTCTCCTTCATGCCATTCTCCGTGCTTTATTCTTACAGTCTTGCTGTTACTTCCTACCACATCATTCTGCTATTCCTGCTGTGATGTTATCTAACCCAATCCTGCTGGGCCTCTTTGGGCCTGCCGTTTACTCTTTTCCCAATGACTAGATATGGTCATTACTTGCGAGCTCTTATGTCCCATTTGTTTCCTCTTAGGCATCCTTAGTCCATTTGCTTTCCTCGGGCTTCCTTGGTCATTTTCCCCAACTTCGTATTCTCATGGGCTTTTACTAACTTCTTTGGGCTTCCCTGGCCCAATCACCTTATTCCTCATCCTTGGAGCTCATGGGCTTGCCATCAAACCCTTACTTTCTTTGCTTGCATTACTTCGGGCTTGCTGTGGCCCATTCTCACTTTTCTACATCACATACTGCCCATGAGTTTGCTACTTTTCTCTTTCCGGGCTCTTTTAGGTCCATTTGCTCCTCAAGGCCCATTTGTTGATTTCATGAGCCTATGATCCATTATTCCTGCCACTTGGGCTTAATGGTTTTTCTATTCATTTACTAACTCTTTTCTGCCCGTGTTGCTAGGCTTCTTTTTTCTGCTGGGCTCCCAAAATGAGCATCAACATCTTGTTATCAATAACTTTAATATTATAAAAAATAATACAAATCAATTTTTTTTTTATAAATGCTTATGACCATGGGAGTTTAATTTAAAATTTATTTAATGTAGATATACTTACTATATAATTTAATGTTCCATGTAACATGCAGATGAGACCAAACACTATTTTTGGCCTCGAGACTTCAACTACTAAACATGAGTCATCCCCAGCAATGTTAACTCAAACTTGGCAAAAGAGTGGAAGATGTCCAAAAGGAACAGTTGCCATTCGCAGAGTTAAGAGGAAAGAGTTATTAAAAGCTGATTCCCTCGAGCACTTTGTAAGGGACGGTCCACGGACTTCCTCTGTTGTAAACACAACAAATGACAAAAGTAATTTTTTTGGAAGCTTTCCCGCACCCGAACACTCGATAATTATACGAACATATATATTTAGTGGCTATATTTGTGAGCAAATAATCAGTACTCTAAGAGTTACAGCGATGCGGTAAATAAAATGATGGATTCTACTAATTGAATATGTGGTAGGATCCACCGCTACGTTGCCATACTCTAGGAATATATATCTAATAATTTTTTTGTTTTTGTCATAAACTTGAATACTTGATATAGTTTTGCATGCAGTTGATAAAATGAGAATATTAAAATGAACAACTGAAATACACAAAAATATGTGATTTGAAATGAGAAAATTCGCTCAAAAATAGAGATGACAGTTCTTGATAAAAATATGAGAGAGAGTCATTTGAGATTGTTTGTTCATGTTTAGAGGAAAAATTATCAATGCATTGATGAGAAAATAGTGAGCTAATTCAAGTTGAAGAACAAAAAAAAAAAAGTAGGGAAATACCAAAAATAACATTAGTAAAAGTAGTAAAAAGTAACATGTGGGGGATCTTGACTAATCTATTGTTGTTCTTATAAATAGATCTAAACATTGATGCATGGAAATAGATACATAGTGATCAGAGATTAATGGATGGTTTTGAATCTTTATAGTATTTACATAGGAGATTTTATGTTGGGGAAAATATGTATAATATTTTACAAAGGTGTCTTTAAGACATTCTTCATAATTTACTGAGAAAATTTCGTCAGTGTATATACTTACATAATAGAAGAGTGGCATTGTTTTTTTTTTTTATGGGAAAAAAGAAAAAAAAAATCTAGAAGAATGATAATAGGGATACTAAAATTTTACTAGATAATTTTTACAAACTATGGTATAGTTAATCACAAAAAGAAAATGCTAAACTGCTACCAATGTTGCCATAGAAAGCTCACAGTTGTACACAAAAAAAGCAAGCTTTGCTGGATCAAAACTCATAAAAATCATATTGCAATACAAAAATGTATAGTCAATCACAAAAAGAAAATGCTAAATCTGCTACCAATTTTACCATAGAAAGCTCACAGTAATATAATTGGTTTCACTGTAAACATCTAAATTATTTTTTTTGCTATTAGTGAGTAGTGACACATTAGCATGTAAAACTCATATCATACGCTCTGTTTGTTTTGCTGGAAAACCTTTTGTAAAGATAGTTTTCTGCATTTTTCAGTGTTTGGCAGCACACACAAAAAAAAAAAAAACCGGTCAAAGCAAAACAATCTTTAGTCAACGGAAAACCCTAATAAAAATAAGACTTATTTTTTATAGGTTGTTTTCCAAAATAAATTTTTGGAAAACAATCTCTCTCTCACTCATTACATCTCTTATAAATATTATACTCTTCTGTAGCTGTGGGAAACATAATTTTTTGGCGCCTTCTCTCTCTCATGGTAAGCTCTCTCACTTTTTCCCTTTTCTCTTTGCTTTTTCTCTAATCATATATTCTTTGCCTTGAATTTCAAGCTTGATTTTTTTTTTCTCTAAGAAATTTTCAGTTTGTTGGATTCCATACAGAAATTACTTTTTTAAAAAAATTAAAAATAAATACTTTATTGATGTAAAGGAAAACATATATAGAGTAAGACATGCCAGCACTATGCATGTTACAGTACCAAACCAACCACAGAAACTTCAAAAAAAATTATAAAAAGAACAATGACTTTCTAGAACACAAAAGCATGCTTATCCTTCAAACCTGTGTAGACGAAACTCATTGATATGCCTCCAGAACTGCATTGGCTCCTTCTAGAATCACCTGTGGCTGTGTTTGAATATTCTCAAAATAAAATTTGTTTCTTGCATTCCATATTGCCCAAGACAGAACTACCCATTGCTCGAATTCCTTCTTCTAGGCAGAAGTTACATCTTTTCGCACATAAAAGTGTGTGGTGGGCTTTTTGTGCAAGGCTGGGCTAGATTGCTCCCTACCGTGCTAGGCCCAAAGTATTCTGGGTTAGGGAGTTGGGACCGGCCCAATTGCAATCACTTTGGTCTGGCTTGTGTGCAAGCCACGCCCTATTTTTACTGTGATTTAGATTATATGCCTATGGCAGGCTGAGCTGCTAAAAATTATCACGGCAGGCAAATATAACAGAGTTGACACAGAGATTCGTTCACTCATATAGACAGAAATAAACAATGAATCATTGCAAGAAACACATATTTCAGTGAAACGGTATCAAAAATGAATGCAGGGAAAATAATAATGAGCTTATTGAAAAATGAATATCAATCTACCGAGGTGTACTACGGGGTCTAAGCCAAAAAGGAGAGCGTTCCTTCAATGCGAGTAATCTCTCTCTAGGGGAGAAATTAATTGCTTTGAGGGAGCAGTCTTAAATGACTTGTGCCCAGAGATGTTCTTTTACTGATGGTAGAGAACATGGGTTTGAGAGGAAGAGAGGGGATCAACCTATTTGGTGCATGCCTGCCACTCCGTTCTCTCTATTTTTCTCTCCTTCTCTCTATTCTCTAGTTCTTTCCTTCTTTTGTTTTCTTTTTCTTAGTTATTGTGATTTTCTCTATTTTGGGCCACCATTGCCGTTTCTTTTGTTTCGTACACAGTGAATGTCCTTATATAGTATCTGCCGCGGCCGGCTTTTACCATTTTAGCCCTTAACCGTCTTTGTCTGGTATGTGTGTCCTTACCGACCATTACTGATCGGTCAGGTACCTGGCCAAAGCCACTTCATAACACCAGGCGAAGACGTACTATTTTGTCTGTTTACTTGCCGTGGCATTCTTACCTGCCACGGCGTGAGTTCTCTTTTTTTCTCTCTCTTCGTCCCTCATGGCATGCACCTAGTGGTTCCAACTCAACCTTGCTTCTTTTGGGTAGAATGTCATCCCAGCAGGACACTCCCTCCAAAAGAGCCTGAGCAAAAACCTCAAAATAGGCTTTCCCCTCTCCCCACTGCCAAGCCATGCCCTCTTACCTCTGACCCATGACCCACCACTTCTTGTATTGGCTGGGTACAGGCTGGTGGTGTCTGGGCCTTGCGCGTGCCTCACCTCCATGTTCATCCAAAAAATATGTCTGCTACTCACATGTTCGTCGCGGTCTGAAGGTCCGTCTGCCCATTCTGCCGCTCGCTCCTAACTTCTAATGTCGTGGGCTTCGTACCTTTTATGGCTTTCTTTCTTGGGACTGGGCTTTGCCCGATTGTGGGCTTTATCTCATTTTCATCTTTCCGTGTTTTACCCTTAAGGCTTCGCCGTTATCTCCTGCCACATTATTCTACCACTCCTGCCACGAAGTTATTTAACCCAAAACCACTGGGCTTCTTTGGGCTTGCTATTTGCTTCCTTTTTTGATGGCCCAATAAACCCATGGGGCCCTTTCATCACATTGTTTGCAGGTCCCATGTCCCATCTACTTCCTTTTGGGCAGCCTTGGCCCATTTACTTTCTCAGGGCGTCCTCAGCCCTTGCTAGTTCTATGCTTCCCATGGGTTTTTTCCAATTCAATGGGATTTCTCGACCTAACTACTCCATACTTCATCCTTGGGGCTTATAGATCCTCTATTGCCCCTTACTGTCTTTACTTATATTACTTTGGGTCTGCCGTTGCAGGCGTCATTCTCGCTTTTTTTACATCCATTCCTGCTCATGGGTTTGCTATTTCTCTCTTTTCGAGCCCTTTTAGGCCCATTTACCCTTCAAGGTCCATTTGCTTACTTTATGAGCCTACAAACCATTATTCCTGCCGCCTGCGCTTAATGGTTTTTCCATCCATTTTCTAACTCTTTTCTACCCATGTTACTAGGCCTCTCCTTTCTGCTGGGCTCCCAAAAATGAGCATCAACAAAGTGCAAAAATAAAAAATAAAAAATAAGAAGTAGAAAGAATGAATGAAGTAAAAGACAAAAATTTAAACATAATGCCTATATTCTTCTAGATTGTTTTTTCATGGGACAATCTTTACGTTATATAATGAATGATAATTGTTTAGGGAAATTGAATTTGTTGGGAGATACATTATACAGATACTGTGAAGTGATGATATATTATGCAAATACATTACACATTACGTAGATACCCATATAAGGATGAAACCCATTGCTTTTTATGTGCTATGTATGCAAGGGTGGCTTAATGTATTTGGGGCCTAAGGCGAAAACTAAAATTGAGGCCAAAATATGGAGTATTTAAATACAATTAAAAATAAATAAATATTACTTAAACTTTATTATCTTATTTTAGATGCAAAAATTACTACTAAATTACTAATTAACATGAACTACGTAGATTTTTTTTTTTTTTTACAAAGTCTATACACAAAAAATTTTACAAAACTTTTCACACCTGTTGATGTAAGTAAAAAGTGATGTTAGTGATGGACTTAAATAAGAACTAGTAAAAAAAAAAAAAAAAAAAAAAAAGAACTAGTAAAAGTTCGCCAACTCAACTTCTGAAAAATGTAGTGAATTTTTTTATGTATTGCTTTTTTTTTTGTTAATAATATTTGAGAAGTACTACATTCACAATATTTTCACAACAAATTCTAGGTGTTAAGTTGTTACTGGTTTTAATTTGAATTCACCATTGAAATTAATTTTTGTCATTAATAACAGCCTGTAACAACCTACCACTTAGGATTTATTGTGAAAGTGTTGTGAAAAATGTTGTGAACGTAACATTTCTCTCTGTTTTTTTAAAATATTATTTTATTTATTGGCTAATATTTGAGCTTAATTAATACTGTTATAATGAAAAAAAATATCACTATTGATTAAAATTTGAGGGCATTTTTTCTACTTGGGGCCTTAGGCGGCCCCAATATTTGCTTCTAGTATAGAGCTGACTTTGTATGTATGTATGGTTCATATATGTGTGTGTGTGTGTGTGCGCGCGCACGTGTGTGCATGTTACTGTCCATATAAATGAGTAAGATGAGTGGTAAAGATCATGAAAATTTGACAACTAATTTTGACTGTATCTATTGTCAAAATTTTAGTACGAAAACCAAATTCATTCTTGGTTTTTTATTTATATTGATTAAATTAGTTTTTTTTAGGGGAAAATTGATTACGTTAGTTGGTTTACATAATACACATATTTTAAATTATAAAAGAAAAATAAAATAAAAAATTGCATACCAAACACCAAAAAACATTCTCAAGCTCATTTTTAATGTTATTACTAAACACCGAAAAATAAAATAGTTTTCTAGAAAATACTCTTTAGAAAATGAACTAATTTCCAAAAAACGTTAATGCTGAAACAAACAAAGCGGTAAAATTTTGTAATCTTCATAATATCACCTGCAGGGAAAAAAAAAACGGCATCCAATTTGCTCGTTGGAAAAAAAATTAAAATAAAGAGAAGAAAAAAAATAGCTTGTTCCAAAGATCTAGCACCATCTAAAAAAATGTTTGTATGTTTCTTGATGATGCTCTAAATATCGTCAGTAAGTTACAAGGTTCTCTTGTCCGCACTCGATGCAACCTGCAAAACACAAAGCAAGAAACACCTTAAAAGGGTACCGGTGTGATACCGGCCAAAGACCCTCTAAAGGTTAAGTTAGAAAATACTCACAACCCTAGAGTGCCAGAGTTGGGGAATAGTATGCGTACCTTTGCTTGTGAGAGTCTTTGAGGTTTTTATAGTAGTGTTGAACCGAATTTCTTTCCTTGTAAAAGAAGTTTTTTCCATATAGGACTTGTCATTAATTGGGCGGATATTGCGGAATCCTCCTTATATTTGGATTCTATTCCCATTGAGATTCTACATACTCTAGCTATGCGTGAGACGCAAGTTGTTTCCATTTATAAAAAGTTGACGCGTGTACCTCGAGCCCATCTACATTGTGCCCGTTCACCCCGAATCCGTCCACATCAGGTATATACATTTTCTCTCGTCACCTCAAATAAGATCCGTTCGTCATATCGAATTTTATCCTCTTCAGCTGTCCCCTCACTCCATGAGACGGACTTATAGGGTGACGGTCTGATTTTTCCAATGAGAGTGACTTGGCCCAACACGCTGGCGTATGGTAATTAGTATTGGGTAAATAACTACATAGGGCACGTGTCATCCGCTTAGTGGTTATTTGCTAAGAACAAAGTGTCCCTTCGTCTTCTGTATCGTTCCCCCTATATAAACTTTCAAGCACTCGATCCGTCACCTTTGTTCACTCGTCACAATTCAATTACTGCATATCCACGACTGGTAAGCTTTTTTTTTTTTTTTTTTGGCTACCGTCAAATATCTTTAGATTCGTCTGTCTTAGGGTTTACCATCTCGTGTAGGTGACAGATGTCTAGTGCGTCGAGTAACCAATCTTTTGTCCGTGATGGAGCGAGCTACGATAAAGTACACCCGTCAAGTCGAAAAGATCCTGACACTTTAAGTGAAGAGAGGAGTTCTTCTACTACCTCCTCTTCCTCAAGGAATGAAGAGGATATGACTAAGAGTAATCTTAGTGACAGTGTGGGTGGAAGTGAACCTCCGATCCAGTCCGTCATTGGTCCTGACGGGATGACGAAGTTTATAATGCTTCCAATATGGACGGTAAACGATTTTACATCCTCGATTAAGGAAGCACACTTTAGAACCTTAAGAGATAAGTACCAGATACCTGACAATACACCCCTCTATTTGCCATTCAAATCAGAGAAGTGTTACTATGATGGCGTCGAGGGTGTTGGGATTTATGAGCAAATGCTCAAAGCAGGGCTAAGATTTCCCTTGAGTCCACTTCACCGTCGACTCCTCCAGTACCTGGATTTTTCCGTCAACCAGGTTTCCCCAAACGCATGAAGGGTCTTCCTCGGCGTGGAGGTCCTGTATAGGGTTATGTCCGGCAAGAAGCGAAAGCTGATGGTGGAGGAATTCTTTCACTGTTACCGTCCGGTTGAAATCACGAAGTCTAAGGGAATGTATAGCTTCGTGGCGAGGAGTCCGTTGCTGCGGCTAGTGAGTGATACTCCAGATTCCAACAGGGACTGGAAGTCTAGGTATTTCTTTATGGATGGTAATGAGTGGATGAGTCACCCTGGCAATACAGAGTTTATGCCAGTTGACACAACATGGGGCATATTACCCCTGTCTGGTATGTATTAGTTCAATATGTAGTTTTAAATTATATGCATCGTCAATTTTTAACCTTCTACCTTTTGCAGCTCAAAACCGTCTACAAGTTACTCTTGAGGAGTGGAGTTTTTTGGAAAAGATTTTTCAAAAAACAAATTTAGAAGAAAGAACGTGGGCAAAGTTGGTGAATCTAGATAGCATTCACCGGTATTGTGACAGACCTGAAAAGACAAAGACAGCGAGTAAATACAAAAAGCAAGTCCGTCGACGTAAGTTCATTAAAATTATGCTTAATTTAATTCTTTCCTTTCATGCTTTTAGCTTTTAAGCCGTCATATTTTTTCAGAAATGGACAACGCGAAGAGGAGAGCCTTCATTAAGCAGCAGGCTGCTGCAAAAAAGAAGGGTGGTCAAGCGGATGGGACGAATGCCTCCAAGCCGTCTAGAACCAAGAGAAAACCTTCTTTGGAGACTGACTGTCAGTCCAAAAAACCAAACGGCGCAACTGAGACCGTCGTGGGTCTTCAGGCCAAGGTGAAGAAGACGGTCCCTCCCAAATAGGGGACAGGAAAAGGCCTGATGACGGGTGGCTAGGCACCTCCGGCAGAGAAATCGCCCGTCCTCCTTCGTGAAGATTCAAGGTATGCTCTGGGGAAGCTTTCGTCGATTCTAACCCCCGACGATTATGAAGACCTTGGAAATCACTCGACGGAGGCGATGGGGGAGACTGGCCTATTCAATATTGCCCAGGTATCCCTACATCCGTCTATTTCCTACTTTACCTCCTTCAACTTCATGCCTTTAACGATTGAATTTTTTTCAAGCCATGCTAATGATGAAAGGGCTAATGGACCATTGCCTTCATTACGAGACGGCTTTGGACCGCATAAAGGCTAAAGCTGTGAAGACAGAGGAGGAACTGGCTTAGCTTCAAGCCTAGAGGGTGGTTTAAGAAAAGAAGCTGACCTTGTCGGAGCAAGTTCGTGACGATCTTGAGAAGCAGATGGAGGTGCTGCATAAGGTCTTGCAAGATAAGGAAGCAAAAATCAAAGCTGTCAAGGACCAGCTCCGTCAGGCTAAGGACGATGCGATCCGTGAATATCGTGACTCTGAAGCATATCTGACGGAGTTAGGGGATATTTTTGCTGATGGATTTGATGATTGCCTTCGTCAAATAAATTCTACCCACCCGGACCTGGACTTATCTAACATTTCAATAGACGCCCAAGCCCAGACCTCTGTCCTTCCAGCCACCTCCGAGAACACTGAAGATTTATTTGCTGAGGCTCATGATGCCAAAGGCGACGGGGCTCGTGATGACGGTGATGATGGCAAGACTGCCCTCCAGACTCAAGCCCATGTTGAAGATATTCAAGTTGAAGAAAAGGCCAAGGATTCCTCTGTCCCATAGTTTAATCATAATTTTTTTTTTAAGTTGTAAAGTTTTATGAACAATATTTGTACCGTCATGAACAATTTGCCTTTTGTGGTATTTTTATTCAAGTACTTTAATTGTTCTCTTGTGAGATTTTCATTCATCAAAGTAATTTGTTTATTATGTGCGTTTTTTAGTTCCAATGTGTTAACTGAGTACAATTTGAACCCATTCTTATATATGAACGAGAATTGTTTTAGACGGCGTTAGAGTCTAGCATTTTCTATGCACACGTGTCATTTTGCAAACTATTTTTCAGACCATGATGGAATTGATCCGTCTACTGTGTACTGAGTAATGTCATCATCCCTATTGTATGGATCCGTTCATATTTATGGTCTTCATAATTTGTTCACCCTCCTGGGATGTATCCGTCCATATTTGTATGGACTAATAAATTTTACACCCTCCTGAGATGCATCCGTCCTCTTGAGGACTTAATATTTACACCCTCGTGGAATGTATCCGTCCATTTAAGGATTTGTTGTATTTACATTTACACTCTCGTGGGATGTATTCGTCCATATTTGTATAGGCTTAATAAATTTTACATCCTCTTGGAATGCATCCGTCTTCTTGAGGACTTAATATTTACACCCTCATGGGATTTATCTGTCCTCTTAAGAACTTAATATTTACACCCTCGTGGAATGTATCCGTCCACTTAAGGACTTAATATTATTTAAACCCTCTTGGGATTTATCCATCCTCTTAAGGACTTTGTATCTATTTACATCCTCATGGGATGTCATAACTAATTCTGTCTACTACGGACATTGTAATCAAAGTAGAAAAATGTATGAATAAACTCCTCATGCGTAAGTAGAAAACCTGCCTCTTGGGCTTAAAATAGTATTGTAGTAAAAAATTAAATAAACATTAAATGACTGTTGAATTAAAAACTAGGAAAAAGTAGACCATGGAGCATTGCTCTATTTGCTTTCTCTTCTATTGGTAGTATTTCTTGAGGTGCTCGGTGTTCCACCGGCAAAACAATCTTTGTCCATCCAGGGTCTCTAGGTGGTAGGTGCCTTTTCTTACCCATGAGGTGACTCTGTAGGGGCCTTCCCAATTTGGATCAAGATTACCCTGAGTAGGATCTCTGGTATTGCCCATCACCTTTCTTAAAACGAGGTCCCCGACCTTGAAGTCTCTATGTTTGATCCTAGAGTTGTAGTACTTAGCCATGAGATCATGATATCTTGCAAGCCTTTGTTCAGCTGTCGCCCTGACTTCGTCTATTAGGTTGAGCTGGAGACGTATGGCCTCATCATTTCTTCCTTCATTGTGGTTATTCACCCTATAACTTGTGAGTCCAATCTCTGCTAGGATGACTGCTTCACTTCCATATGCCAACCGGAACGGTGCCTCACCTGTAGGTGCCCTAGCCGTCGTCCTGTACGCCCATAGTACGCTTGGAAATTCTTCTGGCCATATGCCCTTTGCCCCCTCGAGCTGAGTCTTGATGATCTTTAGCAAGAATCAGTTCGTGACCTCTACTTGTCTATTGGCTTGAGGGTGCGCAGGGGATGAGTAATGATTCTTGATACTAAGTTCTGAACAAAAGTTTTTAAAAAAGCTATTATTGAACTGCTTCCCATTGTCTGAGACCAAAACTCTCGATATATCGTATCTGCAAATAATGTTTTTCCACACAAAGTTGCGCACATTCTTCTCTGTGATGGTAGCCAATGCCTCTGCCTCCACCCACTTGGTGAAGTAATCAATGCTGATTACCAGAAACTTCAACTATGTAGCTGCTATTGGGAAATGTTCCATTATGTCCAGACCACATTGAGCAAATGGCCATGAGCCCGTCATTGGCGTGAGTTCCTCCGTCGGTTGTCTTATGGAATTGCCGAATCTCTGGCATTTGTTGCAAGCTCTAACATATACTTAAGCATCCTTTTGCATAATGGGCCAGTAGTATCCAACTCGGAATAGTTTGTGAACTAACAATCGCAACCCTGAATGGTTCCTGCAAACCCCTTCATGTACTTCTCTCATGACGTAATCTGCTTCCTTGGGACCCAAGCACTTTAGGTACGGGAGCGAAAATCCTCTTTTGTACAAGACACCGTTGATCAAGACGAATCGTGCCGCCTAAACCTTCAACTTTCTAGCGACTTCTTTGGTGTCGGGGAGCCTGCCTTTCTTCAAGCAGGCGACTATTGGTGTGGTCCAGTTACTTCAAAACCTATCTCCTGCATGTCGATGATATCAACAGTAGGTGAAGGTTGAACAAAGGAAAGTACCTTATCAGGGATGATCATGTGACCTGCTGATGCAGCCTTTGCCAGACAATTGGCCTGCTCATTTTCTCTTCTCGGGATCTGTATGACCTTAGCGTGCAAGTCGTTCATCTTCCTTTTTGCCTGTTCTAGGTACTTCCTCATTCTCGTACTTCTACAATCGTATTCTCCATTCAATTGATTGGTCACGATCTGAGAATCGCAGTGGATAACCACATTGGTGGCACATGCTGCTCTTGCGAGGTCTAAACCCGCAATCAGAGCTTCATACTCGGCCTCATTATTGGTTGTAGGGAAATCGAGGCGAACCATACATTCCACCTCGTCTCCTTTCGGAGATCGCAATACGATGCCCGCCCCACCTGCATGTCTGTTGGATGAGCCGTCCGTGTAGACATTCCATGGAGGATGTCCGACTGCCCCCTAGTCTTGTAAACTAGTAAACTCTGCGATGAAATCGGCGACCGCTTGCCCCTTTATGGCCGTGCGCAGGCGGTACTGTATATCGAACTCGTTTAATTCTATTGCCCAAAGTGTCATTCGTCCGGCCGCTTCAGGATTGCTCAATACTCGCTTTATAGGCTTATCCGTAAGGACGACTATTGTGTGGGCTTGGAAATAGGGCTTTAGTTTGCGAGCCGCGGTGATCAAGGCCAAGGCGAGCTTTTCCATTGGCGGGTATCTTTCTTCTGCGCCATGAAATGCCTGACTGGTATAGTACACGGGCCTCTTAGCCCCGTCTTTTTCCCGAATCAAGGCTACGCTAATGGCAGCTGGCGATACGGCCAGGTAAAGAAATAGTTCTTCACCTCTTTTGGTGGGACTCAACAGAGGTGGGGCAGAAAGATAGGCTTTTAAGTCATCAAATGCCTGCTGACATTCAGTCGTCCACTTGAAGGATTTCTTTAATGTGCGAAAGAATGGTAAGCACTTATCCATCGCTCTTGCTACGAATCTATTTAAAGCAACAACCTTGCCGTTGAGGCTTTGTACTTCTTTAACATTTTTAGGGGGCGTCATCTCCAATATCGCGCGAATTTTATCTGAGTTGGCTTCGATCCCCCTTTGGGACACCATGAATCCCAAGAACTTTCCTGCTGTCACCCCAAATGCACACTTGCTTGGATTGAGCTTCATGTTGTATGATCGAAGGGTGTCGAAAGTTTCCTTGAGGTCGTCCAAGTAGTCATCCTCCTTCCGGCTTTTCACCAACATATTGTTCATGTACACCTGGACATTCCTTCCAATCTATTTTGCAAACATCTTGTTCATAAGCCTCTGATATGTTGCGCCTGCATTCTTAAGGCCGAACGGCATCACCTCGTAACAGAAAAGGCCTTGACTTGTAACGAACGAGGTCTTTTTCTGATCCACCTCGTCCATCTTGATCTGGTTGTATCCAAAAAAGGCATCCATGAAGCTTAGCAACTGATGTTGCGCTGTAGAATCTACTAGGGCGTCAATCCTCGAGAGAAGGTAGCTGTCCTTGGGACACGCTTTATTCAAGTCCGTGAAGTCCACACACATCCTCCATTTTCCGTTGGCTTTCCTGACCATTACTACGTTTGCTAGCCAATCGGGGCAGTAGACCTCTCTAATAAAGTTTGCTTCCTACAGCTTGCGGACTTCCTCTGCTATCGCTTGGTCTCTCTCAGGCGTGAACACACGCTTCTTTTGGCGAACTGATGGAAAAGCGGGGGATACATTCAACCTGTGGACCATGACCGAGGGGTCTATCCCAGGCATGTCTTCGTGGCTCCATGCAAAGACAACCTGGTTTGCCTTAAGAAACGTTACAAGTGCCTGCAGGGTCATCGTACTAGCGAGAGTGCCAATTCGTGTCGTTCGCTCCGACATGGAGTCATCTAGGGGTATTTCCATTAGTTTTTCAACAGGTTCCGCTACCATTCGCTCTTCGATGCTCATTGTCTGCATTTGGTCATCCATCTCCGTCATCGCTGTGTAACACTCTCGCGCGGCAACCTGGTCTCCGCGCAGTTCCCCTATTTCGCATTCAGTAGGAAACTTGACCATTAGATGGTAGGTCGAAGTTACGGCCTTCCATGAATTAAGAGTTGGTCGTCCAATTATAGCATTATAGGCAAATAAGCAGTCGACCACCAGGAACGTGACGTCTCTGGTAATTTGCTAGGGATACTCCCCAATCGTTACGCGTAAAGTGATTACGCCAAGGGGGTATACCTTGCTTCCTCCAAACCCAACGAGGGGAGCATTCGTTGGGATCAGTTGTCCCCTGTCTATCTTCATCTGCTGGAATGCTGGGTAGTAAAGGATATCGGCGGAGCTTCCGCTGTTAATCAGGACCTGGTGCATGTTGTAATCCCCTACTCGAATGCTAACAACGAGTGCGTCGTCATGCGGATGGTGGAGACGTCGAGCATCATTTTCCGAGAATCCGATGATGGGAGTTTCGGCCTGTGCTGTCTTTGGAACGAAGTCCAATAGCTGGATTTTTTGGACAGTTCAAAGGTAAGTTTTTTGAGCCTTCTTGGATGGACCGGAGGCCACTGTACCCCCTACAATCATCCTTATATTCCCTTTCGGTGGTCTTGGGCGTTCGTTCTCTCATCGGGGGATCTACTCCTGTGGTGGGTCCAATCTCTGCTGGGATGACTGCTTCACTTCCATATGCCAACCGGAACGGTGTCTCACGTGTAGGTGCCCTAGCCTTCGTCCTGTACGCCCATAGTACGCTTGGAAGTTCTTTTGGCCATATGACCTCTGCCCCCTTGAGCCGAGTCTTGATGATCTTTAGTAGGATCGGTTCGTGACCTCTACTTGTCCATTGGCTTAAGGGTGCGCAGGGGATGAGTAATGATTCTTGATTCCAAGTTCTGAACAAAAGTTTCTAAAAAAGCTATTATCGAATTGCTTCCCATTGTCTAAGACCAAAACTCTCGGTATACCGTATCTACAAATAATGTTTTTCTACACAAAGTTGCGCACATTCTTCTCTATGATGGTAGCCAGAGCCTTTGCCTCCACCCACTTGGTGAAGTAATCAATGTCGACTACCAGGAACTTCAACTGTCTAGTTGCTATTGGGAAAGCTCCCATTATGTACAGACCCCATTGAGCGAACGGCCATGGGGCCGTCATCGGCGTAAGTTCCTCCGTCGGTTATCTTATTGTCAGTAAGCTACAAGGTTCTCTTGTCCGCACTCAATGCAACCTGCAAAACACAAAGCAAGAAACACCTTAAAAAGGTACTGGTGTGGTACTGGCCAAAGACCCTCCGAAGGTTAAGTTAGAAAATGCTCACAGCTCTAGAGTGTCAGAGTTGGGGAATAGTATGCGTACCTTTGCTTGTGAGAGTCTTTGGGGTTTTTATAGTGGTGTTGAACCGACCTTCTTTCTTTGTAAAAGAAATTTTTTCCATATAGGACTTGTCATTAATTGGGCGGATATTGTGGAATCCTCCTTATATTTGGATTCTATTCCCATTGAGATTCTACATACCCTAGTTATGCATGAGACGCAAGTTGTTTCCATTTATAAAAAGTTCACACGTGTACCTCGAGCCTGTCTACATTGTGTCCGTTCACCCCGGATCAGTCCACATCAGGTATATACATTTTCTCTCGTCACCTCAAATAGGATCTATTCGTCATATCGAATTTTATCCTCTTCATTTCTCTTAACAATATATAGTTGAATATGATCCAAAGGGATTTTTTCTTGAATATATTGCTGGATAGAAAATTTTTCCATGTTAAATTTTGTCCTTCTAATTTTACTGATTTGTTTGGTAATGCTTTGTGAACCAGTATGCAAATCTCTATACGATGGAAAATAATTACATCGGTGCTAGAGGAGACATAAATCTTTGGGATCCTTTAGTTAAATTCTACGACGAAAGCAATAGTGCTCAAATTTCGCTTAAAAGCGGCTTTGTTGAGATTTTTGAAAGTATCGAAGCAAGCTGGACGGTTAGGTCATTATCCAAAACATAAATCCCAATTTGTGGGTACATGATTAAAGCAGATGGGCAAGACTTAGGAGAGATTATGCGGTCTTCATGATGGACCACATCATTTGTCCATTATACCAGTAAAAGACTCTTATCTATTTAAAATTGTTGAGTCAGTATTCAGTTTTTATTTAAAACTCCACAATTTTAAACAAATGAGAGTCTTTTACTGGAACGGTGGATCACATCACTTGTCCACCATGAGGACCTTATAATTTCTCAAGACGTAGGTACAGTACTTAGGTTTTCTTTTTAAGATTCTGCCATGTGGATTTTTCCTCATGGGATGAAAGTGTATGTTTTTAGTTAAGTAGTCATATGACTGAATCTTAAGAAGGGAACTTAAAGAACAACACCTAAGATACTGTACCTAAATTTTGTCCAAAAAGGATATTATTAATTAGGGCTGTAAATGAACCAAGCCGTTCATAAACAACTTGAGCTCGGCTCGATAAAAAGCTCGTTCATGTTTGTTTGTTTATAAATAAGCCAAACTTGAGCCTTAGTTTTAGGCTTGTTTAGTAAACGAGCCGAGCCCAAGTAAAACTATTTGTTCATGAACAAGCTCGTGAGCTATAAGGCTCGATACAAAACAAGTCAAGTATAAACTCATTTATAAGCTTGATACGTGCTTTCTAAATAAACTCATTACACATATCTTAATAGTAAAATGTCTCATATTAGACCAATACCCTTTACCTTTATTTTTCATTTCCCTTTAAACTAATTAAGCACCACTTTAGACTTTAGTTACCTTTTTAAAAAAATTTATAAGTGGGTCACATATGGTCCTTCCTTATCCATTATCTAATGTAAAGTTATAAACCATGTTAATCATTTCTCATTCACAATAGTTACAAACAAGCCTTTTTCTAGTTCTTTATCATCTAATGTGGATGTAAAAATTACATTTTAAACAATTGATGAAGCTATAGACAATAAAGGATGAATGAATGAATTTAATTTTGTAAAGTTGTAATATGAACAATGGCTAATCATAGGTTGGACTAGAAGCATGATAAAATGAATATGCTATTTTGTTATATTTGTTTACTTGATTTTGGGAGATTTAAGCATTAGATAATTTTTTTGGATCTTAAGCTCAAAATCTTGATCTGAGCTCGTGTTTGAGCTTGATATTAAGCTTGAGCTTGGCTTGACTAATGAATCAAGTCAAGCCAAGCCAAGCCAAGCTCAAGCTTTTTGGGTTTCCCACAAGCTCAAGCTCAAACAATATTTTAGGCTTGTCTCAAGCTTAAGCCAAGCTTGAGCTTTTTAATTTTATCGACGAACCAAGCTTGAACATGCACTGCTCGACAAACCTCGGCTCGTTTACAGCCCTATTATTGTTCATTAGAATTTGTCTACCAATTTTTTTTACTAATGAAAGGAAATTACCTATTCTTTATTTTCATTCTCAAGATGTGGTAATGTTATTTTCTCTTTTTTTTTAGGTCTACCCAAATTTATTTAATTCTGGTGGAGAACCTCGATTATTTTATACGTTGGACAGTAAGTACACTTTTACAAAATCAAAGATGGGAAATGACATTCCTAATTATGTTTTGGTTCCTTTAATATGTTTGAGTTCTTATAATATATATATATATATATATATATATTTATAAGCAACAAATAAGCTAAGAGCCTTATAATTTAACTAGTAGTTTTTGGTGTCTTCAATGGAGATATCCAGAGTTTAACGGCCTAAATTTCCTCATCTTCATTGTAGTTGTTGAATTATTTAAAAAAAAAATGATAGTCTTCGTGTCTCAAAATATAGTGTATATATATATATATATATATATTAGGGGTCGTTTGATAAAGTTGTTCTAGTAACGCTATTTGTTTTTTTTTTTTTTTTTTTAAATATGTGTGGGTGAAAAAATGTGTGAAAATATATGTAATATTGTTTAAACACTGAAACTGTTGCTCAAAACACCCTACCAAACAGCCCCTTAGTTTCTTTAGCAATCAACTTTTTGAATTACTCTGAATTTATACGGTAGTTTATTTTGTTCTTTTTTTTCAGTTGGATGGATACCGATATACAGGTTGCATTAACCTCAATTGTGCTGGGTTTGTTCAAACTAGCTCAGTTATCGCATTAGGTTCTACATTTTCGAATGTATCAACGCTCCACGGACCCCAATTTCAGGTCAATCTCCACATTGACCATGTAATGAAATTCTCTCTCTCAGTTTAACCAAAAAAAAAAAAAAAAATTCTCTCTCTCAAGAGATACAGAGATACAACTCTTCTCACAATTTTTTTTTTACAATTAGCTATGGTTGCAAATTGTTAGATAATAAAGTGATATGAGTGAATGTAATAGCTAACTAATATGACAATGAATAACAATTTGTCAACTCTACAATTTTTTTTTTTTAATTTCAACCCTTATGCACATATCATTTTCATATTCTTTAATGTTTTCGATTTTAGGATCCAAGTACCAACCATTGGTGGCTACAGTATTCTAACGAGGTAGTAGGTTATTGGTCAGCAGAAATTCTGTTCTATTTGAAGGAGAAAGCCTCAATAGTAGCATGGGGAGGAGATGTTTATAGCAAAAATGTGAAGCCAGGCCATGCCTATCACACTACAGCCTACATGGCTGCATCTGAACTGTTTGGTAGTGCAAATTATATTACAAATATTAGGATCATTGATGAATCCCTCCAGCTGAAGTACCCTGATCCGGCATTCGTTGTTGTTGATGAACCCAATTGCTACTCCGCTTTGATTCACAAAGCGGATCCTAATAGTGAGCCCTATTTTTACTTTGGAGGGCATCCTGACTACAATTGTGTATATAATCAAAAATATCTAATGAAGCGAAAGATGATCTCATAGGACTGTCTTATGAAATATCCCCTTGCTCATGAGAGCAATAAAGTTGAAAAAGTTGTATTTCTTTTCTTTTCTTTTCTCTTTTTCTTTTGGTTAGAATATATGGGAAGGAGGAATTTGAATTTATCTTCATTTTAGGAGAATTGGGTAATATCATGTGCATTGTTGATAAAAAGCATTGTAAATCCAATAATTTGAAAATTTTTACACAAGTTCAATTAATATTATCATTTTTTATTTACTTGGCCAGCCTCCACATATTGTGACTGTGTGTGTGTGTATATATATATATATTTTTTTATAAAAAATTAGTAAATGCAACTTTTGTGTCACAATTATTACTACAATCTTGACATATGCAATTATGAGTGGTGGCGTGGCGGAGTGGTTTTAGAAGTATTAAATTAAATCTCGAATTTTTGAAAAGCAACAAATTAAATTCTAAAGTCAAATCATGAAGGTATAGAATGGAACGAGATGAAATTGAATGCACTTAATGACGGAATGAAATGGGAGTAAAATGAAATCAAGTAATCTTATTTGGATATTTTAAAATAAATAAATAAAAAAGTAATAAGTAACTTCGTTTGGAGTGACATAGATAGAAATAAATATAATTATTTTTAGAGAAATGCTACGTCCACAACATTTCTCACAACATTCTCACAACAAATCCTAGTTGGCAAGTTGTTATTTGCTATTACTAGTGGGTAAGAAAGTAATTTCAGTGTTAGATTTAAATTTAAAACCTGTAACAACCTGCCAACTAAGATTTGTTGTGAGAAATGTTGTGGACGTAGCATTTCTCTTATTTTTATAACAACATTACTATTATATCCCTATTTTAAATAAATAACAAAATGTTTAGGAGTATTTTGGAAGCCACACATTTCAGATAATGAGGGAAGAAAGAGAAATAAGTGTTTACTCCTACCCAAACAAAAGACATGTATTTCCACTCATTCCCTAAAAACTCTCAAATAAGAAAATGGAATGAATATTCTAAAATGATTATTTTCCTTCCATTCATTTCCATGAGCCAAGAATGGCATAACCCAAGCAAAGAAAGGGAAAAAGGGGGCTCACGGTATCTCACCACAATTGACAAAGCACCTTAGTAATTACGCAATTTTGAGTAGCCTAATGCAACCTTGTATGTCATTTTTGCTCAATTTTGCCTAAAATATGCATATTGCTAGCTTACTATAATGCTTTTGGCCAAAAAGAACAAACAATTAAAAAATATATATATATATATATTAATAATAATAAAAAAGGTATAATGAGGTGATCAATACGTTGCTATGTTAATATCCTACCCTCTAGGTCTAGGTTTGCAAGCAAAAGAACTAGTAAGCTATAACAGTTATTTGAGCCCCATGAAGACATTATTAGGAATTGAGTTGAGGCGTGGATATTTTTCTAGTATTTGCTAATTCTCATTATAGGATTCGAATATAGGATTTCTATCCCCAAACCATTTGAGAATAAGCTTAATGACTATTAGACCACCGCCGATAACAAATAAGTTCGCTTAATCAAACGAAACAAATAAGTTTGATTAAGATTTGGCATGGAGGTTATTTTTAATTTCTTTTTGTTATTTTGTTTTGTTTTTTCTGTTTCTGGGGGGGGTGAGAAAGTGAATGCAAAAGTTAATGGACACTTTTATCCGTATCTATGGTGATGGAGGTGGAAATCTAAAAATGGTTGGCAAATGAAAAAGTGTTATAATATTTACCTTCAAAACAAAATATAAAAAAGTAATCAAGTACCATCCACAGCAAAGCCAGGTCATTGTATAGTAGGAGGTCTTGTTCTAGTTCTACCATGTAGGGCCCACAACTCCGCACTTTTGCCCTTTTCCTTTTTGTTTTAAAAAGATGAGATCTTATGAGGAAATGAGGAATCCCTAAAGACAAGCTCACCCACTTCATCTCTCTGTGTCTCTCTCTGCGCTCTTTTACATCCCTATTAATTCCACAACTCACGCTTTTCCTGTTCTTTCCTCACTTCGTCTTCAAAGCTCCCTTTTTCTCTGAGCCCTGAGTTCTCTGAAATCGCTCAGTTTCCGAGAGTGTTGTCTTTTGTTTATTCAGAAATCGCTTTGTCTTGTAAGAGGGAAGTTCCACTCTACTCTTCTGGAACCGTGGGTTGACTTCGATTTTTCAAGTTTCTGCAACTGGGTTTTCTTTTTTGGAGTTCAGTTTGGGTTCTTGGCTATTGAGAAATCAGTCAATTTCTGAGAAAGTCAAGGTTTTTGGTTTCTGCAAGTGGGTTTTATTTTTGGAGGTCTGTTTGAGTTCTGGGCTACTGAGAAATCAGCCAAATTCGGAGAAAGTTAAGTTTTTTGTTATCTGGGTTTGATTTGCATTGGATTTCTGCAAGTGGGTTTTTTTGGAATTAGAGGTCTAGTTCGTGAAATCCATCCATGGATTTCATGCAAGACTGAGTTTTTGTTATTGGGGTTTGTTTTGAATTGTAGAGGAAAAAAGAAGAAGAAAAAAGAGAGAGAATGAAAGCTGGGAAAGATGAGGAGAAGATCATGGGGCCCATGTTCCCAAGGCTTCATGTTAATGATACAGAGAAAGGAGGGCCAAGAGCACCTCCAAGGAACAAGATGGCTCTCTATGAACAGCTAAGTATTCCCTCCCAGAGGTTCAATCCGGGGGTTTTACCTCTTACACACCCAAATAACACTAGCAGTATGGTTCTCCCAGCATCCTCAAGCCAGGTAATTGTTACTTGTTAGAACTAAGAACTTGTTTGTTTGCTTTGTTTATCATGTTTTCTTGTGGAGTATTACTTTTTGATCTTTTTATTCTAGAATTATAAGTTACTAGGCTGGAGGTTGTTTGTGAAATCATGTTTAACAGTGAATAGTGATGTACTGATGTACCATAACTTTGGTCTTTAAATTGATGATTTAGTTGTTATTCTTAATGAAGAATGATAGAGAGGATGTAAAATCATGTTCTGCTGTTTTCATTGGGCTGGGTCATAGTTGATAGAATTGCTTGTGATTTTGGTTTTTAATGTGCTTGAAACGTTGTTCAAGGGAGGAAAGAGGGGATTGATTAGCCAATGCGCTATAGATCAACTCGCACCTCCTCCCCTTATAGTGATGAACCATAACTTTGGTCCCAATCTGATGATTTAGTTGTAATTCTTAATGAAGAATGTTAAGAGGGATATACAATCAGGTTCTGCTGTTTTAATTGGGTTGATTCATAGGTGATAGAACAACTTGTAATTTTGGATTTTAATGGACTTGAAAGATTGTTCAAGGGAAGAGATGAGGGGATTGTTTAGCCAATAAGCTATAGCTCAACTGAAACCTCCTCTGATTATAAGCTCTAGGTGGAGGATGAGGTCATGGCCTCACGGGTTCAAGACCCATTGGTTTTGTGTGGATAACTTACCAATCATTAAGGGGAGAGAGAGAGAGAGAGAGAGAGAGAGAGAGAGAGATAATTGGGGATTGTTTAATGGGAAAAGCTAACAAATGTTCTAAGGGCATTGGTTTAGGAAATAATTTTAGAATCTTTTTATGGGAAAAGAAAAAAACAACTTATTTTTTCGATAGCTTTTTTATATTTCCCATGAAAGTGGTATCAAAAGTTTCATAAAATGGCATATTTACAAATGCCTTAAGGTCACCTGTTAACCGGACCCTTATTTAATTTATTTATAAATATTATATGTTTCCTTCTCCTCTCAAATGGTAGAATTCCAAGAAAGGCATGAAAATTTATGCTCTATGTAGGAGCTTGCAGGAATTATTTCTTGTGAAATTAACCCCAGCTGCATGGTTTTAGTATTAGGCAGTATGTATATCTATATTTGTGGTTTTCTTACATATCCAGAAAAAATATATATTCTTTCATGTTTGAACACCCTTGAATATAGAGTAGCATATTCACATAGACCAATACTAGGGTACTACACGAACAACTTAGTTTTAATGTTTCTGATTATGGGGAGTGATCTATGTTTGCAGGGGAGTGGCCTTGAAAGAAATTTTCACTTTCCGCTTCACGATCCTTCACCAACGCCCACTTACCGGGCAGAGACATTTCTTGCTCAACAATCTGAAAGGTCAAGTTTGAACAACTCATTGGCACAACTTGAGCAAAGAAACAGAGTAGGAGATGAAGATGACTTTGTTGTTCCTGTATTTGTTCAATCAGGGGCAGGTAGTAGAACTCAAAACAGTATAGATAGGGAAAAACTCACTCCCTTTAGTCCTAGGTATTCTGGTTGTTCCATAAAACACCAAAATGTTTGTGATAAGGATCCAAAATTAATGACCTCCCCGGGTCCTGATTTGAGACAAGAAGTGAGATGTGAGATTGAAGGGGTCCCAAAAGCGAGTGGTCCAAGTCACTCAGTAAAATCTAAAACAAATCTATCAACCAAAGAAAAGATTGAAGGGCTTGTGAAGGAGTCCAATGCAACTCCAGATCAAGAGTATCAAGATTGCCCTGTGACTAATATATGCAATTTAGATGATTCTGATTTACAACAAGAGTTCAGAACCAGGTCACAGCCAATTGACAATGGACTTGTTGGGTCTATAAGGGAGGGAGATGTTGCCCATCGAAGAAGAGTCTCTCATTCTAGGGAGGATGACAGCAGTCCCAATGAGGCTGATAATGACTTTCAATATTGTGGAGACAGGTCAAATGTGTCTCTACAAATGGCAAACGTAGACAAGGGTGATGATGTCTCTGAGACCTCCATGGTGGATTCTATATCAGGCTTGGATATCTCTCCAGATGATGTTGTTGGAATGATAGGTCAGAAACATTTCTGGAAAGCAAGAAGAGCGATTGCCAAGTAAGTCTCCATTCTCATTGATATGCACTCAAATATGGTGCCTCATGGTGATTTCAAAATTCAAGGATGCAATGTGAAACTTTTCTTAAACTATACAGAATGTTGATATATGCTCACATTGGTAATGACCATAGCACTCTCGTGCTAGTTCACTTTAATGTGATACTTATACTTCAGTATCAGAAAATGGCAATGATAAGGTTTAAAAAATGCTCCATATTTATGTGGAGATACAACCGCAACAAAGATGGAGTTAGAGGACACCGGAACTTTATTTTTTTTTGGTCATTAAATGGTCAAGAACATTAAACTTTGAAAAAAATAGAATTTATGATAGCATAATTGACTAGAGACCACGGCTCATGAAACGGAGGTCACTAATTTGAATCTCTACTTCCCCCTCCTCTTGGAGTAAAAAAATTTATGGAATTTATTTTTCCACATTATAAATAGTAAACATAATTTATCCAGATTTAATAATTCTTCCAGTAATTCTCTTAACTTGTGCTGTTACTAAGGTAACTTCAGTTTTGTTTTAGGGCTTCAAGTGATAGCCAAGTGGTAATGACATCCTTTGTGATGCCCCATATCTATGATTTGAACTCTACAACCCCCCCACCATTTACTTATCAAATGAATTCCAGCTTTGTTTCCAAAATTTTTGTATGTTGGCTTCTTATATCCATTTATTCTAGTCACGTTCTGATTTAAGAAGTTGTACATGTCACCTCTGTCCTTAGGCTTGGCAATCTGTGATTGTAGTTGATGACTGTAAAGAGATATAGAACTTTGAGAGTCTTCTTAAGTTTATGGAATGTGATTTAAATTTTTTTTTTTTCTTGGAGAACCGTAGTGATCACTGTACTGGAAAGTTAAAAGTCCTACCCAGTGAGCTGCTATATTGTATCTTTTGGGAAATCTTTACTTCCTGTTCTCTCAATCAGTCAAATTAAAGCTGCATTAGATTGTCGTGTGCAGTGCGAAATACTAACTTTAGGAGTATAGATATCTATTTTGAACTGAAGAGTTGCAATTATGTCTTTGAGGTTTGGGAGAACTCTTAGTGTGTAGTCACAAGATCCCTTCTAAAGTGGCTTTTTTCCATGTACAAAGGCCCTTGATGATATTTTAACAGTGAATGCTGGATCATCTTACAGCAGGGAAATGAGCAATCCTAATTGAGGTACTTTGCACAAGGCCACCCCTGAGAAAGTAAATCATCTCAGTATTCATTGTCCTTTTCCGACTGCTTTTTCAGATGTATACCTGTCTCGGTTTATTATTGCTTATTTTCCTAGTAACATGGGGGTACTTTTCCTATTACGGCAATTGAGGGCGTGGAGCAAGAAGAGCAAGTGGTGTGATATGATCCTTGGAGCTGTTATTGGGTGGATCTTGGAGAGTATTGACAATGTGGAATTGTTAGTGGTCATGGCAACGAGGTGGATAATTCTCATATATAGTATCTTGGTGGTTCTGTTTTGGAGGTTTTTGTGGGGTTGGGAGTCCTGTTCTTTTTATCCTCTCTCTGAGTGTACATTGTTCCCCCTTTGTACAAATTTTACATCTTCTACTTTAATAAGATTTGAAGCGCTGTCCATGCAAATCAGAAAAATATATAATTTGTACATATGTACATGTGAATTATAAATTTATGAAGTTACATCTTGCATTTCCTATTTGGTTTCATTGTCCTGAGGTTTGTATCTGATGTACTCACAAGTGAATTGTTGTACATTGTAATTGTAATTATGATTTTGATGCTTTAGTTACAATAAAGAAAGAAGAGTGTAAATCATGTACCTTGTTTTTGAATTACAATTTTTTTTTTCCGCTAGAAGCTGTATCATGTATTTTGCTTCCCCTTTGCATCTTTTGCACTAAGATTTTATATGAAATTTTTTGCTAAGTGGTTGTAAGGAAATTTGTTGAAGCACTGTTTATGCTAGCATCTCAAGTTTTTAAAATTTTCATGTGTACAATTTTATTTCTGTGCCCAAGATATTACCTTCTTCTGTTTGGTGAAATTGTTTCTTCTTCAAGGATTGTTATCAGCAGAGTTAATTCCACATAGAGTTAGAAAGAGGTTTCTGTCTTTGGTGAATGAAGTGGAGAAGCAGATACTTGTGTGCAGAGAAATATATATTTTTTTATAATTAATAAATGTTGCAAGTTTTGAGGTTTTGTTGTTTCTGTTGTAAATAGTGCAAGATTTAATAATAAAAAATTGTTAAATATAAACAAATTAAATTAATTCACTCTCCCAAAGTATAGTAAGCTTTGTATATGGTGAGAGTTTTGAGGGACTTTGTAAATTGCAGCTTAACCCGTCAAATACTGCCTTAGTCTCAAATTGTACGTCAACTTTTGTGGGTTGTTTTGGTCTATATGATGATCTAAACGATGCTATCTGGTGCTTGATTCAACTAGAGCCAGTTGATTTTCTTGTAATACCTTAAGTTGGTTATATGTTTATGGAAGCTGCATTTGATAAATATTGTCTCATTTTGTTCTTGATCCAACTCCTCTTACTCTCTACAGTCAGCAAAGAGTATTTGCCGTGCAAGTCTTTGAGTTGCATAGATTAATAAAGGTAAGGTGGTCTTCGCCACTGGTTAGTAGCTTCTGGTAGTCTGAAAATGCTTTGCGTATTTATTTCATTTACGTTTAACTTGATTTTACCTTAAAAGCATGTAGCCTAATTCTTTTTATTCAACAGGTCCAACAGCTGATTGCTGGATCTCCACATCTTTTGCTTGAAAATGGTTCTTTTCTGGGCAAAACTTCATTGAAGGTTTCTCCAGCAAAGAAACTTCCATCTGATTATGTTGTAAAACCACCAGCACACATCACTAAGCGCAAAGATAATTCTGAGAAGCCAAACCATAAAATGGAATGTTCTGCGGAAAATGCAGTTGGGAAGACATCTCTTTCCACTGTGAATAATGGTAGTCAGCCTTCAAATTTTGGGCCTTATCTAGAAAACTCTCAGCCATCACCAGCAGCTACTGATGGTAAAATGGGTCCTTGGTGTTTTCATCAGTCACCTGGGCATCAATGGTTGATTCCTGTAATGACTCCGACTGAAGGGCTTGTATACAAGCCTTATCCTGGACCTGGGTTTATGGGAACAGTTTGTGGAGGATGTGGACCTTTCAGTCCAGCTCCCTTGACAGGTAACTTCATAAATCCCAATTATGGGGTTCCATCTCCTCAGCTTCATCCAGGAATTGGCATGCTTCCCGGTACTACTCCAATTGGTCATGCATACTTCCCTCCATATGGCATGCCAGCTACGAATCCAGCCATGTCAGGTTCAGTAAACCGGTTTGCTGGACCTGGTTCACATGGTCAAACTGGTCAGTTATCAGGAGGGGGAGCCAACCATAATATGCAGCATCAGAGTTCATGTAATGTGCCAAATCAAAAAAGTAGAGCTGCTTCACAAGCTGTGAAATTTCAGGCATCTAAAGACTCCGAGTTTCAAGGAAGCACAGCAAGTAGTTCCAGTGAGCGAGCACGAAGTGTTGAGATTCGTCACACTGCAGATGGGAGAGATGCACTATCCCTTTTTCCTATGGCTTCAGTAGTCCCAGAAGCAGCTCCTCAGCCTCATGAAACTGACCAGCCAACACGAGTGATCAAAGTTGTGCCACATAATCCTAGATCAGCAACTGAATCAGCAGCTCGAATTTTCCAATCTATACAAGAAGAGAGAAAGCAACATGACTCAGTTTAGTTCATTTATACGTTAATCACCTTTTGGCAAATGATCATGTGCTCATCTAAGTTGGGGTGGTGCTTGGTCATTTACTCTCTACTCTTTTTTGGTCTGATGCTTGTAATGTATTGTATTGTCTCTATATGTTTTATAATTGTGACCTACTTATACAGTGTATTCCTATGTAGATATGTTTCTGGAAGATCACTACCATTGATAAATGTGTGTTGTCACTTTAAGTTTGTGTTGGACTTTCGGCAGAGTTGGCAATGCTGTCGTAGCGGAGGATTGAATTTCACCTATAAATTCGATAGTTATTAAAAAAATATAAAAGAGATATTTATGTCTTTTTTTTGGGGGGGCTAATAAAAGAGATATTTATGTCAAATGAACACATTTTTGTTTTTGTTGATTGATTTCAGTGATGAGAAGTTATTTGGATATCTTAATTATTTTTTTAATATAAATATGATAGGATTTGAATCCATTTGAATGTATGATGATTGTTTGTTTTATTATTATTTGTATCTATTTTGTAAAAAAAAAAATTTAGAGGAAAGTTACAAATTTTATTACAAAATGTTAGCCAAGTCGGCTACAATTACAGCATGAGAAGATTTTCAACTAATGAAGCTAATTGAAATTCATGTCAATGTCTAAAATATTCTTCAAAAACATATCATACCAGGGGTTTACCTATCGAGCATCGGTTGGTTTTGAGGACTGAGGCAATTGATGACAAATTAGATGGGCCAAAATTTGAATTTATCGAATCAAGTGTTGGGTTTTTCACAATTAGAATAATAACAATTAGACACAGATATATAATTTTTCTATCTAATAAGTAATAATATGTACACATTTATAGTGTTACATATAAACATAATATATTTGAATTGCCTATTTTTTATATTTTCTAAATTAAGATACGTGAATCTGAATGTATCTATATAATTAACACAAAATTATAATTATAATGACACTTGGCATAGAATTTTCATATGTTATATATGATTTTAGGGATTTAAAAGAATGCTGAGTTTTGTTTTGATTGATCATATATAATTGAGATGAAATATATTAGACATAGTTATTTTGTTTTTTTTTTTTTTTGGTTAATATAGAATAGATGTTAGTTATGTTTGAAAATGTTTCCGGTTGAAAACAAAAGTAAACAAACATAAATTTAGTTTTGAATTTAAAATATTTCTTATTTTTTATTGGTTAATTTTTTTTTTTTTTCATGTTTTGATCAGTCAAAGATAAAATCTTGTTTGTCCACTTGCATATATTTTATCACAATCTATTAAAAAACAAATCTAGCTTAATTTGGAATGCAATTTATGTCTTGAATAAGGGATAATTCTATGATACTTTTGGAGTATGATAACCCCAATGATCTTGACCATTCATTCCAATTGTTGTAATCCCAACCATTCCAATTTTTATATACCTTCAAAAATAATTCTACTATTTAATATAAATAAATAAATTCAAATCTGCTATCAAAGTATATCATCACCAAAACCCAGCATGCACACGGCTATATAAAAAAGTCACATTTTCAAATAAATAAATAAAAATGTTAAAAAAAAAGAGCAAATGTAAAATTAAAAAAAAAAAAAAAACTCAAACACCATAAAATTACTATACATTTTTTATAATTATTTGTGGATAATAATAACTTAAAAAAATCATACACTTCTACTAACTATATAGAGGCAATGCCTCTATGTACAGTGTTTGGTTTATTCAACCCATGCAAAGTGTTCATCTGGCCTCTTTTTTTTTTTTTTTTTTTTTGGCCGGTGTTGTTTCTGATTTTTTGTCATTTCTTTTAAATATTGCAATGCCTCTATCTACGGTGTTTGATTTATTCAACCCATGCGCATTGTTCATCTGCCTCTTCTTTTTTTTTTCTTTTTTCTTTTTTTTTTTTGCCGGTGTTGTTTGTAATTTTTTGTCTTTTCCTTTAAATATTTATTATTTATATGTGTCTATACAATTACACCGACTTAACAAATTAGGTCGGTGTAATTATAAATGATTGTGAGGTGTGGAGAGCAAAGGCCGAGATTCAAGTCTCTATGAGAGAGTTTCACACACATATACACTTAGATTAGGTTAGAGTAAAAATTTTATCTTGTATAACAAAAAAAAACAAATTTTTACAATATTTTCATAATTATTTGACAATCTACACTGTTCATTGGCTTCTTTTATTTTATTTTTTTCCTCACAGTATACCAGTTTTGCTTGTACTCTTTTTGTCTTCTCTTTTAAATATTTATATGTACATATACAGTTATACTGACACAATACATTCTTACAATATTTTTACAATTATTGAGGTGTCAATTTTTTAAAGGTCAGAATAAAATAATAAAATAAGAAATTGAGAATTACTACCATTTAAAACTCAAAATACATGAAGAAAATTTTTGAGATATTAAAATTTAGTGGGAGCATTTTAGACATTACAAAATAAATATTTTAAGAATCATAAGCTTTTATTAGAGTTTAATTGAGAGAATAACAATACGACATATTTGCTATTTTCCAAAATATTAAGGGAAAAATTGCTTAATTTTAAAGTTTAAGGAGTAATGTTATGTCCACAACATTTTCACAGTAGTTTCACAACAAATTTTATGTGGTAATGTATTTTTTTATGGATAAAAAAAAGATATCAGTAGTGGGCTCAGTTTAAACCAATAACAACTTTTTATTTAAAATTTGTTCTAAACATATTATGGGTGTAGCATTTCTCTTAAATAAAATTAAAAAAAATATTTATTCGGATCCTAAAAATAAAGCTATTGTGAAAATGTTGTGATATTTTGTTGTATTCTTAAACTTTTTTTTTAGTATGGTCAAATTGGGTGAGTCAAATATCACGGTTTCACGCACAATTTTCTTGTGTTTTCATTTTGTTTATTTTTTTTTTTTATGCATAATTTTAAAACCATAAATAATTTTTCACCAAAAATTTGTTATGAAAATACTGTGGATGTAAAAAATAAAATAATAATGTAAGGACCAAAGGCCCAAATACGTGTATTGGGCCTTGGTCTTGTCCGAGGAGACTCAACTATCCGAGGAGGGGTCAATAACGTAGAAAACGCGGGATTGAGAGTTTTACAAATAGATTGTGAATATGAAGGTGGTGGGAGGTGGTCCGAAGAGGAATTTACCCTTGGCTAAACAAAGTAAAGATCAAAGTGTGAGTTTTGTTGTTTGGGATGATATACCAAAAAGTCCTATTGGTCAGGACATACACTGTGAATGTACAGGACAGATGGAAGTTAAAAATATATAAGGAAAAGCTGCTACCACCACATTAAATATTCTGCAGTTAACTTTTTGGCCGTATTAATGGGGAAGTAATGTCTGAACAGTAGCTTTTTAGCCTTACAGCTATTACATGAAAACTTCAAGAAGGTGCTGATGAGACAAGTATCAACACCAAATATCTAGTTTGTACGTGGAGGGTAAAGAAAAGAGTATAAAAGGGGGAAGAAGGCGATGAAAGAGGGAGATCGAGGAAATAGAGAAAGAATTACTGTAACAACCTAAAGCTAATTTTGTATTTAACATATGAATCAGTATATAAAAACTAGTCTCCTAGGATTGATCCGAGGATGTTTTTTTTTTTTTTTTAAATAAATCCACTTTATCTTTATTCTTTTGGTTATCTAAATCCATTATATTTGCTCTCTAACTCATTAAAGCCTATTTTTCTAACCCACTCTCTACAAATTCATTGTTTTGAACTTTTTGAGCTTAGGTCCATCCCTCTTGTGAGCTAGGAACTCAAATTGCGTCCTTACAAATAATATCAAACTGAGACCTACCATAATTGGAAATAAAAAAATATTGCGAAAGTGTTGTAACATTTTGTTGTATTCCTAGGATTCGTTTTTTGTGTGACATTTTATTGTGTTCCTAGGGTTCTTTTTTTTTTTTTTGTTTAGTCAAATTTGGTCAGCCAAAATTCATTTTTTTAGGCACAATTTTCTTCAATTGGTTTTTTATTTGTGTTTCTTTTAAATACACGGTTAAAAGTGGTTAGCCAAATTTAAAATCAGTAACAACTTACCACCTAGGATTTATTATGAAAATGTTGTTGATGTAGTATTACTTTAAAATAAAATAGGAAAATATCAAACCAGAACCCACCATAGCTAGAAATAAAGGTATTGTAAAAATATTGTGACATTCTGTTGTGTTCCTAGACTTCTTTTTTAGTTTAGTCAATTTGTTGAATCAAAATTCATTATTTTATGCATAGTTTTTTAGGTTGATTTTTTTTAACACATTTTTTCAAGTTAAAAAAAAAAAAAAAACACATTGTTTTACACACACACACAAATTGACGAAGTAGCACTTTTCTCTTTAATGTTTGAGGTAGTTTCATTTCTCTTAAACTAAAGTTGAATAATTTCCTCCTTTATATTTTATAAATGAGCATATACTCCTGTAAGGACATAGATTTGGGTCTCCAGCCCAAACAGTTGAGGGATCGGTCTAAAAGGCTCAAAAACAATAAATTTGTAGAGAATGAATAAAGAAAGCTGAGCTAGCCTGAAGTAGACGATCGATAAGTTGGGTTTAGATGATAGGAAGAGTGAAATAGATAAGTTTGACTTCAGGAAATGGTCCTCGGCCAATGTCTGAGGTGATCTGCTATGATATATACTGTTCTAAATTTAGTTACACGTTTGGTTCTTAGTGTATACAGTCTTTCTCTCTCTCTCTTTTCGATCCCCCCTCTTCTGGGCGTCCTTCTCCCTTTATACTCCTCCCTCATCTCCTCTTTGCCTTCCACGTGCAGTCTAAATAGTTGGTGTTGATATTTGTCTCATCCCACCTTTTCCAGAAGTCTTTGTGTAGTAGCTGGAAGGCTAAAAATCACTGTTCAGATATCATCTCCACATAAATGCGGTTAGAGGGTTAGCTGCAGAGCATTCAATGCGGGGGTGACAGCCTTCTTCCTTGATATTTTGGAATCTTTTCTTGGTACATGCTTCTGCAATACTTACCCAGTCCAACAGAATCCTCTGGGGTATTTTCCTGAATGGCAGACCCTCAAGACTCACCCCGGCTTTGGTTATCCAAGGTGACATTCATCCTCGGCACAACTGCCCAAGTCACTAAGTTCACACTTAACCCCTTCGCCTTCCACCACCGACTTTCTAGGCTAAGCTGGACCGTCTTTGGACTAACCTTAGTCCTCGGCTTGGGCTTTAGGCCCAACGTGTACAGGGGTAAATAATTTTTGACCCATTGCCCCTACAACTCCTATTGTTACTCTCTTATTTAAACTCTAACGAAATCTTATAATTCTTAAAATATTTCATTATGTAATATCTAAAATACTCATACTAAATTTTAATGTCCCAAAAAATTTCTTCGTGTATTTTGAATATTATGTGGTAGATTGGTAGTCGTACTTGAAAAGTTAGAATGATGTCATATAGTATTCTATTTGTTACCTAAAGAATACTAATTTATCAAGTTTAAATCTTCTAAACTTATAATTGTATCTAATAGAAACTTTGATGACAGATGTCATTTGTTATTTTATTCTCTTTTTTAATTTCTTTTCCTACATAAAAGGGTGTTCATTAAAAATAAGTAAACTAAACATCGTAGTTAGACTCATAAAATAAGATGATAAAGAATGAAACATGAATAACAAAATCTTCATTGTACATGGTTACAAGTATTTAATTTGATGAAAATCTTCAAAAAAAATTGTAGCACATATCATCATTCATTGAGAAATTTAAATATTGTGGAAAGATGATGATATTCATTATTATTCTTTGTAGCATTTTTAGTGAGTAGATATTACATTTAGTAAGTAGGTTCTAAAAAATTGTCATAATAAATAGATATTCAAATAACTATATTAAATTTAAGTACACGATTTCATATTTCTTAAACAAAAAAAAAAATCTATATTAATTTGCAACCCACACTAGTTATTATATATATATATATATATATATATCAAAACAAATTGGTAATTTTTTTTACATAGAAAAACTAAAGAGACATGTACACGACTACACGTCAATCATATGAGACCTATGTTTTACTAACGAGTGGAACCACATGTGAGTAAGACATGAGAACCACCGTACCAATACAAGTTCAGGAAATACTTTCTCCTTTACATAGCACACTAAAGAGTAATGTTGGGAACACATAATTTGTCACAATTTTGTACCACAACTCATCCCGTGGCAAATTATAATTAGTAAAATTCTGATAATGACACACTTTGTCAATTACAACTCGTTATACGGGGAGTTATGGTACAAAGCTAGGGTAAATTACGCGTTCTTAACGTGTCTCTACTGGCTGCACTAACATATCCGAGATGCGAAGAGCAAGATACTATAGCCTTCCGCACAGGATCATGACCCAAAAAAAGCAAAAACCGAAAGACATTTTGGAGTATAAAACCCCCGAAAGTGTGCAGAGTAAAACTTGGCTGGTCCGATCATATGGCCTCTTCTCCTCCTTCTCCACATCAGACTCACATTCCTCTGCCCCCAGACTCTGACTCAGGTCTCTCTCTCTCTCTCTAATTTTTTTTTTCCAGTGAATAATTCTTCTAGGCCTATATATATACTGTATAATGATATTGTACAGTGATTATTTTATTTTTTGCTTTTGCAATTTGATCCGCTTCCGTTATTATTGTTATTGTTCTTGTTTTGGAATTGTGAACGTGAGCGTTTTTTTTTTTTTTTTTCCTCTCTCTCTCTCTCGCTCTCTCTTTCTCTTATGCTCTGTTTGGCTGGCGAGAAAATGCGGAAATGGAAAGCATGAGAAAACTACAGTTTCCGATCGCGGAGAATTCTTCTCTTGGAAACTCGATAGAGTCATTTGGACGGTTTGTCTAGTCGCTGGATACGGAATTGAACGTATAGTTCAAATTTGTGTTTGGTTTTTCTCTAATTTTCGTCATTTTCTAGGTAACCAAACACGGTGCCTTTATGCGTCAGAATTGAATTTCTCACTTAAATTTACTTTACGTTAGCTGAAAATTTGTGCGCGTAGCTTGTATTTTCACAATAGGTTGAGTAATTCTTTTGATTTTGCTCATTGTTGATTTGATTTTCCACTGCAATTCCTCATTTCTTTCTGTAACTCTCACATAATCCTATTCTGTGTTGTAAGTTTTTCATTTTATATTTCATATTGTTGTTATCACACACTCATCAGATAGTGCTATCAGTGCTTTGATCTTAGAAATCAAATTATAACGTTAGCAAGCTGAGTCATAGAGAATATTTTTATTATTATGTTTTTGGTTTTGGTTTTGTGTTTTTGTGTGTGTATGTGTGTGCGTGTTTTGTTCGCGATGATAGATCCCAATAAGTGAAGAATTTGAATACCAATGCTGAATTATAACGTTTGTTTTTGTTTTTGTGTTTGTGATTTGTGTGTTTGTTGTATGTGTGTGCATGTTTTGTGCGTGAAGATAGATCTCAATAACTGAAGAATTTGAATACCAATTTTTTTGTTTTTATGTTTTTGTTTTCACACAGGCACAGTCATCAGGTAGTGCTATTAGTGCTTTGATCTTGTAAATCAAATTATAATGTTAGCAAGCTGAGTAATAGAGAATATTTTTATTATTTTGTTTTTGTGTTTTTGTTTTCGTGTGTGTGTGTGTTTTGTGTGCGGAGATGGATCTCAATAAGTGGAGAATTTAAATACCAATGCTGAAATTTTTTTTTCTTTTGATTGAATTACTTATTTTGTGTGTAACAGGTGACAAGCCCTTGGATCATGAAGCCAACTTAAAATTGGTTCCTATCCATATTGTCACCGATGCATCTCAACTTCCTGCTGAATTTTTGGAGCCATCGCCCCAAAATCAGTTAGTCATTGGTTTTGATTGTGAAGGTGTCGACCTTTGTCGTCATGGAACTCTCTGTATCATGCAGGTAAAATGAATTTGTTTTACTGTTTAATTCAGATGGCATTATCATACTCTGTATAATGAATTATATGTGCATATATATATATATATTGTTCACATTAAGATTGCTACTAGTAGTCTCTTCACATGCACTATGCGTGTGTTCAGATACTGGTTTTCTCTTTATATATGCGTGTGTGTGTGGGTTCTAATTTTATGGAATTTGAATTTTAAATTTCTCAATTTACCTCTATATCCTCAATTTTCCTTATTGTTAATTAATCATTAGAAGTTCTATTGACAGCTTGCATTTTCGGATGCTATATATCTGGTCGATGCCAGTCAGGGTGGAGAGATGCTTATGAGAGCCTGTAAGCCTGCACTTGAGTCTACTTACATCACAAAAGTTGTTCACGATTGCAAACGAGATAGTGAGGTCTCTAATTGATTTGCATACTTGCATCTGAGCATGTGTCAATCAACCCCTCATTAAAGATATTATTTTCATTCCTTAATTTATTCTTATTTTGTAGGCTTTGTATTTTCAATTTGGCATCAAGTTGAACAATGTGGTGGATACCCAGGTGAGTAGTTATTTCTTGCCAAAATATCATTGACTTCTTTTATCGGTCATCTAGATTCCTTGTTATAAGTTGATGAGCTATTAAATTTCCAGCTTAGGACATGTATATTTAGATAACCTCCAAAAAATTTCATACTTTGTTTATGTAGTGGAGAGTGGTTGAGCTCTATGTGTGAGGTGTTGGGTTAGCCATTGTTTGATTCACAGGACTTACAAAATTGACCAGGCCTTGTCTTTCTTTTTATCTGCTTTGCCTTTTTCTATTGCCATTTGTCGATACCTATTATTGTAGCAAATATTTTAGCATTTACATGATTTTGTCCTTAATTTGCTTATCTACTTTAGGAATACTACTCTATCTGCATCCAGATGGTTCAATTTGACTGTCAGCTTTTGTGGTAATAATTCCACGGTTTAATGGCTACTGCTGGAGTTTGCTCCATTGGGAATAGCCTGAAAAGCATTGTTAAGGAGTGATCTTGAGCTTGAGAACATATTGATTGGTTTAACATGACAAAGAAAAATATTTTTTGTATCTTCTTTTAGCTTTTTTTCTGTTGACTTGATCTACCCATGACTAGTGGCTTGCTTAGTTAGGCTTGATCCTGCAAAGTAACCACCGTTTAACAAGGGTTGACGTACTAATGCAGTTATTTTTTAAACACTAGAACTTCTAAGAGATCATTAACTGATTTAAGCTGGTGTTCTTATCTTAAATCTAAACTTAAAGTGACTGTATTTTGTACTTAACAACTCCTCTCCCCCCCCCCCCCCTTCTGGATTTTCCATTGGAAAACATTTTTATAGTGAAGTACAAATTTTATTGATTTAGAGGTGCTCATGCACTGTAAAGTAATTTGATATTGCCCTTTTCCTTTCTTTGGTATCCAGATTGCTTATTCATTGATAGAGGAGCAAGAAGGACGGAGAAGATCACCAGATGACTATATATCATTTGTTGGCCTCCTTGCAGATCCACGTTATTGTGGTACTATATGTGTCGTGGTATCCATTTGGATTTTTGTTTTTTCTGGTCATTAAGCTTTACATCTTTAGCTAAATTCTTTTAGAAGAAATGATTTGATGCTTGATGGAAGTTTCTCATGTGTCAATTCTGTAAGATTCTCATGTTTAATTATGATGTCAAGCATTTTTGGTGGTAATGTGGTTGGGTGGTGCATTGCTATGGTAGAGAGGTGGCTAATATTGTAGAGTGGGTAAATAGCAAACCTAGAATCCGCCCCGCCCCACCCAAAATAGAAGAAGAAAGAAACTTGAAGAAAATGGCTTCATAGGTTTCAGGATTGCAAATGAAATTGGAATACCTTATATCTTACTCACTATTTCTGGTAAAAGATTATTGACTGGCTTTTAAGTTCGTGAGTCAACCCGGGAATATGGGGCTTCAATTGTTTTACAAGGTATTAGTATTTTGCTTTCATCCACCCAACGACAATTGATGCCCTTACAAAGGATGTGTCTCTGCAGAATATCAGAGTTCAGCCACAACTTTATTCCTGTCTCATGTTTGAAACATGGGCATGTAACTGACCTCCCAACCCCTGTCATCCTGCAGTTTCTTCCTTAAGATTTTCTTTAGGGGGGAAGTTTTCCTTTTGTTTCTTTGCTAGGGAAAATGAACCTCAGTGGCTTTTAACATTGCCTTGATTTATAAGTTCTTTTGTAGCAGCTGAAGGATGTGGGTTGGTTTCAATATATTTTCTAGTGTTGGTGTTCATTGAACCGAAACTTTGGTCTCTTTTTTCTTTTTTTTAAGGTGGATTTTCTGTCCTAATTGCATCATTTATCAGAATTCTGATTTTTAGTAAAGAAAACAGAAAAATCTGGTGGATGCTTTCCATTTTTTTTTTTTTTAAGTTAGAGGTTCTCCATGTAACATTGCCCTTTTACAATGATATAATTTGTTCATTTATACTTAAAATGACTGCTTTCATGCTTTGAGAAAGGCAGGGTGAAAATGTCTTTTTTGGATATACATTTTATTTTCATTGGTTAGTTAGATGCACCAGTGGGTATTGAATCCTTGACTTTGGATATACCTCATTTGTTGATATGTGTAAACTTATATATATAATTAGTACCTTGATGTGGTGTGCGGTGATTTGATTCTCCATAATTACAAGATCTGAGCATAGGGATAAATCACATATTGAACTGATCTATCACAAAGTAAAGTTGAATATGTAGTAGAGCTATTAAAATTATTTCACTAAAAATTTATGACTAGACAGATCTGAGTGCCTTTTTTCCCTTAGTTTATGTTTTCTCTAGATTTAATAAGTTCTTTTTTTTTTTTTTTTTGGAACGTGGGGATTTGTGCTACTGAATTTGGACTATTGCATTGAGTTGAATCCTGTGTGTTGCCTTGGTTTTCACTTTCACTTTTTGAATGTAGGTATATCTTATCTTGAGAAGGAAGAAGTCCGAGTCCTCCTTAGGCAGGTTAGTTTAACATCTTATTATTGTTGTGGAATTTTTTTTTTTTTTTTAGTCAGCTCTATGTTTGCATTTTGTTTGGATTTGTTTTCATTTTTTAAAAAGAATATTGAATGATTGATTAAACATAAACAAATTGGTGAATAATTATGTTTGTTAAAAATTATATACGACACTTTCAACTCCTTATTTCGAAAGTAGCATTGAATAATCAACCCATGATTATATCAATTTTTGGTTAAACTGGCTTTAGAATAATTAATTTAATTTTGTTTAACCAAATGTTTACAGTGAAATAAAAACTGATTAGTGTTGATTTTTACCAAAAAAAAAAATTGAGTATGTGTTTTTGTGATTGAAGATACAGGAGTTGGGACGGTTGTCAGTTGTTGACATATTAGGCATGGGGACAAAGTTTGGAGCTATCTCCTCCACCCATTACTTGGTGATTTATAAAACTATTAATGTGTATTATTTAATCAAGTCGCATAACTCATTAAAAAGTCATGTGACTAGAATTACACATGAATGCTCTCTTCAATCGCCACATAGTGAGTAGAAGGAAGATAGCTCTAAATTGGTTTGGAGCTAAACTGTCTCTGTTGGCACATTCTTTAGTTAAGGGCAGAGTGACACACAGGAAGTTTTGTAAAGTAAATAAAAATCATATATAATGATAAAAAATAACGTTTAAAAAATTGTAATAAGTGGGGGAGAGGGATTCAAACTTAGGTTCTCCTCAATGGCAGAATTGTAACAGTGAACTGCAAGGCTCTTGGTGTTAAAAATCAATAATTAACAATAGAAAGTGGAGATTTTTTTCTTCTTGTTAATTATCATCATCATCATCAAGGTATTGTTGAAAAATTAAAGAAGAAAAAATAATAATAAATAAATAAAGAAATAAAGAAAAATTATCATCATTAATTTTTAACATTGAGTGCCTTAAAAAATGACGAGAACCGCATCAGTGTAGTCATGTCCTTTTCTGGAGATGGCCAAGGAGAATTCAGTGCATAAGCTTGTAATTTGCTTTGCTACAATATTCTTAAAAAAGTGTCTTCCAAGTAGCAGTGACTGTTGAATAATATTTATCTTCGATTTCATTTACAGGACCCTAAGTTCTGGACTTACAGACCATTATCAGAACTGATGGTCCGTGCGGCTGCCGATGATGTCCGCTTTCTCCTCTACATCTATCACAAGATGATGGAGAAATTAAATCAACGATCCTTATGGTATCTTGCAGTTCGTGGTGCTCTGTATTGCCGATGTTTTTGTATTAATGATAATGACCATGCTGATTGGCCATCTCTTCCTCCCATTCCAGGTGCTTATAATATGAATTGCGTGATATATTTTATATTGCTGTGTTTATAATCTTCTTTGGCTTTGATAATTTATATTTCCAGATTTTATTTTTTGATTTCAAATAATGTTTGTGTCACGGATATTCTTCTTAAATGTCAAACAAGATAGAATTGCTCATTAAGAATGTGCACATTTGTGAGCCTATGTTTCAAGAAAATGGTGAGTTATTTATATGCTTAAAAGCCCCTACTTGAAGGATAAATATACACAATTCCAGTTTAGAGTTTTTAGGAAAATTTGGTATGAACAGTAAACCCCTTAATGGCTAACCAGAACTTCTTCCTTTATCCTGTTGGCAATCTGCCGCTAAGCAATTGGCTGCATGGTTATTAGTATCAGATGATATTTGATTTATGTAATCAGATACAGATTGAAATGGTAAGAGAAAAAATTATTGAATCGTATGTTTCTAGAGGGGAGGTTCATGTATTGGCCCTATTGAGCAATTCGTGCTGCATATTGTAGGAATTGTAATGAATGTATCAGTCCGTATTGTTCGATACCTGAACCTGTGCAAATATGTTGAATCCTTGAGAAAGGTTGAAGAAAATTGGATAGCAATTCCCGGCTGCTGGTAGACAGAATGGGGATAGGAACAAGGAAAGTTGCCAGATAGGTTACCCTTCCTGGCAGAGGATGACAGTGGGGGAAGCTTTAGAGTTTAGAGGTTTGGGATGTAGTCGGAGAGATGGGATAGTTTTGGTGTTGGAGGGGTTTTGTTTTTAGGATGCAATGATGAAATTTCTGTTTGAATATAAGTACTATACACTTTAATTGAATACTAATCCAGTACTGGTCTTTATAGAGAATATCATAATGGACCATGCTCCAGAGGAAGAAATCCTTTCGGTACTTGATGTTCCCCCAGGAAAGATGGGACGTGTTATTGGGAAAAAAGGAGTTACCATTTTGTCGATCAAGGAATCTTGCAAGTATTTCTCTCTCTCTTCCCCACTTTTTATTTTATTTTGTTCTCTTTTTTCTTTTGGTTCTTTACATCTAATGCATGTTTTGCAGTGCGGAAATTCTCATTGGAGGTGCTAAGGGCCCACCTGACAAGGTTAGTCTTTCTTCGTGACAAGCTGATGATGGTACCTGGCATATTGAATTCAACTTGTTAAGTTTTTAATTTTGTCTTTGATGGTCCAGAAAGAATGACATTATTGCTTCTCCCATTTTCTCTCCCTCAAAATTCAAAATTGCATAATACTACTTGACCAAATCATTTACAATCTCTTGAAACCTTTGCTGATTTGTGTTCTCCATGTACTTCCAAGTTCCAATTCTTTCACAATCTTATTTTTGCTCATTCCTTAGTTTAAAATTGTTGTTTAGCTCACATCAATCATGCTCATGGTTGTTTAATTGAGCAATTGCATGCATGGAGTTCTCTAGATCTGGATATAAACATGAAGCCAATAAAGTTAGAGTCCGCTTGGTATGGAATATTAGAATCTAAAAAAAAAGAGAGAGGGAGAGATAACCTGAGTGTGGCAACATGTGTAAACAAATGAATTGCAATTTGGCGTAATTGAGAATAGGCAAATCCTACAAATTATTGGATCTTAATACTTATGAAATTTGGAACAGCTTTATTTCTGGCTTAGTTTGGATTTTTTTTTTTTTTTTTTTTTTTTTTTTTTTTTGGACATGATTTGAAAATCGTGAACTTCCCTCCATACAAATTCCTGATGTTTTTTTTTTTTGGTTATCATTTTATAGGTTTTTATCATTGGACCGGTGAAGCAGGTGAGGAAAGCGGAAGCCATGTTAAGGGGCAGAATGCTGGAAATTTACTAAGAAGCATATGTTATGCTTTTCTTGAACAGATGAACTTCCTCTTTACAATAAGAGCCTTTATCTGCTCTCTTCTTTTCTGGGGTGATTAGGGGGAGGATTAACATGGAGACTTTGCTGCTTAATGTTTGTGAAAAATCTTATTTACTCAGTTTTAGAAGCTGCTGCACTTTATACCAGCCATTTTGTTGTTACTGGAGGCAAACGAAATAAATTCAAAATGGATAACACGCTTGGTGGTTGAATCAGTGGTGCAAAGTTCCTAGGAAAAAAAAAAAAAAATCTAAATCGTTCTTTTATAACTAACTCAACTCTTAGAAAATGAAATAAGAACCATTTTAATTAACTCAGATTCTTAGGTTAATAGGCCAACAGCTTTGGGTTTTCAGCTTAATCCTTCATTCCGTGTCTGTTTAATAACAAAATTTTGAGAAGTATTAATTACAGTGTTCGATCAGGGGATAAACCAGTGGCTGCAAATAATGGGTTTTCAGCTTAATCCTTCATTCCGCTTCTGTGTAATAACAAAATTTTGAGAAGTATTAATTAGAGCGTTCGATCAGGGGATGAACCAGTGGCTGCAAATAATCTTAGGCTGTTGTCGCTGCTTGATCAAACGGCACTGGCTGCAGGCTGGCAAGTTCTTTAACGGAAGTAGGCCATTGCAGTTTGTGGCTTGAATCAAATTACAAAATGGGACCTGCGACTGCGAGTATCAGTATGGCTTCATTTGGGAATTTCATGATATTATTGTCAGGGTCTAAGTAGGTCTTATAACTGTCAAAATAAAAGCCACCAAACGAACTTGGTAGACTTTACAAGGAATGAACGAAGCCATGTTGCAATCGGTCATACATTCTCAGATCTTAATATTGTTCAATGTATATATAATAATATATAAACAAACCCAAAATGTTCAATGATTTCCAATATACCTGCCAATTATGCAAGAGAATATTGAAAGAAAACATGAGAAAGAGCATAAATGAAGAAGGAAAAACATCACTTCTGGAAGCCACCATATTGGTATTGTTGGCCACCAAGGCTTGAGAAGATGTCGTTATCACCCACTGCCTGTGAAGATGTGAACCCAGATTTACCAAGACCCGATCCCGAACCCATTGCTCTCCCCATGTAAAATGAGGTTGGGGGCCCCTTTTCCCTTTCATCTGATCCATCAGTCAGTCCACCCACAATGCCAACATCTACCAGGGATACCTTCTTGGCTGCAAGTAAATTTAAATGAATATGGCACGAGTTCATAAATCAATGTTCATGTAAGAACACATGGAAGTGAAATACACTATGGGAAGGTAATTTTTTTAGTTGAGAAATACACTTACGAGCGGCAATATTAAGATCAATCAGTCCACGGCTTAGTGAATCTGCCCAAATTCCGGACTTCACCTGGAAAGCATCCTTCTTGGGTTGAGTCTCTACTGAAGATTTTCCACCCAAATTATTAAGGCTTCCATCAATGACATCATTCTTTGCGGGTTCTGAAGATACTGAATCAGATTGAGAAGTGAATGCACCAAATAAATCAGATGCATCAAAATTGTTAAGCGGAACAGCAGCAAAGGGATCAACAATGTCAATATTTGTTGGTGCAGGATTTGGAGCTTTAACTTCTGCCCGCACAACTGGATCAGGGACCGCAAAAAGATCAACTGTGGGAGATACTGACGAAGTCATTGCCGGTTGGGAAGCAAATAGATCAACTTCAGTCTGCAGAAATGGTAATAACATTTGTTAACGCAGAAGAAAGGGGTCATTCATTGGCCCCTAGAGGAGGAAGTATACACCCTCTGTCTTTCCTACGGCTAATTAATTGCTTTTAAGGACTAAGAAACGACAATTCAAATATTTTCTACATGCTTGCTCATGCTTTCTTTTACTAAGGATAAATTACACTTTATCCCCCAATAGTTAGGGGCTCATTTCATTTTACTACACCCTCCCCCTCATTAAAGCATCGAGTGCCCTACTAAAGTTTCCAAAATATGGCAATATAAGTTTATAGCCCTCTATCTAGGGAGTAGGGGTAATCAAACACCCAGTCAAACCAATCCATCCAACTGACCTGAACCGAACCGAAGGGTTGCAGACAATTTCAGTCAGTTGGATTGGTCAAAAATTGGATGTAGATGTTTAAAAGTGTTTCAGTTGGATTGGTCAAAAATTGGATGTAGATGTTTAAAAGTGTTTCAGTTGGATTGGTGGCAAGTTTAATAAAATTTCACCTGGCCAACCCAATTCGACAGATAAATCTCTCTCTCAAACCTATATTTACTTGGCATCACTGGATAAAATGGGAGGGTTAAAATATCACCAAAGAGAAAATAGGGGAAAACTGCAGTGAAAAAATCACTAAAACAATTACAGGAGCAGGACTGTCCCCAGTTACTTTTTTCTAACTGCAGATTGGTGCTGCAGGTCCACTCTTTTGAAACTTCAGAATGGAAAGTAAATTCAGTGAGAAAAGTGAAACCAGAAACAACCTATTGTGAGTTAAGAATAATTATCCTTTAAATTATTTTAACACTTATAATTCCAAGAAAAATTATCCAAGAGACAGACAGAATGAAAATACCCATATTAGTAAGTACTCGTTCCACTAGAGCTTCACTCACAAGGAATCCCAAAATAAAGTTATAATCAGTATTTTTTTTTTTTTGATGAGTAAAAGTAAATTTACAGTTATTATCAGTAATTTAAGGCTACAGTTAATTGTTTGCAGCAAAAAAACACCTTCAATTTGCCCTCAGGTGCAAGTTAACCATCTCAAGTTCACCAAATGAAAATGACAGTCGATTCACCAATTATTAGAAATTTACAGTGTCAAAGGAACTAAAGACCATTTCAAATAATTGGCTTTTAAGCTGATTAATAGAAACTACACTAGTCTCAAGTATAAGGAAAAGAAACTGACATGAAGATCTATACCACATAATTCTTCTGCCCAAATTCCAAACCAAAGTAGTACAATAGGAAACAAAACCCAATTATGAAGGTGTACAAGGCTACTTTACAAATAAAAACTGTAAAATAAAAAATTTTGAGCATTTTCTACATAAAAAAATATATTTTTATAAATTGAGATAACAGGGTGTCTGACCTGAGTTTGAGAACTTGGTGCCTTATCTACATGGGGTGATGCTGATACAAAATCTGCATCTGCAAATAGATCAACCTCTGATGAACTGCTATTCACAGCAGGATTTTCTGTGGGAACAGATGTTGGAGCATCCAAGAGGTCACCAACCAAACTTTCTCCAAACAGATCCACCTGGTTAGAGCTTCCAGCAGAAGCCTCTATCAAAAAGCATGAAACAATACATATGTAAAATTAATAAACATGCTATTAAGTATTAACAAATAAAGGCACTAGTTCAAAATCAATATCATTACTTTTGAAAAGTTTGTGCATATGATGAAGTAGAAACAAGATTCATGATAGCAGAAACAATTAATAATGTAACTGTTCAAGTTATGGGAAAAGAATTCAAAAATTCAAATACACAATGTAATACACTAATAAGGCACAAGGCAACACACACACCAAGATTCTATGGCACATGCAAGTTTCTGACACATCCTTACATAAAGATAATCATTCAAGCCTTGTCTCATATCCTAAGGAGCACAAACACGGACATGACACAAGACACAACAATTATATATATATATATATATATAATGTTTATTTAAGCCAAAAAAAACAGCAAATTTCCCCATTTTATAGACCAGTGCATGGCAAAGGCATGACTCGAGAGATTCTTGAGAAGTGCAGTAGCGATGAGCTTGGATGAGAACTGATGAGCTTTGAGTGGTGCAAATCTGGTTGGGCAACAGTCAATTTGAGTGGCCAAAGTGATGAGAGAGAGAGGATTGAGAAGCACCAGTTTTTGCTTTCCTTCTTTTTCAAAATTTTGGTCACTGTGTCAAGACCATGTCCTCTTCAACTTTATGGCACATTCTCCATAGGGAAATGCCTATCAATTAACTACTTAATAATTGAGGAATAAATTCCCATATGACTAGATGGAATTTCCTTTCATTCCTTCTGTGATACCCAAAAAAAAAAAAAAAAAATCATGCTTCCAATTTATTTCTTCCTTCTTCTTCCATGATCTTTTTTTTTACAAGTACCTCCACAATCTAATTATTACAAGAGCAATTTAAGAACTATCTGAAATAGGCCTCAAAGGCAATCTGTTTTTTTATATTCAGTCGACATATCAGCAGGCTGGGGAAGATTGAGTGCTTTATTTGATATGGTATGAAATATTTCACCATAAAAAGACGCCTGATATGCTCATTGTAGACAAAAGCTAAAAAACCAAAATGCCAAAGTACACTAGAAAGCATGTGACTTTTTTCATAACATACATTAACAGTTGTACCGTGGGAAACAAGTCATTACAGATACATACTAGTATTGGAAGTTCCACGCGGATCAAAATCATCAAATTCATCCTCGTTGTTATTTGAAGGGGCACTTGAACTTTGAGAGGGAATTGAACCATACTTATCAAAGGCATTTGATTTAGTTGATGACTTTGATGCCTTAGAGGATATTTTGTCTTGAGCGTTACTACAAGACAAACAATCTAAAATCAGCAAAATAGAAAAAGAATTTAACAATTATAGATGCAAATGTGTTAGTGTTTGTTTGTACAAGCATGACACCGCAGATTGGGGGGGAGGGGAGAGTGGCAGCCATCCATAGGTAATTTAAACCATGTTTTATTCAACATAATTTTCAGTCTTGAAAACAAACACCTACAAAATTTATTAAAAATTGGCAGCATATCAGGAACAGATGTAAACTTCATACCTGCCATTGCGTGTAGAACCTTTCTTATAAGCATTTCCCTGATTCTCACTAATGGCCCCACGACTTGACTTCTTCTCATACTTCTCTTCTCCATATTGATCCCTGTCTCTATAACTGTCCCTGAAACTATCACCATCTCTTGTACCACTGCCACGCCAATCACTACTTCCATAGCTGCTACTACCATATGAAGCTGAACCTGATCTGAATGATATTCCACTAGAAGAAAGTCCAACGTACCTAAGAGTAGCAGTATCCAAAGGGTTCATTCTTTGAGGGGAAAAATTAAAAAATAAAAATAATAAAAGAAGAAGAAAAATAGAATTCCTAGAAGCTGATGTAACCATATAATTTCAATTCTTGAAGCATTACATACTTGTCACGGTTTGCAGCAGCTTTATTTCTAACTTCTTGTATTTTTTCCTTATTATTCAGGAGGGACACGATGGTATCCGCCTTCTTCCTCACATTTATTCCCATATCCTTCCCATTTGGCTCAACATATTCAAAACTTGAGAGTGACTTTACCAACAAAACCAAATAGAATGTGAGACAACATTCAACCTTATTGTACAATTGTGGAGAATTGCATGGGAAACTATACAAAATCTAAAAGTCCTTACAGAGATTTGGAAAGTATGTTCTATAATGTCATCAACTGCACGTTCAGATCCATGTGCCACCAAATACTCTATGACAGCCAATGCCTGATGTATAAGCAATTATAGGTAATTCAGGCCCATTAGCCACCAGGGTGATTCAGGCCCATAAGTCACTTGCATTGCATATAATTTCCAAGACTGAATAACGTGGAAATGATAGAAAAGCTAACCTTATAGACATAGCGCCAGTCCTTGCCAGTCTCTGCCAATCTTGTCCACAGAACACTCATAACCATCTGGCATTCAGTACTGAAGAATATCAAAAGTATAAGGTAAGGTTAAAGTAAAGTGAGGCACCTTTCTTTAAGAAATCAGCACAAGCTTAAAAATTAGAAGTAGAATATGAATGAGAGATAAACAAGTTTAAACTAACAATTTTTTTGTGGCCTGTGCTATCTCTGCCAAGGCAGTGCCATGAGGACCCCAAGGTTCATTATCCGTTGCATCCAGAACCTGAATTAATAAATATACAAAGACATTTAAGCAATGAATTCAGAGATCAATTACATAAAATAAGTCCATTAAACACACATATTATCAATTTCAATTTTATCACAGAAACAAAAAGGATAAGACACCACCCCTTTAATATTAAATGGCCTTGCCCATTTTCACCTATACTGGTGAAATTTGCTTATAGATCCAAAATGTTCAAATAAATCCGCAAACTGTAAGGTTGATACTTCCAAATTTTGCTCAAATTTGTCAAGCTCAATGATTTATATATTTGCTTATAATACAGAAAACTAGAATTGGTTAAGCCTAATATTTTGAACATGATAAAATCAAAGGCACCTAAATAAAATATGGATTAGAATCCTCTACGGTTCTCAAGGTAACTCCACCATAGAGTCCTTAAAATTTAAATTTTACCACATCATCAATGATTTATATAGATATAAAAATGATGATTGTCATTCATAATTGAATGAATAAATTTTACACATGCTAGCCGTCAACCTACCACAACCCTCCTTTTCCCAAGCTTGGGACCGGCTATGAACAAATATATGACACTAAGAACAGACACAGGTAGAGTTCAAAATGGTGATCGTCAAATGTGCTAAGATAAAATCCACTGATCCACTCCATGGTAGTCAAAAGCGAGAGGTGAGGTGAGGTGCCTCTAAGGCTCTAAGTTAGACGCCTTAAGTGAGGCAATTGCCTTTAAAGCCTAGGCAAGCAAGGCAACCACCTTAAGCCATTAAAAAGATGCTAAGGTGGGAGCCTCACTGTTTATATATATATATATATATACATATATATATATATTATAAGCTTGTTGTAAAACCTATTATTGGATTACTAATTTACAGAAACTTCTTCCAAAACCTACTTCAGATTAATTAATTTATGAAAACTTGTAAAGCTTATTGTTATATTAATTAATTTACAGAGGCTTGCTGTAAAACCTATTGTTAGAATAATCAATAGAGCCTAAACCATATTAATCCTATTTTGAAATCAATTAATAGACCTAATTTCTTTAGGTAACACATTTCAAAAACACTTCACTTGATTATAATATAAGGCCTTGGCGCCTTAAGACCGCCTTTCGCATTTTACTACCTCGATCCACACATTTCAAAATGAATGGATAGGATTTGAAGAACTCTACGATGGAGTTACCTTAGAACCCTAGACGATCTTAATCCAGAACATACCTACAATAATACTTAGTGAAACTCACAGCAAAACTCATAATCCAAAAAAATTCAGTATGTATTGCACATTGATTTAACATATCATACATCAAAATTCGCATCGTAGTTCTCATGAAGAGTAAGAAGCATATTGCACTAACGCAATGCTCGTTGTAATAATCATTGAGACTAATATGAAATTTCTAAATTCACAAAAAAACGATCTAAAATTGTAACGGAAATTGAATAATTCGTAACAAAATTATATAATTCAGCAAATAAAAATGAGTGTATTTATATTATTTACCTTCTGTTCCATCTCTGGAACCTTCAAGACCTTCAAATTCACCTCCCTCTTTCTGCGCCAAAAAATTTAAAAAAAAAATCATAAAACAATGAATTATTCAATGAGAATATCAAGCAGATTTATTAAAGCTTTATCAGATTGAAATTTCGATTTAATTTATAATAAAAAAAAACGGATCGAAATTGAGAAAATCGTAATGGAGAAGAGTTAGGAGCTCACATTTCTCGAACGGTTTGATCGATGACCTTCATGAAATCCATGGTGATTGATGGATCTGCCCGCGAGATTTGGAGAAAATTTTGAAAGGAGAGAAACGGAGATTTGGTTTGGATTTGGATAGATGAAGATAGATCTGAATGAATCGGAAGCAAGTGTTTGAAACGTGAGAATGAAACGAAATGGAATGGGATTGAAATGTTCAAATTTGTAGTTAGTAATATAAAATATGTGAATGACAAAGGAGCCGAGCGAGAAAGCACCTTTGAGTGAAGATGTTACAAAGGGGGAAAAAATGGCCTTTGGATTTGGATAGATCTCGTGGTTTTTACCGTGAGAGTTTGGGAGAGGTAAAACTGTAAAAAAAGTAAAAACGACAGCTCTTTTCTCTTTTTTAATAACCTATCACTTAAAAAAATAAAAATAAAATTTTGTTTGTTTATCTTAATTTTTTTCTTTCTTGTGAGTATTCTCAATTATTGTGTATTGGGCCTTATAAATTTAGTAAATTCTTATACCATTTAAAAGTTCACTTTTAACCTTGGTGAGTTCAAGTATTAAAATTAAGGAATCAAAAACCAAACAGATCCAAATTATGATTCCTCAATTTTAATACTTGAACTCACCAAGATTAAAAGTTAACTTTTAAATGGTATAACCTAACAAGTATATATATATATATATATATATATATATATATATATAGAGTCACTAGCCACCATTTTCACGTGTGTGCCACGTATACCTTGAGACCTATTGCCAACCATGGCAAACCAATCAACTCTAACCCTAAGCCCACCACTACCTTGGGCATAATGGCAACTATGATCACCTTTTGGTTTTAGACTTGTAGTAATAAGTCAGCAAGAGCTCAATTTCAACCAATGGAGCATATTTTATAGGTTCAAATGATATTGTATATATAAAAGGGAAATGCTGACGGATGCCCTTAAGGAAATGGTTAACAATTAGGGATGGCAATTTTGCCCCGCCCCGCTTGATCCTCCCCTCCCCCGCTTCACCCTGCGCGGGTTTTCTCTGCCCCGCAAAGGTGGTAGGGTGGGGATGGGGTGAGATTTTAGCCCCGCCCACGGGGCGGGGCAGGGATGGGTTTAGACTTTTTAAACTCGCCCCGCCCCTCCCACATTGATAAGGGTTAAATTGTAAATTTTTCATACTCTAAGACCCTACTATTTAAACAAATATATTATCAACTTATTTAATTCTACCTAACATGGTTCTATGCCTCTCTTTTCTCTCTAGCAAAGTTGGAAATAAGGTACCAATTTTAATGTTTTCTTTTGTCTTTATTAGAAACAAATTTATATTCCATTGAATCATTGATTTTGTACTATGAGATTTTTGCTTTTATTGTGATATTGTCTTGCTAAACACTTGGATAATATTATTTAGTTTTTGCTAAAAATTAGTTTGATTTGATGGGATGAATTTATTTGTAATTTCAAGTATATTTTTATTAATGAAATAGGTTTTAATTAAAAAAATGTAATAGTTGTGAACAAATCAACAAGAAGTAAAGTTTTGCGGGGGTGGGGCGGGGCTTCGCAGGGCCCCAAAGGGCGGGGATGGGGCAATAAAATTTTCCCAGTCATGCGGGGCGGGGCGGGGCGGGGATGGGGCAAGACAAAACTATGCGGGGCGGGGATGAAGACCCCATCCTTCAGCCCCGCCCCGCCCCATTGCCATCCCTATTAACAATCCATTTAAAGAAAGGTTTTATGGGGAAAAAAAAATTAATGTTTTAACGGTTTTTTTCATTTCTCATAAAAGTGGTGTCAAAATTTTTTTAAAATAGATTGTTAATCATTGCCCTAAGGGCACTCGTTAGCATAACCCTATATAAAATAAAAAATAATAATAATAAGTCTATTAACATATTATGGTAATTGCATGATAAAAACAATGTTAATAATAGATGAATGTGAAAGTATTATTGCAATGTTTGTGTGCTAAATAATAAGGAAATATCAATTTTTTTTAAACAAAAAAAATATAACAAAATATTGTATATAGGTAATGTGAATCCTTCCTTCCCATACCATTACTACGAGAAGCTTAACAAGAGAGAATAAGGGAGGATTACCAAATCATAGAATATGATAAGGGCACATTTGGTGCATTGTAATGATTATTACATGGGAATAGAAATAAGTATTACAATGAATACATTAAGTTAAAATGTAATAAGTATTACTATTCATTAGTTTGGTGACCATTTAGGAATAGAATTTTGAATATGTATTCACAATTTAGTAGAATATAAAAAGAAGATGTAATTAAATCATTTTTAAGACAAATTTCCTAAAATACACTTTGTAGGGAGACAAATTACAATTTGGGCTGACAAGAGAGGTGGACTCAAGCCCAACAAGTAAACAGTATCCTTACAATGAATTTGTAAGAGAGTGGGCTAAGTAAACTCGGCTGAGAAAAAGCTGGTTGATGGCCCAACCCTAGCTATGACCAGATTGGTAGAGACGGAATGTTGGAACTGTCTTGGATGCTGCTCGGCTTGGTCCGAGAAGATTGTCTTAGTAGTTGACTCTATGTTTCTCTTACTCTTTATCTCTTCTCCTTTTTTCTCCAAATTGTTCAATGAATCCCTTCTTCCCTGTCTTCAACTCTATTTATACGCCAGTCCTTCCTACGTGCCAATGAGACTGTTCCTTCTTGATACTTGTCCCATCAACCTCCCCCTAAAACCTTTCCATGGTAACTGTAAAGGTCCAGGGCCACTGTTCAGATGTCTTTTTCCCATTAATGCGGCCATGATATTAGCTGCAGGATTATAAATGCGGTAGCAGCAGCCTTTTACCTACTATCTGACCGTTGCCACCTGTCCCTTTTGGCCTACATAAGTTAGGGGATTCTCCAGAAATGCTAGGATCAATGTTGAAGCATTCACCTGGGTCATCTCTTTGGTGATCTGAGCAGACAAGCCTCCTCGGACCAGTCTTTTCCATCTACGTAACTTGTATTTCGAACAGGAGTTAGGCCAGGCACATTTCCCACGACCTGTTATCCTTGGACGTAAGGTCTCCTCGGATAGGCCCACGACCCATTACCCGGTATTGGGCCTAATTCCCCTACAGTAGCCCCTCAAAATTCCGGCTTTCTTCTTTATCCGAGGAGAATGATGGGATTTTGACTTTCTCAAGGGTGAAACCCATCAAACCCCTTAACTAATCCACATGGAAGCGTTGTTTCGCAAGACTTTCAATTTCCAAAGACGCTTCGGAAGTTGTAATGCGTCATTTATTGCTCTAGGTGGCGCTCTGTCTCCTTGATCAATGGTAAGGTGTAGATCGTGTGGCTGGGATTTCTTCATGAAATTTTGAGTGGGATGGCTGGGATTTCTTCATGAAATTTTGAGTGGGACAAATCCCACTCATCTTCACCTACTATATATAAAAGGCCGTAAGGAGGTGGTTTTCCTCATTTCGCATTTATTCAAGTATTCCAATATTCTAAAGCATCCCTGCCAATACATATTTCTTCATTCTAGGCATTCCGAGGACATTTTTACAAAGACTTCTAGGTGTTTAAGAGATTTCTGAACCAGAAATATCAACCCTCCTTGTAAGTATTTGGTCCCCTTGTTCTTTCCACCTCGGCCGAGCACCTCGACCTTCTCTTCCTTTCATTTTTTTTTTTGCCTTAGGGAACCTCTTTAGCGTTCTTTCACACAATCAAATGGGTAGATTTAAGAGTCTTGTTGATTCGCCTATAGCCATAGAACATTTCAAGGTGAAGTACCATATCCCTGAGGGGGTTAGTCTTCGATATTGTCCACCGGAAAATATTCTGACCGACAGGCAAATCGGTGAAGTGGTCATCCCTGTAATCGTTTTTTTGGAGGGAGGAATGACCATTCCCATGGGTACTGTAACTAGGGATTATCTTAGAAACCATAAGTTGTGCCTGCACTAGTGCACTGCCAATATGTTTAGGATCTTGGGTTGTGTAGATGCCCTCAATCAAATGATGGGTCTACAACTCATCTGGCACGACGTCGTGCACATGTACGAGTGTCACTCCTTGGCCGAGGGGGGGTATTACCTGTAGTCTAGGTCCCCAGTAGTGAAAATGCTGTCATGTCTTCCCAAGTCCAACAAGGGCATGAAGGACGACTTCGTCATCGTCTCTGAGGCATGGCATGACGGCCAGCATTGTCTGACCAAGAAGGGGGAGCCAAGTGGGGTGCTTCTAGGACTAGGATGAAACGACATAAGATTTGCATTTTAGCTTTCATCTTATTTCGTTGTTGACTGAATCGATCTTGAGGTAAAATAATTAATTTCACGTTTCTCGACTGTGTTTGCAGATAAAAAGCTAGTTGCCCTAAGACTTAGTTTAGTGAATGTGCCCGGCCTGAACAGACTGCTGCAATCTGAGATATTCGTACACTCGGACAGTCAGTTACGCGCTGTTCACCTGATTTTGGACTTTGCTCCTTTATCAGAAAGTTTCCAAGACATCGGGAACGCGATCCGAGCGGGGGATAAGAGGATCCACCGTATTGACGTGTCTCGGCCTGGTTTTTTGGCTAAGAAGGATCTACCTCTGGTAGAGTGGCAGCCTCAACAAGCTCCTCCTCTGCCTACAACTCAAAGGGAAGAGTCTACCTCCTCGCGGCTGTCCTCGGAGGCAGAGATAGACCAGTTTCGGTTTGAGGAAGGGGAAGAAGTGCAGACGCAAGCACGAGAAGCAGCGCATCCTGAGAGATCCGAAGAAGAAGAAGAAGAAATGTCTCTTATTCCGAGGCCAAGCTTAAGAGACCTCCTGGCCGGAAAGAATAAGGGTGCATCTTCCAAGGGTGCACCCAAGCCCGTCACGACTGACAAGCTCCCTCCACCTCCTCCTCCTCCTCTTGTGTCCGAGACCAGTCTTCTACCGATACCAGACTTAAAAAAGAAGAGAAAGATGGTGGATTTGGATGCCGAAGAAGGCGAAGTGCCCCCGCCTCGTCAGAAAAGGCCGAAGCAACACAAGGACGGGAGGGATGGCCGAAGGGTTTCCCCTCCCGAAAATAGGGCTAAAACCCACGCACGGGACAACCGCCAGTCAGACGTTTGGGCGCCGCGACTAGACCTGGACGGAGCCCCCATTTCTGTGAGCACTTCGATCAGGGATTTCCAGAAGGGTCACTCGGCGTACATTGCCGAGGCGCTGGAATGCCCGCTACTCCTGCCCCGGGACATGGACGAGGTGAAGTCCTGGAGGCAGGCTGACTTGTTCATGTCCCTCAAAAGAGACTTAGCCATGGTAAACATTTGAACTTAGGTTAGGTTTTCCAAAAGTTGGTGTCTCCACGCTGATGTTATCCTCCTATTTTCCATGCAGGTGACCCAGCAAATATTCGTAGCTGAGGACTGGGTCAGGGACGCCCGCAATAAGGCCAGGGATGAGGCTCAGTCCTGGATGAGTGCTGAGAAGAGCTTAGGTGCCATCAGGCATGAAAAGCAGGAGCTGGCTAAGAAGCTGGTTATAGAGGAGAGGGACCGGAGGAGTGCTGAAGCCGGGCTGAAGAGCGCACATGACCAAGCAGAAGATCAGCGCCAGAAACTCTATATGACCGAGCTGGAGCTGGCGACTCAGAAGCAGCTGGTTTTGGAGCTCAAGGCCGATCTGGAGAGGGCTAAGGAAGCTGCTCGGAAAGCTGAGCTGTCAGTCGAGGCCGAGAAGGAAGCGTCCTATCTCCAAGGTATAGAGGAGACAGAGGTGAGGTTGGCGGATGAGCTTTCAGAGGTGTGCCGGGATTACTGTAAGTACACCTGGGAGGAAGCTCTAAACCAGGTTGGAGTCCCTGCCACCTCTGACTTAAGGCGCCCCGAGAAGGTCTACCTGCATCCGTATCTCCGGGATGCCTCGACTCCTACCTCGCCTCCACTTCCTCAGACCTTGGAATCATCTGCTCAGGATCCTGTCATTCCTGAGACTGGGAGTGAAGGTCGCGAGGATCCCGCGGCGGTGATTGGAGATAAGGACACTATGGCAACGGTCCCTTCTCAGGTCGCGGTTGCTGGTGAAGCTATTCCATCAGAGGCCGAAGCCGAATCCGGAGAGGCCGAACCGGCTGAAAAGGACAATTCCCTCCCTCCAGTGGTTGAAGTTTGATTTTAAGGTTGCCTTGGCGGCTATTTTGTAATGAGATATTTTGTAATAAATTTTAATGTAATCTTAATTTTTGATTAATGAAAGTGTTATCATTTTCCTTTACCTGTGTTCAATTTACTTCTTTTTATTACTTTGTTTATGTGAATTGTTGAACTGCCATGATTGCATGGAGAGTGTGAGCATATTCAGGTCGAACTTGAACAACGAAATCAATAAGTGAATTTAATTCCTTAAATCATTAAGACCAATTCTGGGTGTCGAACAACGTTGAGAATATGATATGAGTAGACGTGCATGATCAAGTGTATGGTCCGAGGAATTGGTCATGACCAATATTATGTTTAACACTTATGAGCGTTAGTTCACCCAAGGTGTATGATCCGTGGGATCAGGCATGACCCAGGTTCTGTTCAACGCTTAGGAGCGTTAATTTACCCAAGGTGTGTGGTCCGAGGGGCCAGGCACGGCCAATGTTCTGTTTAACACTTAGGAGTGTTAATTTACCCAAAGTGTGTGGTCCGAGGGACCAAGCACGGCTAAGGTTCTGTTTAACACTTAAGAGTGTTAATTTACCCAAGGTGTGTGGTCCGAGGGACCAGGCACGGCCAAGATTCTGTTTACCACTTAGAAGTGTCAATTTACCCAAGGTGTGTGGTCTAAGGGACCAGGCACGGCCAAGGTTCTGTTTAACACTTAGGAGGCCAGCAACAACAATAAGCTCTAATATGAAAATGGACACTTCTATTAATAGTAATACATTTTCAAGTTATTTACATTCCAGGGATGCGGTATAGCCCTCTCGTCTAGATCTTCCAAGTAGAAAGCTCCTATTCCGGCTATTAATAGGATGCGATATGGGCCTTCCCAGTTGGGTCCCAATTTTCCCCAGGCTGGATTCTTTGCACTGCCCACGACCTTCCTTAAAACTAAATCGCCTAGCGCAAGTGGTCTTAGCTTAACATTGACATTATAACTCTGCTTGAGTTTATGTTGATAGTAGGCTAGCTGAACCGCAGCATTTTCTCTACGCTCGGCAACTAGGTCCAAGCTGTCCTTTAGCAATTTGTCATTGTCGGCTAAGGTGAATGAACTGGTTCTAAGTGTGGGAAATCTCGTTTCTATGGGAATGACAGCTTCAGCACCGTACGTCATTGCAAATGGGGTTTCCCCTGTAGATCTTCGGGGAGTTGTCCTGTAGGTCCAGAGAACGTGCTGTAATTCTTCCACCCATTTTCCTTTAGCATCGTCTAACCTCTTCTTAAGACCGCCTACTATGACTTTATTAATTGCTTCAGCCTGACCGTTTCCTTGAGGATACGCGGGGGTGGAATACCTATTCGTAACGCCCAATTCACAACAAAATCTTCTGAATGCTTTACTGTCAAATTGTAGACCATTGTCCCAGATGAGAGTGTGTGGTACTCCAAACCGGATATACTGTTTTTCCATACAAATTTCTAGACATCCACATCTCTGATGTTAGCCAAGGGTTCGGCTTCAACCCACTTGGTGAAATAGTCTATTCCGATGATCAAGTATTTCTTATTTCCAGCTGTCTTAGGAAAATGACCAACAATATCAAGGCCCCATTGCGCGAAAGGCCATGGACTGGACAAAGGATTCAGCGTGCCCCCCGACTGGTGTATGTTTGGCGCGAACCTCTAGCATTGGTCGCATTTCTTTACATACTCCTGTGATTCTCTTTGCATGTTCGGCCACCAGTATCCCTGAGTTAGGGCTCTGTGTGCCAGAGACCTACCTCCTGTGTGGCTGCCACAAATCCCTTCATGCAGTTCTTCGAGGAGCAGCTCCGTGGCCTCGAGATGCACGCATAGTAGATAGGGTCCAGAGAAAGAGCGTTTGTAGAGCTTACTGTCCCCCGATAGCCAGAACCGGGGAGCTTTTCTCCGTACCTTGTCAGCTTCAGCCTTATCTGTTGGTAAGACGTCGTCCTTGAGGTAGATCACCATAGGGTCCATCCAGCTTGGCCCCACTCTAACTTGATAGATGCTGAACTCTTCCTTCTCTTCAACATGTCGCTGAACATCTTCTACCAGAATAAGTCGGGGTAATCCCTGAGCCGAGGAGGTAGCAAGTGTGGCCAAGGAGTCCGCGTGTGTGTTCCCACTCCGAGGAACATGTTGTAGATTAAAGGACTTGAATCGCGACTGCAATCGCCTGACCTGCCTCAAATACTTCTGCATCCTCTCATCACGTGCTTCTAATTCCCCCCTGACCTGTCCAACGACCAGTGCTGAGTCCGAGAACACCTCCATGGTGCTCCTGCCCATTCTTTTGATCATGGCCATTCCGAGCAACAACGCTTCGTATTTGGCCTCATTATTAGTGGCCAAGAAGTTTCGTCTTAGGGATTTTTTGATGACAACATTCTCAGGGGATATCAAAACTAACCCCACCCCTGAGCCTCTCTGATTGGCCACACTGTCAGCATACAACTTCCAGGGTGAAGACCTTCGCACGGAAACAAAGCCAACTGAATTTCCATCTATGGGCATCGCCTCAGCAATCTCTTTTAACATAGGCTCAGCAAACTCGGCCACAAGGTCGGCCAGTACCTGCCCCTTGACCGAGGTGCGAGGCATGTACTTTATGTCAAAAGCCCCTAAGATGGTGCCCCATTTTTCAATCTTTCCCGTATAGTCTGCACTCCGAAGCAGTGATCTGAGTGGGAGCTGAGTAAGGACTACAACCGTATGAGATTGGAAGTAATGGGGGAGTTTGCGAGTGGCATGAACTACTGCGAAGATGGCCTTCTCCAGGGGTAGGTAATGGACCTCGGCCTCGTGAAGGGATTTGCTCACATAGTAGACAGGTTTTTGAACGCCATTGTCGACCCGTATAAGTACTAGGCTCACAGCATGAGTGGCTATAGCGATGTAAGCGAACAGGACCTCGTCCGTTGTGGGGCTGGACATAATGGGGGGCCGAGATAAGTAGTTTTTTAGCCGCTGAAAAGCCAGAACGCATTCCTCATCCCACTGAAACCCCTTCCATTTGTTCAACAGCTGAAAAAAAGGCCGACATCTCTCTGCAGACTTGGAAATGAATCGGTTGAGGGCAGTAGTCATCCCGGTCAGTTTTTGGACCTCATTTGGGTTCCGAGGTGGCTGTAGACTATTGATTGCTTTTATCTGGTCGGGGTTGACCTTAATTCCGCGATGGGTGATAGACGAACTACTGCAACTTTCCTTCTCTCACAAGTTGTTTCAAGTGGCTCTTCAAAGTCCTACATTCCTCTATAGTATGCCCTCGCTCCTGATGATACTGGCGGTGAAGGCTTTGATTGCGTTTTGTGGGGTCTCCCTCCATCTTGTTGGGCCACCTACCTAAAGTATGGCTCGTTCTGTATTTTTTTCAAAATCTGGTGAATCGGTTCTCGGAACACGGCATGGCCTGCCTGTGATGTAGTGGACCCAGACTGCGCGTTATAGTCTCTCCGCGGCCTGCTGTTGCTGTAACGGTCCGACCTGAAATCCCTCCTCTCCTGAGGGATAACCTTAACTTTTCTCTTCCCGAGCATCTGGTCTTCCTCAACCCGCTTATATTCGTCGATGCGGTCCATTAATCGGCGTACATTTCTCACGGGCTTCTTGGTCAGCGACTTCCTTAGTTCGTGCTCGGCTGGTAAGCCGACCTTGAAGGTTCTTACGGCCACATCATCGAAACTCCCTTCAATTTCGTTGAACATTTCCCCGTACCTGTCTGAGTATGTTTTCAACGTCTCCCCCTCTCGCATAGATAGCAGGGAATCTAGTGACCGAGGGACCCTAGTGTTTGTTACAAACTGAGAGCAGAAGGCCCTGGTGAGCGCCCGAAAGGATCCAATAGAATTAGCCGTGAGGCCATCGAACCATCTCATGGCTACAGGCCCTAAACTGGATGGGAACACTTTGCACATGAGGGTTTCGTCCCGAGAGTGGACAGCCATTTTCTGGTTGAAATGACTCACATGCTCCACGGGATTAGTTCGCCCATTGTATGCAATGAAGATGGGCTGAGTGAAACGTCGAGGCAGACTTCCTCCTTCGATGCTGCGTGTGAAGGGTTGCCTAGAGATCTGGTTGAGTGCCTTATTCATTGCGTCGCTTCCTGCACCCTTTGAGGACGCGTTTCTGCCCCTGCGGTTATGATGACGTTCTTCCTCATGAGGGAAAGATTCACTAGGAGGTGTCTTGGAGCGACGTCTATAACTAGCATTGTCATCATCGTCGGAGGAATCATCCGTAATGGACGGATTGCTAGATGGGCTGCGCCTCCTCCGTGCATGGCGCAGCTTCTTCTTCAGACGCTTAATCTTACGTTGCATGCCTTTCGTGGTGTCCTTATGAAGCTCGTCACCTTTGGCTCGACGTCGACTCCGCCCGGTGTGATTTGTGTACACACTTCCTTCATGGTCTCTTTCCCGTTCAAGTCATGAAAAATGGTCAAGATGTTGCGAACCATCTGACTCCGCACTGTTAGGACCTAATCCAGCCATGGTTCAAGTTTCAACTTACCCAGGCAATCGTTAACTCCCCACAGACGGCGCCAATTGTAGGGAGACAAATTACAATTTGGGCTGACAAGAGAGGTGGACTCAAGCCCAACAAGTAAACAGTATCCTTACAATGAATTTGTAAGAGAGTGGGTTAAGTAAACTCGGTTGAGAGAAAGCTGGTTGATGGCCCAACCCTAGCTATGACCAGATTGGTAGAGACGGAATGTTAGAACTGTCTTGGATGCTGCTCGGCTTGGTCTGAGAAGATTGTCTCAGTAGTTGACTCAATGTTTCTCTTACTCTTTCTCTCTTTTCCTTTTTTCTCCAGATTGTTCAATGAATCCCTTCTTCCCTGCCTTCATCTCTATTTATACGCCAGTCCTTCCCACGTGCCAATGAGACTGTTCCTTCTTGATACTTGTCCCATCAGCCTCTCCCTAAAACCTTTCCATGGTAACTGTAAAGGTCTAGGGCCACTGTTCAGATGTCTTTTCCCCATTAATGTGGCCATGATATTAGCTGCAGGATTATAAATACGATAGCAGCAGTCTTTTACCTACTATCTGACCGTTGCCACCTGTCTCTTTTGGCCTACATAAGTTAGGGGATTCTCCAGAAATGCTAGGATCAATGTTGAAGCATTCACCTGGGTCATCTCTTTGGTGATCCAAGTAGACAAGCCTCCTCGGACCAGTCTTTTCCATCTACGTAACTTGTATTTCGAACAGGAGTTAGGCCAGGCACATTTGCCACGACCTGTTATCCTTGAACGTAAGGTCTCCTCGGATAGGCCCACGGCCCATTACCCGGTATTGGGCCTAATTCCCCTACACACTTATTTTAGGGTGTTCAAAATAGAACTAATAATTAACAACGAGGAAAATTTATTTTCTTTCCTTTTGAAGATATGGCAACTAATGGCTTTTTAGGAAACTTTTTTAAAAAGTTATTACATAAGATGAAGGAATAGATATTCAGTACTTTTGATAAGGAATAGTTATTCCTCATTTTGAAGAATAGCTATTCATAAGGAATAACTATTCATTGTAATAAAAACATAACCAAACAATCGAATAATTATGCCATAGGAATATCTATTAAATTACAACGTCTATTACAGTCGACCAAACGTGTCCTAAGTTTTCTCAAAGTGAAAGACTAGAGACATAAAAAAATCTCACAATATTTTTATTTTGAATTAGGTAGGTTGTTATAATTTTATTATAATATTTTATTTTATTTTATACTGACGTATGGTGGGTTGACACCTCACCTTATTGTGAAAATGCAATGAAGTTTTGTTGTCTCCTATTAGAACTCTTTCCCAAAATGAAAAGAACGTAACACCAAAAAAAGATATTGTCTTACAATGCTCTTCCCATTTTAGGATCCAAATCAGGTGCAATAGCCTTGCAAGTGTGAGAATAAAAAGTTGAGAAGATAAAATAATAATAAAAAAAATAAGTTAAAAGTTAAGGGCCTGTAGGAGGATTTTTGTTTTTGTTTTCTAAACAATATAAAAATAATTTTCAAAAAATTGAAATTGAAATTAGTTTTCAAATAATAATTTTTATATTATATGTCTTTGGCTCCCACTTTAAAAAAAAAAATTCAAAATACTAAAAACAAAAAAAATTGTTTGGGAGACCGTTTCTATTTTTGAGATTTAAAAAAAAAAAATTACAACAATTAAGATAGGGAATAGAGCTCATGTTATTATTATTATTATTCTTATTATTATTATTTTTTTTTGGATAGTGATAAATTTCAAATTTGAAGTGTGAGAATTCTTTTTGTGATAAAGATAAGCTCCTTAATTCAAGGGATAGAAGAATTTGGAAAAAGAAAAATGATATGTGCACAACATTTTTACAACAAATCTTAAGTGGCAGGTTGTTACTAGTTGTTATTATTGAAGCAAAAAAGTAATCTAAGTGTTAGGTTCAAATTTTAACCAATAACAACTAACCAATTATGATTTTGTTGTAAAAATATTATGGACGTAGCATCTCTCTTAGAAAAATATGCGGATATATTGTTTTCAAATTTTTTTATAACTATGCCATTAAAATCATTTTCTATATCTTGAAATCATCCTTTTAGCCCTTTTTTTGCCATCCTAATTTGAACAATAAAGATATAATACAATTTTCTAAAAATTGTATTTAAAAAACATCAGCCAAACAATAGATTCAAGTATGAATCCACTATTTTATGAATTACATAACAAAAAAATTATATTTAAATACTCCTATCCCCTAAAAGTTTTGATTTGATGAAATAAAATCAAAAATAAGGTTTTTAACTTTCAATCTTACTCGTCGAAAGTGCTATTGCATCTGAATCCCAATTGCTAACTCGCTTTGAGAATGACATAGCATTATATAATTTATATCACATTAAAAAAACCAAAAAACATGATTTTTTTTTTTTATGGGAACCATAAAAAAAAAAAAAAAAACATGACTTTACCATTGACGAAGGAGCTATATATAACGTCAATGCTAACGTGGCTGTTAGTCTTTTTCCCCAACAAGACAAACAAGCTACAACACACAAAAACCAACATTAACAAAACAAAGTTCTCTTACATATCTTCCGACACTCAACAATGACTCGTCCGTCACACTGACTCTCTTCACAGCCCGTCACCAAAACCCACCCACCTTTTTCTTCGATAATACCAGTCTTACCCACCCACGCCAAGTCTTCCCATATCGACACCTTTCTCACTTCGAAGCTTTGGAACCCCCACAAATTTCTACCATTCTTTCCGTGTTCTTGATCGGTCAAAGATCACTGATCAACCTGTTTGATTTTTGATATTGTTGCAGGGTTTTAAATTGTTTCTGATTTTGTTGTTTTCAGAAATCAGAGAGTGTTTTTAAAGCACCGAAACAGATCAATCATGTTTCAGCGAATGTTCGGAAAGCCTAAGCAGGAAACCAACGCCTTAACAACGTTGGACAAGTTAAACGAGGTTTGATTTAGATAATTCTTTACTTTTTGTTTTTAATTAAAGTTTTTTTTTTTTTTTTTTTTTAAATTTATGGGGATTTGTATGAGAGTTATATCTTATATTAGAAATTGATGCTTAGGTGCATGTTATGACTGAATTTACATTAGGACTTGATTATTGCCAAGTAAGAAAGATTAGAAATTCTGATTATTGGAATCATTGAATTTGTTTTTTAGTACTTCTTTTTTATTGGAAATATAGGAATCTGAAAACTTTAGGTTTTGCTGATATGAAAATTATAGTGATTTACTTGATTATATGGTTCTTTGGGTCGAATGGAATGACCAAAAAAAAAAAAAAACATGTAAGGATCCTTACCCAACTGCAAAATTTTGGGACTAAGATTAGATTGTTTGTTGTTGTTTAGTTGATTATATGGTTTGCAAACATGGTTGGTGATAAAGCATTTGTTGCTACTCATTCCCATCAATTGGCTGCCTTTTACAAGCTGCTTTGGGCTTCTTTTTTATGTCTTCCCTAGGGGTTTGGTGGGTTGTTCGGCTATGTGAATTTTCCCATCGTGGCTATATATCCGTTGATTTGATAAAGCATAAGACTATTGTTTACTGATATTAAACTTTGGGAAGATTGCATGTTAATCTCTTGGGCAAGCTTTTGGGGTTTGAGTATTGGAAGCGTAAAGGGTGGTGAAAGGCTGAAAACATAAATTTTGGGTGGCTTGGGGGCTAATCAAACACTTCGCACTTCCAAATTCAAAGTAGGGTTTGACATGGTTTGCACCAGTTCTGAGAAATCTAAATAGCTTCAATGACTTATTGTTTTATGTTTTGTTGTCCATTGGTGTGTTGTTCTGGTTAATTTTTGCTCTTTGCAAATAATAGAATCGTATATTATCTCCTATGCTTGTTCTCTCTCTCTTTTTAAGAATCAAAGTAAACTGGAGAGTGTGTTACATGCAGATAGAATTCGGTTCAGATATATATTTATACTAATAAGTGAAGCATTTTGGGTGCAGCTTCTTGCAAAGCCCTAGTCTATATGTTTAATAGAGTAAGGGAGTGATTTAGTGAAGCTAGTGGATGAAGTAGTCCACAAAACCATTTCCTCTATGTGTTAACCACGAAAATTCACTTATGAATTGAGTTGATTATTTACCTTTGCCACCACCTTCGTCTCTCTTATCTGTGCTCCACCACAGATGAATATAGACACACACAAATTGTTAGAGAGTTAGTAGAGACATGACCTTAGATAAGATCAAGTGGTGTAAAAGGATCCTGTAGTTGACCCAGGGCTAGTTGAATTGCTATGTGTTTATTTATCAAAAAAAAAAGAAAAAAGAAAAAAAGAATTGCGATGTGTGAGACCCAAAAAAAAAACCCCACCAATGGTCTACTGTGTTTATGTGTGTTTTATTTGCCACACCCTGGTTATTAGTTTGCACCATATAATGATAATTGACCTCCGTCCCCTCTCTCTCTCTCTCTCTCTCTCTCTTGTTTCTGTTTGCTGTAGTTGCTATTTTAATTAAATCAAACTTCTTTGCTAAGTTTCTGTTTTTACAATGTGCAGACACTTGAAATGCTAGAGAAAAAGGAGAATGTCCTTTTGAAGAAGGCTTCTGCAGAGGTTGAAAAGGCTAAGGAATTTACTAGAGCAAAGAACAAGAAGGGTTAGATCACATAACTACTCATGAAAAGAAATACATTTTTAGGGTTTCTTTCAGATCTTTATATATTGTGTCTCTGTTGCTAATAGAAAGTGCAGTTACATACTTTGTTGCTTTGACATGGTTGCTTGTTTCATATGTATTTCATTTTTTGGGGCATTTAGGTTCTTTATGGAAATGCTATTATTCCAGAATATAAAGGCCAGTATGATCTTCTTGTTTTCAGATACGCTGCATAATTATTTTTTTGATGACCCCATAATTACTTTTGGCAGATGTGTATTAAGTTGCTATTGGTTACAGGATGTAGTTATTCACATGTTGTTAAAAAGCCCCTTAAACCAATAATTCATGCAGCTTGGTTCTCCATTATACTGATTATTGATTATCTTTAGTGGAATATTTGCTGCAATGGAATCTACTGTAAAGATGATTATTGTTTGTGATCATAGTGACAAATCAGTTAGGACAGCACTTGTCAAAACAAAAAGAAAGTGTTAGGACATCAAAACTTCTGCACGCAGAATTTGCTAAAGATCTGTAGTTAGTTGATATCTACGTGTTGCATTAAGCCAACAATTTTGCACATTGAACGTAAGTTTATTAAAAGTTGAAATAGAGATGAACTGAGGAAGGAGTGGTAAAACTTGATGGTCAAGAGATACAAAAGAGTGAGAGCTTTCGATATCTTGGATCTATATTTTATTAAGATGGAGAGATCGAAAAGTTGTGAATCATAGGATATGAACAGGGTGGGTGAAGTAGAGAAGTGTTCCTGTTAAGTTAAAGGGAAAATTTTATGAGATTGCTATAAGACCAGCTATGCTTTATGGTATTAAATGTTAGGCTGTTAAGAAGTAACATATTCATAAAATGAGTGTAGCTGAAATGGGAGTTTTAAGATGGATAAGTGGAAATACATGGAAATATAATATTCAAAATGAAGAAATTACTAATTAACTTAAAGATAGGGGTGGTCCCTATTGATGAAAAGATGATGGTTTTAGTCGTGTAGAGGAGAGCAATTAGTGCACTGTTAAGAAAGAGTGAGTTGATTCAAGTTGAGGGAATGAAAAAAGTAGAGGAAGACCAAAAATAACATTAGTAGAAATAGTTAAAAATGACAAGTCAATTAGGAGGTAACAAAGGTTATAGCCTTTGATAGAGTAGAAATGAGGAATAGAATACATGTGGCCAACCCTAACTAATCTTGTTGAGGATCCATAGCTGAGTGCTGACCCCTGAAAATTTGGGACTAAGACTATTGTTGTATTGAAAACTCTCTCATTTTCTTCTCCTTAAGATTTTTCTCTCTAAATTCTTGTTTTGTAGGGTTTCAATTATCTCCTAAAGATGATAATTTGCTTTAGGTGGAAAACCATAATGGATGTTCCTAACTGTATGATTTGTTGATAAGGATCTTATATAAATATTATGTTGCTTCTGCTTTCTGTTGCCCTTTTGGTCTTAGGAGAGACAAATTGTTTGATTTTATGAAATTATTTCCTGATTTGGTCATTAATTTTTGAAGATTTGTTGCACAATCCTTCCACTTTTTCATTGGTTCTGAATGCTATTTTATGCCTTATTGCTGTTTTTCAGCTGCAATACAGTGTTTAAAGAAGAAGAAGCTTTACGAACAGCAAATTGAACAGCTTGGAAATTTCCAATTGCGCATTCATGATCAGGTACTGTTGTAATGTTTTAAAATGTACTCACCAAAAAATAAATTAATTTAATCAAATTTAGGTTGTGAGAACACACTGTGAGGGCCCTTCTTTTTTTAAATTTAAATTTAAATTTTGTAATATATATTTCTGAGGACCTTCTTTCAAAATGAATATTTTTTGGGTTTGGGTTTCAGATGATATTGTTGGAAGGTGCTAAAGCTACAACAGAAACTGTTGATGCATTGAGAACTGGAGCAGCTGCCATGAAGCAAATGCACAAGGCAACGTAAGTGGCCTCTTAATAGAATTCACTATTCAGCACAATTTAGTATTGCTGGTCCATCACTGCAATTATGGACAATGATTTGAATCCAATTAAGTACAAAACTACTTTTTCTGTTTTCCGTAAATTATGTTAGCCTACACAAATTCTTTTGAAATGCAACATCTTATTTCATTCTGCCCCATTTGTGTCTGATGTGACATTTTATTATATAGGAATATTGATGACGTGGACAAAACAATGGATGAGATCAATGAGCAGACTGAGAACATGAAACAGATTCAGGAGGCACTGTCAGCACCCATTGGTGCAGCAGCCGATTTTGATGAGGCATGTTTTCAAGTTTTAGTTCTTATATCCATTCTATGTATTTTGTGAATTGAGAAGTATGAACTATTCCACTTCACTTTTTCAGGATGAATTGGAAGCTGAACTTGAAGAACTGGAAGGAGCTGAGTTGGAGGAACAGCTTCTTCAGCCTGCTACTACTGCTCCTGCAGCTCCAGTCAATGTCCCGGCAGGCAGGCAACCAACCCGCCCTGTTGCTCAGAAGAACAAAGCTGAGGAAGATGAGCTTGCTGCATTACAGGCAGAGATGGCACTCTAAGAGGTCATTTACTCATTGTCTTAAGCTGATCTTTTATTTTGCCAATGTGATCCTTTGTTTTCATCAGTGAAGTGGTGATTCGCTTAATTGTCATGGAATAAGTTTCTATTGGAACCTAGAAATACACACACACACACACACACACAATTTTTATTAGCTGCTGTTCAATTTAGGTCTTTATACACCTCATGTAAACAATATCATGTTAAAGCATAGATCTTCTCTTTTAGAGTGGTATCATTATTGAAGCCAATAAAATTTGTTTATTTCTTAGCATAGAATTTGAGGCAAACTTGCTTTTTTTATGACACGAATGAATGCTTCTCATTGCAACGTGAGAAAGACTCCTTGCAAATAGCATGAATAATAGATGTGGTCAACATATTTATGTTTTTCAAATCAGAGAAGTCATGTTTTTGAAAGCACTTCAATGAATTCACACACACACACACACACACACATATTTATAATGTGAGGGCCTTGTATGTCTATTGTACATGTGCTGAAATGCTGATTAAGGTCAAACAAGCAATATTGCATAAGTGACGTCTGAAACTTCCAGCGCTGCCTTGAAAGAAACTTCTTTTCCTTGGTTAACTGGTATTTGAATGAGGTTAAGCTTTTTCTTGCCTAGATTGAGCTCTGTTGGTCCTAAATTTTGGTGATTTTGGTGTTGGCTTACTGCACCTCAAATCTATGTTCAACTTTTTTTTTTTTCAAATGCTAGTCAACTAACACAGTGATTTAAGTTATATATGTGAATTGATTGTAAATTAAATTGAATAAATTTTATCTCTCAGATTAGTCTCCACTTAAAAAAGAATAGTCCCATATTAGTACCCGGGATCTAGGTGCAAGTAATTGGTTTTGAGAGTTGGTGATGTATCTGAAAATTTTTAGGTAGTTGTACAGATGCTTGTTTGGGCACTCCAGTCCATATTATATGACTGTCATGTTGCCATCTTTGCAGTTGGTATTGCAAAGTGGGTGAATATCATTTAAAGGTTGAAGCTGCTGCATAATTGAGGCTTGAGACTACATTTCCACAAGAGAAATCAAGAAATTCTCCTTATCTACTGTTTGTGTATATGGCTTAAAGTATATCAGGTTCTATCTATAATTTGTAGTTTACCTCGTTGTTTTCAGAACAAATGTGGCAGATTCCTATCAAAAAAATATATTCTCGTAGGGTTATGATATATTTCATATATTTAAGAAATAAATAGTGTGTCATGGCATGTACAAAGCTTTCCTTATTGCTTTAATTGCCAAAATCATGGAGTTTGGGAGGTTTGGTCACACACACCCCCACCCCCACCCCCCCAACCTCCCTTTTTTTTCTTTTTCTTTTCTTTTCTTTTTTTTTTTTTTTTTTTTTTTTTTTTTTTTTTTTCATGTAGTCTTTGTTTTGGCTTATTTAGATTAAAGTACACTTTTGAGTTTTGGCCCTTAAAGTTTGGGATTGTTTATATTTTGGTTTTTTATGTGTCAAAATTTTCATTTTAGCTCTTAATGTTAAATATATTTTCGTTAGTAATCTAACTATGTAATAAGTTTTTCTTCATATAGCAATGAAATGTCTGCAATCCATAACATTATAGAGCTGATATTGCATGAAAGAGTTAGATATGAAGGCTGCTGAACGATTATATTATAAACAGGAATGGATGATGGTAGCGCCAATATAAAAACAGCTTCAAATAATGAGGACTAACTTAAAATTTTTGAAATGTAAATGGTCAAAATAAAAACAGCCCTAAACTTTAACGGTCAAAAATATCCTTTAGTTTTTTTTTTTTTTTTTTTTTTTTTTTTTAAAAGAAAGAACTTCATTTTTTAAGGTAAAGTGTTGAACTTCATTTTTTAAGGTAAAGTGTTCTCAAATAATTCCATTTTTTGAAAGTTCAAAAATCAACTAATACCAAATGGTCGCTAATCATAATAAATTTGTAGATTTTTTTTTTTTTTTTAATACAAGATAGAAATTCGCATAGTTTCGATTGCACAACATAGGAGCAACTTTAAATATACCGTTTTCATCTCATTGAGTTCAAAATTTACTTAAAAAAAAAAAATAATAATAGCATTGTCAATTAATTCTGGAGTTTGTCATTTAGAACATCTCTGGTACTTGTTCTAATGCCCCCTTTCAATTTTGTTCTCTTGGATTACTTTCGTCCTTAGTATCTACTCCCCCCTCTCCACCAGTCACTTCAATCTCATTTTGAGGGATTAAGGGGCTGTTTGGTAGTGTAATTAGAATAATAGTTTTCAGTGTTTAAACAATATTTTACGTATTTTAACATTTTTTTATTCACACGCATTTCTAAAAAATATAAACAACATTACTATAACTTATTTTCAGCACTCAGCAATATACTCAAGTGCTCCTATTATCAGTTCTAACTATCGGAAGTTTACTTTTTTAAGTAACGGCTAACTAACATATGCAATATACAAGAAAGTTTAGATGATTAATGTGTGTGTATGTGTGTATATATATATATATATATAAACATATATGAGTTGGGTTCATGTTATACTTGGTGTGACTCTAAATAATGTTATACTACTCAATATTTTTTAATTGGATGCAAATTTTGACAAATCTATCATTATATTACATTATCTTTGTATATTCTCCATGCTTACAAAATTTCAAGATAATCAAAGATTAATAGCCATATCATCAATCAATAGTTTAAATTCAAGTTTTTGTAGTTTAAAATAATACATAAAAAATGAGTTTGTGAATCGAAAGGTAATTTGATTGGCATGAAAATTGACATGCATATTAAAACATATAGAACATGTAATTCAATGGTTGGATTTTCAAAATATAAATTTAATAAAAAGTTATTTGGTGATGTAACATTGTTTAGAGTTACATTAGGTGTAATTTGAACCCAACCATATATATATATATATATAAGGATAAATTAAATAATTTGTAAGGAAGAACTTAAATTAATTGGAATTTGCTCAATGTTGGCTTCTTGTAATCAATCACCATTAAAATTATACTATTCTAGTCCTACTCTCTCATATCTGGAAAATCTAATTTTTTAAAGGAACATTGTTTAATATATTGTCTTTCAAATAAAAAAGGCTATCGACTTTTCAAATATATGTTTATTAAGTATTAATTTTTTTTTAAAAAAAAGATCATATTTTAAGACATTATATTGATTTTTCAAATAAATGTCTATTAAGTATTATTTTTTTTAAATGATCATATTTGAAGACATTATATTGACTTTTCAAATAAATGTCTATTAAGTATTATTTTTTTTAAAGGATCATATTTTAAGACATTATATGATACATTATATTCAACTAATCGAGTAGGAGAATTGTGACCAGCCTAGTATTTGAATTAAATGTTTTGTGCAATGCCATGGCAATGTGGTATTTAATAAATATTGGTCATGCAAAACAATATATGTATATAATAAAAGTAATTATTTTTTAGAGAGTTTCAACATACGGCATTCGTTCCTGTTGATAGCTCTTTATTATTAAACCAAGACACTAATTGATATTTGGTGTAGGCGGAGATTGAACCCCAGATCTCTTATTCAACTATCAAAGACTTTCTAATTAAGTTAACTGAAACCTACTAATAAAAGTTATTCTATACGTGAATAATTGTGGGGTCGCCAATTGGGTACCTTTTATTTTCTTCATTGTTATTATTCTTTTCATATTATGTCACTTAAATTGTTCATTTACCTTTCTTATTTAACATAAAGATTTTTTTTATATCTTAACTATCAAGAGGGCATTATAAATACATTAAAATAGCACAAATTGTGGATTATAAATATATTAAAATAAGACAAATTGCAGTCCTCCCCTAGTGTAGTTGCAATATCCTCTCTAAACTACAAAGCTAAGAAATGCCCCCGAAATAACTATTGATAATAAACATTTTTTTTTTCTTTTATTGTTAGGATTTTTGTCAAATTTTACGAAAAATTCAAATTTCTACTAAATAATTTTTTATTTTTTACTTTCTCTTTAAACTGGAAGAAAATTTTGACAGTAGGAGTAAGGGGGGAAAATGGGCATTTGCCCCTAAATTACAAACTATGTAGCAAAATGCTCGTATTTTGAAACTATTTAACAAAATGCTTGTGTTTTTTAAACTCAATTTTAACAAAATCGAGTTATATGTAAAACTCGATATCCTCAAAATCGAGTTATATGAATATTTTTAAGTGGAACTCGATATTAGTAATTCTTGAGTTTCATTTAAATTTTCAAAAAAATTTAAGTGACAAAATATGCATAGAACTCGATATTGCTAATATTGAGTTCCAACTGTAAACAGAAACATTTTGCTAAATAGTTTCAAAATAAAGATATTTTGCTGCATAATTTGTAAATTAGGGACAAATGGTCATTTTCCCTAGGAGTAAGGAGGGGCTAAAGTTCTCATTATCAATAGCTAAAGTGGAGTAGCTCAATTTTAAACTTTAGGGTACATTGCAACTATACCATAATTAAAGGGGGAAAAGTGCAATTAATTCTTAGAGTTTTTAAGCTAATACTACTATAGGTAAAACTATCTTCCCAAGGTTTCAAGAATTTTAAATTAATGTTTCGATTGAAATTCTAGTACTAAAAATTTGAAATAAAATAAAATAAAAATGTTAATTATTTATTTTAATCAGTTACCATTTTTTGTTTAAAAAAAAAAAATCAATCTTACACTTTATGCATCTATCATACAACTTAAGATAATTTTTTTATCAACTATTTTATTATTCATTTTTAGTGATATTTGTGAAATATTTTTTTAGTGTACATTTAAACATGTTAATTAATACCAAATCACATGGGCATACTATCAGTAATTACTGAAATCTGCCCATTTTATGTGATAAAAGCAATTGTTTTTTATATTTCACTTGAAGTAAAACAACCAAGAGCTATATATATATATATATTGAAAATTTTCATACAATCATTTGTTTTCTTGCTATTATCTATCATTATTCCATCCACCCATGAAAGCAGGTGCAACCACCGGTGTCTCTCTTTCTCACTATCATTACTACACCGGATTGTAGTCAATGACTTGAAACCTCACCACACATGCTAGATGTTATTGTCTAAAGCCTCTTTGAATATTGAATTTTTTTAGTGAATTGAGTTATTATAGTCACGTCCAAATAAGATTGTCATGCTTGGTCCCCTTGTCCTTTTCGTTTAGCCAAAAAAAGAAAGAAAAAGAAAAAAATACATGCATGCGAGATTGTCCTATTGAAGCATCAGCATGCATGCCAAAAACACACATATGCTTACAATGTACTATCTATTGAAGAATTTCGATGAAAAAGGCCATATTTTGGTCTGGCATAAAAACTTGAGTATGTATCATGCCTTCAAATTAATAAACACATATAATAAGGAATATTCATTCATTTATGAATAGGGGAAAGAATATGCCGGGAAAAAAAATCCTTGGAAATTCGCTTAATAAAATATAAAACCAAGTAATCATTCGTCAAAAGATCTAAATTTAATTGTTAAGTAAGAACAAAGTTATCGAGTTGCTCTTTTATTAAAAGATTGTCACTTTCAATTCATTGACTTGGAAATAGATGTATTATATACAACAAAGCTGAATGGGATGTACCATCTTAGCCATCGAAGAATATAGTTATTGACGAATTGTTTAAAGGTTCGCTTTTTTTATTTTTTATTGACGAATTGTATAGGAATCTTGGAATCACCATGTGTACACTGCTGACTGAACCGTATAAAACATGTTTTACTTATAAAAGTTGCAATTGATTCAGTAAATAATTTTCACTTATTCATACATGTAGACTAACATGGGGCCTATTCCCTTCTTTTGATAATTAGAGCATAAAAAAATTGGGCCAATGCGGATAACTTTGTAGTTTTTTTTTTTTTTTTTTTTTTTTTGAGAATAAATAACTTTGTAGTTCAACACTGTAACTGATTCATATTTCATGAAAGTATGATATAACAAATTTAATGAAAATTTTTTTTTCTTTCATTCAAGCCCCCATGTATTCCATATATATATATATATATATATATATATATCTTCATTTAAAATTTTTAATATGATGGCAATATTTTAAAAAATCATTATTTGAAATAAAAATTTCATTTTAGCCTAATTTAAGTATGGGTTGTGTTAACAGGGACCATAAGGTGCCTGTTAACAACAATTTTTTTTTTACTTTTTTTTTTTGGCAGTTTTTTTATCTTTTATGCAGCTTTATATCTTTTTTTTTTCAGCTTTATAAGCTATGGGGCTAACTTCATAGAGAGAAAAAAAAAATTAAAATAAACTGTAGAACTACTTTTATGTCTTTTTCTATTATTTATTAAATTTTTTATTAAGTGGGACCACATTAGGGAAACTTTTTAAATATATACGTGTGTGAAGCTCCCTTCTAGAGACTTAAACTCTAATACTTTCCCCCTACCTCAGCCTATAAGAACTTGTACTTGTGAAGTAATCATCACGTCAAAAGTGCACTGTGGTTGAATGTAATATTAATAGTAAGCTAATATGTGACATCATGTAAATCTTCCTTGACAGCCCTATGAATGTTGAACCCCTATTCCTTTCTACATAATAAAAGGAACTTTAATTAGTCTTTCTGATACCTCTAATGAAGTCGAGAAACCATGGGTATGACTTATGAGAACCGGGGTGCTCTATAAAGTTTTCTTATTTTGTGTTGATGTTGTTGTCGGTAAGAAGGAATATTCATACACATGTAATGCCACAAAGAACTGGAAAGAGGACATTATGAATCTATGATGCAAAGTTTAAAGGTGAATATGCACACATAAGAGAAAACAAAATGCCTGGCCAGCTCATTGATTCTATTTAAGGTATTCCTCAATTAAGAAGTCCTATCCAACTCTGGCTTTGGATTCTTTAAGCAACCTCTTGTGAAGTAATGGAATACAAATTTAGATATAGGACAATGAGTCAAATAAGTAATAAAACATAGGGCATGGTTTATATATAGCTAGTTAATTGGCATTAGTAAACTATCCATGTAATTTTTTGATGCTAAAGTGTTTTAACGTTTTATATCGAGGAAATCAATAATGAACTTGTTTCTGTATTAGGAAAGTTCACGGACTAGGGAAATGGTTATTGTGGTCCTGAATCCTGATACCTAAGGCCAAAATTTATACATACAAACTTTTCTTGCTGGTTAAAATGTTAGTTTCAGTGAGAGGGCTTGGAATAGAGCTGTCCTTTCCAAAAAATTTCTTTAGACATTTGAAATAGAGGACAAAAAAGAATACGATTCATTGAACGTAGGCATCTGGCTATAACCATTCCTATTTTTTTTTTATTTTTATGAGCAGCTATAACTAGTCCTACTAGATATGAATGGCATGTTCTTAATATTTGTGACACATGGATGCATTTAATAATAGTTTCTCAGCATTGAAATTGTTGTAGGAGCAAAATTTAGGGACCATACTTAGGTGTTATTTTCTAGGTTTACTTCTTAAAAATTCAGCCATGTGGCTTTTTTCTCATGGAATGAAAGTGTATTTTTAGTTAAGTATAGCCACATGAGTGAATTTTAAGAAGAGAACTTAAGAAACATTACTTAAGTACTGTACCTAAGTTTTGTACATTGCTATAGAGTAGACTTGCCATATATGTGTGTTTACAATAATACATAAAAAATGAATTTTTTTATGTGGGTTTCAGTTAGCTTAACTGGTAAAGTCTCTGATGGTTGAATAAAAAATCTAGGATTCTATCTTCACCTACATCAAAAACCGATTGGTGTCTTAGTCTGATGATAAAAAGTTATCATCAAGAGCAGACGTTATAGATAGAAATTCTCTAAAAAAAATAAATAAAAAACTTTTTATTGAATATTTTTAATGTTGTCTTGTGAGTTTTCAAAACTTCATAATTTCTCACAACATCATTGTAATATATATATTTTTTATAATTTGGGTTTTAGAGTTATAAATATTACTGAACTATGCCAATTTAAACTCATTAGAAATCACCATTCTATTGGGTTAAGCACCCAACACTAAACAAAATGTAATTAAATTAAGTTTGATGTTTTCTTTTAAAAAAATTATTTAAATTAGCTATATTGTTTTATAAGAGTTCTCTAATTTGACTTTTTATTTATTAGTAGTTATTAATTGAATACATACTATACATGAAGAAATTTATTAACTTTTTTCATGCATTACAGGTTAATTTATAATATATTATAAATCAAAGATGTTTAACTTTTAGTCGACCTCATAATACCATGTCACACAAGGTTTTGAAGCCTTACAATTTTACATGTCATTAACCTAATATATTTTCTACTTAAATTTAAATTCTACTATTTATTTAAAACATTCATTAAAATCTTATTACATTATATATTTTTTAAATGATAGATTATATAGTTATATATACAAACACAATATAAATGTCTAATACTAAAATATATAATTTTATATTCAAACACAATTATAATACTAATTATCATCGTAATTATCTAATTTTATATCTAGATAAAATATATATATTATGTTAAATTTTTTACTGACCAGCATATACCTAGACCGGTGTTTTAATTGATATTTCCGCATTGAATACCATAGTACAATTGCAGTATTAGTAGAAGAGGATAATTGATATTTCCCCTTAGACATGCATGTTCTTATGATGCATGGAATGTTTTTGAATTTCAAAAATAGGCAATTCATTTTTTTTTTCTGTAGATACAAAAGAATTTAAACTAATAGCATCCACTTTATGATGATTGGTTTTATAATCAGGCAAAAACACCAATTAGCTTTTAGTATAAGTAGGTTTGAATTCAAAATTTTTTTCCCACTGATAAAAGATTTTATTAATTGTTTTAACTGAAATGCACATAACAATAATTATGTACTCGTAAGTTGTAATTGTGCGAGGATCTTTCTCTCTCTCTCTGGTATGTGGATCATCATAGAGCAAAAGGGAGGGAGAGAATCTTTTATTGTTACTGATTGATAGGGACATTTTGAGCTCTGAGATTTGGATTAGGCACAACTCCATGCAACATTCGTGATCACTAGCCAGCAAGAAACAAGCATACACATATGCTGATGGCATCTCCTGCCGTTCTTAGACAAAGTAAATAAACCAAATCTCCGAGACCCCACCATGACATTGTCATTGAAACCCCACACAAACAAGCACCATTGTTAACTTGTTTATCTCTCTCTCTCTCTCTTAATATTTTACTCTTTTAATTGAATTGAAATTTGATTTACATTACATGTTCCTAAAACATGGCCTTTAATTACAATGAAAAGGTGTTTTCTCCTTGCCCGGATTTTGAGCTTTATATTAGCTAAAACTAGTCTTAAATCTTAATTGCCTACATTTTAAGGACAAATTGAGGTTGCTCCAGCTTTCTCACTAGTACTAGTCTATAATAACACCCTCAACAAGTCCTGGCGGCTCAATATTCAGGATATGTAAAATCAGCCAAATATAAGCTATTGCCTAGACCATAAGGAGATCCAAAGCTGAAATCCACTAAAGCCTTAGAATCTTCGACCTCAACATTTCCAGCCATTGAGACACTCGTGACCAAACCAATTGAAGAGGAATTTGAAATGCATGAACTTTCTTGAGACAATGAAACAGCACAAGTACTGTTCTTTGAACTTGCACCAACTTCTGAAACATCAATGAGTTCCGGGCAATATAGTGGAATTGGATCCGAACTTAAGCTATTAAACTTAGTGGATAGACGAGGAATAACATCGGTGGGGTTTTGAGATTGTGAAGCTGAAATACCAAAACTATAAGTTTCAGCTTTTGGGACACAAATCAGTGATGTTGTTGGTGTTGAGCCATATAGAGTTGGATTGTTAGGAGGGCTTTTCTCATTGTTTCTTGTCAATAGCTTCTTCTTCAATTTGGTATTCCAATGGTTCTTGACCTCATTGTCTGTTCTTCCAGGTAGTTGAGATGCAATGAAAGACCACCTAACCAACATTTTAAGTAAGAAAATAATAACTTAAGAGCAGTGAATAAAATTCCACGACAAACACTTTTAATTTATGTTATTTTCTAATGTACTATATCTACTTAATTATATTATATATTATTAATAAATGAACGTTGAAGGTTGAACTCAAAATAAAAAATCATAGTAATGAACGTTAAGATTATATAAGTATAATACATAATAATAATAAAAAAAGTATATGCTTTCAAAAAAAAAAATAGTGTATGCAATAAACTGACATTGTTTATGAACTTATTATTAGTCACCAAAAGAAAAAGGAAATGTGGAGGGGTAGATAAACTTGCCTACTTCCCATTTGGCTATAGAGGGTACAGATAGTGTTGTCTTCCTCTTCGGTGAAACCTCCATGCTTGATGTCTGGCCTGAGATAATTGAGCCATCGTAGACGGCAACTCTTGCCACATCGCCTTAGGCCTGATATGGTGAAGATTTGTAAGTTGGGACTAAAATACAAAAAATTTAGCTAGGTATATCATTTGATAAATTAATTAATACTGGGTGCAATTTTCTAGTTTGGGAACGCATTTAAACAATATGGATATGAGATCATATTTTACTTGCACTATGAAAATGGAGGGATTAGTGAAATTTTGCACGGTATACTCAAAAGGGTTCATGCGAGGGGGTTATGTGTGTGTGTGTATATATATATATAAAATAAATAAATAAATTTTTGAAGAAATTCATTGCATAGGAGAATTGAAATGTAAAAAAATACGAAATTATGAGCAAAAGTAATTATTTTATAAAAATTATCACGCATATATATCTGTCAAAGGCTTTGAAAAATGAGAAATAATGAACTCCTATATAATACAACGACTAATTACCTTATTTTTTTTATCATGCTACTTCAAAGTTAAGGAAATTGGGATTGGACGAATTAATTAGCTTAAAAACATACAAAAATATCCTTCCTTGATCTTCTTTTTGATGCAAAACTATAGAACTGACGAACATGAACTCCTATATAAAACAATGACTAATTACTACCTTATTTTTTATCATGCTACTTCAAAATTGAATATAAGCCTTCATTAGGAAAAACCAAATAAACTCATTAATGACTACCTTTGGAGTAGAAAAAACATGTAAATGAATTGTCATTATTTGATGGAAAGGTTACCAAACAAATTGGCCTAAAAACAAAGTAGACCACTTATTTCATGTTTTTTTTTCTTCTTCATCTTTTAGCCAAATGGGTACCTTGTAAAACTGAAAAAAAACAAGTAAAAAAATGAGAAAAACAAGAAAGAAACCAGCTCTTGTAGGCAAAGTCATCCAATTTCCCCCAGTTCCATAATTCTGAAGATAGCTCTTGAGAGTTGCATCTTCTTCTGGAGACCATGGCCCTTTCTTCACATTAGCTTTGTCACAACATGGAGCCCTTCCCATGGCTTAACTAGCCAAAACCTAAATGCTGACAGCAAGAGAGTCAGAGGGAGGAAAATTCAGAAACTGTGTCTTACCCTTTTCATCAAGCAATAACAAGAACTTTCCTGTTGATGGGTTTATTAATAAAGTTGCTTGAGACACACAAAATAGCTTGACTTTCTAAGACCTTGTTTTTGTTTAATATTATTATTTTGTTTCTATTTATATACCATGTTGGGCCCATTTCTTGTTTGTTAAAGATAAAGGTACCCAGTCTCAATTATACCATCAACTGTTGGGTTTTAATCTTATTTTTTGGGTTAAGTTTCTTTAAATCATGGTGACTTTAGTGAAAGTAAAGCATGCAAATTGGGCGTTTTAAATAATTTGGGCTGATTTTTCTTAGGTTTACATATAAAGGTTGTGTTAACCACACCGAAGGTGACCGTTAACAATAACTTTTTACAACATTTTTTTTACTTTTTGCAGTTTTTTATTCTTTTTGATAATTTTTTAGCAATTTTTTTTAATCTTTCTTGACAACCTTTTTAATAATTTTTTGTCATTTTTATTAACAAAACTCATTATGAGAAATCTTGGTACTTGATAACATTTCCCTGCATATAATTAGTAAAATATATTCACCATTTGGAATCAGTCCAAACTTGTACAATAGCAGCATGATTTGGGGTGGTCGGTGGTCACAACAAAACATTGACCTTGTCAATTACTCAAGTTTGTCTAGGAAGCATCTCCTCTGAAGTACTTTAGTATTGTGCTAATAGAAATGAACCTTAACTTTCCCTTTCCCACTTTATGCAGAGATAATCACCATTTACCCCTTTTTTCCGCAAAAATTTGATATATGCAACGGGAAAGAAAATTTTAACCTTGAATACTTTGGCTGAAAATATCAAGAGCTGTTAACTAGTTAAGTTACAAAATTTTTGGCACAACATCTCCTTGTTTTAAAATTAATAGAAATTATTACATGATAAATAAATGAATTTTACAAATTCTTATATAAGTGTCATATTCAAAATTAGCTCTGTAGGGGTAATGGGCCAGTAGGGGCAACGGGCCAGTAAGGGCGATGGGCCTGAAACTTTTTATCCATTTACACATTGGACCCAAAGCCCACGCCGAGGACTAAGGCTAGTCTGAGGACGGTTCAACTTAATCTATAAGATCTGCACTAGAGGTAGAAGAGGTTGAATATGAACTTGGCAAATACGGAAGTTTCGCTGAGGATGAATACCACCTCGGATCACCGAAGCCGGGATAAGTTTTGTAGCTCTACTGTTCAGGAAAACACCCTAGAGGATTCTGCCGGACTGGGTGAATGTTGTGGAAACATGTACCAAGAAAAGATTCCAAAATATCAAGGAAGAAAGCTGCCAACCCCGCATTGAATGCTCTGCACCTAACTCCCTGGCCACATTTATGTGGAGAAGACATCTGAACAGTGACTTCTAGCCTTATAGCTACTACACAGAGATTTCTGAAAAGGGAGATGGGACAAGTATCAACAAAAATCATTAAACCTGCACGTGGAATGCTCAGAGAAGGGGGAGAAGGAATATATAAGGAAGGAAAGACCTAAAGAAGAAGGGGAGGAAAAAAAAGATTGTGGACATTGAAAGAAACTTGTATCCATCCTCGAACAATATCTATCACATAGATCTCCTCGGATATAGGCCGAGGATAAATTTCTGGGGTTATCCTCTTTGTTTTCTTTCTCCTTGTGATCTTAGCCCATCTAATTGGTTGTTTAATCTAGCGCTGTCCACGGGTCGGTCCGGGTTGGGTTTGTGCCTAACCCGAAACCCGTTCACGTTAGTTTCGGGTTATGCAAAAATCTGCTGAATTTTGCCAAAAGCCGCCGGATCTGGAGAGACCTGACCGGATCTTGATGAGATCACAGTGGATCTCTAAGAGATCAGGCCAAATCTCGACAAGTTCTCGCCTCACTCTTCGAGTTCAGGCCGGATCTCAACAGATCGGACAAAAAATGGGCGATTTTCCTTCGAGTTCAAGTCGGAATCAACAGATCAAACAGAAAATGAGCGATTTTTCGATCAGCTACGGTCGGGTCGATTAAATATCGGTTTCTCAGCCTTAAACCCGCCAACTGACCCGCCGTCGACCTGTCACCGGCGTCGGGTCGGCCGATTCTCGGGCCGGATCAGACGGTTTGGGCGGGTGGGTTGGGTTCCGGATCTGGCTGGACACCCCTAGTTTAATCTACGCTAGCTCAGCTTTCTTTACCTACACTCTACAAATTCATTGTTTTTGGGCCTTTTGGGCTGATCCATCCACTCGTTGGGCTAGAACGCCTAAATTTTGTGTCCTTACAAGCTCCTAATTAACACATTTGGGGGTTATATTATGGAATAATTCTATGAAATTATCCGGTATATTTGAACCATTGGTGTGTATGGGACGGAGATAAAAAATAAAATAAAAAATCAAGTGGCAGGTCCAAATGAGGGGGGATGGGAGGAATTATAAATCAACTAGGTTTTGGAAGAAATCATTTTGTTACAACTTACAAATTAGACATTTAATAGCAACACCTTTATTTGAATTTTGTATGAACTTTTTTTCTTGGGTTCCATTTTAAATTTACACAGTGTTTGATCAGTATCCCTGTTTATTGTCCAATGTTAAACCTTTTTCATTTTGGGTGGATCAGTTTGAGAAATCTTAAAATGGTTTGCTGCTTTACTCATTCGATCGCTTATTAATATTATTATTATTATTTGATAAACGATCGCTTATTCGTATATCTCAACTTTGCCTCTATATATATATATATATATATATATATATATATCACATGATAACATCAAATTGATCCACATGATATAACATAGTCCATAAATAGATAAAGTAAAATGTAAAAACCATGGCATGGCAATGACATAACTTTATGGCGCCCCTCACATACATTAAAGGTAGTAAGTTAAGTAAGTTTTTAGTGGGGGCAGTTGAAAACTTTTTTTTTTTTATTGTAGGCAGTTGAAAACTTTGACAACTACTCATGGTGACAAAGAAATGTATTATATTGGCATGCATTTATTCCCGTTACAAAGATGTTTGTGGTTTTATTAAAAAAATAATAATAATAAAATAAAATAAAAAGAGAAGAAGAAGAAGCTTGTGGTTGAAATACTAGAGGTAAAAGTGCCTTCTTAAGGATTTTTTGGCTTGTTTTAGTTTTAATCTAAAGTAATGCTAGGAGCATAACTTTGTTATAATTTATTTACGTGATGAGTTGTGAGTAGTGAAGCTCAAAACTTCTAGCGTGGATAAGTTATAACAAAAGTTGTGGTCCTATTATTTTAATATTTTCCTTTAACGGAAGATTCCTTAGTATGAGAAATCAAAGTCTTTCGGCATCTTGGTCTTAAATCTATATTTATCTTCATTTTTTTGTCCAGCTACGTTAAGTCTAAAATACCATTTTTTTCAAGGAAAACAACCTCTTGTGACTTACAAAACTTCATTTTTCATTGGCTTACTTTGCATCTTTTAAGTTGCTTTATCTTATCTAATAAAATATTTTTCTTGGACCCCAAATATAAGTTTTGGGTGTGAAATTAAAATACATGTTTTTGCTATTTGTGTGTGTGAACACGGAATAGGAAAAAAAAATCTGGAATTTGCTCAAACTCCAAGACGAATATCCATCTATAAAAGAAATTTACTGTTAAAAGTGATTTCTAGTTTTCTCTAAGTAATCCACTTGATTAACTTGATTTTGAAAGTTTAGTACTAAATTATCACAATAAATAAATAGGCTAATTTGAAATTTGCCCAATAACTCAATCAAGTAATTTATCCTAAATATTTTTTTCAAGATTAAAAGAAAACATCTATTTTAGGTTAATTTTTAAAAAATTTTAATAATATTTTTTTTGAGAATCTAATAATAATAATAATAATAATAAATTGAGCATTCTATGAATACCCTTCAAAAATAAAGTCCCACGATGGGTATAATCTAGCTTAGTTTATTTTCTACTTCACACTGTAATGATAAGAACCTCAAATTAAGACGTAAAGAAACATTGGAATCTTAATTGAAAAAATAAATAAATAAACAAACAAAAAAAAACCTTGTAGTGGTGTTTTATAAAGACTATAATGAATGATAAAATGAAAATTTTAGGTACAATTCCTTAGATTTTATACTTTAAATTCACATATTTATATTGACTAATATAATACAAATATACAATGTTATCTTTTCTAAGTGTAAGGTCCTATCTATTTCAAAATTTGTCAATTTCATAATTCATATTAGGTTTTACAAATATAAAAGTTAAATGTCTATCATGTTAATTACTGTTAAATCTAGAAAATAAAATTTTAACCATAAAATGGACGAAAATGCACAGTTTTTGAAAATGGGAGGACCTTAACTTTTGTTAATGAAAATTAATTCTTATTCAACAGATCATACTGACCCAAGGATCTTCTGTCTCTTATGGGCTGCAGTTGGGTTGAGTATCAGGCCTAACCTAAGCCCAAGCCCGTTGTACTACTTCTATAACATTCCCCAAGCAGCCTATCTTCTTCCGGCCCAAAGTGCTAAGGTACAGGGAAGAAATGTATTCCATGAGCTTGTTTATCCGCCTCAAATCCAATTCCAAATAGCTTTCCTTGATACCCAGTTATTATTTTTTTATGCTAATTCTTTTATATATATATATATATATATATATATATGATAGAATTTCAACCTATGAGTCTATGACGTCCTCTCGATGATGATTGTTTTTATTATCGAACTAATATACCAATTGATTTTTGCTATAGACAAAGTTCAAACTCTACATCTTTTATTCAATGATACAAAATTTTATCACTTGAGTTAACTGTAAAATATTTTTTTATGATAATTATATGACGTATAAGAATATCTTTCTTCCCCAACGTCTATATAATAATAATATGATAGCATCAACTAGCATTTTGTGGCATTATCATTGTCAGATATCCGGCCTCTGGCAAGTGGTTTTTCAAAAAGGTTGTTTAGGTCTTTTTTCATTAGGCAGTCTTTTTAAGGTGCAAAATCTAAATTAACACAACTAGCTAGTTTATTTAACATGGTTCATTAATCCCCTCTCCCCCAATAAGTGATCTGGTTGCTGATTAGACATTTTAATTTTAGTGGCTCAAATTTGTGAAAGTAAAACCTTTGTGTGAATCCGGATTTGTTTAATTGGCTAAAAGAATTGATTTTGGTGCATTTTAGCCCACTCAAAATATGAATTCGTGACTTATAATTGACTAGTTGAGGCTGATATGCATTTAAATTCAAAGAATCCTTTCTTAACGATAAAGACTTATCACTTCTAGATAGTTGTTCTGAGTAATTAATGTAGCGAGCACTGTAGGTAGTAATAAAAAGGCCATTAGAAGCCTTTATAAAATTGAAGCTAATTGATTCATCACATGGGTACTGAGACAGGTTCATTAATTTTAACATGTTCAATTAAATTTCAAGTGGTGTGTATCATTGTATCATCTTAGAACCTAAGAATTTTTCATATTAAGTCCTTCGTCATTACTTTTTAGTAACTGTTCATGTTTAGTTATTTGACTAACTTGTCATTTATTTTGTAGGTTACTATGAGAGCAGCAACAGGAAACCGAAGCGCAACAAGTAAAGGAAGTAAGCGAATAAGCGTAGAATTTGTGCGATTTTAAGGCCGAATAAGGCAATGCAGAGTCGTGTGATGGTGGAGAATACAGTGACTCAAACTTTAGCGATTCCTACAGCTCAAAAGCAAACAACAAAGTGAGAAGAGTACCCATCTTGCCAGCAAAGTAAGAATGTTTTTTTTAAGAGACCATCCTTCTGGTTTGGCAAGTAGAGTATAATTAAAATTGACATCTTCCTACGTCATAACTAATTGTACAAAATTATTTGTTTTTATATGTTTGGATGCAACTTTTAAAATTACCTAAAATGATATTTTATATTGTTTACATGTAATAGAAAATCAGTAATATTTCTCATAGGAGCAAAAGTCTTGATGGCAACGATAGAAGAGGTATGGCGGTGGTGTGGTGGTTTCAGCGATGACGACAACAATAATGTGGTAATAGTGGTAGCGTTGGTGGTGTGATGATAAAGGAGGTAATTGGTGTGAGTGATGGGGGTGTCGGCAGAACAATAAATAAATAAATAAGAGGATGAAGGACTGAAGGAGTGGCGAAAAACGATTTTCAATTTTCTTCGACTTATTCACGCTGACCATAATATATATATATATATATATATATATATATATATATAATCTTTTTCTTTTTATACGCTATCAATACCACTTCAAAAAAAAATTTCCTTGAATTATTAGTCTTCAAACTTGAATAAAAGGTAGTACTTAAAGGTGTGTTTGAATACCGCTTATTTTGCTGAAACTGAAAAATTATTACTAAAAGTATTGTAAATAAAGGTAAAAATTAGTTGAAATAGTACAGTGGTCAGTAGGGCCCATGAATAGTATCAAAAGTGCAGTAGGACCCATGAATAGTAGTAAAAATAAGCTGAATAGTGATATAATCCCAATCCAAATGCACGCTTCGACTAACTTAGTAGACATATCTTATCTATGAAACTGAAATTGGAAAGAATTATTACAGCATGACAAAGCTTAAAGCCTTGCAATTTATCATTCCCACTTTCAATATGTAATCTTTTTCCATTAGAAAACTATGGGCAAATCTATGTAATATCTTATATTCAATTGAAATTAATTCTTTTATGGATTTCCAACATGAATATTAGATTTCCAAAATGAATATTAACGGGATAAGAACCCTTCATGTTAAAATCCTTCAATTCTTTTGAATTTTTTGTCAATTGTAAGACATGTGGCATTTATTTGATTTTGTGTGGTTTATATGGATTTTTTAAAGATTATTAAAATTTTAAAATACCATGTGTCTTACATTCAGATTAAAATTAAAGAAAATTTGAATATTGAATGGGAGAGGTCCTTTTAAAGATTGTGGAGTCCTACTATTTTCAGTTGGTAAGTTGGTGCACACTTCAAATCATTTTGTCACCCATTAAATGGTGCAAGAGAAAGAATGACCAAACAAAACCTTTTTTTTTTTTTTTTTATAGAAAGTTTTAACCTATGGCATCCGCTTCTAATGATAGTTATTTATTATCAGACCAATACACCAATCGGTTTTTGGTGTAGGTGGAAATTGAACAATATATCTCTTATTCAACCATTAGAGACTTTACAAGTTAAGCTAACTGAAACCCACCAAAACAAAACTATTTTGAAAACACAAAGATCTTTTCTTTTTTTTGGAAAAATATTGAGCCATGTGCTTTTATTTGAATTGTTGGAGATTTTAATTTTATTATCCAATAACTTCTTTCAATATTTGATTTTTATTAAAAGAATTTTGTGTTTACTTGGAGAGTTGGAGCATACAACTTTACCCGTGTGTGTGTGTTAAAAATACTTAGTATTTAAAAAAAAAAAAAAAACCACTAATGCTCTCTTTTTGCCATTCTCAGAGAAATAGGGGTGTCTGGTGAAATAGTTTGAAAATTGTTGTTTATTGTTTTTTAAAATACGTGTGGATAAAAAAATGTGTAGAAATACGTAAAATGCTGTTTAAAAACTAAAAATTGCTGTTTAAAAACACTTACCAAACGGCCCCACCTTTATGTTTGAGAGAGGCCCATCTTTTAGGTGAGGGTAGATTGTAATTAATTTCACCGTTAGTATATTTACATATAAGTTGGCATTAAAATTGCGGTTGAACCAATGAACTATTGAAGGCTTGAAGCAATAAATCACTGTATCGCTCTCTCAATTGTTAAACATTCGTACCATTTAGATAACTATGCTCGATGGATAAAGATGAATCTTGGAATCCAATGTGGAAAGGAAAATGAATGGTCTGGCTCACTGTACCAATTGAAGAGACAATGCATTGAGGGTATTTGATTTTATGCACAGCTCGTCTTGCAAGTGGAATATCATTTTCACGGACCATGGTTTACATGGCCCCATGCGTTGGTCCATCTGCAAAGCAACGTATAATCGACCGAAAATATTTAGAGACACCAAAAAATTCACAATTTATATTATAATTCACCACATGATGAATTGTGAGTGATGAAGGTGTAAACCTATCATTTTACCTTCATTACTCACATCTCACCACATGAAGAATTGTGGCAAAAATTGTAGATTATTTTATGTCTCTCGTTACCGACGAGTGAATGCATTACCCTACCATATCCATATGTTTCGTCAAAGGATTCCATTGGACCCAAAAGATTGTTTTTTTTTTCAAGGACAAATGGATAATTGTTCTAGATACTATGTTTTTACTTAAAAAGTCAGTTTTTTTTTAAGCGTCAAATTTTGGTAAGGACACACATGGACATGGCCATAGTAGCGAGATTGTTGAAGCGAACCATGTGTTTCGGAGCAGACAATTACCTTTACCAAAGTGAAAGGGAAATGTGAATGAGTCCAACAAACATGGCAACAATCAACTGCTAGTTGAGACATCTACATTAAATAATGAATATTGACCTTCTATCAATGGCGATAGAAAAATCATGAATAATTCATTCATATCGATTATCTCCGGTCTCCACACACTTGTAAATTGATCCCTCAATCCCATACCTTACTCATTATAGCACAAGCAAGTGTAGTTACAAGGTGGGACAGGATGTTCAAATCTCTTCCCAATTATTGAATTATCAAAAAAATTTGTTAAATACACATTTAAGAAATTTCCGTGCCTAAGGAGTAGTGTAGCTAACACAATCATCTTAGAAGGAAAAACTAAGAATGACAACGGGTTAAGTCTGGAACAAAAGACGTTTTTTTTTTTCCAAAAAAAAAAAAAATGCTTCTAAATATAAAGCCCTGTTAAATTTTAAGAATTTCATCTCAAATGGATTCTATATATATTTGAAAATTGAAAATCTAAAATACTCTTTAACAAAATTTAAATATTAGTACAAAATTCACTAAATTAAACAGTATTTTTTTAATAATAAATTAAACTGTATTTTAATAGAGAAAGAAATGCATACTTACTTTTGTTATAGAAATCTTAGTTTTTTGTAAAGTAAATTAATGATACAGATATTTTATTAATTTAATGTATAATTAAATTGGGTTGTGGTAGTTACAGTATAAAACCCAAACGATCCAGTTTAACTCTTCCGAAATCCTAACATATTTAAACATTTGGACTTACAGTCTTAAACCCTCCACAAACCTATTTAAAAAATCTCAAACACTTACCATTGGGGTTAGGTTGGGTCAAAAACCTACTAAATCTAATCCATTATCATCCCTAAGAAAAACAAGATATATTAAGGAGAGTGGAAAATTTGTTAATAAAGTAAAATTTAGATACAATATATTAAGTTTTTCAATTAAAAATACATTGAATTGAACTATCATTAGAAAAGATAATATTATTTGTACTTCATTGGCCAACGCATCTATTTGTTGAATTTAATTTAAAAACCTAATGTATTGCACAAAATGAACTGTATCTAAGTTTAGTTGGTGTCGGTTTTATCCAATTTTAAGTTGCTGCACCAAACCTAACTTTCTGCCAAGATAAATTAAATGGTGGTAGGAGCTAAGCTAGGTATGAGTAGTGACCATCAATGAATGTAAGAAACGAACAATGTTTATCCAAGTGAAAGGAACTTAGGTCCCCTACAAGATTTAGTTGCCTCCTTGATGGAGACTTTGATTTTCCAAACTCCCCCGTTCCCCAGGAAAGATACTTGCTGGTGAATATTTTGCAGCAAAGTCACAAGGCGCACAAATCAGATGCTGCAGTGGGGACCTAAGACCCCCTAAAATAATGCTCTGTACTCTGTATTGGTCGACGGGTTTGGATAGAAGGCCACGTTGACACATAAAAACAGAACACATCCCCATTCACAGCAGCCAGGGGTGGCTTCAGGAATATTTTGCAGGGCAGTCATTGTGGACCAAAATTTAATAAAAAGTTAACTTTATATATTGACCAAAACACACCCACATAAATATGGAAAGTCTCATAATTTCCTTCTACGAATTTTTTTATTTTGAAATCATTGCATTATAGTTTTATTATCAATATTACAAGTTATATATCTTTAAAAATTTTAGTTAGATAAAAAACTTATTGGGATTTTTTTTTTTTTTGTTTGAAATGACTTAAGATATTGTTCAGGGGACCAAATTAAAATTTAAAGACAAAGTTTAGTTACAAACTTAGTTGTAACCTAAGACTACAACTCTAATTAAACAAATTAACATAACTATATATTTTGAAAATCTAACCGTTGAATTGTATGTTCTTTATGTTTTTAAAACACATGTCAAATTTCATGTTAATCGGATGTTATTTAGTATTTGATTCATAAACTTAAATTTTATGTAATTTTAGACTACAAAAACTCAAAATTTAAAGATTTGATTGATAACATAGTTATTGATTTTTGATCTTTTTGAAAATTTGCAAATATGGGGGATATAAGAAGAAAATATAATTCAATGATGAATTTGTCATAATTCACATCCAAAAAAAAAAAAATTTATTGAGTAGAGTTATAGTCTTAGTCTACAATCAAGTTTGTTGCCAAAATTTGTCCAAAAATTAATTATGTTGAGCATAAAAAATTGTAGGGTGGTCACAAAAATTTATATATAATAATTAATTTTTTTTGCTAGGTCAAGGTGGTCCTGTGACCACCCTGAACTTCATGTGGAGTTGCCAGTAATAGCAGCCTTATTAGGTTGTATGTATGTGTTTTACCTATTGATCTGGGTTATTGGATAAGTTATAGTTGTACACCCAGCCCTATCGAGGACACTAGTAGACAATGACAATGAGTCGAAAACATGACGTTTTTTTCCCAGACGCTTCCCACTATAGGATTTGAACTTGGGACCTCCACCTCCCAAACCTGTAAGAGTGAACCCATGACCACTAGGGGTGGCAATTCATATTCACATATCAGATTTGTGTCATGTCAATTCATAAGTATTTGACTATATAGGTTAATATTAACCCAACATGTTTATTAAACAGGTTAAGATTTCTCAACCCTAATACGACCCATTTATTAAACGGGTAAGTTGTGTCAACCTGTTTATCATATTTTATCAAAATGAAAAAAAAAATTATGAAAAAACAAAAAAATAAATATTTTTAATATAAAATTCAAAACTAACAAAAAACTGCATCACAAATAATCATTCAAAACTAAAGCATATCCCAATATCACAAATAATCAATCAAAACATGTCAAAAAAAATAAGCCACAACAACTAATAAGTTTAAATACCTAAAGTTTGAAGGGTATATTGGTAAAATGTCATTTAATTGAACGAGTCTAGGGCTATAAATGAACCAGACTGTCTATGAACAACTTGAGCTCGGCTCAAGAATGAACTTGTTTATGTTCATTTGTTTAGAAAACAAGCCAAGCTCAAACCTTAAGTTTAGGCTCTGTTATAAAACAAACCAAGCTCAAGCAAAATAATATGTTCATGAATAAACTGGTAAATAGGAGGACTCAATTTAACTATATGTATACTCGTCTAAAATATATTTATATAGACTTCAAATTTTATTGTATAAAATTTTCAATTGGTTCATATGATGTTATATTATTATTTGTAGCTTATTAATGATATAAATAGTCTATTCATAGTCAAAATTCATAAAATTATGAAAATATAAAACATTTTAGTCATGGTTTCACACTATATAGGAAAAGAATAAGTTATTCAAGTAATTCGTGAACAGGCTCGAGCTTGCTTGACAAGAAAATGAGCCAAGCTTGAACATAAAATCTTGTTTGATAATAAGCTCGAGCTTGGCTTGTGTTTGAAAAAAAAAATTAAATGAACAAGCTTGAACATTTAATACTCGGTTCGGCTCGGCTTGTTTACAGCCCTAAATAGGTCAAATGGATTAAACAGGTTCTATGTGTTGAACACTAACCCAACCCGTTTATTAAACGGGTCAGCCGTGTTAACCTGAATATTACACGAACCTATTGAGTCTTAACTCATAACCTGCTAATTTCGTGTTGTATTGTGTCAAGTTTGCGGGTCGTGTCTAATTTTACCACTCCTAATGACCACTAGCCAATCACCCCGGTGGTTCAATTACTATTATTATTGTGATATGTTATGATTGATGCATAATAATAAAAAAGTATATTAATGATGAGATTATATGAAAGTTTGGCTTGTTTTCATTCTTATTCTATGGTTTAATTTTTTTTTTCAATTGAATTCTTTAACTTCACATTTGTTTTTATTGTAGTTTTCCGCACACCTCTGTTCAATCCACATCGTTAAGTTCATTGATACGATGTCATTTATCTATTTTTCTATTTCAAATCTGAAAATGATGGTATCAAAAAAAAAAAAAAAAATCTGAAAATGATTTAAGATTTTTTTTTTAAAATGTTATTGAAATAGTTGTTAACAATACCATTGTGACCAAGTTTGTATCGCAATCGTCATCTGAAAAAGATCAAAGCCTAATCTGGCTTCATGTTTTGGTGTTTTTTCCTTATATGGTTTGTGTTCATGATCATGTTCGTGGTTTTTGAGTTTGATTTGGAAGATTTTGGATAATTATAACATTTTTTTTCTCCTTTAATTGCAACTATCACCATGTTACAAACTGATATGATTACAATCGGAAAGATAAGCATTTCCCACTAGGCAATGCTTGACGCTAACCTGTCAAGTCAATTGAGTGATTTTAATTTCCAAACTATTGAAGACAATGAAGTAAAAAGAATCCAAATCCATCCCCATCAAAATTGTGCAATCAATTATCTATACTTTTATCCAAACATCATTGATCTTGTCGTCTCATTTAAACGTACCATCTTAACACATGGATATAGTGATAAACACCAAAATAAGAGGGTGCCAAGTATTTGTATAGAAAGTAAAAATACACTCATAACGACACAATGTTTAGTGCATTGAAAACGATTTTCATACCTTACAAAAACCCTTTTGTCCTTTTAAAAATGGGATAATTACAGTAAATTCACCTGTGGTATGACTAATTTTCACTTTTCTTACCCGTGGTTTAAAACTTTACACTTTGCCCACCTGAGGTTAGTTCCGTTAGCCTTCCGTAACCCACATTTCCATTTGCTGTTAGAAAAACACATTTTTAGGCAAAAACAAATATAACAAGAATCAAAAAATTGTTTGTTTTAATTACTTAAGAACTTTTATAAGAACAATGTGAAGGAATAGCAAACCACGGGATAATTTGAGTTCAAAGACAACATTATTGAACAAAATAAAATGAGAAACCACATTACCCCATCACGATTAAACTCAGAAACAACAAAATTTCAAGAACAAACATCAGTGGCAGCATAAATTAAACAGAACCTCAATTTCGCAACAAGAACATAAGATTTCCAAAATACCCAAAAACTCAAAATTCCATACAAACAAGCATAAAAAAAAATTGAAGCAGAACCACAATAATCCAATAAGAAAACAAACAAATAAAAAAGACTCAGAAGCTGAATCATTATAATTACCACCAGACAACAAAAACCCAAGAAATAAAAAAGAAGAAAACCCCATTATAAGTGTGAGTCAGACCATTCTGGCATCAATGGTGTGCTTGTCCTGAAGAACCTTATCGAGAATGGAAGGATTTGCAAAGACAACAAAGCCAAAGCCTCTGGGTCTACCAATGGTGTTGTCTCTCATGACCACAGTCTGGACCACATCACCATAGTGCTCAAAGTAATCCTTCAGCTTTTCCTCAATGGTCTCCCATGAAATCCCACCTATAGATAGCTTCCCCTGATTTAAATCCATTTTCAACAATCACCCAAGGCCACAAATAAATCCCTCCTTCTTTGTAAGCTTCCTTTGCTTCTCTTCTCTTCTCTGCCAAAGTGGGGTTTTGGGGAGTTGGGGGATTTGGGAGAAAGGGTTTGTGGCCGTCGAGAGAGAAGAAGAAGAGAGAAGGGACTTTTTTGAGGCAGCTCAAATGAAACCCAACCACAATAGCAAACTCACCTCCAATTCCAACTTCAAACTCACTTTGAATCCCAACCACAGTGGGGAGAGAAGCCAAGATCAGAGTGGGATTTGTGTGCTATTCCTCCACTTTGTTCTTTAGAAGTTCTTAAGCAATCAAAACCCTAACTTTTTTATTCATGTTATATTTGTTTTTGCCTAAAAATGTGTTATTCTAACGGCAAACGGAGAAGTGAATTACGGAAGGCTAACGGAACTAACCTCAGGTGGGCAAAGTGTAAAGTTTTAAACCACGGGTAGGCAAAGTGAAAACGGACCATACCACAGGTGAGTTTACTGTATTTATCCCTTTAAAAATTAAGCCAATTGTCAATTTCAATAATACTGTCTAGTAAGTAACACCATTGCACACATATGAGTAGGCACGAACACATGCATGAATCCTTTTTTTTTTTTTTTTATAATGTTGGGATAAGTTATTTATTGCTATGGCCAAGAGAAACTCTATGAAGTACAAACAGAAAGCTTTAAGAAAATTATTCATTTTTAAGTTATTATTTTTTTAATGGCTATTAATTCTAAGTTATTACTCCCTTCATCTCAATTTGTTTGTCCTCTATTCTATTTTAAGATATCTCAAAATATTGTCCTGTATTTAAAATAAAAATCATTAATTTATTAATGTTCTTTGGGAAATGCTAACGAGTGTCCTAAGGCTCCACTTGGGATGAGGGAATGGAATAGAATAAAAAGAATATTTTTATAATATTCTTCCCTCCCTTTTGTTTGGGAGTTTTAACGGAGGGAATGGAAAGTCCATTCCCTTGTTTAGGAGTTTAAGTGGGAGGGAATGGAATGGGTAGGAGGGAACATCCATTCCTTTCTATTCCTTTAAAACCTCAAATTTTCATTCCCTCCAAAATTGGGAGGAATAGGAGGGAATGGAATTAGATTTAATAATTTTTTACTAAAACTCTCAAAATACTCATATATATTCAACCCTTTATTTTAAAATAGGGGTTTAATATATTGTCATAAAATGATTCCATTCCATTCCCTCCATGTGACTTCCAAATAAGATTACTTACATTCCATTTCTTTCCATTCCTTAATTTTAAAATATCCAATCAAAGTTACTTAATTCCATTCTTTTCCATTCCATTCCATTTCATTCCCTTACTTAAACACATTCCATTCCATTCCCTTATAATCATTTCATTCCATTCCATTTCATTTTCTTCCCTTATGAACTCCCAAGCGGGACCTAAAGACACTCGCTAATAATCTATTTTAGAAAAATTTTAATACCACTTATATGAAAAATGAACAAAATTATCAAAATATTAATTACTTTTTTTCTTTTCCTAAATTTTTTTTAATAAATTATTAATAAGTATCCTTAGAGCACTCGTTAGCATTTTTCATTTTGAAAAATGCTTATACCCACTAGAGTCGTACGTATAATTAAGGTCATGTTCCATCACTTTGGTACATCCGCTTGAGTTACAAAGCTCGCATGCGTGACTGAGCGCTGCCTACGGCCTATATATAAAGTTCATTTGTTGAGAAGTTGTCAAGTTGATGGAAAATAATGGCTTATTCTTGAGGGTAGGTATTGATCATGATAACGTTTGATTGCTTTTTCTTTTTCTTTTTCTTTTTTTTTTTGGTAAACGATAATGTTTGATTACACTCTTAGGGGAAAAAAAGAAAAGGTGGGAATGGTTTAAAAATATATATAAAGTAACAACAATGTTATTATTTATTTTTTGGGTTGATGGGACAATGTTACTATCTTTATAAATTTATAACTTATGGTGATGATAAATTGTGTTTAAAGTAATGTCACATTTTTATAAACTCATCGATGATATTATTTTTAAGATTCAATTCTATAAGGATGTAGGGGTAAAATTCAAATTTTACATCCACTAATTTTAATATGACACATCATTATATTACACATTAAACAATAGACACAATTACGCACAATCAATTTTAATACTCATATTTACTATAAAAAAAATTCTAACACCCATATGAAAATCTAACCTAATTGAAAGTTTATTAAGATGTTATTAGGTAGGGTAGAAGTATTGAGTTTTAAGCAAAAAAAAATTGATGCGATATTCTCTTATTAGATAATTTTACATCACATCTTTATCAAATTCGAGCTCCTCACTTTTATTATACATAAATCACCATCCAACATATAAGCTAACAAAATAAAATTAGGATTTTACTAAATAGTATACCATTTTTGGACAAAATTTTATCGGGAATGAAAAAGTTTTGACAACTTTTTTAATTCTCGATAAAATTTTTTCAAAAATAAATTTATTTATGTATGCTCTTAGTACATATGTTAACCGGGCCATAAAATTATGTCCTTAAACATTATAAGGCCACATCTTTTTTTTCCTCTTCTTTTTAATTGTTTGCCCTTGTTTGGATAAGGTCAATGCCTATGACTCATTGGACTATTTTACTCAACTATCATGCCATATTGAGTAACAAGGAGTCCAGGACCCATCACCAATCCTATATTTAGATAAAGCAGACGGCGAAATTAGTATATTCCAGTCTTTTCTTTTTTCTTTTTTCTTTTTTTCCTTTCTCTTATCCTCTCTCACTCCTATTTCTCCCTTCCAAATATAACCTAAATGTTCCAATCTCATCCTCTTTCTCTCTTCCAAATATGACCCTAATTTTTCATTTAAAATTACTAATTTTTTCATGGTTACCCTTTTCCTCCAATTTTATCCTCTCTCCTCTTCCTTCATTCTAAATATTATATTACAATTCTTATCCGATCTCTTCTTTCCCCTTGGTGAGAACACAAGATTCAAGGCCTCCAATTACATAAACCTATGAGACGTAAAAAGAAAACTGTTCAGCCAATAAACTTATGAATGTAGCCTTCTATTAGTTGGATCCAACCCTAACTACTTAATATCTATGATTTCTTTTATTTATGTAATTGGTTATTAAGAATTATTCAGCAAAAAAAAAAATTGGTTATTAAGAATTTGATTCACTATCTTATTAGTTTAACATTGTTAGCTTTTTTTTTTCTTCTTTTTTTCCTATTAGGACAATAAGTTTGGAACTCTACTGAAAAAACTCATGATTCAATACTAATAATTCTATAACCGCAATCTTTCCCACAACTATTATATGTGACTAATTGTAAGTGGTAGAGAAAAAGTGATAAATTTATTTGAAAGTAATAGTTAGTCAATCATAGTCTGTTACATAAGATTAATTTTGACAAAAAAATGTGGCACAAAAGTTGTAGTCCTAAAATAACTCGTTGAATATTTTTTTACAACTTGTTTAAGTAATACTAAAATTTATGGTGGAGCTTTTCTAAAGATAGCTTGGTTTTTAAGTAACTCAATGAATATATCTCTAACAGCATCGTCAACAAATTTAATTCGTTAATTGTCCGAAAATGCAACCGCATTGTATAGTAGTAAATTGGATGCTATTAATAGGTACGCGTTGAATTTAATCTCATCACTAGACGTGTGAATACCCATTTTTAAGAGAATTCCTCCCATCCAACTTCACTATCCTTTATTTTTGGCTTGAATGAATCCTGGAACATAGACTTTCTCCATAATTTGTTGAATTAACAGGTTGTGAACACGGGAAAATAAAGTGATGTAAATTATAAGTTCATATAAAAGTGACTGTTTACTGCTCATAATTTGTCATATCAATAGGATAAACGTTGTCTTTGTATCAAAAGTGTTTTAACTTTTATTAACGAGTGTCTTAAAGTCAAAAATTAAGACACATTTAATATTTTATTAAATAATATTTTATATATTTTTAAACAATTTTTAAGTCACACTAGTTATTGCACACAACCGTACACACACAGCACTGAAACGTGACTCACAATTTTTGGTGAAAAGTGTATATGTACGGTAATGTGCAGCAATCCATCATATCAACAAGGTAAAACGTTGTCTTTGTTTCAAAAGTGTTTTAGTTTTTATTAACGAGTGTAAAGTCACAAATTAAGGAACATTTAATATTCTATTACATTATCACTGCACATCCTTGGTGCAATAGTCACTCTACAAGTATAACTGTTTGTGGGGTGTGGAGGGCAAGAGCTAGAATTCAAGTCTCCAGGAGGGAGTTTCACACACATATACACTTAGATTAAGCTAAAGTAAAATTTCTATCTTATATATAAAAAAAAATTTATATTACATGATATTTTTATATATTTTTAAATAATATTTATTTTACACTAATTATTGAACACAACTATACACACAATACTAAATTCGTGACTCACAATTTTAGCAAAAAATGTGTATATATGGTTGTGTGCAACAATCCAACATAACAAACTGAGTGTGTACTAGTATTTAGAAGAAAAAAAATGAGTTTTTGCCCTTATTTTTAAAATATCTGGTACAATATTCCTGTTTAAGCATAATGCCCCTATTTTTGAAACTCAATTTTAACAAAATTGAGTTCTATATAACACTTAATATTCTCAAAATTAAGTTATATGTATATATTTAAGTTAAACTTGATATTAGTACGGTCAAATTTCACTTAAATTTTCAAAAAAAAAAATAAATAACAAAATATGCATAAAACTCGACATTGTTAATATTAAGTTTTAACTGTAACTTTATTTTTTTAAAATCAAATTTCAAAATAAAAACATGGTACTTACTAGTTTTAAAACAGGTGCTAAATATTTTTAAAAATTAGGTAAAAATGCCATTTTCCCCTAATATTTAGCCTTATTCTTTTACCGACTTCGTTTAGAGAGTCCATAGCCAAACGGAGCACAATGGCACATATATTAAGGACTTTAGTGATGGAGCAATCTTTGGCATTCGTAGACAAGTCCACCAACATAAAAACCCACTTTTTATAGAGCCGCCACTACAGTATCTCCCACCCCCAAGTAACTTTATGGCCTCGTGAAAATGACGTGATTATAATAATAGGACAAAAATTAAACCAAATCCTGGAACCACCGGCCACTTTGTCTGCCTTGTACGTTATATTTTATTAATTCTAATCATGTTTTCCTTACAAATGGCCCCATATCTCTCCCTCTCTCAAAGCAAAAACTACCACCTCAGCCTTTGAAATGGAGAAAGTAAGCAGATTTTTCCCAAGGAGCCCACAAAGAATTGGTGCTTGACCATATCTTGTCCCTTCAAAACTTTCACATCAAGGATTTCTTTTATTAAATTGTCAAGTACAAGTGGCACAAAGGAGATAAACCGAACTAAAATATGTTTAAAGCAGATAAGGACAGGTTTATCAATTCAACACCACGTCACAAATCTAATCTCATTCAGATAAAGCCTCATATAGTTCTCTAAAAGAATTTATTATCACTTAAAATACTCAGCCGTAGAACAATAGATCATGATTATGATTCTTCTGGCTTTTCTTTTTTGGGAGGGGTGTAATAGGAAATCAGGCTTGGTACTCAAGCTGGTAGAATCTAGAACAATTAAGAAGTTGCGTCAATATCATATGTAGCCCTTCAAGATAGAAAACACCATTTCAGGAAGATAAACACCCACACCATTTAAGATTTATGAGTACTAATAAACATCAAAGCTAAGAGGGCAGGAAATCACTTTCAATAGTTTGATTGGCTTCCTAGAACTAATCCGAGTACTAACCGAAGACCAAAGAAAATGAAACATGGCATAACATCCCAGAACAGAACACAAGTAGAATTAAGGTATTCATCCAATATTCCAGTGAATTAGGCTGAATATAAAACAGACATACAATAACTCTAAACATGTCGTGTTTGTGTCGCATCCAAAATCAAACAAGCCAAACCTATATTCCAAAGTGTAATTAGAAGAAGTTCAAGACTAACATGTGATCATTTTTAGATGATACATATCGTATTCATGTTGCATGCAATACCATACAAGTCCAAACAATGAACCCCAGTGAGATTAGACAAATACAAGAGTGACACGTGATTATTTTTACAAAGTGTTATGGACATGACACAAGAAACCCATGATCAAAATGAAATTCATGCTCACATTTTTAGTCAGCATTATTAGCATTATTAGTCTGTCGAGTATCTATAACCAATATGATTAGTCTGTCGAGAAATCTATAACGTACCACAAAATTTGGATTCTTAAATAAAGAAACAATTAAACACAAGACGAAGATAATATGCAACAAAATTTGGATACGAAAATAACCAAACAATTAAAACAAGATGAAGATAATATGCAACAATACATTTAATTGCCAAAAACATGTACAATGATTGATAATACTCCGAGAAAATTAGACAGAATCCAGAAAGTTAAATACAAATCATAGACAAATTGATCAAACCAAATGCTACTCATTCTTCGGCAGTCTGAGAAATCCTTCATAGTCTGTACAAAAAGAGTTGCCATTTTTATCTTGGGGGAAGAACCACAAAACAGAGACTCGGATCTCTCTTTCTAACCCAGTGAGCATTTACAGTGAAAAATGTCCAAAATCAACATAACATTTACAGAGTCAGAAGAATCAAAGGCCACCGATTTCTTAAACCCCAAAAAGATATATATACTTAAGACTGAATTGACTCGGCGAGTCAATTCACTTAACCAACTCCGACACCCAACCAAAATCAGGACCAGTCACGGCCGAGTCAACTCGTCGGAGCGAGTTCTCCTTACTGAGCTTAGCATACATCTGGGCTCGTAAGCCCCTCCCAGACTCCACCCTCTCCATCGCCGGCTCTTCCTCACACTTCGTTTCCCACAGGTCGAATGGACCGAGTCCAGAACGAGTCACGTTCCGAGTCGGAGTCGAAGGAGTCGAAGGCGTGCTACAGTACCCGGGTCGGACAATCGACGCACGGGGCGACCCGAACCCAGATGGCGAAAGTGAGCCCACTTGACTCCCCCAACCGCCACAACCGCCCATTTTCATCTTCCGCATAGAAGCAACGAGTTCGCTCACCGATTTTCCCGATCCAAACCCACCGAGTCCACCTTCAGTCGGCGACAAGGGCGGCGAGTCAGACTGGGGAGAAACCGGTGGCGACACCAGAATCGAAGTGGGCGATGAAACAAACTTCGACCCACTTTCCCTTCCACTCTGTTGAGTCAAGACTCGGAGTTGTTGCGGCGAGTGAGCGAAGAAACAGACTTTCCGACCACAACTCGGTCCGTCCTTACAGGGCTGAGTCCGATACCGATTCGGATGCAACCAACACTCGAAAACCCCATGTGCGAACTCGCACGAGTCACCTTTCTTACAATTCCCTTTGCGAAACTCAGGACACGCCGTACCAGAATAATGGAACTTCAGTGGGTCCCTCCGACGAGCCTTCTCACCAGGGTGCGCGTACGGACACTCCGTCCAATCATGCGACCTCGCACGTGCGCACCTCCGAACCTTAAACTCGTACATCCGAAACTGGTCGCACGAGAACGCGTCCTGTACGACGTCCGAAAACGAGTACGACTCGTCGTTCTCGTTCGACGGCAAGTAACGGTGGAGAGCGCCGAAGGAGTCAAGCAAAAGAGAGTGGTCTCCGTTACCGGCATTGGCGTTATAGCTGACGGAGAAGTTTGCTAATGGGGACGAAATCTGAGACGCTTGATCGTCGAATGGGTCCCACGGAGGCACTTGGACCGTTGGATTTGGATTTCCAATCATCATCGTGAACTTGAGTCTGAATAGGACTTACAGGTTTTTTTGGATAGTCAGTAAGGTTATGGTGTCTGTCTCTGAAATATAAACTGCTCTGGGAGAGAGAAACAGACTCATTTACCCTGGTTTGGTTAATATTTAACCACGGTTACGTTGAAATATCTCGTCCTTTTAGGAGTTTAATTTATAGCATGGGACGCCTCAGTTATCTTACCATGTGTCCTCTTCTTAGGTACCGTTGATTAAAGATCACGATCCTCTTTGTATTTTTGTTTTGGAATTTATGGTGATTTTTACATTTTTAATATATGACTATTATATATAACTTTATTTTTTATTTTATTTTTTTATTTTTATTTTTTGATAATATCACCTTACTGTTTAGGAAAAAACAATAATATTGAAGTAGTAAAAAATTAATGTCTCGCAACAAAAAACATGATTTTTCGCGTTTTCAATATTTGATAGCACCTTCCTGTTTAGGAAAAAAATCAATGATATCGTTGTAGTAAAAATCTAGTGTCTCGTAGCGAAAAACATAGTTTATCGCATTTTCAGTATTTGATAACGTCAAGAAAAAAATTGAATCAAAGAAAAACTATTTTTGGTTTTTTTGGTCAAAATAAAAAATACTATAACTTATTTTTAGATTTTGTTTTTTGCTAAATATTTTTGGAAAAAAATTTATCTCACAGCAAGCTAAATAAGGAAGTTATAAAGATTTTTTTTCTAACACCTTTAAAATTGCTACCAAATATAGAAATATTAGATAGTTTTATGGAAAATACGTTTTGAAAATTGACTCATTTCCTATAAAATATTAACATCGAAACAAATAGAGAAATTTAAAAATAGATAATAATTAATATACCAAGACTTTCCACACTCGCTTGCAAATAACAAAAGACTTCCCACACTCACTTGCAAATAACAAAATTGTGTGAGTTCTCGGACCCAAAGCAGATAAACTGTTTGTGGGCTTGGATCAAAATCCTCCCCCACAAAAAGACGCTTTTAAGGGCAGTGTCTATCATCGGTATTGTCCGTTTTGGATTGGGAATGGGCCGTTGAGACCGACGCCACACAGACCGCACAGTTTTGTTACTTTTGAAGGGCACGCCTCTATCACTACCACACATGTGTGGTAGTAATACACTTATTCCTTGAGCTCATGCTTATAAAGCATAGGTGGGGTGTGGTAGTGGTAGTGGTAGTAGTAGAGGCGTGCCCTTCAAGGATAATAAAACCGTGCGGTTTGGGTGGCGATGGCCTCAACAGCCCATTCCCAACCCAAAGCGGACAATACCGATGATGGGCACTGCCATCAAAAGCGCCTTTTTGTGGGGGAGGATTTTGATCCAAGCCAGCAAGCAGTTTGTCCACTTTGGGTCCGAAGACTCGCATGGCTTTGTTCTTTGCAAGCAAGTATGGGAAGTCTTTTAAGAGCAGTCCCATATCAAAGAAAGAAGTGCCCCACATGTAGTAATGGTACACTTATGCCTTGAGTTCATGCTTATAAGGCATAGGTGGGGCGCTTCTTTTTTTGATGTGGACTGCTCTCAAAAGACTTCCCACACTCGCTTGCAAAGAACAAAGTCGTGGGAGTTCTCGAACCCAAAGCGGACAAACTGCTTGCGGGCTTGGATCAAAATCCTCCCCCACAAATCCAAAAAAAACTTTGTTTCACTTTTCAGTTTTCACAATTCTCAAAACCTACTTCTGTGGGCTGCTATTGTGCATAATTTTTTTTATGCTTTGAAGTTTGATTAGATGTACGTGGCCAACAATTAGCACATGTAAGTATGACCATATAACTTTATGCCACCAACTATCTTCTTTTGTTTAGGTTTTTTTTTTTTTTTTTGTATAATTTATTTCTTGATTGCTTTTTAGTTTCAGCATCTTTTTTTTTGTGTGTGAGTGTGTGAGAAACTGAGAGGAATACGCATTAGAGTTCGAGATTTATTTATTTAATATACATAATTTTTAAACATGTAACAAGATTTTCTTTATCAAAGACTTTGTTGCAATCTTATGACATTTGTTTATTTTCCTTGTGAAATTTATAGAATTTCTAATATTATTGGTTATGAAACATTGATTTTGAATTATAATGGCGAGTTTAATTTAGACATATACCTATTTTTTTTTCTTTTTTTCTTTTTAAATTTACATATTCAGGTTATAATTTCTCAAACTTAATTTTATATATATTTAATTTTTAAAATCTTGTTATTTGATCCTGCAATTCGATCGATGACCCATTGGTTGAACCAATGACCCAGCTCATAGACCGAGTCAACGTTTGATCCAGGTTTAATAACTATGCAAGCAAGTGTAGAATATATTTGTTCTTATCCCATATGGTTCGAAAAAAATCTAAACATTTTTTATAATGTTTATAAAAAATCTAAAACTTTATAAGAATATCGTGCAATGCATTGGTTTTAAAATAAAAAATTGAATTTTCGAAATTATCCTCCATTAAAGTTTAAATTAATAAAAAAAAAACAATATTAACCTTTCAAAGAAAGCAAATGATATGTTATGGAAGTTATTAAAAGGAACTCATTGATTTCTTTTGAAATGAACAAACCTTTGAAATACCCTATAAAGAAACCAAAGATCAACAATAAGGGGATGGGACAGTTGTATTTATCTTCTTATTATGTATTTTATACACTGATTAGATTTTGCAATAATTGTAAAATGAATTCCTTGTTTGTACAATGCATGTAATTAATTAATTATCCCCAACGTTAATAAGTTCGAAATTTGCAGTAACCCTTCTGTTCATCCGGTTCTTATATTAATTTTATGAACACTTCCAAATGTTGATCTTTGGATTTTAATAAATTTAGAAGGGTCATCAACACAACATTACAACAAAATCTTTTAGGACATCAAGTCACTGTGTGTTTTTAAAATCACCCAAGTCATTATTTTGTATTAAGCTAAGAAGTTCGATTTTCTCATTTAATGGATTTACAAGGCTTCTTTATAATTTTAGAGAAATTTAATTTCAGTAGAAGGATTAGATTTCTTTGTTTTCACTAGAATGTATCATGAGATGACTAATTTGTTTCTATTTATGAAATGTACTGATGCATTTGAGTTTTTATTAATATATAGATTTGAAAATATTAGGTATAAGAAATTATTTTAAATCCATAATTTAAGCAAAATCCCCAAAGCTTAAATTATCAAATGCTCTTAAATTTATATCAAGTAATATATGCTAGTATTTTTTTTTTTTTTTTTTGATGAAATATATGCTAGTTGACGGGATAGACGAATTCAACTACCCTGAACAAGCTCATCCAAACTGACGAGGAAGAGTTGACAAACGAATAAACCGCATCACTGACGAAATGAACCACATTAACGACGAAGGTAGAGAGGCCATTTAATGTGGTCAAGAAAATACCTCAGACGGTTATGAAGACAGCTGTACGGAACGTTAGAAGCCAATTAAAGTCCACATAATTGGTCATGAAGCGTTACGCAAAGGGACATTGAAGCCACCATAATAGCCGCAACAGCTAGAAGCTACGGGAATATATATATATATATATATATATAACTCCTCCGACGTCAACAAGAGGTACATAACAAATACATCCATAGAATATATTGTTAGTACTTATACTTGTTTATTTCCCAGAAATTCTTTGATGCTGACTTTAGCATTAGAGCCGTTGTGGCAGACATCACACCGGTGACCATTTGAAGAGAAACTTCACCATTTTTGAGGTGACTCAAAGGAAAGAGCGCCCCCACCTGGATGTGCATGCGATAGACTGGCAAATCTACACTTCATCACTAGTAATTGATCCTAAAGTTCTTTGGATTTAAATCATCGAATCTAAACACAACCTTAGTGAATTTATGATTCCAAAATTTTTATTTACAAAGTCAATATTGCGCGTCAATTTCTACCGTGACAACAATCAATGTAATCTTTAATTTCAAGTGGATAGAAAAAGTCTAAAGTAAGGACTATAGATCAAAAGGAGGTATCAAGTAATTGACGTGCAAATTTTGATCATAAAATTCTAAAGTGTAAACACAACCTTGGTGAATTTATGATTCCAAATTTTGTATCTATTTATATAGTCAAAATTTGCACATCAATTTCTACCATGACAAAAATCAATGTAATCTTTCAAGTGGATTGAAAGAGTCTAAAGTAGGGACTATACATCAAATGGAGATATTGTTTTTTTTTTTTTTGCTTGACGCACAGTATATCTTCAAGGCGGACAACTAGAGACTAATCACTGCTCGCACCGGGTGAGCCCACGAGGTAGTAAAGCGCTGGCCCGACGGATGTTTTCAGAATGCAGGTCGCAGGACTCGAACTGGAGAGCACACCCAATCGAGCCAAGGACAAGCATCTTGAGACCGAATGCTCAACCATTCGGCCAACCCCTCAAGGTTGGAGATATGGTTTTACCATAAAGTTTCAGGATCCCTCGTTTAAAAAAAAAAAAAAAGTTTCAGGATCACTTTATTTTCTCTTTACCAAACAACTGGCACAGATTTTCTCTAAAAAAAAAAAAAAAAAAAAACAACTGGCACAGATTTATTGTCCTCAACATACACATATATTCAATCTCTTATTCTATTATTTGGATAAGAGCAATACTATTCTATGAATGTCCATATATGCTTAGTGGCTACTGGGTTTACGGCACATCATTTTCACTCCAAAGAAAATCTCCCTAATTCAATATAAAAAGATGATGAGAACTGCTAGTCCACGACATAGCAGCTATAATTTTGCAAAATTCAAGAATAGAATTTGAATGAAAACATTAATGTGGTGTTAGTTTACTAATTTAATTTATTTTTTAAAGTAAGCACACACATATAGGATCAATGTAAAAACAACACACAGGTTGTGGACCTTGTGGTCAATAAACCAACAACGCCAGTTGTTTTTTGTTTTTAATTGTACTTTGACATCTCAGTTTAACCCATAGCAAAATTCTTAGTTTTGCCCAAGGTTTAATAGAAATCTAGGTATACGTGAGTACCTAGGATCTCGTAAGTATTTAGAATATTTGCATCAATTTGTGCAAAATTTTATATTTATTTTAGTATAAGCACCTACCTATATTATATACTCACTTTTCAAATCACCTCATATTATATTTATTTAATCTACATTACATTGTATTAAAATATTAATTTTCTTAATTTTTTTTAAATTGTTTCTCTTTTTTCATACATAACAACCACCATCCAAGGGTGGCGCCAAGTGTAGTTGATGACTACTGTGGGGACCGGAGTTTGAGTTTCAAGCCCAACAAGGTGCGAGAGCCCAAGCCCAGGAACTCCGACAATAAATTTGTAGAGAAGTGGGTCGGAAGGATGAGCTAACGTGAGTGGAACAAAACGGGTTAGGCAATGTAGGGATCACCAGCCTCTCATCAAGGCAAAAGCTCCTTCTTTTTTATATATCTTTTTCCTTTCTTACACCCAGTCCCTCCTCTTTTCTGTGGGAGTCCCTTACATTATATACTATCTACTTGGATGATCCTGAGCTTCCACTTGTCGATCATCTGAGTTACCACTTGAGCACCTGTCCCATCAGACACCCACTGGGGCTCTTTGTGAGTTGCATTAGCCAAGGTAATACTGTTTGGGAGGTCTCCTCCACATTAATGCGGCCAGAAAAGTAGCTGCCGCGCATTCAATGTGGAGGCAGTGGCCCGATTTTCTCCCTGATGCCCCTGGAGTGCACTCCTGTTGCTGGAGCTCTTCGCGTGTCATCCTTAATCAGTGGGCTTGGACCCAGAGTGGGGTGCATGTGTCCGAGGAGATGGATCTCCTCGGATGGGCCCAAGGCCCAGTATGGTATCTGAAGCCGGGCCCCCACAATAGCCCCTCAAAAGCCCTGAATTTCTTTTGTCCGAGGAGAAATTTGGGGTTTTGACTCAAAGGTGCGCGTGACACGTTCATAATCCTTGTTTGGCGCGCCCCACTTTATTGCGGTTACTGCTTCATAATTAGCGGGTGGGCTAATAAATGTCTTGGGCGCCGCTGTGACGGCTGACACTTGGTCTTGGGGATTGAGCCGGGGGACTTCCACACGAGTACCTTTCCTCTCCCCCTTATAAAAAGGGGGCAAGAGGGAGTGTTCGCCCCTTTATTTCATTTGCTCTCCAAATTTTCGGTAGCTTCCAGCGGCTGACATTCTCGAGCTCTAGACTTTCCTCCGATTCAGACACTTTCTTCATCTCCCCAGAGAGACTGCTGCGCCGGTTCTTCCCTCGCGACCCCGACCCGGCTTGATAGTTTGACCCAGTGAGTGTCGCCTTCCTTAGGATATAGCCTTTTCTCTCAGTTGTGTCTCCCGGCCCCTTTTGTTTGTAGGATTTCGCCGTACAGCGACCCCCTTCTGCTTCTATGGGTAGATTCAGGCATTTAGTGGATTCTCCAGCTGGGTTAGAGGGCTTTAGGGCCAAGTACCACATCCCGCGGGGAGTGGGTTTGAGGTACTGCTCCTCGGAAGAGATCTTGACCGGCCGGAGAAATGGGGAGGTCGCCATTCCGATGATCGCCTTCTTGGAAGGAGGGATGACTATCCCCATGGGTAGGATTACCCGGGACTACCTGATCAACCACAGGCTATGCCCCCAACAATGCGCCCCCAATATGTTTAGGATCCTAGGGTGTGTAGATGCTCTTAGCGAGCAGATGAACCTCGGACTCACATGGCACGATGTCGCGTATCTATACGAGTGCCATTCCTTAGCAGGAGGGTACTATCTCAAGTCCCGGTCCGAGGAGGTGAGGCTAATCTCTTGCCTTCCCAAGTCCAACAAAGGCTTGAAGGACGACTACCTGGTCGTTTCCGGAGATTGGCACGACGGTCTTCGCTGTCCAGTCAAGGAGGGAAAACCAGGTGGGGTACCTTGGGGTGGCGCCCTTAGGACGGGGTTTAGCCTCTCCTTTCCCCCCCCCCCCCCCCCCCCCCGATATGTCACAGTGTTGCTACTTTGCTTGCGTTCTGCTTTGTTACCCTCCCCCTTTTTTCTTCGTTTCATTTTTTTTAACTGTGGATCTGACCTGATGATGGTTCTTGCAGACAAAGACCACGTTTCCCCCCGGCTCGGACTAGTCAACGTGAAGGCCCTTAACTACCTATTGAGGTCAGAGGTGTTCATTAGTGAGGACGGACAGCTGCGAGCCGCCCACTTGATCTTGGAGTACGAACCTCTGTCGAGGGACTTCCAAGCCATCGGCCAGGCAATCAGGGCGGGGAGTAACCGGCTTGCTCGGATAGACGTGTCGAAGCCCAAGTTTTTGGCCGACCGGGATCTTCCTCCAGTTGCTCCACCTCCCCCGAGGATCCAGATACCAGCCCCCATCTCGTCCGAGGGGCCCGTATCATCTCCTCCATCCTTGGATACGGAGGTTGACCACTTCACGCTTGGGGAGGCTTCTGCCGAGCACGCCGTCGAGATTTCTGATTCCGAGGACGAGGTCGAAGAGCCTGAGTCCGAGGACCATCCAAGGTTGTTGTTGGCTCAACCCGACCCCAGTTCCGAGGAGGAGGAGGAGGGTATGGACCTGAAGCAAAGGTCAGGATTGAGGGGCCTCATGGCTGGGAGGAACAAGGGGGCAGGATCGTCTTCCAAGGAGGTCCCGAGGACCCAAGCAGCCTCCGTTTTGCCTCCTTTGCCACCCAAGCCTTCGGTCGACCCGGGTCAGAGGGCAAAGGAGAACCTCAAAAAGAAAAGGCCGGTGGAGGCCCCCGAAGAGGGAGAGGTGCTGCCCTCCAAGGGCGGGAAGCAACTGAAGCGGGCAGACCCCCACGAAAAAAGGGACAGAGTGGGGGAAGTGTCCGAGGAGGTTGTTCCGCGCCGCGCGCAGCGCTCGTGGGCCCCTCGGCTGGAGCTGGGAGGTGCGGCTATCCCGTGGGACGCAACACTTTGGGAGTCCCACAGGGACAACGCCGGAGCTCTGGCTGACGCCTTAGAGCAGCCCCTACTCCTTCCCAGGGACATGGAGTGCCTGAGGTGCATCCGGCAGCCGGATCTCTTTAAGTCCTTGAAGAGGGATCTGGCAATGGTAAGCCTCTTGACCTTTTCCAAATGCTTCTCTTTTTAAGTTAAGCCTACCCGTCCGAGGATGATTGCTAACCCATGCTTCCCTTGCTAATTATGCAGGTCACTCAGCAAGTGTTCGTGGTCGAGGAGTTCGCCAAGAGGGCACATGAGGAGACCAGGGTCGAGATCAACCTCCGCACCGAGGCCGAGAAGCAGCTCAATGCCGCGAAGGCGGAGAAAGCCGACCTCTCGGGCAAGCTGAAAGAGGCCGAGAAAGCTCGCTTAAGTGCTCAGGCCGGCCTGAAGTCCGCGGAGAGGCAGGCTGAGGATCAGCGCCAACTGCTGCACGTGACCGAGATCAACCTGGCCACGGAGAAGCAGAAGGTGCTTGACATTATGGCCGAGCTTCGGAAGGCCAAGGAGGAGACTCTGCGGGCCAGGGAAGCTGCTGCGGCCGCGGTGGAGGCTTCGTATGAGCGCGGAGTGGCTGACACCGAGAAGCGGCTCGCGGACGAAGTGGCTGTGGTGTGCAGGGATTACTGCACCGAGTCCTGGGGGGTGGCCATGGATCGGGCAGGGGTCCCTGCAGACTCGGAGCTCAGGCGGGCCGAAAGCATTTTCTATCCGGAGGATATCCGCGAAGTCGCCGAGCCCGAGCCCGAGCCCCTCCTCGTCATTGAAGCCCCTGCTGCCGAAGATATCGCTACCATAGGGGCGGAGATGGGCGAGGCGGGCCAACCTTCTCCGGCTGCTCTGCCCTCAGAGGACGAGCTGACCATCACCCAAGTTGTCTGCAAGGTCAAAGATGCTGAGGCCGAGCTCAAAACAGGTGACTCGTCCTCTGATGCGCCCGAGGATGCCCAGCCGAGGTCCTAGCTGTAGGAGTTGTTCCCCGTTTTTTGTTTTGCTTGTTGCTGTTGTTTTGTTGTTTTTTTTTTTTTTACATTTTGTGTCTCTTTTGTAACGGGGCAACCGTTTGTATAATTTTTATTTTAATGAGAACGGGCATTGCGGCCTTTTGTCCTCTGCTGTTTTGTGTGTTTGCTATTTTTCTTTTGCTTTCGTACGCTTCTACGTGCATACTTGTGAATTTGAACGGAGTGTTAACCTCCCTTGAGAGTGAGGTCCGAGGACGCTGTACTCATTTAAGCCATGTTTGAATACTTGTAAAAATGAAACGGAGTGTCAATTTCCCTAAAGGGTGAGGTCCGAGGACGCTGCATTCGCTTAAGTTCTGTTTGAACACTTGTAAAATAAAACGGGGTGTCAATTTCCTTTAAGAGTGAGGTCCGAGGACGCTGCATTCGCTTAAGTTCTGTTTGAACACTTGTAAAATGAAACGGAGTGTCAATTTCCCTTAAGAGTGAGGTCCGAGGACGCTGCATTCGCTTAAGTTCTGTTTGAACACTTGTAAAATAAAACGGGGTGTCAATTTCCCTTAAGAGTGAGGTCCGAGGACGCTGCATTCGCTTAAGTTCTGTTTGAACACTTGTAAAATGAAACGGAGTGTCAATTTCCCTTAAGAGTGAGGTCCGAGGACGCTGCATTCGCTTAAGTTCTGTTTGAACACTTGTAAAATAAAACGGAGTGTCAATTTCCCTTAAGAGTGAGGTCCGAGGACGCTGCATTCGCTTAAGTTCTGTTTGAACACTTGTAAAATGAAACGGAGTGTCAATTTCCCTTAAGAGTGAGGTCCGAGGACGCTGCATTCGCTTAAGTTCTGTTTGAACACTTGTAAAATAAAACGGGACGAAGGAAACAGGCAACGAGAAAAGTGCGAACTTTTATTAATAGTAGTACCGTTTCAGGTTATTTACATTCCACGGGTGTGGTACAGGTCTTTCATCTAGGTCTTCGAGGTAGTAAGCGCCGATGCCTGCAATTGAAGTGACGCGGTACGGGCCTTCCCAGTTGGGTCCCAGCTTCCCCCACGCAGGGTTCCTGGTGTTGCCCACGACCTTCCTCAGTACCAGGTCCCCTACCGCCAAAGGCCTTAGTTTGACATGAGCGTTGTAACCCTGCTTGAGTTTGTTCTGATAGTATGCCAATTGGACCCTCGCAGCGTCCCTTCTTTCATCTAGAAGATCCAGGCCTTTCTCTAGCAGGTCGCTGTTACTCCTCGGACTAAAACAGGTGGTTCTAAGCGTTGGGAAGCCGGTTTCCAATGGGATTACGGCCTCGGCTCCATAGGTCAGCGAGAAAGGGGTTTCTCCTGTTGATCTCCGCGGCGTAGTCCGATAGGTCCAGAGGACGTGAGGTAGTTCCTCCACCCACCTTCCCTTTGCGTCGTCCAGCCTTTTCTTAAGACCGTCCACTATAGTCTTGTTTGTGGCCTCGGCCTGTTCGTTCCCTTGCGGGTAGGCAGGAGTGGAGTAGCGATTCTTAATCCCGAGGCTGCTGCAATAGCGTCGGAAGGCTTTGCTGTCAAACTGGAGGCCGTTATCCGAGATGAGGGTGTGGGGGACTCCGAATCGGGTGACGATGTTTCTCCAAATAAACTTCTTGACGTCTACGTCCCTGATGTTTGATAGTGGCTCGGCCTCTACCCATTTGGTGAAGTAGTCTGTGCCGACCAGCAAGTATTTCCTGTTGCCGATGGCCTTGGGGAATGGGCCCACGATGTCTAAGCCCCACTGAGCGAACGGCCACGGGCTACTCAGGGGATTAAGGACTCCGCCCGGCTGGTGCATATTCGGCGCAAACCTTTGGCACTGGTCGCATTTCTTCACGTACTCTTGGGCTTCCTTTTTCATATTGGGCCACCAGTAGCCTTGGGTGATAGCTCTGTGCGACAGGGACCTTCCCCCTGTGTGGCTTCCGCAGATTCCTTCGTGCATCTCTTCCAGGAGTAGTTCTGTTGCTTCGGGGTGGACGCATAGCAGGTATGGTCCGGAGAAAGACCGCCGGTATAGCTTCCGCTCCTCCGATAGCCAAAACCTTGAGGCTTTTCGTCTGATCCTGTCGGCTTCCCCCTTGTCCTCGGGGAGGACGTCATCACTCAGAAATAGTGTTACCGGGTCCATCCAGCTGGCACCCGCCCTGACCTGATGGACGCGGGTGGCGTTGCCCCTGGTCCCCGTGGGTTCGCGCAAGTCCTCCACCAGTATGATCCGAGGCAGGTTTTTTGCCGAGGAGGTGGCCAGTGTGGCCAGGGAGTCGGCGTGCGTGTTGCCGCTCCTTGGTATGTGGTGTAGAGTGAAGGATTCGAAGTGTGATTTTAGGTGTTCGGCTTGGCTAAGGTAATCCCGCATTCTCCCATCTCTGGCCTCGAGATCCCCGTTTACCTGGCCCACTACTAACATTGAGTCCGAGAACACGCTCACCCTTTTTCCGCCGAGTTTTTCGACCATGGATGTCCCCTCCAGTAGGGCTTCGTACTCGGCCTCGTTGTTAGTGGCCGAGAAACCCAGTCTCAACGCTTTTTCAATGATGAGCCCTTCGGGGGAGGTGAGGACTAGCCCCACTCCAGAGCCTCTTTGATTCGATGCCCCATCAATGTATACCTCCCAACAAGCTGGCTCTCGAGTCGAGATCAGGCCAACCGCCTTTACGTTGGCGCCGGGTGCCCCGGGGGTCCCCTCTGAAGGGGGCTCGGCGAACTCCGCTACCAGATCGGCGACGACCTGGCCTTTGATTGAGGTGCGCGGCATGTATTTGATGTCGAAAGCCCCTAGGATCGTTCCCCATTTGGCGACTCTCCCTGTGTAGTCGGCGCTGCGAAGCACGGACCTGAGTGGCAATTGTGTGAGAACGACGATAGTATGGGCTTGGAAGTAGTGGGGGAGCTTTCGCGTGGCATGAACCACCGCCAGGATGGCTTTTTCCAGCGGCAAGTAACGAACCTCAGCCTCGTTCAACGACTTGCTGATGTAGTAGACCGGCCGTTGCACTCCGTCGTCCACCCGTATCAACACCAGGCTTACCGCATGTGGGGCCACGGCTATGTAGGCGAACAGGACCTCGTCGGCCTTGGGGCTGGACATGATCGGTGGCCGAGAGAGGTACTGTTTGAGCATCTGGAAGGCCGAATCACATTCTTCGGTCCACTTGTACCCTTTCCATTTGTTCATTAGGAGGAAAAAGGGTCTGCACCTGTCAGCGGAACGGGAAATGAATCGGCTAAGTGCGGCGATCATTCCCGTGAGCTTTTGCACCTCTTTAGGATTCCGAGGAGGTTGCAGGCAGTTTATGGCTCTGATCTGGTCAGGGTTGACTTCGATTCCCCTGTGGGTGACCATGTAGCCCAAGAATTTCCCTGACCCGACTCCGAACGAGCATTTTGAGGCGTTGAGGCGTAGCTTCCGCCTTCTCAGGATTTCAAACACACCCTTAAGGTCCTCCACGTGATCGGACTCTTTCCTGCTCTTTACCACCATATCGTCGATGTACACTTCTATGCTCTTGCCAAGCTGCGGTTCGAACATCTTGGTCATCATCCTCTGGTGAGTGGACCCCGCGTTCTTCAGCCCAAAGGGCATTACTTTGTAGTGGTAGTTCCCTGTGGGCGTGACGAAGGCGGTTTTCTCTTGATCCTCTAGGGCCAAGGGGATTTGGTGATACCCTTGGAAGGCGTCCAAGAAGCTCATCCGAGGGTGGCCCGCAGTTGCGTCCACAAGTTGGTCTATCCGAGGCATGGGGAAAGGGTCCTTTGGACATGCCTTGTTCAGGTCTGTGAAGTCCACGCAGACTCGCCATTTCCCGCTCTTCTTCTTGACAACAACCGTGTTGGCTAGCCACTCCGGATAGAAGACTTCTTTGATGGCCCCAGCCTCTTTGAGCTTCGTCACTTCGGCCCGCACAGCGTTGGCGTGCTCGTGGGACGGACGCCGAGGCGGTTGCTTCTTTGGGGTGATGGAGGGGTTAACGTTTAAGTGGTGGCATGCGAAATCCGGGTCGACGCCCGGGGCCTCGTAGGCGCTCCATGCAAACACGTCCAAGTTCCCCTTGAGGAAACCAGCCAGCCGCTCTTTCTCCTGAGGAGGCAGTTGGGAGCCGACCAGGAAAAATCTCTCGGCGTCGTCTCCGATCATGACCACCTCCAGCTCCTCGCATCTTGACTCTTCGGCGAGCCCCTCGGTCGTCTCGCCCCGGCCCTGTGATTGCTATAAGTTCTCTTGGGCCGGGACCACGGGGCTTGCTTCCGGCTGGTGCGTGATGGCTGCTACCAGGCATTGTCTCGCCGTATTCTGACATCCGACGATTTCCATGACCTGTCCCCCGGAGGGAAACTTCACCTTCTGGTGTAGGGTGGAGGCGACGGCCCCCAGCGTGTGGAGCCAGGGCCTGGCGACAATGGCTGTGTAGGGTGAGTAGGTGTCTACCACGATGAAGTCTACCTCCACCACTTCCGGGCCCGCTTGTACGGGTAGCCTTATCTGGCCTTTTGGAATGACCGTTTTTCCGTCAAAACTTACAAGGGGGGAGGTATACGGTGTTAGATCCTCGGCTCTGAGGCGGAGCCCTTTAAAGAGGTCCGGGTACATGATCTCAGCCCCACTTCCGTCGTCGACCATAACTCTTTTCACATCGTACCCACCGATCCTGAGCGTGATTACCAGAGCGTCATCGTGGGGCTGTACGGTCCCCACTTTGTCTTCTTCCGAGAAGCTTAAGGCCGGCGTGCCACATGTTCTTGCCCTCTTCGGGTTTGGGCTGCTGTTCTCGGGTGAAGGTCGGCTTACGGACATTACTCTTGACGGGCAGGAGCCAGTTCTTCCTGGCGCCGCGAAGATGACGTTTATCGTGCCCACGGGGGGCCTCATGACCGCGTTCGCTCGGGGCTGGTTTTGCCCGCCACTGGTGTGGTGCAGCAAGTGCCCGAGCCGCCCTTCTCGGACAAGCTCGTCGAGATGGTCCCACAAGTTTAGGCAGTTCTCCGTGGCGTGGCCCGGCTCTTGATGGTATTGGCAGTACAGGTTCCTGTTACGCCTCATGGGGTCTCCTGCCATCTTCGGTGGCCATTTGAAGAACGGCTCATGCTTGACTTTTTCCAAGACCTGGTGCACAGGCTCTCGGAACACGGTGTTCACCGCCCGGGCGCTGGTATTCCCGAGTTGGCCGGTGAACTCTCTCCTCGGACGACCATCCTTATACCCGTCCGACCTGGAATCCCTCCGCTCCTGGGGGATAACCTTAGACTTGCCCTTCCCCTGCAGCTGGTCCTCTTCGACCCTCTTGTACTTGTCGATGCGATCCATAAGCTGGCGCACGCTAGTGACTGGCTTGCCCGTGAGGGACTTTCTCAGCCCGTGCTCGGCTGGCAGGCCGAGTTTGAAGGTGCTGACAGCAACCTCGTCGAGATCTCCATCTATTTCATTAAACATCTCCCAGTATCTGTCGGAATAGGCTTTTAGGGTTTCCCCTTCTCGTATGGATAGGGATAGCAGCGATCCCAGGGGTCGGGGAACTCGGCTGCATGTGATGAAACGAGAGCCGAATGCCCTGGTCAGCTCTTGGAAGGAGTTTATGGATTCGGCCCTAAGGCCGTCGAACCATCTCATCGCCACTGGTCCCAGACTAGACGGGAAAATCTTGCACATCAGGGCCTCGTCCTTGGAATGGACCGCCATCTTCTAATTAAAGTGGCTGACGTGCTCTACGGGGTCAGTTCGACCGTGGTAGAGGGTGAATGTGGGTTGGTGGAAACGTCGCGGGAGGCTCGCTGCCTCGATCCTGCGCGTAAAAGGTGATTTGGAAATCTGGTACAGCGCTTTGCTCATGGCATCATCCCCCGGGCTTCCATGAGATGAGCCCTCGCGCTTATGCCCATGGTAGGGTTCTTCTATATGTGAGAAGGACTCGCTCGGGGGAGTCCGCGACCTCCTCCTATAGTCATCGTCCTCCTCATCTTCGTAGGAGCTACTAGGGCTCGGTGAGTCTCGCCTCCGCCGGGCGTTGCGCAGCTTCTTCTTTAACTCGTCGATTTGTAGTTGCAAAGCTCTAGTGTCGTTGGGTCTCTGGGAGGCGTGGCTTCTTGCTCGGGGACGACTTCCGTTGCCATGCACGGTACGTGCATTAGCTTCGTGGTCTCTCTCTCGTTCGAGGTTTAGAAAGCCATCATGTTGCTGAGGTTCTGCTGACCCTGCTGGCGGTGAGTCTGACCTTGCCATGCTGGTCTGTCACGCTCACGGTTTCGCGAAGCAACCTTCCCACAGATGGCGCCAATTGTGGGGACCGGAGTTTGAGTTTCAAGCCCAACAAGGTGCGAGAGCCCAAGCCCAGGAACTCCGACAATAAATTTGTAGAGAAGTGGGTCGGAAGGATGAGCTAACGTGAGTGGAACAAAACGGGTTAGGCAATGTAGGGATCACCAGCCTCTCATCAAGGCAAAAGCTCCTTCTTTTTTATATATCTTTTTCCTTTCTTACACCCAGTCCCTCCTCTTTTCTGTGGGAGTCCCTTACATTATATACTATCTACTTGGATGATCCTGAGCTTCCACTTGTCGATCATCTGAGTTACCACTTGAGCACCTGTCCCATCAGACACCCACTGGGGCTCTTTGTGAGTTGCATTAGCCAAGGTAATACTGTTTGGGAGGTCTCCTCCACATTAATGCGGCCAGAAAAGTAGCTGCCGCGCATTCAATGTGGAGGCAGTGGCCCGATTTTCTCCCTGATGCCCCTGGAGTGCACTCCTGTTGCTGAAGCTCTTCGCGTGTCATCCTTAATCAGTGGGCTTGGACCCAGAGTGGGGTGCATGTGTCCGAGGAGGTGGATCTCCTCGGATGGGCCCAAGGCCCAGTATGGTATCTGAAGCCGGGCCCCCACAACTACCTAACTTGAATTTTATTATTTAATATACCTTAAAAAATTGAAAATTAATATGGGTCGTTGACCACACTAGGAAAAAAAAAAACTTGAACACCTTAAATAACAATTTGAGCCCATTAAAAATTAAATTCAAATTCACCGAAATTTTGGTCCGTTGAATATTGAACAAAAAAATTGTGAGAAATACTATATTCACAACATATTCGCAATAAATTATAAATAATAGGTTGTTACTAATGGACAAATAAATAATTTCAGTGGTATATTCAAATTAGAACCAGTAAAAACGTACCATCTAGGTTTTGTTGTGTAAGTGTTGCAAAAATGTTATGGATATAGCACTTTCAAAAATTGCCCAAACAACAAATCGCTATTTTTTTTTATTAAAAAAATGCACATTTTTCAAATAGCTAGTCTATTAGTGCTTACTTTATTCTTTAGCCTAGTTTGTTGGATTTATGTGATACATTTTTTCAAAAAGGTAATGCATTTTGTTTATATATATTGCTATTTATTTAGGCAATATGTTGGTAATTGAAAAATAGATCAATAGTTTAATGATTGTTTAATTGTGTATATTGAAAGAAATTTTAAAATTTTATGTATTTGCAAGTGCTTTTGTTTGTGATGTTAATATATTCAAGTTCTGTTTTTTTTTTAATTAAGTTTTTCAATGACTACCCTGAAAAAAATTTTTGAAGCCACCACTGCCACCATCCATTATCTTCCTTTTATCTTCATGATACATAAAGAAAAAATAAAACACTAAGGATCTTGTTAATAGATATCCTTAGATCATTTATTAATAACCATTTCACAAAAAATATAAAAAATTATCAAAAAAATAAATTGTTTTTTTCCCATAAAAATTTTATAAAAATATTTTCTACACCAATCCCTTTAAGGCATCCTTTAACATTTCTCAAAAATTAGATACAAAATTAATAGTGTCAATATAAATATACATTATTTCTATAATAACTATATATTTTTAAAATAAAGCAAAGTTATACGTTTATTATAATAGTTGTATATTGTTATACAACTTTACAAATTTACATGGCTTTTGATATGGGGGAATTTTGAGCCTATTATATATATATTTTTTCTATTATATAAGTGTTCACGCAATTGCTCTTACATTTTAAAAGCAAATAAGAATATGCTTAGAATTCAAAAATGGTGAAGAATAATAAGAGCAAAACACCACAATCATCTTCACACACAAGATTATCCTATTACAAGCGAAACAAACCAGAATTTATGTAGACCACATTGATTTCTTTCCACTAATAAATTTGTAACAATAATTAAGGTAGCTCTATTAATGGTTTTGCCTAATGGTTAAGGTCGGTGCAGAAAAAAACAAGACAAACAACAAATAAAACCGGCAACCGCACGTACTTTCTCTCCCTTAACCACTGGACATAACACAAGCTCGTGCTTGTGTAAGAGCGAGTTGAATATCCCTCCATGAATGTTTGAACCCAGGAAAAAAAAATAATCAGTAAGGAACAGCCACGCGTCCACTATCACGTGGGGATGTGAAATCTCACAGTCAATATTGTACACGTGGTTGGTGAAAATTAAAGTTAGCGGTGACGCGCTAGTTCTGACTGACTCTCAGAGACACCGCATCTGCATGCAGTTGATATGTACGCGTGGCTTTGAATGTGCACGTGGCTCTCTCTGTCTTTGGCCTTTGCGCCCCCCCACCCCCCCCCTCTCGAGATCCTTCTGATATTGACGACACCTTTTATTTCTTCTTTTACTCGAAGCCTAATAGAATAAATGAATAATGATGATCATTCTGCTTCGGATTTATTATTTTATCCCCAAAAGGAGAACCTGTGCTGTGTTGTGCTCGGAGTATAGGCCGGCTCTATCTGAAACGTGGCGTAGTTGTATGGCTTTAGCTTAACTAGTAGTCTAGTACTGCACTATACTATACTCGTTAAAATCGTGATACTTGCTATAATCTTGATAAGTGTACGAACACCAAATTTTGTCAAAGTTTTGATGCGATGGATAATGAGTAATTGAAAAAAAAAAAAAAAAGTCATATTAACTAATACTCTTAAAGTAATAAATGATAATTTATTTAAAATTTTTTTTTTTCACTTTTTATAAAATTAGTGTTAAAACTTTCTTTACATAGAATGTTAACTAATGCTGTATTTATTAACATATTTTATTAAAAAAATATAAATTATATAAAAATAATAAATAGCTATTCACAATTTTTCCGCATAACAATTTTGTCGAAAGCTGTGCCACAAAAGTTATTATGCTTAAGAACTCCTAGTGTCCGACATAATACCACCCTTCTTCAACCTTCAGATGAGGAGCTGGACACCAATGAAGTGAAAGCACGGCCATTCATATTAGAGATTATCTCACAGAGTGGGGCGCAATTTCTTTTTGGGTCATATAGGGCTTTTTGTTTTTGTTTTTTATGAGATAGATTGGGCTTAATTGGCCATTAATTATAGTCTGAGCTAGTGTCCAAAAATTCATTATAAACGCAGTCTAATCAGTTATAGATATCCCCCATTCACTTGCTAACTCAATTTATATGTACCACTTAAAGTAGTGTTTCAATTTCTGATGAGAGATTGTTCCTCCTTCGTTTAAGGTGGTGAAACTTCGGCACAGACACAATGTGAAGAAAATCATTGCACAGAACTTTTGGCAAAGGAATAGTTATAAGAAATATTTTTATGTTGTATTTGGACTCTCCCATTTTTTTTTTTTTTGGATACGTCTCTCCCACTCTCATTGTTAGCCAATCTATATATCTATATATATAATAATAAGTAAAACAGAGAGAAAATTCAATTAGATTTCAAATTGAAATTAAATTAGAGTCTAATTTTACGCCATGTGTCCCATCTAATTTAAGTTTTTAAATTTTTGTGCAAAGTTAGTTAATTCAATGTAAAAATTGGATTTCAATTTGAGTTTAATTTTGTGCCATGTGTCTCATCTAATCTAAGTTTTATAATCTTTGTGTTAAATGAGTTAATTTAGTGTAATCCCAATTAAATTCTAAATTGAAGTCTAATTTTGCGCCATATGTCTCATTTAATTTTTAAATCTGTATGTCAAGTGAATTATTAGATGCAAAAATTAAAAAGTCTAAATTCAATTAAATTCTAATTTGAATTTTAATTGGAGTTCAATTTTGCGCATATGTTCCATCAATTTTTTTAATTTTTGTGACAAGTAAATTATTGAATGCAAAAACAAAAGAGTTTAGATTTAATTAGATTCTAAATTATATATATGTAATTGTAATTGTAATTGTTTTTAAATATATCCGTGTATATGCACGAGATTACATACTATTATTAATAATACCACTACTATTGACCATTCATGTGCATAATCAGATGCTCAATCAACCTTCAAATGTTTAAGTTGGTTAATAGGTTTTTTTAATTCTCTCTCTTTTTTTTTTCATTGTAACACGACTCAAATAATAAAATGCAATATTTTGTTTTTTTTTTTATTCATTTTTTTATCTAATGCCATCCTCCGAGTAATAAACCAAAAAAAAAAAAAAAACCTATAGCATCACTTAAATAATAAAATGCAATATTTTTTTTCATTGTTTTATCTAATTCTATCCTCCATATGTTAACCCGAAAAAAAAACATACCAATAGCATCACTACAATTAATCATTCCCGTGCGGTAGCACGGGTTACATACTAGTTATTTACTAATGCATGAGTGTTAGTTATCCTAAACTGTTTTGTAGTTAATCTCTGTTTTAATTCAATTGAAAAAATGTGTTAAGATCAAATCGAGTATGTGGATTTTGTCAAAGATTGATGTTAATTAGCACCACTTGTATTATTGTAATACCTTAAGAAGTGACATTTACTAATTAATTGAAATGCACAGACTCTCCCACTATTACAGTAAGCTAATGCATGAGTGAGTGCTGGTTAGCCTAATCTAATTTGTACTTAATTCTTGTTTTAATAAAATTGAAAAAGTGCGAAAAGATAAAGTCAGGTATGTGGACGGCGTCAAACATTGATGTTAATTAACACCACTTGCATTATTGTAATGCTTTAAGAAGTGACAATTACAAATTGAAATGTAGCTTCGTGAATACGTCTATTCCATCAAAACTTTTTTTATTTTAGGTGTTGTATATTAGACTCTCTAATTGAACTCAATTATCGTGGTTTTGTTGACTAATAAATTATATGGTTAAATTTCAATTTTTTTAAAAACGACTACACTAATTTTAATGCATTGATCAATAGAACAGTATGACCGAATTCAACTTAAGAACTTAAGTTACGGTGTCTAAGTTTTATTTAATCCATTATTTTTAATTATATATGATAAGTTGATACTCGGTTTCGAATATTCTTTAAAAAAAAAAAGTTTTTACCTAAATTATTATGTAAGGTTGTCCCAGTTACTAGATTCCTGGAAATCATTGACTCTTACCGTCAGTGCTAAATAATGCAAATATTTGTGTTATTTTATGGAGTTGATCAAATGTAAATCTCATAATATCGTGTCTTGTGGCCTTGTGCTTACCGCATGTTACCTAATGTGGGACAGTAACCGGAGATTAACAATTAAAAAAGCAAATTACCGGATTTGACTCAACTAGCAAGGTATATTCTTATCACATGAATGTGGTGGACCGGGGTGTCCGTGGCATCACTGTGTGGTAAGCCCATCCAATAAAATACAGTCCGTATTTCAATGTGGCTTATTTTTTTCAGTAGGATACGTGGTTTCTTGGATCGTAGCCATCATATGTGGTTCTTGATGTGCCATTTGTTACTACTTTAATTTAAAATTAAGTTATTATACTTTTATTTTATTTCAAGTTGGAGTTTAAAATTTTTTTTTTCAAAATACAATCTAGTCGGATTTATCTTATTCTTATCCCACCAAAATAAACGCATATAAGATTTTGTAGTCTAAGACAGTAAAACCATTTATTTTGTTTTTTTCTTCTTAGAAGTCACTGTGATGTGATGCATATTCCTTTCTATTTTTGATAATTTTATATTCGTGAATGACTAAAAAATATTTTGTATCAAATGATACCACGTCATCTGTATTAAAATCCAATAATTGAGAAACATACGTGCAAAAATAACTATCTACTAATACATGTCTTTCAATTATTAATAGATTAATTTTTTTTATTAACATGTCTCACACTTATTAGATTTTGATACCGCTAACATGGTATCATTTGATACCAAATACTTTATCGTGGATGAGAAAATTTAAATTTTAGATTTGTTTATTGGAAAGATCATGAGGTGCTAGTTAAGTTACAAAACTCTTAGTATGATGCATATTCCTTTCAATTTTCTTAAAATATGAGATTTTGACTCCTCCGAAAGCAAATAATTTGGGATTTGGGAGGGATTGGAGTAATAATAAAGTTTGCTTTCAATCAATGGAGGCGAAAGATTTGAAAGGTCTTATCTTTGCATTCAAACTTACTAGTACTTTCACCTCTATTAATCAAGCGGTTCATTTATACTAATAAAGTTTGCTTTCAATCAATGGAGGCGAAAGATTTGAAATGCGGAACTGGGGAAGTTTCATTGGCATTTGTCAGTTTTCCAATATTCATAGGTAAAGTTTTGGTCCTTTAATGAAAAGGTTGCTAGGCTGAACGTATTTGGGCTCTTTTGTGCTCAAACTGTTTCAATTACATTAGTACTAATGGTGGGCTTGGAGAGCCCACCATTAATACTAATGTTATTAATAATGGTGGGCTTTGGGTAAATGGAACAAGGCTTAACATACTCAAACATGGGTCATGACTATTGTTATTAATAATGGAAGGCTTTGGGTAAATGGAACAACTGAACAAGGCTTAACATACTCAAACATGGGTCATGAGACATGCCTCAGCCTTGTAGTCAAAGGCCCCTTCTGAACTCAGTGGATTCATCATCCATACCTCTTGGAGTAGGAGGTCAGTGCTTTGGAAAATAAATTATTGTCTTTGACAATTAATCCAGAGTCCTGTGGCAGAAATTTGTGTGATATTTTTTTTTTTTTGGGATAAACTAATTTGTGTGAATTCACATAAGGGGACTGGTTTCTACACACTAGGTGTGCTTTATGTTAAATTAGAAAAAGATGGGCAAATTATAGTACCATGTGATGATGTATACTCTTAAATCATTGAGCTATTGTGTGTTTTATTTTGCGATACTTACTAATTTCGCCAGATATTTTTATGAATTATTATCAGATTTTAATGAATGAGGAAAGTGCCAACACCACATACTAAGAAAGAATTAACAAAAAAGACTATTATACTTTAATGCTAGGAGAGAACATCAACCATTTAAGATGACAAACTTATCACAATCCCACGATTACTTTGAAAATTAATGGAACTGTGAATGTACGGTGCCATACGTCCAGGCCCATTAAAGCCTCAAAGGCTTATTCCAGCAGCTTGGCCCATACGGTCTGAGGGCCCTAAACATTGAAATGACTCAAGCACGACATATGGTCGGCGCCTTACATATGTCCCGGCCCACACATTGGCAGCCCATCTAAGTCAGCGTCCCCGAGAATTGGCGCAGCACGATTAATTGCCCGGCAATTTGCTAGATTATACTTTGCCGAGCAATTCACTGAACCAGGAACAGGTTCCCAAGCCATTTCCACCTAAAATCCCACTTAACCATGTTCACATTGGACCTCTCCATCCACTAAATCATAACATCCCACTAACTTTGAGGGTATAAATAGGAGCAGCTGGGAAACGAAAAGAGGGGCGAAAAAGAGAGAGAAAATAGGAGCGTACACTGGAGAGAAGAAGAAGAAGCAAAACCAGAGGGTTAGAGGGTCTCGGTTCGGTGGGCCACTCGTGGTGGGAAATCCATAACCCACATCAACAAATAGGTTGTAGGCCCAAGTGCTACACGGCCCATCCATAGCTACTCCTGGGCTCCTACAATTGGCGCCGTCTGTGGGAATCTCCTACAAAGTGGTGGCCCGGCTGAGACTCGCATTCAGGAAAAATGTCGGAAAGACGTTCAGGTCACGGTGAAAGTGATTCAGCGGGGTCAACTTGGCGGGAGCAAAGGCATAAGCGGCGTGAGGACAGAGGTCGAAGGCAGGAAGAGGAACAGTCTGGCCTCGGAGAGGGGTCTTACCAAACCAGCCGGACGAGGTCTGGAGTATCAGGTTACGGGCCATTCGACGAGAGAGACGAGGAACTAGAGCGGCTGAGGAGACTGGTAAGGGAGTTGGAGCTGGAAGCCATGGATGGGCGCAGGAGGAATCAAGGTTACCAGGAAAGGGAATTTGGTGGTGGCCGTCGCGAGGGCTCCCGCCAGTCAGGCACCCATCAACGCCAAGACCGCTTATGTTCCCGAGAGTCCCGTCCACATCGAGAACGGTCACGCTCGCAGGAGTATACGGATCGGGGCTCAGATTCCCCCGAGCAGAGGCCCCAAAACGCTGCTATGGACGCGATGAGTCGCGCCTTACGAAGTGCTATGCGGTCGCCATTCTCAGCTAACATCGAGCAGGCTTAAATGCCGAGTAGGTTTACACGCCCTCCTTTTGATTTCTACGATGGGAAGACAGATCCAGTAGAGCACGTCAGCCATTACATACAGATGAGGTCCCTACACACTCATAACGACGCGTTGATGTGTAAGGTATTCCCCTCGAGCCTTGGGCCCACCGCTCTAAGATGGTTTAATGGGCTGCGAAAGGGTTCTATTCACAGTTTCGCCAGTTGATCCAGGAATTTGGCGTTCGGTTCGTGACGTGCAGCGGAGTGCCGCAACCAGTGGACGCATTACTGTCTATGAAGATGAAGACGGAGGAAACCCTCCGCAGCTATGCCAGTCGGTATTGGGAGCTTTACAATGAGATCGGCGGTGGAAATGAGAAAATTGCGGCAAGTACTTTCCGGATGGGACTCCCTAAGAATTCCGAGTTACGGGAATCGCTGACGAAGAAACCTCCTGAGGATATGAGGCAACTCATGAGGCGTATTGAAGAGTACAAACGTCTGGAGGATGACCGGTTGCAAAATAAGGGAAAAGCCACGATGACCAGTGGACCTCGGCAAAGCAGTTTTCAGCCGAGGCAAAATGAGGGGTGACCCGTCGCAGAGAAATCAGAACTTGATTTGTACTTATCACAAAGAAAGGGGACACACTACCAAGCAATGCAGAATGCTTAAGGATCACCTGGGATAGCTAGTGAGGGCCGGGCACCTAAAGGAGTTCGTGGTGGACCCGGGAGATGGAGGAATCGGGCAGGGTCAAAGACAAAGAGGCAACCCCCTACCGCCCCCGTTAGGGGTAATTGAAGTAATCCACGCCGTCCCAAAGAGGATGGCAGTGGCCGAGAAAGGAAGTGTGTTGACCATAACGTCTATAGGGGATTACCCCGCCGAGCAACTAGCAGAAAATAGGTCAAAGGCAGCATGGGACCCTATTAATTTTAACGACGAGGATTTGAAAGGGACTATTCAGCCACACAATGATGCACTGGTGGTGACTGCCCGAATAAACGGTTTCATAGTAAAAAGGGTAATGATAGAATAGAGAAGCGGGGTCGACGTGATGTACCCGGATCTTTTCAAAGGATTGAGACTGAAGAAAGAGCACCTCTTTAGATACGACACACCACTGATAGGGTTCGACGGCCAGGTGGCTATTCCTGAAGGACAGATATCGCTTCCCGTGAACATGGAAGGAAAGGAGGTAATAGTGACCTTTGTGGTTGTAGCATCATTCTCACCATATACGGCTATTTTGGGAAGGCCGTGGATCCATGCCATGGGGGCAGTCCCATCCACCATGCATGTAAAGATCAAATTCCGAACTAAGCACGGTGTCGCTGTGGTCAGAGGCAATCAGAAAGCTGCCCGGCAGTGCCTAGTTGCTGCGGTCGAACAGAAGCGCGACCATAACGAGCTTGGCGGGGCTCGTGTGGGAGATCTATAGCAATCACAGAAACCCCGAGAAGGGTCGGGGGCTGACTGTGCCGAAGATGTCATTAGGGCAAGGATATTGCCCGATAGCGAGAGGTACTTTCAAATAGGAGCAAGCCTGGATGCTGAGGACAAGGTGCAAACGTTGCTTTTTCTCGTGCAGAACATAGACGTGTTCGCCTGGGATCCGTACGAGGTCCCCGGGGTTAATCCCGAGTTCATCGTTCATCGGCTTAACGTGGACCCGTCATTTCCACAGAAGAAACAAAGGCCCCGAAGGTCGGCAAAGGAACATGTTGAAGCCGTACAGCGGGAGGTAATGAGGTTGAAGGAGGCTAGGGCAATACGGGAAATTTTCTTCCTGGAATGATTGGCAAATACTGTGGTGGTCAGAAAGAAGAATGGTAAGTGGAGGGTTTGCGTGGACTTCACCGACTTGAACCGTGCATGCCCAAAGGACTCGTTCCCCGTGCTGAAAATAGACCAGTTAGTGGACGCCACTTTTGGTCATTCAAGAATGAGTTTCCTCGATGCTTTCCAGGGTTATCATCAAATAGCCCTAGCTGCCGAGGACCAAGAGAAAATGGCATTCATTGCACCTGATGCAAACTATCATTACACCGTGATGCCCTTCGGGTTGAAGAACACAGGGGCAACGTACCAAAGGATGATGACGAGAATGTTCCGAGAAGAGATCGGGCGCACGGTTGAAGTATATATCGACGACATGGTTGTGAAGAGCAAACAGGATGCACGGCATGCGGAAGATCTCTGGCATATGTTCCAGATATTGCGACGGCACCGACTGCGTTTGAATGCGAATAAGTGCACCTTCGGGGTAGGGGCTGGTAAGTTCCTAGGCTACTTGATTACCAGCCGTGGTATAGAAGTCGATCCCGATCAGATTAAAGTAGTCCGGCGTCTCAAACCGCCGGGCAATCCAAAACAAGTTCAGGTATTGACTGGAATGTTGGCAGTCCTTAATAGATTCATCTTTAAGTTTGCTGACCGCTGCCAGCCGTTCTACCAGCTCTTGAAGAAATGGAAAGGATTTCATTGGGACTCGAAATGTGAGAGGGCTTTTCAAGATTTGAAGGAGTATTTGACGAAGGCTCCCCTGTTGACGGCGCTGGAGTCCGACGAAGACCTGTTCATGTATTTGTCAGTATCAGATCATGCCGTGAGCGCCGTGCTATTAAGAGATCACAGAGTTCAGAAGCCGATATATTATGTTAGTAAAACTCTGGTTGACGTGGAAACAAGGTACTTGCCATTGGAGAAGTTGGTCTTGGCGTTAGTGCACGCCACGAGGAGACTGCCCCACTATTTCCAGGCCCATACCGTTTATGTCCTGACCGAGTACCCGCTGCAGTCGTGTTGAAAAGATTTGATTTCACCGGCCGGATTGCCAAGTGGGGGACTCGGCTGGGATCCTTCGATATAAGGTACAGGCTAAGGGGCGCGGTCAAAGGACAAGTTTTTGCTGATTTCATTGCAGAATTCTCTCCTAAACCTGGACCGGCAGTATGTCAAGTGGGGCTTTGCCCGTGGAAGATATTCGTGGACGGCGCTTCTAAAGCACTAGGGGCGGGCGCCGGGATCGTCATCGTCACCCCTGAAAGGATTTGGCTGGAGCATTCCCTCAGGTTGGGATTTAGAGCTTCCAACAACGAAGCGGAATACGAGGCCCTACTTGCCGGGCTTAGGGTGGCCTCGGAAATAGGTGCTCGGGATGTTAAAGTTTGTTCAGACTCACGGTTGGTAGTTGAGCAGGTGCACGGAAGCTTCGAGGCTCGGGATTCTCGGATGAAGGCATACTTACAACTAGTAACGCAAGCCATGGGCAAGTTCAGCATGGCAAGTCTGACGCAAGTTCCACGGGGACAGAACAGGCACGCCGATTCACTAGCGGCATTAGCGTCATCGATAGGAGAGGATGTACCTTGGTTGATTAGGGTGGAAGTCGTAACCGAACCAAGCGTTAGCACCACAAATGGTTTAGGTGTAGCGACAATCACGATAGGTGGACCTTGTTGAATGGATCCAATCATTGATTATTTGGCTGAGGACTGGGTACCAGACGACGAGAAGGAAGCAGGAAAAATTCGTCGAGTTGCCCTGCAATACTGGTTATCAACAGATCGAAAGCTCTATCGAAGATCGTTTTGCGGGCCGTATCTTTTGTGCATACACCCAGAAAGGGTTAGCTTACTCCTGGCCGAGCTACATAGTGGGGTGTGCGGCAGTCATGTGGGGGGGGGGCACTCCTTGGCCCACCGGGCTATGACACAAGGGTTCTAGTGGCCACAGATGCAGAAGGAGGCTGTCGAGTATGTACGAAAATGTGAGTAGTGTCAAAAACACACCCCTCTGATCCACCAGCCGGTTGGACATTTAAACCCGGTCAGTAGTCCCTGGCCCCGGGCAACCGGTAATCGGAGGTTTGTACTAGTGGCTGTCGACTATTTTACTAAGTGGGTTGAGGCGGAAGCGTTAGCCAACATACAAGACGTCGACGTTAAGAAGTTTGTCTGGAAAAATATATTCACCTAGTTCGGTGTGCCAGACACCTCATATCCGACAATGGAATGCAGTTTGATAGCAGGGCATTCCGCGAGTTCTGCGGTAACCTTGGCGTCAAGAATAGATATTCCACCCCGACTTACCCCCAGAGCAATGGGCAAGCGGAGGCCGTTAACAAATCAATTTTGAACGGATTAAAAAGGAGGTTGGATGGCACGAAAGGTCGCTGGGCCGAGGAACTTCATAACGTCTTGTGGGCATACCAGACAACTTCTAGAAGGTTTACGGGGGATACCCACCGTGTTGAGGCTGTGATACCCACCGAGATTAGCATGTGTAGTGCCCGGGTGGCGAACTATGAACCTTGTCGGAACGACGACTTAAGGGTGCAATGCTTGGATTTAGTGGAAGAACACCGAGAAGCAACAACGGTACAGCTAGCCGAATATCAACAGAAGATTGCCCGGTGATACAACCGTGGTGTATAACTAAGAGAGTTCGCTTCCGGGGACTTAGTGCTACGAAAAGTGGTGGGAAGTATGCGGGACAACAACGTCAGGAAGCTGGCACCAACATGGGAGGGACCTTACAGGGTCACTGCCATTGCCGAGACGGGAGCTTACTACTTGGAAGACTTAGACGCAAGACCACTACCTCGGCCGTGGAACGTGTACAACTTAAAAAAGTTCTATCACTGATTAATCATGAGTAGTCACCAACAGTGAATATGACACTGGGTAAAGTATGATATTTGGTTTGAAAGTGGTTACACTCGTTCGCTAACCTAAGGACAGAAGCCTGACACTTGGTTCGATCCTTATTACCGAGCAGGTGGAAACCTGATATCTTCACTAAGGACAGAAGCTTGACACTTGGTTCGATCCCTATCACCGAGCAGGTGGAAACCTAATATTTTCACTAAGGACAGAAGCCTGACACTCGGTTCGATCCCTATCACCAAGCAGGTGGAAACCTAATATTTTCACTAAGGACAGAAGCCTGACACTTGGTACGATCCCTATCACCGAGCAGGTGGAAACCTGATATCTTCACTAAGGACAAAAGCCTGACACTCGGTTCGATCCCTATCACCAAGCAGGTGGAAACCTAATATTTTCACTAAGGACAGAAGCCTTGCACTCGGTTTTATCCCTATCACCGCGCAGGTGGAAACCTAATGAGTTGCCCCAAGGACGGAAGTATCACTCTCGGTTCGATCTTCATCACCAAGCGAGTAAAACCTTAATCCGTTACACTAGGAACGAAAGCCCCGTTCACAGCTCCATCATGTGGGCAGCTGAACGTACTACCTCAGTTTACCCGGATGCATATACGCATACTCACACGAATATCTATGAACATGATATATAAACGGACGCAAGTGTGTGCATGATATTCGAACATGTGTGGGGCTAACTTAAATAAGCATTCAGTGACCATTAAACAATCCGCTCGGCAAACATTTTATTCAGAAAGGGAAAACATTAGAGGCAACGAATGTTTCGTCACCACAACCCGGCGACATAAGCAAAAATTTCCCATTAGAAAGAAAATATTTGAAATTAAATTGTTCACTCGCCACAACCCGGCGACATAGGTGGTGTAAGCATAATCTTAAACGAAATAATAATCAAAGCAATAATAATAAAAATAATAATGTTATCAGAGGATAAGTTTGGCACTTGTTACACTTGATCGGCAGTATGACTTTGGGCGGAGGATTCATGCAGGTGTTTGGTAGTCGGAGAAGACCGAGGCAGAGACCCCTTCGCGAGTTGATCGTCAGCATGGGCGTTGCTCGTGATTTCTAAATCGACTAACTCCACGTGGAAATCAATCGCGTCTACCAAGTCTCTCATGCTCGGGGTGTCTTCTTCAGAGTTCACGACAGGAGGGACCTGAGCGGCGGAAGAGGGCCCGGGGAAGGGGATTTGATTGGAATCTCTCAAAGGGGAGTCTTGGGGGACCCCCGCAACTAAGGGCCGCGAACCAGGCTTCTTTAAATGCGAGCCTTCGAACCTCTTGGATGACAGGTTCCACAGAGTTCTCGGTGTCGGCAAACCCTTCATTATACCATTTGCTTTTGCTGGCCTCCAGGGCTGCCCTCATGTCGGCCAGTTCTTCGGCTTGCATTGCATTGAGACTCTCGGCCTCTCCCAGTTTAAGCTCGACCTCCTCGAGCTTAGCCTCAAGCTCCGAAGACCTCCTCTCCGTCGTGGCCCTTGCCTTCTCACTTGTCACCGCTTTCTTCTCCGCTGTTGCGGCGGCTTTGGCTTTCTTCCTTGCATTAGTCTCGGCCACATCCTTCAGCGCCTTTTCTCGCCCGGCATCTTCGGCTAGTTCCTTTAGCCGTCCATCAAGGATGTGAGTCATTTGGGCAGCCTAAAAAGATTAACAATAGCAATCATTGCAATGTAAAACAAAATGCAAGATAATAAAATGAAAACAGAGAGCAAGGGTTTACCGCAATAATATGCCATTGTAACCTTCGGGCCAACAACTCGTCTGTGCCATCATAAAAAACGTGGACGTCCTCCGGCAG